>CM077467.1:5132474-5732474 GCA_039654755.1 Calcarius lapponicus | reverse complement strand
CTGGTTTGTGTACCCTTGGAAGCACTCATGGAAACCTCAACTGAAGGAGCTCTCCAGTCTCACCCTTTGCCTGCTGCTTGTTTATTTAAATCCATCCTTTGCACAAGAGCCTCTCCTGCCTGCTCTTCTCCCTCCCCACCCTCCAAGGGCTCCTCAGGGATTTCTGCTGGGACTCATCCAGCCTGCTCCAGTTCCAACTGGGAAACTTCTCCTGCTGCTGTTGTCTCCCTGCTCTGCTGATGGAGCACTATTTGGAGCAGGGTCCCCTGGCAGCGATGCTGGGAGGTCTCTGCAGAAGGTTTGAGGGGGTCCCTGTCACCCAGGGTCACCTGGGAGCCCCAGGGTCACCTCCCATTCAGTGTTCCTGGGCTTTTCATGGAATCATGGAATTACAGAGTCAGGGAATGGTTTTAGTTGGAAAGGACCTCCCTGCCATGGCAAGGGGCAACTTCCACTGTGCTTGGACACTTCCAGGGATGAGAAGGATTTCAGGTGGCTCTGGAACTCCAGGTACAGGTGGGCAGGAGGCAGCTGCTCCTGCCTCCTCTTCTGCTTCCCCTGCCCAGATGCCACTTTCAGTCCCAGGAGCTCCCAGGGAAGTGTCCCAAGTCACCACCATCCTCACAAACATCCCACCTGGATGAGCCAGATGGAAAAAGCACAGGTGGCTCCATCCAGGGCTCAGAGAGGGGACAGCAGCAGGTCCCAGCAGTGAGCTGCCCTGCCCAGCACTCCCTGCCTGTCTGGGAGCCCTGGGAGACCGGGATGGAGCTTGGAGCTCATCCTGGAGAGAGGCAGGGATTTAAATAGATATTGAAAAAATTCCCAGTGTGTTAAACGAGCAGGAGAGTGGCAGGGATGGCGCAAGAGGGGGTCAGGGAATGGCACTGGTGTGGGACAGCAGGAGGGATGAAGGAATAACAGGAGGGATGGAGGAGTAACAGGAGGGATGAAGGGATAATGGGATGGTGGCACTGGCTTGGCACTGCTGCCACTTCTGTGCCATAGGGACCATCCAGGGATGCTGCATTTCCCAGGATGGAGAGAGCAGCAGCCTGGAGGGACACAACCCCATGTGGCACAGAGGAAGAGGAGAAGGAGGAGGAGGAGGAGGAAGGGGAGCGGTTCATGGAACAAGAGGGAGGAGGCAAGGAGGGGAAGGAAGGAAGGAAGGATGGACATCTCTGGTGCAATCATTCCACGTATCCACTTCTGGCTCTTCCGGACACAGCTCATCCCTCTCCAGGGTAATGCAGCCTCCTCCTGCACCTGATCCCCTCATTAACACTGTCACCAGCTGATGACATTATCAAGTGAAGCGTGGCCTCGGGGCAGGCAGGATTTAACCCTTCCAACGCCAGAGAATGAGCCCGGAGGGTGTCAGGCAACAGGTGAGCAGGGACCTCGGGAGGGACAGTGGAGTTTGCTCCGTGAATATTTCTGGGAGGAGGAGGAGGGGCACTGGGAAGGCCAGGCAGGAGTGATGGATGGGAGCTGGTGTCGGAGCTGAAAGTCTCAATAACACTTGTGGCTGCACGTAGGCCCCCGGGCTTTTCCCAAAGGATTGGCTGAGCCATCGCTCTCTAAATGGATCATTCTCAGGAAAATCAAGCTGCTGCCATCTCTCCTCCCTCCTGACACTCAGCAGAGCCATGAAACTGAGCCATCAATGCTGCTGCAGCTCCGTGGAGCCCCCACAGCAGTGCCAAAGGACCTGCTGCCACAGCAGGCACAACCATGTCCCCCAGTGCCACAGTTCTTCCCACATGCCGTTCTCTTCCCAAAAAATCACAGAATCCCATAATGGTTTGGGATGGAAGGGATCTTAAAGCTCATCTTGTTCCACTCCCAGCCTTAGACACTGCCAAGGACAGGGCAGCCACAGCTTCTCTGGAGAACTTGTGCCAGGGGCCTCACCGCCCTCCCAGGGAGGAATTTAATATTTAACTTAAATCTTCCCTCTTTCAGTTTAAAACCCAACCCCTTTGCACAGGGATGACACACAGAGGGCTTGGATGGAGCTCATGCAGTAGAAAACTGATGGCAGGTGAAAATGTGGCTTTCAGTCCCTCCTGGGTTCACTTTGAATGTCCCAGCAAGAATCCTGTGGCTCCCTCATGTCCCCTCTCATTCCCATTCAAATCCAAGCACAAGGCTCATCTCCTTTGCAAGCTCCCCATGTGAAGCTTTGCCCTGTGGCGGGTGACACTGACACTTTTTGAGAGCAGCTCAGAGCCAGGGCAGGTTATTTTCTCCAGATGAAGGAAATGGGAATGATTTTTCCCAGAGCTGACACCTGCACAGCTGCCAGCAGCTGGGAGGGGACAGGGCTGGCTGAGGACACCCAGTGTCTCTGCAAGGGGACCCCCACTGGCTCATCCTTGGCTTGTTTCTGTTTGAACATCTTCGTTTTCCGCGTCCTTGGTGGGGCCGGCTGGATGGAGATTAAAGCAGCGTTTGCAAACGGGCGGTGCTGGAAATCAAAGGCAGAGGATTAACAAAGCCATTTGGCTGCTCAGTGACCACGACACAGAACCCAACAACTCCACCATCCCTGAGGCACGCAGCCCCTTTCCCTGGGAAATCCATGTCTGCTGAAGGATCCAAGGGAGGATGGATGGGTGCAGGATGCTCATGGTGTGCCTGGCATGGAGCTGCTGCTGGGTCATGTGGTGAGCAAAAGCTTCATCCCAGCAAAAACCCCTGGAAATTCCTTCTCCTTGGTGCCAAGCCCCTCTGCCCCCTCAGATTCAACCCAGCCCAGCAGCTCCTCAAGCTCTTTCCCTTGGGAATGCCTTGAGGAAAGTCCCTTTGCTTCCTCAGCTCCTGCCGATGGAACTGCTCAGCCCTTGGCCCCCTCCCACTGGGGAGGATTCCCCCATTCCCTGGGGTCCCAGGAAACAACTTCCAGTAGCCTGCAGCTCCGGGAACCACTTGCTAGATATCAATATGTATCTCAATATACGTCTGATGTTTGTGTGGGGGCGGGTTTTTATGCCTGTGCACAGAATCAATAAAAATTAACATTTAAGGAGCTGTGATGGGATCTGCAGCGTTGTCGGGAAATGCAGGGAGTGTTAAAAGCTTAATGGACAGGGAAGGCAGGGATTCTGCAGACTTCAGCATGCAGGACTAGGGTGAAATCAAGGAGCAAGACAAGAGGAATTTAGAGGGATTTGGAGATGCTGGTAAGGAGTAAAAGTAATCAGGGTGAAACTCCTGCTGCCTCAAGAACACAGGCTGTAGTCCCATGCTGCAGTTACCCGTTCCAACCTCCAATAAAACAGTGATTCCAATGGGAATGGGGAATTAAATCAGCCACTTGAGTCCCTGCTTGCCTCTTCCTGCTTTTCCTGCCCTGGAGGTCTGAGCAGCCCAATTTAAACCAGAGCAGGAGTTCTGGGAGCTGAGTGGGATCCCTGGGGAGAAGGTAAAGCAGGGATGGAGCATGGGGCTCTGTCAGGATGGGGCTCTTGAGGCATCTCAGTGACCCTGCTGCAGTCACACACCCCTGGTGTTGTCCCCAGGGTCCAGTGCAGGAACGTGAGGGGCCTCTGGTCCCTTGGGGAGGCAGGGATGGACTCAGGGGTTGGGTGCTCATGGAGCAGCTGGCACAGGAACTACCCAATGCCCAGATATCGACCCAAAGGAGATTCATTTTAAATCAAATATTGGGAAGAAGCTTTTACCATGAGGGTGGTGAGGCTCTGGCACATGGTGCCCAAAAAGGGTCCAGCTGCCGCACCCCTGGAAGAGTCCAAGACCAGGTTGGACAGGGCTTGGAGCAACCTGGGACAGTGGAAGTTGTCCCTGCCCGTGGCAGGGGGTGGCACTGGATGGGCTTTAAGGTCCATTCCAGCCCAAATATTCTGGGATTGCTGCTGAGGGATGGGATGGCAGCTGATGGAGAGTGATGAGCAGCTAGACATCTGCCATGGGGAAAAGCAGAGTGTCCCAGGAACATCTGGGAAATGTGTGGGGCCATGAAAAATTCCCTCTCGTTGGTTGGCTCATTGTCTCTTGTCACAGAACTTGGTGCAGCTCCTTCTGTGGTGCATGAGCCATTTCCCAGCTGATGAGCAGCAGGAGAAGATCACAGACCTGGTGAAGGACCTTGGCAAGGGAAAGGAAAGGGGTAGGGAAAGGTTCTCACCTTCCCCTGCCCCTCTCCAGCCCATTCACCACAAAAAACACCAGCCCAGGGTCATTGTTAAAGCAAAGGAAGACATTCCCAAAGACTGTACAGGTAATGGAGCTTGGGATAGGTTTGGAGCAAATTTGTGCTGGCTGCAGGATCTCAAGGAGAGCTTTGGGACCTCAATGAGAGCTCTGGGATCTCAAGGAGAGCATTGGGATCTCAGGGAGAGCTTTGTGACTTCAAGGAGAGCTTTGGGATCTCAGGGAGAGCTTTGGGACTTCAAGGAGAGCTTTGGGATCTCAGGGAGAGCTTTGGGATCTCAAGGAGAGCTCTGGGATCTCAAGGAGAGAATCAGACAGAGCTGCTGGAACAGCTCAGCTGTGCTTCAGTCGCTGTTACTGACACTCATCTCAAATCTGACCCACTTTCCACATTGGCATATTTTGTCTTTTTAAAGTGCAGAATAATTGAGCAGACCCAGCAAAACTGCAACAAATGTTTGGATTCAGCCGAATCTCTTTTTCAGGAGAAAAAAAAACAGTTGGCAAAAGCTTTTTCCCAGGATGGAAATGAGAGACAATGAGCATGTGGAAGGAAGAAAGTTTTTGCAGTGAGGGTGGGGAGGCCCTGGCACAGAGAAGCTGTGGCTGCCCCATCCCTGGAAATGTCCCAAGGCCAGATTGGATGGCCCTTGGAGCAACCTGGGATGAGGGAAGGTGGAATGGGGCTGATCTTTAAGATCTGTGGCAGGGGGTGGAATGGGATGAGCTTTAAGATCCCTTCCAACCCAGCCCACCCCGTGATGCTGTGCCCAAGCTGGGATGGTCACGGTGGTGCTCCATGGATCCATGCCCTTCCCAGAAGATGGAATGGTGCTCACCCAGCAGGGCCTGGGTGCTGCTGGCTCTGAGTCCACCTGAGCTCAAGCCCTGGCACATCCCCAGCGACTGGAGCGGGCCAGGACTTGTCCTTACTCCCCCTTTACTACACACTTACACCCCCCTGCAAGAAGCAGCTCCAGCTGCTGCCACGGCTGCAGCTTCTGAGGGGATTTTGTCTCCTCTAGGTAAACACGGAGGCAGTGGATCCACACCTTATAATTACACTGCTCCACTCTGCAATTATTCCATTTTCCAGGCTACAGCTGCTTCCTACTCATTATCAGGCTAAGAAACTTCTGATCGTAACGTGGCATTAACCCTGTAATTAAGAGGCAGAGACCACCCAGGGACTGGATGCCAAGAGGGGCTTCTCTGAGCTGAGCCAGAGCTCAGGGGTGGCTTCCCAGGCTGTAGAGTCCCTTTTCCAACCCCACACACTTCCCTTCCCCCTCATTTATTCTTATTCTTAATATTTTTTATGGCACAACAGAAGCATCCTCACAAATCTGTCCCCACAGAGGTGATGAGTTGGGTGCTCAGTGAGGGGGATCTGCTGACCTGAGTGTTTTGGGGGACACAAAGTTCTCCAGGTGCCTCATTCCCAGCTCCAGCAAAGAATTCATCTGCTGAGTTCTGTCTTTTTTGCTGAATCCATTTGCAGGTGTGGGTTTCCTTAAATCTCTGTGTTTGGGAGTGCCTGGTTCCTGCCACCCTGCCCATGGATTGGGTCTGAGGCTTCTCTGTGTCTCCATCAGCACAAGGATCATTTTGGATAGGTGAAACGTCACCCAAAGTGACATAGAGGGGTTCCAGGAGGGCTGTGACAGTGTCCAGCTGTGTTCCCAACCCTGGGATGCAGCACTGCACTGCTCCATCCCCAGCCATGCAGATTCCAGGACCTGTGGATCAGCACCTGGGTTTTGAGGAGCTGTGGATGGAGCCACAGATGGAGCAATTTTAACTCTGATCACAATGAACCAGGTTTAATTGTCTGGGACCTCTTTGGGTGAAAAGGGCACCTCTCAGCCCGTGAAGATCAGAGCACATCACCTCTCCTGGAATTTCATGGCACAAGGTCTGGATGATTTCATGGACTCAGGAATGACTTTGCTGCTGCTGCTGCTGCTGCTGAATTCAGTCTGGGCATAATTTGACACCTTTAATGAGAGGAAGCACAGCCAGGCTCCAGCTCAGGTAGCTTATCCAGAGTGGGATCACATCAGTGCAACCAAATCCGGGGGAGCATCCCGGCGTGAGGGGCAGAGCTCATTGTGCCCTGGGGCAGAACCAGGGCTTGAGCTGCCTCACACATCCAGCTCCCTCCTGCAGCTGCTTCTCTCTGGCTCCAGGAATAAACCTGGGGAGTGTTCTACCTGCTGGAGCAGTTTGCAAAGAAAGGCACGGAACAAACACATTTAAGCCCTTGCTGTGCTCACCGGGAGCAGCAGGATCTGCATCTGTGATCAGAACTGTGCGCCAAGGGACAGCCCCTCCCCTGCAGGAGAGATCCCGACACTCCCCTTGCCTGGGCTTCCCTTTTCCATGGCTTCTGGAGCGGAGCAAACACGGGAACAGGATGGGCTGAGGATGAATCCATGTCCTGCACACTCCCTTAGCACCTCCACCTGCACCCAGCCCTGGGAATCATCCTGTGCATGGATCCAGGGCCAGGAGCTGTTCCCCAGCAGTGAGAAATGCAGGCACAAAACTTCCCTGGATTTGTTTTCAGGTGTCCCAGACAGAAAAATCAGTGGCCCTGAATGTTGTGTGAGCACAACCCTGGGGCTGCCTCCTTAAATCTGCTTCCCAAAAATGATGGAGCCATTCCTGGACTGGGGAGACACAGATGTGCAGCCTCCCAACACCTTCCCCCGGTGGGAAGGAGACCAGCACAGCCTCAGAGAGGGCATTGCCAGCCCCAGGGATGGGGGGACAGTGACGATGAAACCACAGGGGTCCTGCCCAGGCCACGGCCACGGCGGGCTCTGATAGCAGCGTTTGCTCCAGAAGCTCCCCCTCTAATGGGACATTTCCCGTGTTATCCCAACAGCTCTGTTTTCCCGGCAGTTTATCACCCACCTCAAAATCGATGACAAGGCAGAGTGAACCCCTGACCTGGAGGTATAAATTGCCCCTAATTATCCCAGCAGCTCGTCAGGCGCTGGGTGCTCTGAGCGGGGAGCAGCCCTGCCCTCTGACCCCGCTGCATTTCTCTTGCTTTAAGGGCTTTTTTCCCCCATCCCAGCCTGAAATTCTCCTGCCTGGTGGATCCCAGGTCCTTCCTGTTCCCTCCAAGCCACGCTGGCACATCTGGGGTCTCCATGGCTGGAGCACGGAGGGGGGGGGGGGGTGGTAGCCAGACCACTAAATTCCATCATCCCCCTCCTGCTTTTTATTCCCAGTGCTCAGGAACGCTGCTCATTTTCATTTTCTCCAGCCAGTCCATCTTCAATATGGAGCTAAAGCACACCCCGAGGAGACATCTTTAATTAAAGTTTGAGGAGCGTCAGATAAATAAAGAGGGACCACAATGGCCCAGACATCTCCCTGGGAGTGATGGGTGCCCGGGGAACCGCTGCAGGTTCCCGGGGGAGATCAAGGGAATGCAGCGGTTCCTGCCGCTCCTTCCCAAGCCCTTGGCATTTGTTTAGCCCCGGGCTCTCTCCAAGGTAAACGGGGGTGTCCGACCCTGCCACCTCTTCCCGCTCCAGTTGCCAGGGGCTGCGGAGAGCCCTGGCAGTTGAGCAGCCCTTGAAAGGCTCCTTTCACTGTAATTAGACATGTAAAAATGAAAAACCCGAGGAAAGGAATTTATGCATCTTCTAATAGCCCTCAAGTGTCCATCCAGCCGCAGCCTTTTCTGCCTGGGCTTTTATTTGGAGAGTTGCTATAATTTATGTCGTGCAATTAGGTTTTTGTCCTCGGGCTGTGGGAGGAGCGGGAGCGTGGAGCAGGGGAAGGAAGGAGCCTGGAGTGAGCGCAGGGAGAAGGGGCAGCGGCTCCGGGATGAGCCCAGCCCAGGGATTCATCCCAGCCCAGGACTGAGCAGCTCCCCGGCTCTGAAGAATCCCATAATTACGGAACAGAAGAAGGACAAAATGGGGGAAATTCCCTCATGGAGGGACGGGAACGGTGCCCATTCCCCCGCAGGACTCGCCGGGAGGGCGGTGCTGGGGACTGGGTTAAAGCACATCCTTCAGCTGTTGCTAAGTAACAGTGCCCGGTCCTCCACATCCCCGCTCCGCCCTGCACAGCTGGGGGAACATCTGGCTGCAGGAGGCGACAAGAGGGACGCTCTGGCAGAGGGATGGGTGCGAGTGTCCAGCCCGCAGCGCTGGGGCTGCCAGGGAATGCTGTCACCAGCCCCTGTGCGCTGCTGCTCAGCCCTCCAGGAAGGTTTTCCAGCTGTATTTTCCTGGATGCTGCAGGATAAGCCCAGCAGATAAACCAGCCACGGAGCACAACATGCTTCCAGGGAATATTTGCTCAAAGTCCTGTGGAAATGGGATTCAGAAAAGCTGACGGCCCATGGGCTCTTTCTTTGCACAGCCAAATCCTCGAACTCGAATCTCTCAAAGAGGGGTTTTAGCTCAATGGCCACTTTATGCCCCTTTGGTTGCCCGTGGCCCCGCTGGCCCTGTGCCACCTCCCCGGCCTCTCCCTGCCCCGCATCTGCAGCAAATCCCGGCTGGAGTTGGCTCCTGCCTGCCCGGGGCTGCCTGCTGGGGAGGCCAGAGGAGCCTTAACAAGGAGAGCTGGGGGAAAAAAATAAATAAAAAATCCCTTAAAGAGTCAGGAACAGCGCGGCCAAAAGCTGCACATTCAGCAAGGCTGGATCTGGGATATCAGCAGCGGATCCCAGGGTGCAGGGGCCCTTATCTCCCCCAGACCTGCTGAGTGACGGAGCAAACCCATGGAAAATCCAGTTCCCGCTGCTCACACAGCACTTTCTCCTCCGAAGGGGGGTCTGAGCGCCCTGCCCGTGGCGCGGCCGCCTGCGCTGAGCCCCGCAGCTCGGGCAGAGGCGGGAGCCCGGTGATGCTCCCGGCTCCTGTCGCTCCCCCTGTCCCTGCCAGGGGAGGAGCATCCCTAATGCCGCACGCAGATGGTTCCTGGAGTGGGGCTGGCACCTCCCGGGTGTCCCTCCTTGTCACGGGTCACCGGTGGAGGATGGCTGGGGGGTCACACCCAGCTGTGCCCCCCGGGGTCCCTCTGTCAGCAAGGACGGCGAGATGAATGTGACTCTGGGGGGGGCTGGGGCATTCCCACCTCCCAGGGGGCTCATCCCAGGGAGGAAAACACCGGAGTCAAAGAGAAATTGGGTCATATCCCCCTGATTGTCTGAGTAAATGGGACACTGTGTACATTTTATTTACCTTCCTACAGGGCAGATGTAGTGAACGTGTAATAAATCATTTGTGCAGCTGCTGGGCAACCTCCTGCTGCAGACCCAGCAAAATTCACACAACCAAACCTGCCCTAATTACAGCTCCCTCTGCTCTCCACTCCTCCCAGCTCCTCATGCACAGCCACTTATTCTCCCTCGCGCCGTCTCGCTCCTCCTTTTCTCCATCTGCTGCTTCCTTCCCTCGGCTATTTCCAGAGGGACTCGTGGTCAGCACCACCGCTGCTCCTGCCCTCAGCTGCAGCTTGGATAAGGCCAGGCAGGATGTGGGTGGTTGCCTCCCACCGTGGGACACCTCTGGAGGGCACAGGGCAGCTGACATCCAAACCTTGCTTTGGCTGTTCCACCCGAGGTTTCCTCTTCCTCAAGGCAGAGCTGAGGAATCCCACTGGGTTAGACTGGGGAGGAATTGTTCTCTGTGAGATTTAGATTGGGGAGGAATTGTTCTTTTTGAGATTTAGATTGGGGAGGAATTGTTCTCTGTGAGGAACACAAGTTGCCCAGAGAAGCTGTGGATGCCCCTGGATCCCTGGAAGTGTCCAAGGCCAGGTTGGACAGGGTTTGCAGCAACCTGGGATGGTGGAATGTGTCCTTGCCCATAGCAGGGAGTGGAAGACAATGACCTTGAAATGTCTCTTCCAACCCAAACCATTCCGTGACTCTGTGATTCTTTGGGATGCCACAGGATGGGGGTGACCTCCCCAGCAGCCTGTGGGGGTCAGACCCTGTTCAAGCCTCAGGTTTTCCCAGCTTTTCATCCATCAGAGCAAAGCAGCTGGGGCTGCTTGGCTGGGACCTGACAATGGTTTGAGATTGCAACAGAAAAGATCCAGATTTGTGTTTACAAATCCTTTCTAAGGAGAGCAACGGCACTGGAGCAGATTGCCTGGGGCTGTGCCAGGCTCCCCAGGGCTTGGATCTTGTGGGAGCTCAGACAAATAGCTGGGAATCAGCTGGGAGGAGTTGGTCCTGCCTGGGAGAGGGAAGTGGGACAGGATGGGGGAGACATGGAGCCTGAGGATCCATAATCAGAATGGCAAAATTGTTTGGGTCAGAAGGAACCTTAAAGCCCATCCAGTTCCACCCCCTGCCATGGGCAGGGACACCTTCCACTGTCCCAGGCTGCTCCAAGCCCCATCCCAGCTGGTCTTTGACACTTCCAGGGCTCCAGGGGCAGCCCCAGCTTCTCTGGGCACCCTGTGCCATGGCCTCCCCACCCTCACAGAAAAGAATTCCTTCCCAATATCCCATCTAACCGTGCCCTCTGGAATCTTGGGACACAGCCTGGAGTAGCCAGGACTGCAGCAAGCATTGCTCACCCAGTGGAAAAGGAACTGCAGGGATGCTGAGAGCCCTTGGTCCTTCAGGACACGGAGGAGCAGGAGCAGCAGGTCCAGGTCAGGCACCAGGACAGGGGGATGTGACCTTCCCCATCCCCTGCCATCGGAGAGGGAACATCCGTGCAGCACATGGAGGTCCTGCTCTGGAGCTGCGGGGACCTCGAGGTCCTTAAAATAATCCCAGAGAAATAAACAAACAAACAACCAAGCGAGTGCCAAGAGCAAATGGAGAACAGACTTTTCCAGTGCTTTTCTGCAGCAGGGCCTATTCAAAGCTTGGAGAGAGGATGACACGCTGGGCCAAGGCAAACAGCCCTGCAACACATCCCAAACAATGGCTTCCCAGAGCACAGAGCCAGAGGGAATCTTGTGGTCATCCCCTTGGATTTGCTGCAGAACACATGCCATGGCTCTTCCCAGAAGTCATTGTTTAAACTTGACAAAAAATCTTCCCTCTTCGGCTTTTCCCGGGAGAGTGGATGCACTGGGATGCACAGGGAAGAGCAGGGGGGGGATTTTCTTCCTTTAACCAGTTTGAGGACTGTGTGTAACTGGAGTGAAGCCTCATTGACTGGAAACAGCAGTTCCAGGGAGATGGAAACTATTTGCAATTTTGGGCTAAGACCAGACTTAACTGGGACGGGCATTTTTAGCACAAAGTGCTTGGACTTCTCATCCTGAGGTTAATTCTTCTCTGGAGAGGAAGAGGACAAGGAAAATTGCCACTACCTAAAGCAAACACTGAATATTCTGTTTGAGTTTGAGGGTGCTCCCTCCCTCCCCTTTCCTTTTATATTTCCCAATGTCCCTGGATTTTAGCCTGGGGCCAGGGAAGGGCATTTGACTCACTGGAATTACTCTCCTTGCTCTCCACGTCTCCCCAGCTGGGATGCCAACTCATCATTCCTGCTGCACTCTGCATTCCAACACCCCATCTTCCAACCCTCTTCCTTGTCTGCTCTGTCTGGCCAACAAATAAGGCAATGCCAGAGAGGGGAGAATCCCCTTGGGAATTTCTGCCATGGAAATCAAGACGCTGCCCAATTATCCTTACTTTGTCTTCTCTTTCAGAGCATGGTTTAATCCAGATTAAGATCTAGCCAATATATCCCCAAATTTTAGGGGGTGGAAGGATTTTTCCTGCACCTCAGGAGCCTGGACATGGCTCTGCAGGGCAGGGCTTCCCCAGGCAGAGCCAACACCACTGGAGCACCACACGGAGCAGAGGGAAAGCTGTATTCCATGGGGGACTGATGCTGGAGGGGCTGTGCCCCCAGGAGATGCACATGGAGGTTTCTGGGATGCATTTTGGGTCTTCTCCTCCTCCTCTGAGCTGCGACAGGGATGAGCAACGTGCTCATCCCCCACGTCTGCACAGCAGGGTCAGGAATGGGACAGGAGCCAATTTCCCTTCCAGTGTGTCTGGGCACATGGAAACTAAGGAAAAACAGAGGAGAAAAATAGACAACAGAGCAAAAACCCAACAAATGAAAGGGCAAGGAGTGGGCAAGGGGAGGGAGCCCGGGGAAGGAGTCCTTGCCAAACCCCTGCAAACGCAGCGACCAGATCACACTTGGATGAGGCTCCTGGAAAAACCAGCTGAGGGAGGGAGGTGAATGTGGCCAGGGATTAATGAGCTGAAATCCACTTCCCAGGCCAGTGCCCCGTGGTTGCGGAGATGCCAGCCCTGCCTGAGTCGGTGCCTTGGAGAGGTGCAGCTCCTCAGCCAGGCCATGGAGCAAGGCAGGCAGACACCCAGACATCACCCAAACCACGGGATGCTCCCCAAGCCCTTTCCCAGAGCAGCTGGGAACCTCCAGCTCTCCTGCCCCACAGCCCAGCTGGCCCCAAGACCAGAGGGAAAGGGAGTGGGGGGTGGCAGGAGCAGAGCCAAGAATGCTGCTCAGCAGGAATAACCATGGGAATAGCACAGAACTTCACCCAAGAGAAGGTCAGTGTGTGGGTGCATCTGTGTGAGGACAGGGAAAGGGGAGAGGGGGATCAAGGGGGAATGTAGGGAGTTCTAGACTATGCAGGGCTGTGGTAGAGTCCCCACTGCTGGAGGTGTCCTTGGATGTGGCACTCAGTGCTCAGGGCTGGTGACAAGGTGGTGATCAGGCAGAGGTTGGAGTCAATAGCCTTGGAGGGCTTTTCCAAGCTCGATGATTCTCCCTGAGGCTGGGGTGGAGCCTGTGGTGTCCCAGAGGAAAGGGAGCACTGATGGGGTGAATATTCCTGTTTTGCCCCAAAGCAGCAGCTCGGTGAGTCCATGTGACAGCCCCTCTCCCCATTGCTGCCCAGATCCTGCTCCAGCCTCTGCAAGAGGAGCAGTGCCTTTGGAAGGACAGGCAGGAACCAGGAGCAGGTCTTGGTGGAGGTCCATCTCCAACCAAGAGACAGCTCTGGTGAGAGAAGAGCTCAGTGAATTCCTGAGGTGAATCCCAGGCTGGGGCAGGACCCTGCAGAGGCTGAGCTCAGCAGCTCATGGCACCAAGTTCTGAACAATTCCCGGTCCAGGCCCTGCAGCAATTCCCTTGCAATGACAGGAAAATCTCTTTTATTGAGGGCAAACCACTGAACAGAAGCCTTGCTTTCAGAGGAGCAGCCATTCCAAGCCCACCAGAGCCAGGCAAGCCAAAGGCTGTCCCCACGAGCCCTGGGCTGCTTCCAAGGTGTCAGCTGCCTGACCAGCCTGAAACACGCTGGGTTCCCCTTTTAGTGACAGTGATTCCTGAATTTTGGGTGGGAAACATCCCCATCGGCGCTGCCGCCCTTGCCCTGATGAAAGGGAAATTGATCCACGACTATTTTGTCAGTAAATGTTTTTCCTGGCAACGGGACCTTCTGGCTCTTCAAAAGCAAGTGAAAATTTGGTTCCATCCAGCTGTTCCCATGTAATGGGAGTGGGGCTGAGGTGGGAAAGAAGGGCTGGCTGGGAGCAGACAGCCAGGGAATGACAGGCTGGGGAGCAAAACTCAGCAGCCACTGCTCAGGACCTTCCCTGCTCCCAGATCTCCCCCTGGGCACAAACTGAAGGCTCTGGGAGCAGAGCCACAGCAGGGAGGAGCCCCCCATGGCCCCTGCATGGGCAGGGGGGTCCAGGCTGACATTCCTGGGGGAAGGCTCTTGGGGGGCTCATTATGGACACCCCACTCCAGCCAAGCTCCAGGATTAGTGCTGAATGACTGGGGGAGATGCTGCCCTTCCCAATCTCACTGGGAAACAAATCCTGCTGGGGATGGAGCCTTACCTGAGCTCATTCCTGACACCTGCCCTGGAGAGGGACTTTGGGCATGGAGTGACAGGACACAGGGAAAGGCTTCCCACTGCCAGGGGGCAGGATTAGATGGGATATGGGGAAGAATTATCCAGAGAAGCTGTGGCCGTCCCATCCCTGGAAGTGTTCACAGCCAGGTGGGACGACCTGGAGCAACCTGGGACAGTGGAAGGTGTCCCTGCCCATAGCAGGGATCAGATTGGATGACATTTAAGGCGACTTCCAACCCAACCCATTCCATGACTTTATGTTTTTTCCCTTCCTGGATGAGCCTTCTCCCATTACTCACCCAGACACTCGGCTGCAGGGAAATAAAAAGATTTCTCCGAGGGAGCCAAAGGCTGCTTTGCCCAAGAAGCCATGGGAAGCCAATGGCAGTCAAGATCCAGTGTGCCTCGACTGCAGGAGCATCCTGGACGCCTCTCACAGTCCTGAATATTCATGGAAAGTCGGTGTTAACAGCTCAGCAGGGAGCACGGCCGAGCGCTGCCCAGACGCTTTGCATCCTGGCCCGGGAATCCTCATGGGGCTGCTCGGAGCGAGCCAGGAAGAAAATGAACTGAAACCTCAGCCGCCAAACCTGACAGCGGCCTAATTTGGGAAGGCAGCTCGCCGCGGGCCCTGCCTGCGGGGCCGCCAGAGCAAACGGCTCTAAACGCTCCCAAAGCCCCCGGCCCTTCCCCGGAGACCCAGCCCCGGGAGCGGCCGCGTTGCGCCCCAGCCGGGAACGCCCGCACGGGCTGGGAGCTGTCACTGCCAGCAGGGCATCACTCCCGGCTAATTGCTCGGGATGGCTCTGCAGGGCCGCGGCTGGCGCTGGAAAAACCCATCCATCAGCCCTTCCTTCCCCGGGGAGCGCGGCAGGAGCTGATCTGCATCCCCCGGCGCGGTCGTGGAGCGGGTGAGGAGCTCCATTCCCCGGCTCCTTCTGCACTCGGCTGATTTGGCAGCGCTGGGTGTGATGTGCCAGCTCTGCTGCCATCCACCCGCGCATTCCGCGTCCTCCCCGCGCCTTTTAACCTTGCGCAGATTTTAAACGATGCCGTTTCCTTCAGCTTGCACAGCACTTTATTTGTTCTTTATAGCCCCAGCTCACACAGGGGGGATGTTGCTCCAAGAAAAATCCTTGCTGCAGGGAGCAGAGGACGGACTGGCTCTCGGGGTGTGACCCTGCCTCTGACATTGACTCTCCACAGGCCCAGCGTCCCCTCTGCCTCTAAAACGGGGCTGGTGACATTCACCTGGCTGCTGGAGGAGCTGGAAGGGGGCATTAACCTCCTCAGATAAAATCAGGTTTTTAAACCCTAAAAGTGCGGGGAGAGGGGAATTATAAATGATGGAATTGTTAAGGTTGGAAAAGACCTTTAAGGTCACCAATTCCAATCATCAAACCAGCAGCAGCAGCAGCGTGTTATGAGTTCATACTGCTCGTGTCATGAGCACCTCTGGGGTGACAATGCTCACTTGCCTCTGGGCCACCTCCAGTGCATGATCCAGACACCAACCACAAAGCCCAAGGCAGAGAGGAGGCTTCCCCACTTTCAGGGATTAAGGAATTTGGCTGAATTCAGCCCAAGCTCAGCCTGAGTCCCAGCACTACTCCCATGCCAGAGAGAATGAGGAGCCAACAAAATGCCCTGGCACTTGCTCTTTTCCCTGCCAAGAAAGTTGAAAGAGGTGTTGGAAGCTGCTTTTCCGTGCTCTAGAGGTGAGGAAAGGTGGGTTCAGCATCTTCCCACATCCCAGGGAGCTGAGAGAACGCTGGGGCTGGAACAGGAGGGATGGGATGTACCCACCAGTTGTGACATCTCCCACATGTGGGACAAGCCATGAGCTCACACCCAGCACCTGGAAAACCTCTCACCCCTGGAGCCCTGTTTGGCATCAGGCAGGAGGCAGCTTTTTCCTCTATTATTTCTTTTTTTGAAAGGATTATTTTTGTTTCTTTTAAGGATTTCTGCTTCCATAGAAATCCTCACATCCCTGCCCATGGTCCTTAGGCTTTGGCCGTTCTGTCCCAATTATTCCCTTTGTCCCTCCTCATCCAGCCAAAGCCCGGGCTGGTGGATCACCTGGAGGAGGCAAACACAGCACTCCCATTCCCAAGGGATCTGAGACCAGGTTTTCCAGCAGTGGCAGCCCCCAAAAGCAGCCCTGGAACCGGCCCAGGCCAGCTGGGCAGAGGAGGAGGAAGAGGAGCTGATGGATCCCAAAGGCTCCCATTCAGCAACAACCACAGCCATTAGCTGGGAAGTGGAAGGGACTAATTGGGCATTTAGCTCAATGCTGGCACCTCAGGCCTTGTGCTGGAGCTGGAGAGAGGGAAGAAAGATCCACTCTGGAGCTGCAGGATCCTCTCCTGAGCCCTGGGATGTATCCAGATACCCCCTGGTTTCACCCCAACTTTTGACAGCCAATTCCTCCCCAAGGGATGCTCATATTGGGGGAATAGAGGAGAGAGGAGCTTCATGGATAAAAACACTCTCCAATCTGGTTGTGTTTGTCTTTTTTTTTTTTTTTTTTTTTTTTGTGGTTTTCTAGTTCTCAGAGAAAAACAGGTTTGGAGGGATTTCAGCCTTTCTCACAGTGCTCCAAACAAAAATGTGGCAGCATCGATTGTCTCATTGTAAACAAGCAGAGAGCCAAGGCCACCAGGCTGGACTTGGACAATCTGGAATTCCCTGCAAACTGCCTCCTTTTATGCCACTGCCCATTAGTCAGGGTGAGGCAATGGGAGCTGTAGAGTCACAGCTGCTCTTCCAAGAGCAGAATTCCAGAACTCTTTGGGTGGGAAACAACATTAAAGCTCAGCTCATCCCACCCCTGCCATGGGCAGGGACACCTTTCACCCTCCCAGGTGTGTCCAAGCCTTGTCCAGCCTGGCCTTGGACACTTCCAGGGATGGGGCAGCCTCACCAGATGCCATGTGAACATCAGCCTGACAGTCCTGGACTGGACAATTCCCAAACCCCAAATTCACAAATCCTGATAACCACTCCAGCATTCCCATCACACATCAGCACTCAGGAGAGTCAGTGTTTGTGTCCTTTGCTGTCGATCAGCTTTACTAATGAATTTTTATTAGAGCAAACAAGCATTTATCTCATCTCCCCACAGGGCTCTTCTTGTTGGCAACAAAACATCTTCCCCCAGACCCATTTCTGAATTCCCTGCTCCCCAGGGAATCAAAAACTCAGGAGTGAACATGAGAGCAAAACCTCTGGGCTGGGATGTCCCACACCAATCTCCTGTGTGTCCCCTGGCAGGGACACTGAGGGCACAAGGGTTTGCTTTTAACCTCAAATATCCTGAGCAGCAGCATTTTTACACAATTCAGACAGCAAAGGAAGGGTTAACCCCACCACACCCCCCAGAAAAGAGGTGGAAATGGAGATACAGGAGGATAAAAGGGCTCTCAGGAGGGGTCAGCTTGAGAGGGAGAGAAACAGAGGAGAGAAAAGGAATTTGCTTCCACATCAACCCCAAAGGTTGAAAGCATCTGTGAACCAAAGGGCCAAAGGAGTGGGGCACATCCTGAACAAGCTGGGATGCCCCCAGGAGGGGAGGGAGCCCTGGCTGGGTGCTGGGATGGGGGGAAATCCCTAAATGAGGAGGAGGATTCCAGCCTTATGGGTGGAGAAGGCAGGAGGCTCCAACAACACCTGAGCAGCAGCAGCAGCAGTTTTCTCTTTGGCCTGGGATCATTAGGCAGAATATTGGCTCAAACCAGAACCTGGGGGCATTGGGATGCTCCCAGCTCCTTTCCCTCTCCATGGAAGGCTGGCTCCTGAGCTGGTTGCTGTGGGGAGAAATAGAGCAGTGGCCTCATGGATGGGGAGGAGATGGAGATGGAGGAGATGGAGGAGGGGGAGGATATGGAGATGGAGATGGAGGAGATGGAGGAGATGGAGGAGATGGAGGAGATGGAGGAGACAGAGGAGATGGAGAAGATAGAGGAGATGTGCTGTGCTGGGGGACCACTCCTCATGACAATGCTAAATTTTGGCCTGATGGATTGGGAACAGATGAGACTCCAGGGACACAGAGCCCAGCCTTCAAGGTGATACCTCTGCCCTTGAGCACAACAGTGGCTGGAAACACCCTGCTGGATGAGGGAGCAGATCCCACCCCACCATTTGGAGCATGGGTGAGAAACAGGGAGAAAAACCTGTGAGCAGAACTGCAGGGAGAGGCTGTGATGGATGCAGCACCTCAGTCCAAGCCCAGCTGAGCTCTGTGGGCATGGGCCATGGGCTATTCTGGCACATCTCCCTCCCCTTGGCACCTCTGAAGCACATGAAACACTCGGCAGAGCCCCGGAGCCGGGAGCTCCACGCCAGGCAGCGATCCCTTCCCTGGCACCGCCGCCGCTGAAATATGGATCGAGGAGAGGAACGGCTCCAAAAGGAAAGACAGAGAGACAACTTTGTTGTCCTGGCCAAATCCGAGCTTGCCAAATCCCACTTCTCTAAAATGCTGCCTGCATTCTCAATAAATAAGGAGAAATCAAAACAAACCCCCATCCCTCCCGCTCCGGCGCGGGCTGATTCCCAGACACCTGCCACATCCAGCACTGGCATTGTCGGCAGAATGGATCTGCCCGTATCGCTTGCACATTTGTCTGTAAAGCTCATTAAGATCGGGCGAGATGAAAGGCAGCGCCGCAATGTAAGATCATTATCGTTATCAAAAGGAACACAGCAAACTGCTGCTCGAGAGGCAGATCTGTTTCTGTGTAAGAGCTGTTCAAAGTTCGCCCCGACGCTCCCTAATAAGGTGCCTGTTCTAGGAATCAACTTCAAGAGCTTCCCTCATGCTGGGGAAAACTTCCAAGGACCCCTTTGCCTCTCGCGTCTGTCGGTGAATTTTCTGAGGCGTTCCTGACGCAGTGGAAGTGGTTTGGATACAGGGAAGGGGATCCTGTGTCCCAGGGCTCCCAGCTGGTGGGATGCTGGTCATGCATGGCCACAATGCTCTGGTGAGGAGCGTGGTGAGGATAGGATGGACACCCCGTGGTGTGACCATGGACATCTTGGATGTGACCATGGAATTGTGGGATATGGAATTGTGTGATGGGACACGGACATGTTCGGCCTGGCTGCGTACATCTGTGACGTGACCATGGGCACCTGTGAAGTCACCATGGGTGTGTGTGATGTCATCACAGAATTGTGTGATGTCATCATGGACGTGCATGATGTCACCATGGACACGTATGATATCACATGGAGTTCTGTGATGTGACCATGGGCACGTTTGATGTGACATGGACGTGTGTGATGTGACCATGGACAGGTGTGATGTCACCATGGGCACCTCTCAGCTCATTCCCAGCTGCCTTCCCTCCCTCCATCTCCGTGGAATGAGCGCTGGCAGAAGCTCCCACATGTGGGATGGAGCCCAGTGCTCAGCCCAGCCCCTACTGAGGCAGCACCAGATGCCTTCCAGAGAATTCCAGGTTGGGTTTCAATACACAAATCCAATCCAGAGTGGTATCCCCAGCTGGAATTCCTTATGGAATAGCCCTGGTGGGCACCACAGAGCAGAGCAGGGACCTCCACAGCCATCGCCAGTCAACACCACCATGTCCCACCTCCCACCAGTGCACCCCAGTCACGCTGCCAGAGACCTTCATGTGTGAGGTCCTGCCTGACACAGATGCTCCAGAAGCTTCCAGGGAAGGGCTTCCCATGGGGTCACAGCCCCCCACACAGAGCCTGAAAGAGGAACTGGCTGGTTTAAAACAGCCTCCTGTTCCTGTGCTGGGAGGTTTCTGGAGCCAAGCCTCAGGCTCGGAGCTGAGTGATGGGAATTTGGATGCAGAGAATCCTCTCCTGCCTGGAGGAAGCAGAAGAGTTAAACTCGCTCAAGGCACCATAATTTTTCCAAGAAGAAAACCGTTCTTCCCACACAGGGTCAGTTCTTTTTTGAAACCAGCCTCCCTTTTATCCCCAAGAAAATCTGCTCGTAATTATAAAGCAGGGAAAGGAGAGGTTTCTGGAAATATTCATTTGCAGCTGAGCCATTTTCACCCTGGCACAGGCGGAGCGAGCCTTCCTCGCTCCCATCTGTCGCGTTCGCGGCGGCGCCGATGCCAGCCAGGCTCTGCCACCCAGCGTGGCACACTCGGCAGGGACAACGTGACACCGAGCTGGGAGGGGGCCGGGGGGCCGCCAGCAAAGCGGGAAGGACTCGTCCTGCCCAAGATGTTCTCCTTACACATGAACAGCTTGGCAGCGTGAGGGGCTGGGAAGGGGGGGGAGAGGAGGAGGAGGAGGAGGAGGAGAAGGAGGAGGAGGAACAGTTCAGGCGTTGTTGGGTGCTGCTGGGGAAGAGATGAATGGAAAAGCTCACGGAGCTGAGTTTGATGGAGTCGACAGGTTGCAGACCATCTCCACCAGCATCGTGCTCTGAGATGGAGCGCCAGGGGCCACTCAGCCCAAATCAGGCGTGCCACATTCCCCGTGTCCTCTGAGCACCCCCACCTGCCCCCAGGTGATGGGATCCATGCTCCTTCTTCAGGGAAACTGCTCTGGCTTCTCCCATCCCTCTTCCACAGCCTCATCTCATTTCCACAGCCACAAATAAATCAATCTGCTGCTGGTGCCTCCACCTTCAAATATTTATAGAGTGTTATTACACTTTTCACTCCCTGCCTGCACACACGCGCCCTTTCCTTTAAACATCTCCCCACCCAGCTCTGGATATTTAGTTCTTTTAATCCCTCCCCATAAATCTCCCCTGATCCTCTCCCGGTGCTGTATCCATTCATTTCTCTGGATGAGAGGCACTGTGATGGATTGGCACAGCAGAGCTGTCCAGAAAGGGGCTGTTGTCACCTCCCTCCATGGCACAGTGCCTGGGGACTGTGGCTCAGAGGGTGTTGGACACCTCCAAGCATCTCCTGAGCTCCTCCTGCAATTCCTGGCTCCATCCAGGCTTCAGCTTTCTGTCCTTGTTGGATTTTGCATTTTCTTATTCCTCGCTTTTCTTTTTTCCCCCCTCCCTTCTCCCAACTACAAATGACAAAATTGCCAGCAGCTCCCAGACAAGCTGCAAACCCAGGAATCAGCTATTTCTGGAGACGGAATTTTAACTTCCTTTCTTGATTTGCAAATTTCTGGGGAGCAGCTTGCGAGGCCCAGGAAATCGGGAGCCAGGGAAGGCTGCAAGTTCACACACCACCTGGGATCCTTCAGTGGGGCGAGGTCTGAGCCCTCGGGAGCAGCAGCCACATTCCCTGGGCTCAACATCAGCTTTTGGGAATCATGGAATTGTTTGGGTTGGAAGACACCTTAAAGCCCATTTTTATTACCCTCCTTGCCACTGGCAGGGACACCTTCCACCATCTCAGGTTGCTCCCAGCCCCATCCAGCCTGGCCTTGCTTCCAGGGATGATGCTTTTGTCCTGCAGCACCCCCATGGTATCATCCTCACCCTCTCCAAGCTGGAATGGGGATGGGATGTGCAGAGAAGGAATGTGCTCAGCCCAGCAGCTCTGCCACAGCCAGCAAGGCTCAGGGAAAGTTGAGGAATGGAAAAATAAAGTTTATCTTCAACAGGGAAGCAAAGAGGGAAATGGGATTGCTCTTGCCAGGTGGGTCCCAAGCAGAGCTGCAAAATCTCCTGGTGTTTATAATTTGCTGGAATAAAGCTGCTTCAGGCAGCAAACCCTTGGTGGCTGCGGCTGATGGAGCTGTGGCACAGAGTTTGGGATTACAGCCTGCCATGGAGCCCTATCCCAGCCAGGATAACCCCCAGATAAGCACAGAATTGCCCAATTAAACAGCCTGTGTGAAGCCATGGGAAAGGCTGAAGGGATATAGTGAGCTCAGACTGGTTTTCCAGTCAAGGGATCAGACAAAGGCACTCAGCCCCACAAAAAGCCTCGTTATCTGTGGGGACACAGAGCAGGCAGGGCTGAAAGCAGGGTCCCATCACCGCTCAGTGAGGCACAACAGGCTCAGCAAGGGCACTGGACAGGAGTTCTGCAGGGAATTACACAGGCTTGGATCATCCCCAGGCCTGCAGGATGCAGGATGGCTTCAGCAGCTTTGGTCCAGCTCAAAACATACCGGATGCAGGAACCCTCCTCTCCCACCCCAGCCCTCCTCTTCCCTGAACTCCCAGCCCTCACTTCCACAGGCAGCCTTCACCCCAGCACAGGGGTGTCCTTGTTCCCCAAAAGGCTCAGAGCAAGGGCCAGCCCTGCATCCCCGGGGGTGATGGGCTGAGTCCCTGGCTGGGGTTAAATCCCAGCCCAAACCTTCAGCGCCTTCATTTCTGAACCACATTTTGTCCCCACCCAGTTCCATTTCCCACCCATCAGGTGCTGCTTTTTGTGGCTGAGCAAACCCCGCTTTGCTGGAAGCCCTCATGCCATTAATCCAACCTCAGTCCCCTCACAGATGTTTCTGTGACCCTCTACAAATTTTGGGGTTGGGCAGAGCCCATGGCTGGGGAGTTGTGTTCACCTGCAGGGGTTTCTTGTGCTGTTGAACAAACACCACATTCCTGCTGCCATGGTGAGATGGGATGTCTCAGCTCTGTCCCAGTCAGCTCCAGTGAGCTGGACTGGTGTGCCCAAACAAGGGATGGTGCCCCTTTCTCAGGACAGGAGCTGCTCCAGGTCCCTGATCCACAGGAGCTGCAATTATCCCTTGGCCCTGGCACAAATGGCTCATTTGACTTTGAACTCCGAGTGCTGACACGCTGGCTGGGCTTGGAATTGGAGCTTAAATCAAGGAGCTTCCCTCCAGGGAGCAGGGGGAGAAGGAGACAATTAGATTTGAGCCCTGAAGTTTTACAAGTCTAATAAATTTCCTGGTAGCCTGCGGCTGCTGGGGAGAGCCAGGACGGAGCCCTTGGTGAAGGAAAGCAGGAATTTCTGCAGGCAGGAAGCCACAGAGGCACCACATGGCTCTGTCAGCCAGGGGATGGCTTGTCTGACCCCCCAGTGCCACCCCTGGCCGGGGCTGTGGGGGTGGGGGACAGAGACACGGTGTCCCCAGGAGTGACAATCCCGCTCTGCCCTTTCCCAGTGCGTTCCTTGGGCTGCTCGTGGCAGAGGAGAAGAGGAAGGTCAGAGCCAGCAGAGTGGAGGGAAGCAGCTGCTGGACACAGCAGGGAAAAAGCAGCTTCCTAATTGTGCCTCACTGCTGGAAAAGGGTCGTGGCAGGGAGGTGACGAGGTGTTGGCAGCAGCACAGGAACGCCTGGCAGGGACAGGGCAAGGCAGCCAGGGAGGGGAGGCAGGATCACCCCCAAGCTCCTACAGCCTTTGGGAGCCCAGCCTGGCCTGTGGTTGCTCGTTGTCCTGCCAGAGCTGCTCTCCTTCCAGCCAGGACCTGACACTTCTCTTCAGCAATGCTAATGGAGGAGGATGGAGAAGGAAGCTCCTTTCTCCAGGAAATGCAGCTTCTCAGAGCCCCTGCAGCAAAGGCTGCTCCCACCTGGGCTGGTTTCTATCTCCTCCCACGGGCAGGTGAGAGGGAGCAGCTGTAGGAGCTGCTGCTCTGGGCTGAACCCAAGGGAAGCACGTACCTGGCACAGCCTGTGTCTGGACTCTCTGGGGGCTGGGGCTCTGTGCCACAGAACCATGGAATGCTTTGGGTTGGAAGGTTGAGGCCCATCCACTGCCACCCCCCTGCCATGGGCAGGGACACCTCCCACTCTCCCAGGTTACTCCAACCTGGCTTTGGATGCTTCCAGAGATGGGGCAGCCACAGCTGCTCTGGGTAACCTGTGCCAGGGCTTCACCACCCTCGTAGGTGGTGAATATTTCCTCCTAATATCCCATCTACCCCTGCCCTGTGGCAGTGGGAAGCCATTCCCCAGCTGGGGTGGCACAGGGAGGGCTGAGGCAGAGACACAGCCCAGCAAGGAGAGGTCCAGGCAAAAATGAAGAGCCCTGGGAATTCTCCTTCTGTGCCGCCCCACCACAAGGGTGGTGTCCTCTGTCCCTGCCCTGGCGCTGCCATGTGCAGCTGTCCCACTGCCAGGATGTCTCTGGAGAGGAGCAGAAATGGCACTCCCAGCTGATCCCCTTCTCCATGCTTGGAGAATCTCCCTGTTGCTGCCCAAAGGGAGCAGCTCCTCTGCAGCTCCTCTGCTCCATCCCCGCTCCTGTGGCCGCCTCTGGTGTTTGTTTAACAGCCTTTTACTGTAAATTACATATTCCTCTGACACGATGTAAAATATGTTTTATGCTCTCATTTTCCCCTTGTCTTCCCACTAAACCTTTTCCAATTTGTGCTGGATACGCTGTGCTGGGATTAGCTGAGCTGTGTTTAAGCAGCCAGTCAAGCCTCAAACGTCGCTCGTAAAACCTGGAGGTCTCTGCGAGTCCCTCGCACTTGTCACAAGTGGCCATAAATCCCCATTTCCTGGGGACCTGTCTCTCCCTGTCCTTTTCTTTCCTCTGTCCCACTGCAGGCAGGTGAGGGGTGTGGAGTGTGGTGTGGCCAGAGCTCGGAGCAGGACTGGGTGGGTTCCAGCAAAGACTCATCTCTGGCTCACTGGGAAGGGGGCAGAGCTCTGGGCTCATCCCCTCGTGGTTTTCCAGGATGGATTTGGGGGTGCCTCAAGGAATCAGTGAGGAGCTGAAACCTCTCCCAGCACACCCCACCAGGATGGGAGCCATGAGATTCCAGGAGAGACGCAGTGATGCAGCACTGAGGCCATCCAGCCTGGGGAGATCTGGCACAGCCTGGAACACCCCCCACATTGCAGGGGGCAGCAGGGGGGCCATGGCACGAGCTGGCCACTGTCCCCTGTGCCTCGTGCCCTTGGCAGTGTGCAGGACACTGGGCACAGGCTGGTCGTGGTGGCAATGGGGGGGAGGCAGCTGGGCTGGGGACCTTTCCCCTTTAAAGCAAACATTTCCTGGCAGGGGCTTCGCAAAGCCCTCATCCTGGGCTGAATTCCTGCACTTATCTCCAAACACAGATTTCACTGCGGATGAATTCACAGCACCCGCTCCGGGGCTGGGCTGAGGCCGCCTGAGCTTTCCCCTCTTGTGTTTTGTCTTTTACTTTTGGATGGAAACGAAAGCGTTGGAGCACTGACAGGGAACAGCATATCCTGAACAAGCACAGCCTGGGCTGGCTCCAAACTCTCCAGCCAGGATGGGGGGAGCAGACACAGCCCCTCACACACCAGGGTCTCTTTTCCTGGGGATGGCCAAGGATGGCCAAGCTGGAGCTGAAGGGACACCAGCAGGGCTGTTGGCAGGTCCTGCCTTCCTTGAGATGGGCTTTAAGGTCCTTCCAACCCAAACCGTTCTGGAATTCTATGTTGATCTTTGACAAGAAATCCTCTGAAGCCATAAGGACTTAGGGGAGTCCTGCATAGGAAGAGATATCTCTATATATGGAGATTTTTTATAGGAATTCAGGTATTTATTTATATAAATGGGAAGCAGGACCCCTCCTTTTCACCTGGAGCAGGGTTGGATCCGGCTGCAGTGTGAAAAAAGCAGGGAAAAGGGCTGGCATCATCCATGGCAGAAGGACTGGCCCAGATAACTCCGGGCTTTGCTCCTTTCAGGTGGGTTTGGGATTTTCTCCTCCTTTTCTTCCCAAAGAAGGTGGGTGCAGGTGGGGAAGGAGCAGCTTATGGGAATGCTCCTGGGCAGCTTTACCTGGCATTGCCCTGGGCAGTGGGCACAAATGGAGTGTGGGCAGTGGGGTGTGGGCAGCTTCTCCTGGGCTCTTCCTGCCAGGATCAGCAGCCAGCGAGCACCCACCATCCCTCCAACCCCTCAAGGAGGACACAGGGCAGAGATCAGGGGCTGCTCCCCCTGGGCAAACCTCCTGGTGCCCTTTTGGGTGCTCCCATCCATCCCCAGGAATGAAGGTTCCAACACCCCGGGAGCTGGGAGCAGAGGGTGTGAGGGAATGAGGAAGCCTTATCACCTTTTCTTTTAATTTTCCAAATGCTCCGTAAAAAAAAAAAAAAAAAATCCAACAAAAAAAACCCCACAAAACTTGTCCCGGGGACATGTGTAACTAATTAAATGGTACAGGGAGAAGAAAAACACGGCTTTTTAAAGAACCTTTGAATTATGACTGGAGGTGAAGGAGGCGGCAGGCTCAGGGGATAATTAATCACCAGAGGTGAGATGGCCTGGCTCCCTGTGCCAGCGCTCGCTCCCGGCTGCCAGAGCGCATGGCCCCAGCCCTGGGAGCAGCCACAGAGCTGGCATGGGGGGCCAGGGGGCTGCAGAGCCCTGGGAAGAGCCTGGAGAGCTCAGAACTCTGCACCTCCACTGGATCAGAGGGGCTGCAGAGCCCTGGGAAGAGCCTGGAGAGCTCAGGAGTCTGCACTCCACTGGAGCAGGAGGATCTTTCCCAACGAGCTCCGTGGAGGCTCTCGTGGAGCCCATCCATCTCTCAGCACGTTCCCCTCCACTCAGCTCCCCAGTTCCCTCTGTGTCCCCTCAGCAGCACAGGGAGCCAAACACCTGGATCCTGCTGCTGCATCCCTCTGTGGGAGCGTGGACTTTCAAAAGCACCCCAAAAGCAGGAATGGTCCGGGTAAAGAGGCTGAAAAGTCTCTGAAGGGAGAGAAAATGTTGTGGCACCTCTGAGCTCACCCCCATCAGGGAGATTCCCAACTCCTGGCTGAGCTGAGGAAGGTGGAGGTGGCACTGCTGGCTGCTGCCCCTGAGGTATCCTGGGTGGGTACCTGGAGCAAGGAGGGCTCGTCCCCGTGACCCCCTGATGTCCCACTCTGATGTCCCTGTGGAATGGAGAAGCCTCCTGGTCTGATCCAACACTTTATGGGATCCCAGCACAACACTGGGATCCTGGGAGAGCCTGGGAAGGAGTGGCTGGGCAAGACAAGGCATCCCCAGTTCAGTAACAGCCCCCAGCCTCCTGCTTCCCAGCAGGGAAGGAAATTAAAATGATCCACTCGAGCTTCTGCAATACTTCCTTGCCCCCCATCCAATGTGCTCTGCAGAGAGCTGGGCTGGGAGCAGCAGCTGGGGAGCTCCAGGGGAAAGGACAGCAGGGGCAGGGTGGGTACGATCAGCCCAGAGGAGGCATTTTTGAGAGGTGACCAAACATTTTCCAGTGGAATGCTGGAGTCAGGAAATGCTGATTCCACACACTCGAAGGGCTTTGTGGAAACATTTATATTTCATCGACGTGTTTGGTGAATAATTATGAAAACACTGTGAAGTCCAGGGGTCCCAGTTCAGCTTTAGCATTTTTCCTCTGAGTTGAAACACCAGAATCAAACCAAAATGCTTCAAAAAACACTCCCAAGCTTTGTGAGTGAGATTTTTTTAGAGAAAATTCCATTATTTATTAAATGACAGTTTTCCCAGTTTTATGCTCAGGTGAAATGTGAAGATTTGAACTCCTCCCTCTCGCAGGGATTGAATAAAGAGTTGTCAGGGCTCCCTGGTTTCACCTTTGCTGTGAACCTGACCCTGAGCCCAGCGAGATGTGGGAATGCCAAGGACCTGTGGCCTGCAGTGTTTGAGCAGCAGCGGGGTCAGTCAGGGTGCACAGTGTCACATCCTGCATTGATTGTCCCGTCCCCCTCCTGGCTCTGTCCCCTCTCCCAGCAGGATGTGTCCCTGTTTTGGGACAGCTCTCCTTCCCAGCAGGCTGGGGCTTTCCCCACCTTGGTCCCATGTCCCAGGGGGTGGCACTGAGGGGACATTTGGTGGCCATTTCCCCGCTGTCACCTCATGTTCCCGCAGCACTCGGAGCAGCAGCAAGCAGGGCTGGAACTTTGGACCTTTCCAATTAACATTTTGCTCACCTGAGCAAAAAAAAAAAAAAAAAAAAAAGAACAGTTTAATAGATATTTACACCTGCTCAAAACTCTCTCAAGTTGCTACCTTTTATCTACAGTTGGAAGTCATACTAAACATGTTTCAGGTTTTGTTTCTTATTAATAATTTCCACTAGAATATTACATTTTCTTTTATCTACAGCTTAAACAGCATCAGCTTCTAAACACCTAGGGCTTTTCTTCTCTTCTGACCATGGGAACCCTCACCTGAGCAGAATGTGAGCAACCTGCACCAGGGTGGCCCTCCCAGAGCCATTTCCATCCCTGCTCGGAGTAATTGATGTCCTATTTTCCCTTCATTCATATGCAGGTGGCATGGGAATGCCGGAGCTGGCAGCAGCGGGGCTGTCCCTGCTCCCCTCACTGCTGCCCACCAAGCCCAGCCCACCACACTGGTTTTACTGGAGCTCTGCTGGTTTTCCTGTGCCCCAGTGGGGTTTGTGGTGTGGGGAGCAGTCCCGCAGGTGCTCCCTCCTCCAGGGATGGATGGATGGATGGATGGATGGATGGATGGATGGATCCCAAGGCTGCTTTAGCATTCCACTCCGCAGCACGGAGCAGGAGCTGTCTGCCAGCCCTGCAGGGGGACAGTCTCATCACTCCTGCTCCTTGTCACGGGCACTGGCCAGGTGGGGAGGGCTCTCCAAGGGATGGGGACACCACTGGAGCAGGGACCCCCCTGCCAGGACAGCCCCACGGGGACACAGCCAGGGCACAGCTCCCTGCTCACCCCCAGCTGCTGGGACAGACTGCGGGGCTCCCACGTCCAAGGGGACAGACAGACAGACAGAAGGGCCAGCCCTGTGTCCCACCAGCTCTGTGGGCCAGGCCAGCCCTTGCAGAAATCCTCCTGGGCTCTGCAAGCTTTTCCTTGGAGATGTGGTGCCTGTGACGGTGTTCACAGGGGTCTTAGGATGAGGGAAGAGACGAGGATCTCACTCCATGTTTCAGAAGGCTTGATTTATTATTTTATTATATATATTATATTAAAACTATACTGAAAGAATAGAAGAAAGGATTTTACCAGAAGGCTAGCTAGGAATAGAATAGGAAAGAATGATAACAAAGGCTTGTGGCTCGGACTCTCTGTCTGAGCCAGTTGATTGTGATTGGTTATTAATTAGAAACAACTAACATGGGTTAATCAAAGATCTACCTGTTGCATTCCGCAGCAGCAGATAACCATGGTTTACATTTTGTTCCTGAAGCCTCTCAGCTTCCCAGGAAGAAAAATCCTAAAAAAAATATTTTTCATAAAAGGTGTCTGTGACAGTGCCCACGGCAGGGAGCCCAGCCAGGCTGGATGGAGCAGGGGTGAGCCACAGGGTGTGGCAGGAAAAGGTCCCAGAGACCCTTCCCCTGTGCCCCCAGGGGACAGTGGCTGGGGGATGTGCAAGGATTGAAAGAGTGGAGGAGGCTGTGTGGGACAGGGCTGGTCCAGTGGGGTGCAGACCCATGGCAGGGAGTGAAACTGGGTGATCCCTAAGATCCCTTTCAACCCAAACTATTCCATGAATTTGTGACAGCAAAGAGGTCCCCACGAGCTGTGGATCAATGACACGAGACAGGGACGCTGTGACAGTGGCAGCCCCCAAGCAGCACTTTAGGAAAGGCAGGGAGGAGCACAAGGATGAGCAGCCTGGATGCTGCAGGGTCCCTATGCCATCCCCAGCCCCTACCCGGGGAAAATGCTTGGCCAAGAGCTTTATTTCTGCTTGGTCCCTGTCTGTGGGCTGGCACTGAGCAGGTCCCCGTGCACCCTGGGCTGGCCACGGCAGGTCCAGCAGCCTTCTGGCCCCTCCTGCTGCCTCTTGCACAGCTCTGAGTCACAGCCAGCGGTGGAGCAAGAAGGGCAAGGCTTGTGTTGAGTGAAAACAAAGGAAAAAACTTTTCCAGCTGCTGAGGAAGGGAGGTGTTTGCTCCTGAGGTGCCAAGGCAGCTCCCAATGGCCTTGGAGCAGTGAGGTGTGTGTGCCCATGGGGTGTGTGCTTGGGCATGGAGCAAAGCGTGTCTGCCATGGGGCCCAGCTGTGCCCTGCCATGGATTTTCCATGTTTTTCTCCTTATCCCAGCTCCCAGCAGGCAGAGCGTGTCCCTCAGATCAACTGTGCCACAGAAGACCAAAGGAAGGCACTCCCAGCTCACCCTCCTCCTCCCCATCCTGACCAGGAGACCCTAAATTAGATTCCCAGAAGGAAGGGAAATGGATTATGAGCCCTGAGACTCCTGGGCACCTCCTGCCAAAGCTCCCAGAGCATCCCAGAGACATGGGCTATCTTCCCTCTGAACCTCCTGCAGCTTCTTGGGGCTCTCCTGGGAGCATGAATTTATTTGACGCAATTTCATTTTGGGGTGGTTTTTAAGTAATTAAAAGAGACGACAGAAAAAAAGGCATAAAATTAAAGGAAGGATTAGCGGGGCTGTGAGGGAATTCCCCAGGCAGAGCACAGCCAGTGCAATGGGTTTAAAACCTTCTCCAAGCACAAGTGGCTCTGCAGAGCCAGGGGTGGAAGAGTTTGCCAGTCTGTTCCTCTCCTCCAGTGGGAAAAGGAGCAAATCCTGCCGGCAGGAAAGATGCCAGGACTTGCCTGGACTCCCTGTGGAGCTGAGGCAGCAGTTCTGGTGGGCAGCAGCTCAGGGTGCACGGCGAGCTTGGCTGCTCTGGCGGAATTCGGCAGGGCCGCCTGGGAACAGCGAAGTCTCCCCCCTTGGCCGAGTGTCTGGGATGTGCCCTGATGGAATCAGTGCCAGGATGGCTCAGACACGCTGTGCTGGGGTCACTGCACGCTCCAGGGCAGTGCCTTGCTCAGGGCTGTGTGCTGAGGAAGCAGAAGTCGCTGGCTGAGCTCCAGGAGCAGATAAGCGCTTTGGTTATAGGATAACCGGATTAACCAGGCTGTGTGGGGGCAACAGCTCCCAACTGCTCCACCAGAGCTGTGGGGCTGATCTGCCCCTTGGCCTGTGATGATAAAGCAGCAGGTTCCACCTGGGGCAAAAGGAAAGGTGGGGAAATCTGGTTGCAATGCCAGGAGCAGCACAGGGATCCAGCTGACACCTCCAGTGACAGCTCCCAGAGAGGGGGGGTTGGCACATGACCCATTCCACGCCATCCCATCCCCTCTCCCTGTCCCTTCTGAGCTGCTGGAATCTCCTGAGGCTCCAGCTGGGCCACCCTTTGGGAGACCCAGGCAGCAGCAGTGCAGACAGGAGGGTGCAATGAAGCATCCACGGCCTGCTGACATTAATCCAGCTCTGACCCCAACCTTCCTCACTTCCTCCTCCTCCTCCTGCTCAGTCCCCCCACTCCCACCTCAGTCATCATCTTTCCCAGACTGCTCCCCAGGCTTTGTCCCACCTCAGAGCTACCCCAGCCTTTGTAGTGGGAGCTGCCACATCTCCCTGCAGGAAGCACAGGGCCGGGAATTGGTAGCCCAAGTGACCCAGCTGGTTTCACTGCTGGCCCTGGGTAAGGCATTGAGTGCCTTTGGCTCAGCTCAGCCCAAATCCTGGAAGCAGAACGACAGACTGGACATGACTGACAAATTAATGCTTGCAGCCTGCTCAGTAGGCAGCATTCACAGGAGTTACCTGAAGGACAAGGCTGGGAAAAGGCTCTTCTGACTCATAACAAGTGAATCTGGGACAAGGAGAGTGCCCAAAATTTCCTACAGTCATAACAGCTTCCCTGGGATTAGCTGGGGAAGGGACAGCCTGCTCAGCCCAGGAATGAGCAGCTTGTTTGCTAAATTAAAGGACTAAACAAGAAACCAATGTTTTGGGGTGTAGTTTCTGCTCAGCTGTAGATGGCACTTCCCCTGCTCATTCCCTGTGCCCAGGGTGAGCTGTGTGGGATGTGGGATAGCTCCCAGGGAGCTGCTGATCCCTCCTGCATGGAGGAAGGGCTGAAGGTTGCCCCCTTCCCCAGGAGAGAGGAGCTTCCTGCACGCTGGGGAAGTGCCTGCTCCCAGGACATGATCCAGACAGAACAGTTCCCTCTCCTCTTGGCATCCACACCTGGCCATCCATCAGGATGTTCACTGGGAGTCTCTTTTTCCAAGCCATCCTTGTCGCCACTGGCTGTCCCATGAAAGGGTTGTTATAAATGAGGCTGATTTCAGAGCCTGGGGAGTGAGGCTGGGCTCAAACCCACAGCCAAATCCTTTTCCACAGTCCTTCAAAACTCCTCCAGAGGACATGGCAGCTGTGTGTCCATCCGCCTGCCCCAGGCTTTTGGATATCCTTCATCCCACTGGATTTATTCTCCTGGTTTCTCTGTTGCTCCAGGCTCGCTGCATCCAGGACTCAACAAGTTTATCCTGACTTTGGCCTTAACTCTGAGAGCAGAGCAATCCCTCACTCCACAGGAGACTCTGCCATGTGGAAAACAGGCATTTTCATCCTCCAGACCACGGGATGCAGAGGAATGGGCTCCTGGAGATGGAAGAGGTGTGACGGGATGGGCAGAGACACGGTGCTGGCTGGGCTGGTTCCTGCTCCATCACCTCCCGCTCTGTTTTCCCAGCGGGTTCCCCCTCCCAGCCTCCCGGGGTGTTTTCCTTGCACCGAAGCCGTCTCCACTTTCCCCACAACACGAACTGAGGCGACCACACAAACCAGAGGCTGGGAGTGGGAGCAGCTCCGAGTGCACCAGGCAAATCTGATCCTGCCAGATTAGGGAGGGCTTTAACGAGGCTTTGAGCCCTTGCCTGGCTCTGGGGGTTATGTATGGCCACGGTCACCGCTCCGAGAGTGCCACCGCCATCCATCAGCCCCGGAGCCTGGCACCCGGCCAAGCACCGGGAATTTTGTGCTGAGTGATATCAGAAGCCAAAACGAGCCCCACATACTTTGGGTAATTCCCAGAGGCCGTAAAACACCTCGGCCGTCTCCCATCCAACATTTATGTGTTTGGCATTAAACTTCCCCAAATTAGTGCTAAGTGCATTAAAGTTGTAAAACTACCCGGAGTAAAACCCCATTAAATGCTCAAACGGGCGGATGCGGTGCACCCCCAAACCCCTGGAATTCAGGTTGAAATCCAGGAGCCCCGTGACGCCCAGGGCTTGCACCGGGAGCAGCCGGGAACGCCGTGGTGGAAGGGATGAACCGTTTCACCACCAGCTCCCGGAGCAGCTTTTTCCCAACAGGGGATTCCTTTGAGACGTCAGACGTTGCAACTCTATTAATTCTTGCTGGAGCATCGGATACAGACAAGACAGGCTGGGGGGACAGGAGGGGAGGACGCAGGAAACATCCAGGCTTGGATTGCTGTCCCAGCGTCCCTGGCATGTCCGGGAGCAGCGGGGTGGCAAAGAGCCCCAGGGGCTGAGGGCTGGCCTGAGCTCTGCTATTGTTGGGCTGCAGGAACCTCGGTCCTGCCCCAGCTGCTCGGGATGGAGCTGCTGCCACATTCCAGGAGGAGCCCAGAGGGCTGCCAGTATTTTGGCAGGAAGTTTTACATGGATCTGCTGTCCCCATCTCCAGTTGGAGACCCCCTCCAGGAAGGCTGGGGGACCTGGGAGACCCAAACCACAATCCCCAGCGTTCCCCAAACACTCCAAGCATTCCCTGTCCCCCCAAACCCTGTGCCAGCCCCAGACTCCATGTGCCACCGGGAAGCTGGCACGGAGCCTGCTCTATTCATTCCATCCCCTCTCTTCTGGCAGCCCTGTGTGTGTTTGGTGTTTACATCCCGGGATCCCTGGATACTGCCGACCACACTCATGGTGCTTCCCGTCACTGGCTGACATCTTCCTCCCGATGCTGCTTCCACGGGCAGGAAGCGGCTTGGCTCCTAAAATTCCTCCTATGCCAGACCATCCATGTGAACCCACTGATGGCAAGGACACGTCACCAAGTCTGGGAAGGGAAATATCCCACAGGATGCCTGCAGAAGGAGGGATGGGGATGGAAGGCAGGGAAATTGCCCTGACTGCCCTGGGTGAAACCCAAGCTCACCACGGGCAGGAGCTGTCCATGCAGAGAGGGAGGGTCATATCTTTGTGTTTGCTTTTCCCACATGTTCCCAGAAAGGTGGGGATCTCTTCCCAGCTTGCTCCTGGCTGACGTGATCCAGGAATTGTGCAAACAGCCATAAAATCCCACAATCTGAGGAGGAAATAGCTCTGCCTCCCTGGTGAATTTTCCTAAGGGAGATAATTATCAGCTTGGCCTCCAGCTGAAGGGAAGCACTGCAAGGGTCAGGGACAGGCATTTGGCTTCTTTGATCCAAGTCAAACTCCAAAGGCTCTGTCCCGTTCCTTCTGCTGCGCTCCTGCCTCCACTGCACATTCCACACCTCCCACCATTTCCAGAGGCCCACACAGAGCTCAGTTTGGTAAAGAGGCTTCCCAATTTCATCCCGTCCCATCCCATCCCATCCCATCCCATCCCATCCCATCCCATCCCATCCCATCCCATCCCATCCCATCCCATCCCTTTTCCTGTTATAATTTTCCACCTCTCTCCCTTGCCCTGCTCCAGAGGCAGGAGTAGGATGCAGGGCCAGGTCCATGCAGGCCCTTGGCCATTACCTCCCATTCCTGCTCTCCAAGGTACCTGTCCAGTTTTATTACTGTCCCTTCCCAATGCTTTGGAAACCTTCCCAAGATGTACTTACAGAATTACTGTTCCTGCTCTGAAGAGAGAACAGCCAAATCCTTGTTTTAATTCCTTCCCGTTAACATCTGAAAGGGGGATTATCCTCCCCACAAAGGGCCAGGGTTTGGGTAATGCTGTTTTCACTGACTTAAAAGTGAATTTTGTAAAGTCTTTCCCTCCCTGTGTCTCCTCCTCCAGTTCTTTCCATCCCTCCATCCCATCTCTTGGGAGAAGGGAAAGTCCCAGGGTGGGTATGGAATGGAGAGAGCTGCCGCCCCTGATCCAAAGAAAATTCCAACATTAACAGGAGGAAAATTCATTGAATCCTCAGGTCAGGGTTGGAGAACTGAGCCCAGAAAGGATTTGTGGTGCCCTCACTATTTCAGTGCCAATTCCAGCAGTGCCGACAGTTTCCAGGCAGGACAAGGATGGGAGCATGTCAAGAATGGATTTCCCCACAGTCAGGAACAGCTGCACAATCACCTCCAGGACACAAAGAATAGGGGGGAAACAGGAACAGAATTCCAGCTCTGAAAAGCTTCCAGCACACTGGAGTGGCTGCCGACATCTCCCACCCTGAATCCCTCCATCCCTCTGGCACCGAGCACGGAGCCTCCAAAGCTTCCTGATCAACGGTGATGTTCTTTTTGAGCAGCCACGCTATTTATAAATGGTTGGTAAAATATTTATGTTAGGAGCCACTTTGCCTCGCTGCCTTAGAAAATTAATACGACATTAACTGGGCTCCAAACATTTTGGGTTTTCAAAATCGAGCTGAAAATTAAACAATCCTTGGATCTGGGGTGGGAGCAGTGCGGCAGCAGGAGGATTTATCACACGGAAAAGCAACGGGGCCACCACTTCTCTGCCAAAGCCATCAGAATTCAGAGGTATTTTTATGCCTTGAGTAAATATTCCCCTTTTATTTTCTTGAAAGAGTTAAAAAAAAAAAGAAAAATAATAAAACCTGGTCGTTAAGGACAATCAAAGCCAAACCGAAGACGTTGATGTCATATTTAAAAAATACAGGAGGCTTCAAGATAAACTTTTACATTGCTCAAATATAGAAACTAATTAGACCTTCCCAGCCCCTACAAGGATTTCTCTGGAAGGTCCCTCTGGTTTTGTCCTCTTTAAAGAACTGCTGATGCTTCATGGAAAATACAGATAAACAATTTGTTCTCAGCCCAGCCTGGCTCTTCCCTTTTCCCTCTTTTTATCTCTTTTATCCTCTCCTACTGAGTTCAATGATGGAAGCAGAGGCCAAACTCATTTCTGGTGGAGATGCTCTTAGGGGGTCATTCCAAGGCTGTCCCACCACAGCCATTCCCAGGCATCTTCTCCATCCCCCCCTTCATCACCCTCCCCAGGCCAAGGAGTGCCAGCAGAAATGTGTAAAACCTCAGGAAAAAACTGCTTTCCCCCTCCTTTTCCAGGCACTTTCTAAGCCCCAGAAGTGTGGTGCTGCCAGAGGTCCACAGGCAGGTGGAGAAAGGGCAGGGTCAGAGGAGGAAGAGGAGGAGGAAGAGGAGGCTCTTGGATGGTTCCCTCCTGCCCTGGAGGCAAATGTTTCCCTTCAAGATGGGACACGCCAGCACCTGCAATAAATCCTGGAGTTGGCTTTCCCAAAAGAGTCAGGAAGGGTGAGGAGACAGAGCTCTTCCTATGGGGATGAATATCCAGTTGAGTAACCCTCATTTGAGTAACCCTAATTAAGCTCTTCCATCAATGTGAGCTGAGTCACTGGGAGAGCAGCAGCCTGAATCTTCAGGAATAACCAGGGATTTGGGACCCCAGCTGGAAGATGGCACTTAGAAAAAAACCAGCGCTGTGAGTTTGTCTTCCTGACCTCAAGAGGCTGGAAAAGGTCTTGGGATGGGCACCCCAAAGAGCCCCTCTGCTTCAAACTGCCGAGGAAACTCTCCTGGTGAATCCAAGGAATGTTCTCATGGTTCAGTTGTGCAAGAGCAGGCTTGTCCATTCACTGCTGGTCTGCCCATGGTTATAAAGCCGGAGGTGAAAGGGCTGGGGTGGGGAAAAGGGAGGATAATGAACCTCAGGGAACACCACGGAGGAGAAGGCTGCTCTGAGTATCAGGGATCAGCTGAACCACCATGGGAACCAAACAATTCCCTGGAGAGAAAGGACAGAATGAAGAAGGTTGGGGTGGATTGTCATTCCATGGGTGTGCTGAGGTCAAGGACAGGGAAAAACAAGCCCAAGCAAGGTGTGGCAGCAGGGAAGGAGTCATCAGGCTCCCCTACTCCTCACATTCCTTGAATAGCTAAAATAACACCAACCAAATCCAAACTCAGCTGAAGACACTGATGTCATCCTCAGAAAGATTTTCCAGACCTGCATTTTTTATCCTAATAAAATAAAGGCAGCAATTAATTAAATCCCAGCAGGCTTTAAAAGGCATTTTTGTGGCTGGTGTGTCTGGAGGCCGCGGGGTTGGTGTGCAATGGTGGTGACACACAGAGAGGGAACAGGATATTCCTGAAGGAGAAAGGAGGTCAGGGAGCTGCGGAAGGGCGAGCTCTGGGAAAGGGAGGTGAGAAACAGAGGGATGGCTGTGTCACACAGGGAGAGGGGAGCAAAGCATCGTGGAGTCATCCAATCACTCAGGTGGGAAAATCCCTCTGAGATTGGGTACAGCTATTTTCCCAGCCACCATTAGCCCATGTCCCCCAGTGCCACATCCACACCTTTTTTGGACACTTCCAGGGATGGTGATTCCATCACTGCACTGTTCCAGGACTTGACCACCTTTTCTATGAAGGAATTTTCCAATATCCAACCTGAACCTCCCCTGGCACAGCTTCAGGCCGTTTCCTCTCATCCTGTCCCTGTTCCCTGAGCAGAGCCCATCCCTCCCAGCTGCCCCGTCCTGTCAGGAGTTGTGCAGAACCAGAAGGTCCCCGTTGATCCTCCCTTTCTCCAGGTTGGAACCCCCGAGAGAGAGACTGAGACCCCAAAGTGAGCAGGGGGAAAACCACAAGGAACACCTCCCACTCCAGGTGTGCAGAGCCAGGGAGGCAGCCAAGGTGTCCCTTGTGCCACCCTTCCAACCACCCAGCCCTGGTCATGGCTGGGACAAGAGCTGAGTGCTTGGGCCACCCAAGGAAGCCCAGGAGGATGCGCTGGGGCCACCACCAGCAGTGTCAGGACCTGTGGCACCATGTGTGAGGGTGGACGTTGTCACATGCAGCCCCCAGGTGTCCCCTGTGGAAGGCAGCTCCATCCTGGCAGAGCAGCAGCTCCGTGGGCCCGGCAGAGCAGAGGAGCCTGTGCCCAAATTGCCTCATTGACTCCATTGTTCAGCTGACTCCGTTGAAAATGGAGCATGTAATTGTTTCCCCGAATAGAGTCGAACACCATTAAACGTTGGGCTGAAGCTTTGCCATCCAAAAAATATTCCAGCTGGCTGGCAATCCTCTGGGATTGGCTCTGCATCACCATGGTTACGGGCTGGCCACAGCTTTATTCCTACGGTTAATTAAAAAGCCCCTTCTCCGAGGTGGATGTGCCCGGGGGTTCTCTGGCACCAGGGCTCTTCTGGTGCCCATCCATGAATTCTGTGTCCCTGGGAAGGCACCAGACACCCACAGAGAGCTGGAGATGCTGCCAGAGATGGACATCCCATCCACAGGGATGTGAGCTATCCAGGGGAATTTGGGAGTTGTAAACAAGAGGTTTGTAAACCCAGATGAGGAATTGCCTTGTCTGTTCTGTCTGCTTGTCCATCTCCCACAGATTAGATAGAGGTTGTCCTTGAGCAGTGTGAGAGCTGCTCCCAGAGGATGGGGACTGAGGCAGAGGTGGCTCTGAAGGACCTTTGTGCCCTCAGAAGGCTGAGGTGGAAGCACAGCCCAGCTGCCACAAGGGGGTTGTGATGTCCTCGGGCACCTTTTACCAGCAGAGTTGTGAGATCACCCCTGCCAGCTGGGAGTGGAGTCCAGGGAGAGTCTGGATTTCAGAGAATCATGGAATAGTTTGGATTGGGAGGAATAAAGCTCATCTTGTCCCACACCCTGCCATGGCCAGGCACACCTGCCATTATCCCAGATTGCTCCAAGACCCATCCAGCCTGGCCTTGGGCGCTTCCAGGGATGGGGCAGCCACAGCTTCTCTGGAAAACCTATGCCAGGGCCTCCTCACTGCCATTGAGACCAACTTCTTCCTTATACCCCATATAAATACACCCATTTTAGTTTAAAACCATGGCTCCAGGTCCCACCAAAAATTCTGTTCCCAGACAGAATCTGGGAGCCCAAGGCAGAGATGGAAGGGAAGGGAAGGGAAGGGAAGGGAAGGGAAGGGAAGGGAAGGGAAGGGAAGGGAAGGGAAGGGAAGGGAAGGGAAGGGAAGGGAAGGGAAGGGAAGGGAAGGGAAGGGAAGGGAAGGGAAGGGAAGGGAAGGGAAGGGAAGGGAAGGGAAGGGAAGGGAAGGGAAGGGAAGGGGAAAATCAAGAAAACAAGAGAAAGGGAGGGAGGAAGGGAAGGAAAGAGAGGCAAGAACATCGAAGGAAAGCCTGCACACAAATGAGCCTTAATTATCTTAATGACATGGAGCTGATTATCAAAGCCAACATTTAGGGCTGGGGATCAGATACCATCTGGTGCTCTGCAGCAGTCTGGGAAGGGCTAGGACTAAACAAACTCAGGTTAAATCCCTGGCAGTCCTGCTGGGGGGTGCTGTGTCAGGAGCTTAGCTCTCAAACCTCCCCTCAATCCCTCCCTCGGGGGCTGAACATCACCAGCCCCCCAAACCACCATCCCCAGCTCTGGGGCTTTCATCCTCAGGTTGTTTCCCAAGCAGAGCCTGCCCTGCATGAGGAATTCCACACTTGGATTCTGGGAGCGAGCCTGGCTGCTTTATGAAAGAGAATTTTTGAGTCCTTTTGTCAACAGCTAAATGTTGCAGTTGACAAAGTCAATGCAAGATGCGATACTATAAATATTAGATTAATTGTATTGTATGGGATTTATAGCACCTAAAGATCCAAGGAGTTATTTTTACCTCTGTGAAAAATAAAACAAGAGAGTTAAAGTGATTTGTTCAGACACATTCCTCTCAAAAACTTTGTCAGAACCAGCAGATTCCCCAGGAACACTTTGATTTCCATAAAACTGCATTTCTCAGTAGGGAAACCAACCTGTCAACAATTTCAGGCTGAGCCCTCCCACAGAACCAAGCTGGTTCCAGAGAGGCACTCCCCAGTCTGTGTTTCCCATCCCCAGGGTGTGGGGGTCCCCCCAGGCTGCCCCCAGGGGTTACACACAGTGACACAGCCATGTGCATCCTGTCCCCGTGCAGGTGCAGGTTTGGAAGTGCTGCTCATTGCTGTGAATCCTTGGTGCAAGTTCCCACCAGGATGGGATGCAGCAGCCAGGGGCTGATCCCACATCGCAGGAGCTTCCCAAGCCCTGGGACCCCCAGGGATCTGTGCACACCCAAGGGGAGAGATGGTCTTGGAGTCCATCCATGCATGCAATGGGCAGGAATCATCACTGTGATTCCATCAGCTTTGCTTTCCCAGCAATAAAAAATAACCCACCTAAAATCCCAAGGAATTAGGAATTAGCTCCAGCCTGGAGAGGCCCATGTGCCCACCCTGGTGCTGTCAAGGTTCTGAGGCATCCTGGGATGTGCTTGGCAGTGCTGAGCCTCCATTCCCACAGGCACAGGGATGGGATGTGTCCTCATGGCACGCAGAGGGATGTGTCCTCCCTGTCAGCTCCTGAGAGCCTCCAGCCTCCACTTAAACCATTTAGAGGAGCTGGACCTCCCACCCTGGAGCTGTGTCCCTCTCCCTGGTGACTCTCTCAGCCACCTCAGCTCCCTGACGGAGCACAATGTGCATGTCTGGAGCATTCCCAGCTTTTGGATGCACTTGGAGCAGGGATAGTGGTGTGTTTGCTGCATTTCTAAGGAACCCCTTCCCCTTCCCCTTCCCCTTCCCTTCCCTTCCCTTCCCTTCCCTTCCCTTCCCTTCCCTTCCCTTCCCTTCCCTTCCCTTCCCTTCCCTTCCCTTCCCTTCCCTTCCCCATCTCTGCCTTGGGCTCCCAGATTCTGTCTGGGAACAGAATTTTTGGTGGGACCTGGAGCCATGGTTTTAAACTAAAATGGACGTATTTATATGGGGTATAAGGAAGAAGTTGGTTGCAATGGCAGTGAGGAGGCCCTGGCATAGGTTTTCCAGAGAAGCTGTGGCTGCCCCATCCCTGGAAGCGTCCAAGGCCAGGTTGGATGGGTCTTGGAGCAATCTGGGATAATGGCAGGTGTGCCTGGCCATGGCAGGGTGTGGGACAAGATGAGCTTTGTTCCTTCCCAATCCAAACTATTCCATGATTCTCTGAAATCCAGACTCTCCCTTGGGCTGAGTGTTGGGCTGGTGGTGCCTCAGCCCCTCTGCTCCCGCCTCATCGAGGTTTCCCAGAGCCCCTTCCTGGCGCTGCTGGTGCCATTTCCCCTCCACTCCCCGCCCTGGTGGCTGCTGCTGCTGCTAAATTTAGCAAGGAGCTTCTGTCCATTCTAATACTAATAGGCCCATTTTTAATAATGATGTTTTCACAGCAATTTCAGCCCATCACGGTGTCACGGGGGGATTGAGGGAAAAAGCCTCTAATCCCTGTTAATAGATTCCATTTGACAGCGAACGTGTCTCGGGGTTCCTTCCCAAAGGCCCCACTGGGCTCCGTGTCACTTAGGGCTGACCTTGGAGGGGAACAAGACCTTCTCCAGAAGAATGGCCCAGTGTCCATCTGGAATGGGGCTCCCAGCCTCCCCCCAGTTCCCCTTCCCCATGGCTCAGGTTTCTTGGAAGGTCTATTTTGGGAAGTCCCATGGGGTAGGGCTCTCATTTGCTTTTTCTTCTCTGCTGGGCACAACGGTAGATGCTCCTTCCTTCACAGATGAGGAGATAGGGAATTTATCCTCAGCCTTGCTGCTAGGAAGAGGAAAATCCTCTTTTTCCACACTAGGAGGTGGGGAAAGAAGAGCCAAGGGTATCAGAGTAGTGCCTGCTCTGAGGAACCAGCAGGAGCAGCTGGTCACTGTGGTCCCAACTCACTGCTGGACAGACATGAGGTGGGTGTCCATGACAAAGGACCCCCTTGGAGCCTCACAGCCCCCCCAGAGCCGGCCTACCTGACCTGTGGACTTAAATATCCCAGGAAACACCTGCTGGAAGGTGTCAGCCAGCACCTCACAAAGCTGCAGGTCCAGAAATCCTTAAACAGGGAAGAATAATGGGCAGTTCCTCTCCAAGCATGGGGAGCTCAGGCAGCACCTCCTTCCTCCATTTCCCAGTCGTGGAGGGGTAGGATCCATCCCCCAGCACATCCCAGGATGGACACAGAGGGGATGCAGTGCAGTGGAAGTGCCTGTGGCCGGACACCTCCCGCTGCTCTGCGATGGGCCGTGAAGGTGTGAGAGTCCCCACTCCTGCTCTCCCCCCTCTCCCAGGGCTCCTCCAGCTGGAGGTGGTCTGCAAAGGGGCAGGTCAGCCCTGCCTGGCTGTGACCCCTGGCCCCTGCCAGCCCCCAGCCCTGACCCCTGCTCCCCCCGGCCGTCCCCTCGCCCTCTGCTCTGTCCGGGTCCTTTCCCTCCTGTTCCCTCCTTTCATCCTGCCGGGATGGAGCAGCAGCTCCGTGTGTGTCCAGGGGCTGCAGGCAGGAGCCAGGGGCCCCTGGCAGTGTTTTGGGGGGCAGGAGGAAGGGCAGAGCCCTGCTGTAGCTCACAACTAAATGCTGCCTTTCACTCCAGCATTCCCGGGGAAAGTAATGAGAATAATTAAAGGTAATTTCATTTATTTCAGTTCCAGAGTGTAAAGCAGATGGGGGTTGGGGGTTTCAGCCTCTCACTGAAGAAGGGGAGGGCAGAAAGCAAAGGCCCAGTGCTGAGCTGCTTTCAGGGGTTACAGGGATGCCCTTTTTCCTCCTGGGACCACATCTCTCTCTCCGAACCCTGCTGTTTGTGTGGCTCACCTGGAAGAGGAGATCCCACAGTGTCCTGGTGATGCTCAGTGAGTGGTTCTGGGGGGGAAAGATGGTCCCAGGGGGAGCCTTCCCTTTGAGAGTCCTGTGCTGGATAGAGCTGTGGAATCACCCTGGAGAGAAGCACGGAGCAGGGAGAGCTTCCCTGGAGCCTGGCTTTCCCCATCCCGCGCACAGGGAACGCAGGGTGAGGCTCAGCCCAGCCTGGCCAGAGGGAGCCGTGCCTGGGAGCCCCTTCAGAGCAGGGCCCGTGGTTCTGGGGAGCCTGAACCCCCCAGAAAGGTGTCAAAGGCACTTCCACCATCCTGATTCCAGTGAATCAGAGCTGGATCCAGAGCAGGACTTTAACGGGCTGTTAGCCCCAAAAATACCCTACTTGGAGGGGCATCACTGGGTGGTGATGATGCCCAGCTGGGTAATTTGGAGCCCATAAAGCACCCAGGGCACAGCTCCCCCAGCAGCACATTCCATCCCTGCTCCATGAGCCAGGTGATGCCCCTAAACACACAGACATTTTTGGGGACTACAGGAACTTCATCCCGAGACTTCATCACTACAGCATCACAACAGCATCGCTGGGTGGCTCCAGCTGACGGGAGAGCTGAGACAACCCCGACTGCCAAACTGTGGCAGTGCTCTGACATATTCCAGCACAGGGATTCCTATCTTAGAACATCCCAAACCTCCTCCCTGCAGGTGGGGACAGGGTGACAGCGCTGCTGGGTGCGGAGCAGCTGAGCAGAGACACCCACGTCCCACGGTGCCTCTTGTGACACAGGGATGCTTTGACTCACACAAGCTCCCGACCCCATTGTGTCTCTTCCACATGAATTCTGCACACAGGCTCATGAAATATAAATTGGATCCTCAAATATTCAACAGCAGCGTTTGGAGCGGCGTGTTTGGGTGCGTCTGAAGTGTTCCCTGTGCCAGGGAGTGACAGGAGCCACCCAACTGTGGGAGAGGAGAAATGCCAGGCCATGCCCGTGGCCGGGTGACAAGGATGAGTTTCTGAGCATCTGCTCTGCAGGGATTCATGAGCAGGGATGAATGTCAGGGAGAAATTTGTAATCTCATTCCTCGCAGTAAATGTGATTCAGAGAAGTGTCCTTGTCACTGAGTCACTGAATCACTGAATCACTGAGTCACTGAATCCCACAGTCCCAGAAAGGTTTGGGTTAGAAAGGATCTTAAAGCTCATCCCATCCCACCCCCTGCCATGGGATAGCTTCCACTATCCCAGGTTGCTCCAAGCCCTGCCCAACCTGGCCTTGGACTCTTCCAGGGATGAGGTAGCCATGGCTTCTCTGGGAATTCCATCCCAGGCCCTCACCAACTTCACAGGGAAGAATTTCTTCCCAATATCCAATTCTGAAGTATCATTAGAAACAAAAGAAGGGAAGAAAGGCAAACATCCCTGCAGGAATGCTTTCCTTGCATTTTATTGTCTTCACATCACCAAACCCTCATCTGCGTCTTCCTGGCCTGAGGGCATCCAGATGCCCTGGGGATGCATCCAGGCCAAGAAGTAGCTCCTGCCAATGTTGGATACCTGTAGTTCCTCATCCCAGGGGTTGAGAAGATCCAGGAAAGCTCAGAGGGAACCACCTCATCCCAGGGGTTGAGAAGATCCAGGAAAGCTCAGAGGGCCCCACCTCATCCCAGGGGTTGAGAAGATCCATGAAAGCTCAGAGGGCACCACCTCACCCTCCAGCCCCTGGTGCCTTCGGGACGGCGGCTGCCTCTCACCCTTCTCCTGCTCCCAATTCCCAAGGCAACTCCGTGAACCCACTGCCCTTTCCCGGAGCCCCCAGCCTTGGGCAGGGAGCCCCCGGGTCCCCTCGATCCCAATCAGCTGTGATTGAAGGCAGCCCTGAGCCCCCGTCCCTGTGCCTTTCCCGACGAGCATCCGTGGAATCTGCAAGCCATTAGCTGTGTGTTATCTTTCGGGAGATGCTGAGGTGAGCCATATGGAAGCACTTACTCGTCAACAGCCTGGGACAGGGTTTGGTGGGGTGGCCAGGACTCAGCCCTTTGTGAACTGCAGAGAAGCTGGAACGCGTCCATTGACCCATTTAATGAGCTCCGGCAAGGGGAATTTCACACTGTGCCTGGAGCAGCAGTAACCTTATATGTAGGGAGAGGGGGAGATAATTCCTAATCTTGTCAATCACGCCGTTGTGAAATCCACAGCAGGGTTTCTGGGAGCGGGAGGGCCAAGGAGAAGGCGAGGGCCTGATCCAGCTCCTCGCAGAGCAGGGCTGCACAAGAAAGGCCTTTCATTATTTTTCTTCGCAGTCTCCTCATTTCCTCGCTGCAAAAAACAACAATATATTTATTAACTAGACAAATATTTGACTGGGACAACATGCTGGAATGACCTGCAAACGCCTCCTCGTTCCCACCAAGAGGGGTTCCTGCTCCCACCCGCGGCCCCAAATCCTGCAGGGCCTCCAGCAGCTCTGGTCACCCCCTCCTCCTTCTCCAGAGGAGGAGGAAGAGAAGGAAATGCCTCCCCCAGGTATCCCACTGGCTAAATCCTGCTTGCCATTTGCCAAAGTTTCTTGGAGAGGCTTGCAGGGGCTGCTGGGGGCCACCTCAAGGCACCTCCTTGGGATGGGGGCACAGCTGGACCTCAAGGAAGGACAGAGGACAAGGGTTTGTATTTAGAGGACAACAGTGTTACCCCAGCTAGTCCCTCTCACATCACAGAATCTCAGAATTATGGAATCATTTAGGTTGGAAAGGACCTTTGAGCCCACGGAGTCCAACCATCACCACCAGCAGGACCCTCTGATGCCCCAGCGCTGCTGCTCCACGCTCTTCACCACAGGGAACCGCTCCAAGATTGAGCTCCAAGCTAAAGAAACAAACAGAGCCTTTTTTCCCTGTTGTTTTCCTGTTTGCCTAAGAAACATAATCTTGCCCCAAAATGAAAAAAATAATAATAACTCACAGGAAGGCCCCGAGCATGAGGCGCTTTCTGTGTGATTTCAATCAAAACAGGCTTTAAAAAACAAATTCCTCCGATATTCATCACATGTGTAAAACACATTAAAGGAGGATGGTGGCCCAGGCCAGAGCAGCAGAGCCCTCCAGCTCCTGCCCATGCTGGAAGACCTGACCAAGCATCACCCAGAGCTTTTCCAGCCTGGAGAGTCCCTGTCCTAGGACCATTTAGCTTGGAAAAGCCCTCTGAGCCCTCTGAGCTGCCAAGGCCACCACTCAGCCATGTCCCCAAGTGCCACAGCTTTTTAAATCCCTCCAGGGGTGGCTCTGGACAAAGGGACAAGCTGCTGCTCCAGATAAACTCCTTACATTCTGTAAAGAGAAAAGAAGACATCCGTGTTTTCCTGGCCTAAATGGAGCCCGGGAGATGGAAGATTTTAACTCCATATAATAGGAACTCTACAGAATCTATGTTAAAATTCCCATTTCATGCTCTCCTTTGAATCCCTGACTTCCAACAGCCTTGTGGCTCCAAATTCCTGGGTTTCATGCTGGCAGAACCACAGTGCTGGGCTGTCCCTGCCCTCCACAGCCGTGTCCTTGCAGGTCCCAGCTTTCGTGGCCTCCACCTCGGTCACACTCCGGGCCACATTCCCAATTCTGCTGTAGTTTTTGCCTCTCATTGTGCTGGATTCAGCCTTATTTGCACATAAACCAAAGCAAGGGGCACAGAAGAAGTCCCCATGTCCCCCTCAGGTCCCTGTTCCCCGAGGATCTGCAGCAGCTCCATGCTGGATCATTATCCTGGAGCAGCACTGCCTGGCTTTGGTGGGTTCCCGTTTTTATGAGGTGTGATGGGGAAGGAATGCTGTGCACAGTTTAATTAGGGATTGAGAGCCTTGGGGGCAGTGGGAAGCTGCAGATACCCCGGGCACAGGCCATTAAACTGCCCCTTTGATGTCTGCAGTCCCACTGTCCCACCTCGCTCTGAGAGCAAGGGCAGGAATTTGGGGATTCGGAGGCCACACTGCCCAGCCTCCAAATTTGGAATTGCAAATTTGGAATTGCAAATTTGGAATTGCAAATTTGGAATTGCAAATTTGGAGGCTGCACTGCCCAGCAGGCCCTGGTCTGGTCCCTTCTCCAGGAGGCTGAAGCTCCATTTCCCCCCAGCTCCTATTATTTTGCCCAAACACCTCCGGGAGTGGGAACCAAGGGTGAGCACAGACACGTTCCAAAGCAGCCAAGGATAACAGGATGCTCCAGCCAGAGGCTACACTTCCAGGGCAGGGACAAGGACTTGGCTGGCTCCTGACTCCCAGGAACTTGGGGCTGGGTGCTGCTCTTTCCTGCTTGGGTGCCCCTCTTCCCTGTGTGATGCCAAGCAGTGACACAGAAATGGGATTTGGCCTCAGGAACATTGAAATTCCCAGCACCTCCCCAGCAGATCCCCGGCCCTGCCAAGGAGGCTCCTTTTCCCCCCGTTCTCCCTGCAGTGAGGGGCAGATCCCAAAGCTTGTCCCGCCTGGAGGGTGCCCAGAATCCCAGTGGGAGCCAGGCAGTGCCAGCATCCCCTCCAGACCAGGATTCTGTCCCACATCCTGGGGCAAAAGCTGCCCCTCAGCCCATGACTGTGCTGGGTACAGGATCCCAGGAGGCTGAATCAGCACCCCGAGGGCAGGAGGTGCTCCTGGGAGCAGGGGGGATGTGGTGACCCATCCATGTCCCATCTCCTGACGTGCTGCGGGCTGCAGGCACATGCTGAGGGAATTTGGGGTGCTGTGTCAGCAGTGGCTCATCCCTCCCAGAGGATGGGTGGCTCATTCCTCCCAGTACACACCACAGGGAATGGGGAGCACGGGGTTCCCACACCTGGAGGTGATCCAGATGATCCATTCCAAGGAGCTGAGGCTGTTGGAAGCACTGAGCTGTCCCAGCAGAGCAGAGGGGCACCAAATCCCTTGGCAGTGACCTGGGATCTGTGCTCTGGGGCGTTCCTTGGGGTGCAGGACACATCTGGGATGGGATGACACTCAGAGAGCTGAGTGAGGCCCTCCTTCACCCCAGTGTGACTTCCCCCAGCACCACAGCCCTGCCAGCTTGGGTCCTGGCAGGGGCTGGGAGCTCCTGGTTATCCTGTGGGAAATCTGTGGCAGGAAAGGCAAATTAACTCAAGAATCCTGTCCCTGCTGGGCAGTGCGAGCACCCTTCTTCCTCCTCCTCCACAGCCTCCATAGCATCCCACATTTCCAGATGGCTCCAGTGCCGCAGGACACAAATGTGAGGAACCAGGGTTGATCCCAGCCCCCCTTCCTCATCCTCATTGCTTCCCATGCCCACGGGGCTGTTCCCAGTGCCCTTTCTGCACAGACACCCAGCACTGCTCCCCTGCCTTCCTCCTCCACCTCCTCTCCCACAATGTGACTCCTCCGTTCTGTAAATAATTCCCATTTCCATTTCCTAGCGCCAGGGTGACACATGGAAGTGGAGATGTGAACTCAGCACACACACAAATGCCTCCCCTGATTAGGACAACTTTTAAGTAGGTCAGAGCCTGGATTGGAGCTGCCTGACAGCTCCCCTATAAAACATCCCGACTTTAATGCCCTGGATATTTCTGGTGGTGTGGAGCAGGAGCAGCTTCCAGGGGCAATGTGGGGGAGCAGATGTTGTTCCCATGCTGGGGAAAGTGACTGCTGTAAATGAACTGGTGATTAAGGTCATTAAAGAATCTGAACCCAGGGGCACTGCTGGGACAGGAGGGGGACAGCCATCAGCACTAACAAGCCACTCACCAGCCACCCCGTTCCAGCCAGCCCTGGCAGCCACAGCTTCCCAAAGTGCTGAGGAGTGTCCATACACACCTCACTTTAGGTATCAGTGGGCACCTTCTGACTCTATTTATAAATTCCCTTAAATCTCCAGCTCCCCGAGCCCTGTGATTAGAGGAGAAAGGTCATTTTTAGCATTGCCTTTCCCTTCCTATTTTTTTTTTTTTTTTTTGGGAGTAAAAATAGTAGGTCACCTACATTTGTGGCTATGAGAAAATCACATTTAGGAAGAAGATCTCTCACCTGGCATCCCCCAGCTCACCCTGCAGTGCCCAGGGGTGGCTGTCCAGGGACTCACCCACCCACCCCCAGCTCCCCCAAACCTCTCCAGCCCCTCAGTGCTGCTGTCACTGATGAGAAAGGAAAGAGGCACGATTTAAACGTGACCTCTCACCCCAAGCTGTGTCTGTAATCTGACGAGCAAACCTTAATAGGCCGAGCCAGGCAGCGGAGCCCAAAGCCCAGATAAAACCCAGCCCTGCCGACAATTCAATTTCCTTCCATAAGATCAACTTGCAGCTTTAGCAAACCCACTTGTGTGGGCACTGGGCTGAAACAATCTGGGCTGGCAGGCACGGCCACGCTGCCTTGGGCTGCCACCACCTGAGCCCAGCACCCTCCTGGGGCTGCCAACCAGCCCCAGCACCTTCCTAGGGCTGCCAACCATCCCCAGCACCTTCATAGTGCTGCCAACCACCCCCAGCACCTTCACAGACCTGCCCAGCATCTTCCTGAAATTGCCAACCACCCCCAACACCTTCATAGTGCTGCCCAGCATCCTCCTGAAATCGTCAACCACCCCCAGCACCCTCCCAGGTCTATCCAGCACCCCCAGCACCCAGCACAGCCCAAGGACACAGATCCCTTGGAGCAGGAGCACGCAGGACTTGGTGCCTTGCAGGGCAGGGATTTATTTCCAGGGAAAGCTCTTCCATGCCCCAGGGGGGTTTGTGGGCAGCCCAGAGGGGGCCAGGCTTGTCCCCCTCCCCAGAGGAGCCATGGGCATCACCAGCCAGGTTGGCCAAGGCGGTGAGCGGGTGGGAACGCGCTCCTGGGGCTGGGACAGTCCTGCCTCCAGGCTGGCCTTGCTGATCCCTCCACAGGCACGCAACCACCACCTCCTCCTCCTCCATCTCCTCCTCCTCCTCCTCCTGCTCCTGCTCAGCCCGGTGTGGAAAAGCTGAGCCTGAAGTGCAGGGGGGATGGATGCATTTTCTGTGCTGAGCAGCAAATAATGTCCGCATGAAAGGCGCGCTGCTGGCTTTTGCTTTCTCTCCTCTTTTTTTTTTTTATTGCTGTTACTAATCTTTGACCTAGATAGCAAAGGAACTTGCTGGGAGAGGAGGAGGAGGGTGCAGGGGCTGGGGCACAGACAGGGCTGCAGCCAGAGCCTCCTGCCAGGGCACGGCGTGGGGGCTGCACGGGGGAGGCCCCGAAACCTTCGTGAGAGCAGGAACGGCAGTTTTGGAGAAAAAGCAAATGAAAAAAAAAAACCTCTCAAGCCAAATGTTCCTGAAGAGCGTTCACATGGATGGAGTCCATGGAGTATTGCTGTGTTATATCATTGCAATGCCAAGTTTTCAGTGAGAATTGGAGTTTCTTAATGTCTTTGTGTGTGTTCATTGATGGAGCTCACATTTATAGAATCACAGTCCCAGAATGGTTTGGATGGGAAGGGAAATTAAAGCCCATCCAGTTCCACCCCCTGTCATGGGCAGTGACATCTTCCACTATCTCAGATTGCTCCCAGTCCTGTCCAACCTGGCTTTAAGTGTTACACAGACTCATTTTCATTTCACATTTCATGCACAGGAGTGATGTGGAGGGCAGGAGGCAAATCTCTGCCAGGAGCCAAAGCCCCACTTTAGGCTAAGGGCTGGAGGCTGCAGCATCACCCACCTCTCCTTTCCCAGCCCAGCTCCCTCCATCCACACCCAGTCCCCTCATTCCCAGGTGGAATTGCTTTGATTCCCAGCATTTGAGCTCTCCTAGATGCCACCAGTTTACAATACACTGCCACCCATTTCCAGCCCACTGGCACCAGTTTAGTCCCTATATCTCTTGTCTGAGCGCACACAGGGATCCTTTATTAACAAAACAGATCTGCAGGAGGAGGCTTTTACTTTAAACGTGCCCCTCAATAACCACAGAAAGACCAAATGTAAAAGTCATCATCCCAAACCTCAGCCCTGCATCTCCTGCATGGGCTTTGCTCAGCGATCCCAAACTCCCTCGTGTGCCGCATGCACAACTCCAGCAATCCCAGTCTCAGGGAAAAGATTAGCTCTTAATTCCCCGAAGCCAAATCAGGACACGACACAGCCCATATTGTTCCAATTTACACCTCCTTATGAGCTTCCTCAGCTCCCTTTATAGTCTCAGTCTCTGCGCTGTGAATCTTCCCCATTTCCAGTCACTCCAGTCTGGGGGCCCAGCAGCCCCAGGGTCCCACCTCACCCCGGGGGTGTGGGGCCACTCCAGAGCCCCACAGCTTCCCCTCCATGGGCTGCACGGGTGGGACCCCCCAACAGCTCCGGGCCAAGCCCTGGGTGTCTCCCATGCCCTGCACATGACCCTGGGCAGGGTGACCATCCCAGACAGAGAGATGGGTGACCACAGCCATGTCACAGGTCTCATGGGGACACAGCTGGCTGAGCTGCAGGGGTGCCTCAGGCATCCTCCTGTGGCCAAGATGAGCTCAGGAGGGCCCTGGCCAAGGGCTGGGGCTCAGCCTTGCCCAGGGTGCTCCACACTGGGAATGGCAGCTTCAGGCACAGAGGGGTTTCTCCTACTCCAGGCTGTTGCTATTGTGAATTGGAGGATTTCTTAATTTCTTTTAATGAAACATGAGGATCTGATGAACGAGACAGCAGCCTCAAATAACCTCTAGCTTGGCGTGAAGACAAGTCACGGCTGTTTGGGATAAACACAAGCCCTTTCCCAAGGCCAAAGCAGGGATCCTGTGGGAGGGGACGCTGGGGAGGTTGGGATGGAGCCATCCTGCTGTGGGCTGAGGAGCCCTGGGCACCCAAATCTGCTCTCACAGCACCTTCCCACCTCTGTACCTGCCAGCAGCTCAGGTCTCTGCTCCCCTGCACTTCCATGGTCCCCAGACAAGGTGGTTGCGCTCCTTGCCTGGAGTGCCTGGTCCTCTCTGTGGTGGGGACCTTCCAGCCAAACCACACACAGACACCCTGGAACCCTTCTGTGGGAGAGGGGTAATTTATCCCCACATTCAGCTTTCTGGCTGAAGGGATCTGATCTGGCATTTTCTGCTGTAAAACAATGGGATGAAAACAGGGAAAAGCAGCAAAGATCAGGAGCTTTGCTGAGCCTGGTTGGGCTGGGGGCAGAGCCTGGTGTCCCTTGCACTGGGGGAGAAGCTGATGGTGTTCCCCATGTATAAACTCTGCTTCCCACAGCAGCCATGTTCCCACGGGATGGTTTTCCCCATGACCTTTCTCTCCCTCCCTCCTTCCATCTCCCAAAACTCACCAGCTGCTTCCCACAGCTGCGGCGCCCTGGCCAAGGCTCTCAGCAGAGCCCGGGGCTTGATGTGGCCATGCTGGGGTTTCACCCTCTGTGGTGCATGAAGGAGTTAACGTGCTGAAAACCCCACATCCTCCTCCGGAGGGTTTCCAGGGATGTGGAGCAAATCCTATTACAGCAACACTTACCTGGGGAGCCGTGGGGAGGGCAGCCATGCAGCAAACCTCAGTGGTTTGCTACTTGATTTGTTCCCCAGGAGCAGAGAGCTGGTGGTGGAGCAGTCCAGGAGCAGCTGGAAAAAACCCTCAGAACCCCCTGGAGCTGCTTTTCTGCTCCAAATCCCATCATGGGAGGCTTGGAGGTGACATCTCAGGATGGGCATCACTCCCCTTGAGCCAGGATGCTGTGTACAGGGCGGGTAATGGCTTGTTGTGCTCACAACCACCTTTGTGCCTTAATTTTGGAAGGACCCGGACACCAAACCCATGGTTCTGGCTGCACCTTATCCAGCCCCATCTCTGCCCAGCCAAGCAGGGAGGAGAGGAAAAAAAAAACCAGGAGAAAAGAATGAAAATGAGCCCGAGAAGAGGAAGAGGAAGGCGGGAGCAGCCTTTTCCACAGCCACAACCTGGAGGCAGGCGGCACAGAGCCTCGGCGCGGCCGCGTCTGCCGGGCTGTCAGAGCTCGGGATGGGGAGGGCTTGTTTTGGGCAGGCTAATAGAGACCTAGCGGGATAATTGGCAGGAGTGAGAGAATGACACAGCCCTCTTCCGGAGCGCGGAGCCCTCCTAATGGGAGCCAGGTGGCAGCGCCCCTCCAGCGCTGACCCGGAGCGGAGCCTGGGCGCGACCCCGGCCGCGGGATGAAAGCGGCCCCGCGTCCCCCGACAGGTGTGGGGCGGCCGTGTCCCCCAGCACGGGACAGCAGCTGTGTCCCCAGGCCGTGGCACGCTTCCTGATGGCCGGCAGGACAGGCGAAATTTCCAGCGGGTCGCAGGCGGAGAGCGGCGGAACGGCGCTGCTGGAATGTCAGGGACGGAGGGGACAGATGGTCCGTGTCCGTCAGGGGACGGAGCGCTCCTCGGCCCTTTCCCCCCACGCTGCCGGCAGGGATTCGCTTTCGGCTCGGGGGCAGCTGCCGGGGAGCGGCAGTGTGACCGTGGTCACAGGGGTTTTCGGGGTGAAGAAGAGACGAGAATGTTGACTCCATGATCAGAAGGCTTGATTTATTATATTATGATATATGTTACATTAAGACTATACTAAAAAGAAATAGAAGGAAAAGGTTTCTTCAGAAGCTAGCTAAGCTAAGAATAGAAAAGAATGAATAACAAAGATCTGTGTCTCGGACAGAGAGCGAGAGCCAGCTCTGCCAAGAGTGGTCAGTAAATCCAAACATCCACAAGAGACCAATCACAGATGCACCTGTTGCATTCCACAGCAGCAGATAACCATTGTTTACATTTGGTTGCTGAAACTGCAGCTTCTCACAAGGAAAAATCCTAAGAAAGGATTTTTTATGAAAGATGTCTGCGACATGGCAGGAGATAGGATCGGGGACGAGCCACCCGCCACAGCCATGGCCACCTCCGGCCAGCCCTGTGGCATCCCACTCTGCTCCGTTCAGCAGGGGTTTTTTTGGGAAGGAGGGGTCTTGGGATCAGGTTTTCTGTCTGGATAACTTAACGAGCCTTCCCAGGAGCTCCCTCCTGGCACTGGAAGTCATGGAATGGCACCAAACCAGCCCCTGTTCCGCTCCCCAGCCCCGGGAGCAGTGGGTGACGGGGAAGCACTTTTCCTCTAAACGCTGTTTCTGGAGGTACAGCGATCCAAGAATAGAGTTTAGGCATAAAATTGGCCTCCTCAGTGAGGGTATGGAACAGCAGCCCAGCCACTGGCCCATAAATCATGGCTCATAAATCCCCGATAATGCAGAACCTGCGTGCTGGCTGCAGCCCAGCTCCAGGTACCTCAGCTTGGAGAGGAACCAAACTTGGAGCAACATGGAAACCAGGAACAGGGCAGACCCATCCCATCCCCCCAGCCTCACCATATCCCACACTCCAAGAAGCTCTGCTCTGAGCTGCCCCAGCTGCAGCTTTTGGGGACAAGGACAGCAGAGAGGGCAAATGGGATGTCCCCAGCATCCCTGAGCTCAGGCTCCTGAGGTCAGCGCTGACTGGAAATGCAGGGAAGTGCAGGAGAGTCTCCCACACTCCCACATTAATTCCTTCTTATTAGGAAAAGTTCCTCCCTGCGAGGTGATGCGGCCCTGGCACAGGGTGCACAGAGGATCTGTGGCTTCCCCATCCCTGGAAGTTTCCAAGGCCATGTTGGATGGGACTTGGAACTAACTGGAATAGTGGAAGGTGTCCCTGCCCATGGCAGGGGATGAAACATTCGGATCTTTGAGGTCCCTTCCAACCCAAACCAAACCACCCTGGGATTCCACAATTCTCCATCCAGGATCACTATTCTGGCTGGTAAGCAACAGCCCCTGGTAGCAAGGAAGTCTTCAGACATTTGGTTAAAGCATCCAAATGCAGAAGTTTTTATCCAAAGCTTCTCCCAAGCCCATTTCAGCTTTCCAGCTGAGCTGGAAATTTCCTGAGATTCCCATTACACCAGATTCCCATGGGGATATTCTCCCCACAAGGCTTTTCCAGTTCTGTTCATGCCACCACACTCCAAACTGCTCTGGAAGTAAAGGAGCCAGTTTATGCCAGCATTTGGAAAATACAAGATCCCTCTCCCATCTGCTCATCTTAGGGGCATAAGAAGCACGCCCCCAGCAATATGAGAAAGGAACCACCGCTTCCAGCCTGACATTCCTAAAGTATCCCTGGGAAAAATGGATGTACCTCCCACTTGCTGATAGACAGGAGATGGTTATCAATCCCTCTCAGTGGAGTGTATCCTGCCCAAATCAAGGCCATCATTCCATGAATCACATCCCGTCCAAGGCATCATCCCATGGAACACATCCTGCCCAAATCAAGGCTATCATCCCATGGATCACATCCCATCCAAGTCAAGGCTATGATCCCTTGGAACTCATCCCACCCAAATCAGAGCTGACTTCCCACCAGCTGGAGTGAGGAGGAGGATCCCAGACGTTTCCGCTCCACAGCTATGCAGGGACAGAAGCTGACCCAGCCCCACCATCTCCACTGGGAAAGAGGATTCATTCCAAAAAATCCCTGTAATGCCAGGCAAATGTTGTTTCCAGCCTGTGCATCCTTGTCTGTACTGTGGAGTCAGAGAGCAGAGCTCCCAGCGCTGACATCCCAGATGGAATTTCCTTGCCCTGCTGCCTTGCACGTATTTGTTGGGTTTTATAATATGAGGTGAGACTGTTTCCATTCTGGCTTCCAAAAAAAATCCCATTAACATCACTTGCTTCTCACCAGGGAAAAGCAGAGCAGCGCAGCCGGCAAACAGCTCAAATGGGGCTTCCCAAAGTGGGAATGGTCACATAGGCAGAGCGTCAGCCATGGCACCTCTTCCCAAGGCCCTGGATTGGGCCAGTTAGGCATTACTTAGATCCAGCATGGTGCCAGCAGCGCCCTACAATGGAAATCCAGGGTGCTCCAGCAGCTCTGAGGATGTGTACTTTATTCTTCCACCAAATGGACAGCAGTAGTGCAGAAATTGCAGCTCCTTTGCCAGATGTGCCCCACTGCTGTTATCATGGAATATTAATCAGTAAAGCCTGCGTGTGATTCTGGAGTTTTGATTAGAGAAATCTCTCTTACAATAATAATCAGGCTGGGGCCTGGATAAATACCAATGGCTCCGGAGTTGTTGTTGGGATAAAGTGGCACGTTGATTGCTCCGCTCGCCTGCTCATCAATCATTCACATTGCCCCCACCTTCTCCATCCTCCTGGACGATCCCATTCTTCCCAGCTCCCCCCAAGCCTGTCCTTTCATTAAGAGCCACCTTCCTCCTCCCCTTCCTCCTCCGACCCCACCATCATCCCCGTGCTCGCTCCCAGCCCCTTCTTCCTCGCCTGCTCCCTGATCCCAGCATTCATCTCCCATTATATAAAGTTTGGCTGCCTTGAGTAAAATAAATTGCAAGCTTTTGAAGGGCTGTGGCTCTGTATATTTTTACGGTTAATGAATCTTCCTGTTTGAGTTTGGGAGATGGGAACGTTGCTTTCCAGCTGCCATGGGCAGCTCTGGCCGATTGATTCAGCAGGGGCTGGAAACTTCACCCCGGTCTGGGAGAGCTGGGTGAGAGTTGGGTGCGAGTTGGGTGGGAGAAGAGCAGGTGGGAGAAGAGCAGGTGGGAGAATGGCAGATGGGAGAGAGTTGAGTGGAAGAGAGTTGGGTGGGAGAGAGTTGGGTGGGAGGGAGTTGGACGGCAGAGCATTGGGAGAAAATTGGGTGAGAGCTGGGTGGGAGAATGGCGTGTGAGAGACCATCAAGTGGGAGATCCCTTGGTGCAACCTCTGCCTCCTTCCCCATTGGTCCCTTGACCACCACCCTCCATCATCGTGAGCCAACCCACAGCCACACCAACCCATCACCCTGAGCTGGACCCATGTAAAAGGAGACCAGCCAAAATAAGGGATGAGGAAGAGGCTGCTCATGGCCACAGTGATGCTGCCCTGGTGGCAGCCACCCAGGGTGCTCTGCACAGGCTGCAGTGGTTCCTCCTGAGCACAAACTGCTTTTTTTCACCCATGCAAAGCCCTGAAGAGGCTGCACAGAGCCTGCCCAGCCCTCAGAGCCACGAGGGAGAGCTTTGGCTCGGAGGAAAAGCGAGCTCTGGGCAAGCTGTGTGCGTGCCGCGTTTTTCCTCGTCGGCCTCTCCGAGCCGCCTATGGGCAAACTGCTCCAGCCCCTAATTTATTCATCATTGCAACTGATTCATCATCTACGTTTTCTGTCTGGTTCCTTGGCCTGTAGATTATCCGCCAGCAGTTTGTTGAGCATATTTGACATGTGAAACTCAAGCTGTGTTTACTTGTAGTTCATGTACCATGGCGTTTGCCTTGGCTGCCTGCCATCAGGCACGTGGGGCCTGCGCCGTGCCCGGGTTGGCGGAGCGCGGCTTTTCCATGGATGCTCACACGCACCGCCTCAGCCCTTACATTCCCTGCTGCTGGTAGCACTGGCCTGGCTCCTCCCGGCTCTCCCCCGCTCCAAAGCCGTGTTTCTGCGAGTGTTCAAACGCATGAAATCCCATCAAACCTGGAAGAGGAGCCAGGGAGGACCTGCCAGCCCTGGAACGGCTTTCTTCCTCCGAATTTTCCGAGCTATACAGAGCACAAGGGAGTCTCTGAAGGTGAATTTCCACCCTTGCTGCACAGCCATGACCTCGAGTGAAGGAAAGGAAACCTTTCCCAGTGCCGGGTCCCAAGAAGAGCCGGAGGGGTGCCTTGCCCTGGTTGTGAACCCATAAGGGACTCCAGCCCTCTCCACGGGACTGACCCAGACAGGGGAAGGGGACCGGGTCCCCTGTGTCACACCCTGCCACAATAACCCCATTAACGTCCCCACACATCAGAGCCAGGCACACGCCGAGGGAGAGGCGAAAAAAGGAGCCTTTTCTGTCTGATAGGCTTCAAAAATATGTATTTGATTTTCAGATGTGAAGCTGGAATTGCATCCAGATGGACTGGGGGTCACCCTCCCTGACACTGGCTTCCCATTACATTGATATTGGATGCAGATATGCTTTATCCAGATAGCTGACAAATACAACGTGCTGCTGGTTCTCCTGAGTTTATTTTAAGCCATTTCCCCTGCCAGTGCCACCATTCCCAAGTCTCTGGTTCCCTGTCACTGCCTGCTTGGTGTCCCAAATCCATCCCAGTAGGACAAGGGAATGATTCCCTCCACCATCCAGCCCTCACAGCCTGGCTGTTTACACCCCCTTGTTTATTCTCCTCCATCACTCTGGAGATGGGGCCCAATTTTCAGGGACAAATACGACTTCCCTGCCACCGGCATCATCCTAAACACAAACAAACCCAAAGCAGGATAAAAAGCAGCATTTAATAATATGGCAAGATTTGTGGGATTAATGTATAGTGTTAAACGTGGCCATAAAAATATACAGCTATTAATTGGGTCGTTCCAGCTCTGAGGCCCCCGGGCAACTTCAATCCTTGCTCCTGTGTTTTACGGTGTCCCCGGGATCTGTTGATGGAATTACTGCCGTGTTCTAATAGGAATAGTAATAATAATAATAACAACAATAGCAGTAATAATATATTTCCGTGCCTCCCGCCTCTCCCAGGGTACTTTGCAATTAGATCCTCGCAGAAGCCACAACTCATAACCATCTCTTCAGCCTGATTTCCTCAGGAAGGGATGCGCCCAGCGGCGGGGGGAGCAGCGAGCACAGAGGATTTGCCCTTATCCATCTCTATCCATGACCTGCCTTTCCCAGGAGCCCCATGGATGGAAGGGGATGTGTGGGGGCCAGGTTGGCATTGTCTCCATGGGAAGTGTCTCGTGTTGATCCCTATCCCTGTGGGAGCAGCAGCCATGGAGGAAGGGGAGTTGTGCATCCCCCAGCTCCCACCACGTCTCTGGTGGCCGGGGAGGAGCAGATGTGGAGCAGGAAAGATCCACTCAGGTCATTATTTACAGCCTCTGCCTGTGCTCCGGGAAGTTGTGCTCCTTTTTTTCTGCTCATTGAGTTATCTGGGAAAGGATCGCTGTTTTCTCCAATGTATTCATTATCCAGAATTATTTGGGGCCTAACTTAGGGGGATCTTTCCACTGACTTAGCTGGGTTTTGGATTAGGCCCTTAATGAATAATTTCTGCACATAATTCTTGGCCTGTGTCTTGTTCACAGGCAGTTTACTGCAAGAATTCCAAAGTCAAGCTGCTTTATTGGCCCTATAGGTCAGCTGGGATTATTTCCCTTCCCTGAGTAGATGACTCTGAGCACCATGGCTTCAGCACACACATTTTGTATTAATTCAAAATTTGCTTTCTATGAATATTTTACAAGAGGGCCTTAAAATTCACTGTTTCTATGGCCATTCCTTCTTGTAACTCATTCTGTTTGCTTGAATATTTGAAGGCAAACAGAGCAGGGCCATGTGGGGATTGGAGCCTGAGGAGCGGGCATGGAGACTGGAGGGGAATTCCACTGAGGAGCACTCCACAAATGTCAGTGCAGATGAAATAAATAATCCTGCCTGCTATGGCCCTCACCTCAGCTCCCTGCTGCCTCTGCATCCCACCAGTGCTCGCTCCAGCAGGAAGGGAAACAATCCATTCTCGCTTGGCAATTTGGGCTGTCCTTCCTCATCGGAATGGTTGGAAGCATTAATAAAGTGTGGAAAATGGGGAATGGTGGTTGTTTACCTGGCAAAGCCTCTCCCGGCAATACTGACCACCCTGCATGCTCCAGAGGAGCCTTGCTCATGGGATATGTGGGCTGGTAGGGAATGCACAGGGCGACCTCTCCAACATCTTCTGCTGGCAGCAGACCCTCCAGGCAGGAAGATTATTCCCATCCATTTCCATCTCCAACAGGTTGCCCAGAGAAGCTGTGGGTGCCCCATCCCTGGAAGTGTACAAGGCTGGACAGGGCTGGGAGCAATCTGGGGGAGTTCCTGCCCATGGATGACCTTTAAAGGACTCTTCCCACTCAAACCATTCCATGATCCGGTGCTGTGTTACTGGGAGTCAGCAGGGAGAGGAACCAAAGCCCTTGACACCCCTTGGGGTCCCATCTCCTCTGAGCTGTGTCTGCAATCCCAAAAGCAGCATCCTCTGGCACTGGAAAACCAGTGGGAATAGAATCTGCTGGTGCTGGCTGGAGGGACAGGCTGGTCCTGAAGGAAGAAGAGCCCCTGGAACATCACCCTGTGGGACAGGAGGTTTGCACCATCCCCTCCTCTGAGGGAGCCAGATCTTAAAGGGTCACGTTCAGCTCCCAGTTAAAGGGAGTAAAAACCAGAACACCCCAGCTGACCTCAACCTTTCCAGTGCCTATTTTCACCAGAGCTCTCCACGGGGGAATCTGGCCGGCAGCTTCCAGGCTGTCAGGTCCATCCCCTTCCCAAGAAGCACATGTTTCCTGGCTGTCATGGAGTGAGGAGCTGAGGAACGGGGAGGGCTCTGCCTGTCGGAATGCGCCTTGCATTTGGGCTGGGATTCTAATGGATTCTGATGCGATTTTTTTCCCCCTGATTTGTACCAGGCCATCTGGATTTGTTTCTGCGAGATGCTGCTTTAATACACTTCAAATTTCCCATTGAGTCTCAGGCACCAAAGAGAGGGGGAAGGGGTGAATGAAAAGCAAATTTAATAACAGAAAGACCTGAAATCTATTAAATCTACATTAAAATACATTTGGTTTCCCAGTGGGTGCAAAGTGCCATAATGTTTTACTGGGTTTATGACGCTGGCAGAGGCTCTGGATGAAAATGGAGGAGCAAGTCCAGGGTCCCTGCTCAGTAGTTCACCGAGGTGGAGAGAAGGAGTTGTCTGCAGTTTGCAAACGCAGCAAAAACGGAAAAGCCTTCTCGGGTAGATCCGCAGAGAGCTCGTTCCACATGTGTTTCCGTTAAGGATGTTCACAAAACCTGAACAGCCAGAGACGGTCAGGTTCTCAAATTATTCGGGACTCTCGTTTTCCCCCTCGTGCTCCAGCTTTGGCGGGGCCCCTCTGCACGGCCTCCCCCCAGCTCCCTCCTGCTGCTCCACTGCCGTGGACTTGGAAAGCCATGCAGGGGCTCAGGAAAAGTGCCACATCCAGACACAGGGCTGGATCCATGGGCTCAGGTTTTCTGCCCCAGCAGGAGCAGGGAGCACAGGCTGGAGACAGCGGCTCCCACATCCCATCCAGCTCTGTAATAGAAAGAGCACATGGCATTCGTGTGAGACAGTCTCTGGGAGTGTTGCAGCTCCATCAGCATCCACATTTTCAGAGGATTAAACCCCTCTGCACGTTGCCAGGAGGTAAAACACCAGCACAGGCTGCCAAGAGAGGTGAGAGATGCCCTGTCCCTGGAACCATCCAAGGTCAGATTGGGCAGGGTTTTGAACACCCTGGTCTAGTGGAAGATCCCTACAGGATGGTTGGTCTAGATGCCCTTGAATGGTCCCTTCCAGGCCAAACCATTCTAGGATGGCTCCCTGTGTACCCAAAAGTGCACAATCCCGTCCCCACAGTCTCCCACTCCCCTGCTCCTGCTCCCACCCTGCTCCTGCAGCTCCTCATGGGCAGGTCTGTAGCCAAAGGCACTGCTGGTTTATCCAGCCCTGCTGGTCTGGCTGCTCCAAGTCCCATCCCTGCTGTGCCTCAGTGGTCAGGACCACCTCAGGGGCTCAATTCCTCCCTTCCCTGATCCAGGCTCTGGCACTTTCATCCAGAGTGTCCAATCCTCATGGAACAGACTTTGCCAAAGGGCTGAGAGGAATCCTTGGATGCTTCAAGAAGGGATGTCCCAGGTGAACAGCCCTCCCCTTGGTGAAGGCCCCTCCATGTGTGCTCAGTCCTTCTGCCCCACATCCCAGGCATGGTAGGGCATGGCGTGGGGAGGCTGTGCGTGCTCCTGTGTGTGTTCCTGTGTGTGTTCCTCTGGATGCTCCTGTGGATGTTCCTGTGGGTGTTCCTGACCACCCCACGGCCGTGCCAGCTGCAGCCCCGCTCCCGCCAAGCCAGCAGCAGATGTTTAGGGCAGAGCGAGTCATCCCCCGGCCAAATTTCCATGCTGGGAGTGAGACTCCTTCCTCTGCCAAAGCCAGGCCGAAGCTTCCCCCAGGATGGGGTTAGCCAGCAGGCCGGAGATAATGGGAAGATGTTAAGGCAACACAGCTGGCAACCATCAGCAGCTGCTCTGGCTGCTGCAGCCCCGGCTCCATTGTTCGTGGGGAAGAGGGATACCGACCTCTGGCCGGCGGTGGGTAGGGAACAGGAACAGCACAGGCTTTGGAAAGGAGGCCAAAGCCCAGCCTGGATGGGTCACAGATGATTAATCTCGCAGGGAGCTGCTCCCCCAGCTCCAACAGCTCCAAGAGTCCCAGAGCTAATGAGCCAGCGGGTGAATCCCACCACACTGACTTTTAACGATGGACTGGACAAATTCCAGCCCTTCCTCTCCCCCTCCCTTTTCCCACAGCTACCCCAATGAAACCCTGCCGAGCTCTGCTGGGCCTTTATAAATTCTACCTTGTGTCAGCACTGAACTTGGGAAACTGGGTGAAAAGGCCGGGATTCAGAGAGAGTTCTGTGGGTGGACATGGGTGGTTGGGTTCCCTTTGCTTTTCCCCTCCCGGGCAGCTCTCCAAGCCTCCAGCAGAGACAGGGGTACAGCTCAGCCTGTCTGGAACATCTTTGGTTCATCAGCCGGGTCCTGCAGGCCCAGGAAGTGTATCCATGGACAATCAGCAGTGTCCCGCTCCCGTGACACCCAGAGCTGGCAGTGCCAAGGTCCCGTGACCCCGCAGCCGGAGCAGCACAAATCCAGGGAGAGGAGCGTCATCCTTGGCTGAGCCACAAAGGAGCAGGGACAGCCACCCCTACCAGGCCACATGGCACGAGGAGGATGCTGCCTTCGGTGCTCTCATCTGCACTTCCAACCGGAGCAGGAGAGCTTGGAACGGGTTCAGGAACGAGCTGGGAGTGAGTCAGGGCAGTGGAAAATGTGCATTACAGTGACAGAGCGAAGACGCTCCGGCTGTTTGGTTTATTGAGGAGACCAAGAGGTGCTTTGCTCACGGGCCACGAGCATATGCACGGAGAAGAGATTTCTGATAGCAGCCGGCTCTTTAATCTAGCAGGAAAAGGCATTACAACATCCCTCCTTGGAAGCTGAAACAAGACAAATCCAGATTAGAAATAAGAAGCACATTTTGAGCCGTCAGAGCAATTAAGCGTTGGAACGAATCCCTGGGGACAGAGTGGGATCTCCATCACTCAAAGGCTTTTCACGGAGACTGAGGATCTTTCTCAAAAATCTGTTTCGGTTTGAGCACGAGCAATGGGGTCTCTGCCAAGGCTGTGGAATGCAGGGGGTCAGCCTGGCTGGTCACAGTGGTCCCTTCTGGCCTGGAAATCCATGGATAGGGTTAGAATTTTCTGAAAGGGGCAGAAAATAGCCCAGGACAGGCTGGAGCATTTCAGGGTTAGAATTTTCTGAAAGGGCAGAAAATAACCCAGGACAGGCTGGAACATTTCTCACCCTAGGTTTTTGCATGGAAAGCCTCAGAGATGGAGCCCAGTCCTAAAGCCCCATGGCAGAGATGCCCACACTGGGAAGGGGAGGATGAGCCAGGACCAGAGCACTGATGTGCTGGTTTTGCAATAACTGATTTTTGGTGAAGAGGGAAAAAGTCAGCTGGTGACATACAACTGGTGTTCCTGGGATACCACAGCAGGTCACTTCTGCTCTGCTGTGTTCCCATGGCCAGCAGCCATGGGAAGTGTGCATTCTGGGGACAACCACCACCCCCAAGACATCCCTACACAAAGAAACCTCCCCCAGGCAGCTCTGGGAGATGCAGGTTCATACCCAGCCCAAGGTGAAGCAAACCCAGATGGAAAATCTGTCAGGGCTAGAAGGAAGCCAGCTTGGAATGGCTCCCTTTTCAATTAATTTAATTTCATTTTTAATGATTATTTTCAGGCACTTCTAGTCCTGAACAAAAGGAGCTTTAAATTCTTCAGGAGCAGTGACTGTTCCAGGAGGGGCGAGGGAAGGTGGGAAGCCCGCGGGACTTCGTTAGGAACGCTGGAGCTGACGGGAAGGAGTGGCTCTGCACGGCACAGGCCAGCATGAGGGAAACCTGGCAATTAATCCAGCCCAGCAAAACCCCCTTGTCCTGTCCTTGCCCTTGGGAGCAGATCCAGGAGATACGGCACCGGCAGACACAGAGGCACCGTGTCCAAGGGCGGTGCTCCCATGCTGGGAAGCTGCCTGCTCCTGGTGGGATCCAGCAAATGTCAAGCTGCCAATCCCACAGTGATTTGGGACCACCAGTGATCCCCCTGCATGATGGTAACACTGCTCCAGCTGTGAAATAGGTGTTCTTGGCCCTTGCAGCTCCTCCAGGAGCCAGGTGAGTCTGGCCATTGACACCACCACAGTCTTGGCACTGCTGGACAGGCATGGTCAACATCACATGGAATCATCTCATTCTATCCCTGCCATGGGCAGGGACACCTCCCACTCTCCCAGGTTGCTCCAAGCCCCATCCAGCCTGGTCTTGGACACTTCCAGGGGCAGCCACAACTTCTCTGGGCACCCTGTGCCAGGGCCTGCCCACCCTCACCATAAAATCCTTCCTCATAGCACAATGCTTCTTCCAGCAGACCACTGGACATTCCCAGGGTGGGATAACCAGTTACTGGATGTCCCATCAGCAGCTGGGATGAGGCTCAGCCTGATAGGAACAGCAGAGAGAGAGCACATGTTGAATTTCCCTCTCCAACAGCATGAGATGTTGGAGGACTTGGGGCTGTCTGCTGCTGCAGCTCTGTGCTCAGTGTGGGTGAGAACCAAGGCCAGGATTATTCAGTCCCCACCAGGACAAGCAACAGAGGGACAGGGGGATGGGACAGGAGCTCTGAGGGTAGAGGTTTCCCTCACCTTCCCCTCACCTATGGAAAACCAAGAGAGGGTCATGAACTCACCAGCTCATAAACTCCAAGCTTTGGTTTTTTTATTTAATTTAATGCTCCTCTTTCTCCTCTTTAATTGCATTTATCGTCATTAAAATATCAACAGAAGATCCTGGCTCTGGCCCAGGTGCACTGGTGCTCCTAGGAAGTTTCCCATTTATTTGATGGATTCAGCCACCTGCTCTTGGCTCTTCCCTCCTCTGTTTGCAGAGGGCAAAACCTCATCGAGCCAAAAAAAAATGGAAGAAAATCAACGTGGGCACAGAAATTCAGCCCTTTTGGAGCAGTTGGAGAAGGGGTGGGGCAGAATTCCACCTGGGATTTGCCAGCCTCATCCTCGCCAGCTGAGGGAATTCTGGTGGCATCAGTCCATCTCTCTGGATATTCAGTATTCATGGAGCAGTTCCTCTCTTTCAAAAGGAGTAATAAATAGGAATTAGGTCTCGAGACCACTTTGGCACGACTCAGATGTTACAAATGGCAGGAATTAAAGGCAGAGTAGGAACAGCTGATTCATTCTGGATGAAGGCAGGGATGAGGGTGAGGGAGGTTCACACCGGCATCTCCCAACGCCTGGAGCTGCACCTTCTCCTCCTCTTCCCTTCCTTCAGCTGCTCCTCTCTGGATTCCCACAGATGGGCGCCCAGAAATCAGGGAGAGATGGGGAATGGCTCCCTCATCCTCCCTCTGGAACCCAGGCCAGGTCTCCAGAACTTCATCTCCCCACCCACCCCAGGGTGGATGGGGTTTGGAACAACCTGGAGTGGGGAATCACAGCAGGTGGAGAGGAGTAGGGAGGGATCCCATGGATGCACAGTCCTGGGGAGCTTGGGACGGCTCATGTGGAGCTGGCAGTGTCCATGAGCAGGAAGACACGGGAATGTTCATTAGATCACTGAGGTGACACCAAGGACACAGAGCTACCATCAGCCAGTGTGTGCTCTGCTGTGGGGAGATAGGAAAAATCCCACAGCAGTGGAAAAACCCTGTGTCCTGTTTGGGGATGTCCTCAGGGACCCAGAGATAATTCAGAGTCTGACAGAAAGAGGCCCAGCTCCCCTTTGGGTAGGGCTTTGATTCCCTCCAAGTCCCCAGTCAGCTGCTCCCTCCTGTTTTCTTCCCAGAAGAAAGACAATCCACAGCTTCAGTTTTCCAGTCCAGCCCAGGGCAGCTCTGGCAACCAGAAAATGGGAGGCACAGAGCTGCTTTGGGCTCCAAAATGGAAGCAAAACCCAGACACATTTGCATGGGAGCATTCTTGCTGTCTCTGGAGCAGCAGAAATGCCTCTCCGTGGACCCGTGTGGTTTCTGCCCGGGTCTGTGATGAAATGTGTGGCACGGGGAGGGGCTCATCAGCACAGCCTTCAGAAGGTCTTGCAAAGGCCTCAAGTCCTCCAAGCTGTTACCACAGGGAGAGCCAAAGACAAGTCCTTGGCTGCAGTTCAGCACTGCCTTTATTGCAGGAGGCCTTGGAACGGGGCAGGAGGAGCAGAGCTCTGGCAGCACCACGTGCTGGCCTGTGGGTCACACAGCCATGCAGGAGGAGCCACCCCCAGCCAAACCTCCCCAGCATTTCCCAAGGGTGGGCAAGGGTCAAATGATGCTCCCAGCAGCCAAGAGCTGAACAATGGAGCCTGACAGCCAGAGAACAGCTCTGCCTGGCCAGGGGATCCCACCTTGTCCCATCCCATCCCATCCCATTCCATCCCATCCCATCCCATCCCATCCCATCCCATCCCATCCCATCCCATCCCACCCCACCCCATCCCATCCCATCCCATCCCATCCCATCCCATCCCATCCCATCCCATCCCACCCCATCCCATCCCATCCCATCCCATCCCATCCCACCCCATCCCATCCCGTCCCGTCCCGTCCCGTCCCGTCCCGTCCCGTCCCGTCCCATCCCACCCCATCCCACCCCATTCCATCCCATTCCATCCCATCCCATCCCACCCCACCCCATCCCATCCCATCCCATCCCACCCCATCCCATCCCATCCCATCCCATCCCATCCCATCCCATCCCATCCCACCCCATCCCATCCCACCCCGTCCCGTCCCGTCCCGTCCCGTCCCGTCCCAGCAGCCCCACTCAGTGTCTGTGCCCATGGGTCGCAGCTCCAGCCCCACAGGGTGGGATATGGGCTGCACCAACCCTGGAACACCCAGACCCTCTTCATTCTGTCTTCTTCTGTTTTATTCCTTTTAGGAAAACGTTCAGGTTTTGTTCTGGTGCTGTTTGCCAGACAAATCCCCTCCAGAGAAGTCCTGAGAGGGAATCAAACCCCTCTGGCTGTGGGTGCCCTGGTACTCTCAGGAGTGGCATTGACCACTGCTCTGTGTGGAAACCTCTGGCCTCTCCTGGCACTCCTGTGAGGCTGAGAGAGCTGGGATGAGGCTGGGAGAGGCAGGAGAGAGCACAGAAAGGAGAGGGTTGGCAGCCACAGGCCTGGTCACACTTCTGGAGCGGCGGGAGGGCGCAGAATGAGCCGGGTGGGAATGAGAACACCCAAATCCATGGCACAGCACGGCTGCTCCTGGACATGGCACCTCCCTGGCCAGGGACTGAGCCCCCCCAAATCCTGGCAGCAAAGAGGACCCTCCTGGATTTGGGGTCTCTGCCCCAGCCTGAAGCTTGAGGCTGAACATTTAAAACACTTCAGCACAGATGAGCCCTTCTTTGGGGAAGAGTCAGTGTCAGCTCTCACAGCCTCTAGTGGAAGATGCTCATGGCTGGCCCATCCCTGGGAGTGTCCAAGGCCGGGCTGGGTGGGGCTGGGAGCAACCTGGGCTAGTGGAAGGCGTCCCTGCCCATGGCAGGGGTGCAACAAGATGAGTTTTAAGGTCCCTTCCAACCCAAACCATTCTGGATTCTCCAACTCTGAGCTCTTCAGTACCTCAGGTCTCCTTGCACCAAGCATGGGCCCATGGCAGAGCTCTCCCTTCACAGCCTGGCAGAATAACCCAGAAAAGGCTGGGGTGATAATGCAGCATCAGATGCCTCTGTGCCTCCTCCTGAGACAAAAGGGAGAGCAGTGCCTGGAGCAGAGATTGCAGAGGAGATCTGGGCTCCAGCAAGGGCCCCCACCAGTGACCCAGGGCAGCTGCATGGTGGGGGACACCCAGCAGACAACCCTGTGCCACACAGGCAGATTCAGCCCTCCTGATGGCACAGAGATAACTAATTACTTGCTAATTAATAATCAGTTTCATGCGATTTTATCTTAATTGGGCTCTTTTCTACCCAGCCTTCTACAGCATGGCCCTGGCTTGGAGTTGAGCTGGGGTCCCCTGGCTGCTGGGGTCCCCATTCCCTGTCTGTGAATGGAGGGAATGTTCCCATTCCTTGTCTGTGAATGGAGGGAATGTTCCCATTCCTTGTCTGTGAATGGAGGGAATGTCCCCATTCCCTTCCCAGGGTGGGAAGGGGCTGAGTGGGGCAGTCTGGGAAGGCCTGGGAGCTGTCAGAGCTGTTGATGGGAATGTTGTGCCTCAGGGCATCACCTGCAGGCTTTGTTTGCCCATAAAACTCTGAGTACTTTACCGAGGAATATGAATAATCAATCCATAAAAATAATCAATAGCAGGAGAATTCCTTGGTCCAGGCTGCCAGGGACATGTGGCAGCATCCAGCCTCCCCTTCTTTCCTTGTTTCTCCCCTGGCAGGCCAAAACAGGACATTTTAATCTCCCCAGTGGAGCTGACACTTCCCCACCACCCCATCCTGCCCCTTTCCAACACCTCAGACCCCCAAAATTCCCCGAATCCCTCTGGATCCCAGCTGGGACAGGATGAGCCAGGCAGCCCCTGGCCACACAATGATTGTCCCCACATCCCTGCAGGTCCCTGCCAGCCCCAGGTGAGCAGGAGCACTGCCCTGGCTCCCTGCCCTGGAAAACTCAACCCCATCCTCATGGAGATCGAGGGGAAGGGGCACAAACCATGGGCACTGCTGGGATTTCCTGCTGGGAAAGGAGCTCTGGCACAGTGAGCACACACTGGGCTGGAATGATCCCTTCCAGAACTCCTGGCAAGGAGGTGTGTGGAGGGCTGGGGGTGTCCTGTGTCACAGGGCTTTGTCCCCATCCCTGGATTCCAGCAGCTGGAGGGGATGGAGGGGCTGGGAAGAGGAGCCCCAGCTTCCAGAAAACACCATTTGTGTTCAGCCTTGCTGCTGCCTCCAGGCACTGCCATGAGGAAGAGCATGGTGAAGGATCTCAGCAATTCTGGGCTGGGAAATGGTGGCAAATCTCCCCCCATGTCTTCCCTAACTTTCATGCCAGGATCTGCGCAGCCTTGGCTTTGCCCATGGGCATCACCAGGATGTGCTGGCACCCCCGGGCTGAGCTGGGTCTCACCAGGACCCCCGGTGCAGCAGCAAGGTGGGGAGGGCTTGGGGCAGAACGAATCCCTGGGAGCAGCTTTTCCTTGGTTCATTCACATTCCAGGTATTTTGGTGCGTTGGCTGTAATTACAGTTCAACATCTGAGGCAAAACAAGAGCAAAAAATCTTCCAACCACTTTAAAGAGCGACTTTGAGTGAGGAAAGCAATAAAACACCCCGCGCTTAAACAAATCCTTCCCACCTTTCATCATTCCCCTTCCCAGTCCTGGCTAATTATCAAAGCTATCCAAAGTGTTTTGGGAATGGGCCCCTTTCCCCCTCCACCCTGCCTTGCAGTCTCAGTCCTTCCTCCAGGGTATCCCAGTCCTTCCCAGTAAGCAATGCCAGGCTCAGGCTGGGAGGAGCTGGGGGCTCCCAGCCCAGGGCTGCAGCCTGGGGTCCCTGTGCAGTGCAGGGGAGGTGACAGCAGCTCCCAGGGAGGGGACATCCCCTCCGCAGCGCAGCAGCACAGGGTGCTCAGCACCCCCAGAGCTGCTTTGCCTGCGGCTGCCCCTCATCCCCGTGGAATAATGGGCCCTCACATCCCTGCCATGGCCGGGCTGGCATTGTTCACTGGCATGGAATGCATCCCAAAATGATTTATTTTTAAAAAGGGGACAAAGAGGGGGGTCTGGCTTGGCCACGGGGCACGGCAGGGAGGGACAGGGAGGGAAGGATTGAAAGCTCCCATTGAGTGCTCCGGCCTCGGGAGAGCTCCCAGCCCTGGGGAGGCTCAGGGAGCACGTCTGGGCACTCTGTGCCTCCCCCTGCCCTGCTGGTTCCCAGGCTGGAGGGCTCCTGCCCCCCAGAGCAGCTGCTTTTTCTCAGGAGAGCAGCACCCTGCAGCATCCTGGGGCAGATCCCGCTGCTCCCACCCACCCCAGGACCACCACATTCCTGTTGTGGGCCCCACAGAGGGAGAAGCAGCCCAGCCCCACACAGGGGGGGCACAGTGCTGAGGTAAAGGGACAGGAGAGCAGCTCCAGGATGGCAGAGGTGGCCGTGGGGCACCGGGAATGCCATCCCTCCAGGGATCCGTGCAGGTGTTGCTGGAGCCAGTGGTCCGTGCTTCAAAGAGTCCATGTGATCCCAGCAGCACGGCAAAAGCTGCTCCCACACCTGCTCCCAGCCCTGATTTATCTGCTGAGGTTTCCCCTCAAGCCTGGCAGGAAAACAAAGAGGGAAATATGAGCACGATCACTGAAATAACAATCGCTTTAATGCATTATCAGGCACAATGATTTCCTGGTGGCAAAAGGATGATGGAGTGGGGCCGGCAGGGACTGAGGGAAGGCAGCACACAGCATTCCAAGAGGCAGCAGCACGGCTGGACCAGCCTTGGAAAAACCTTGGGGATGGGAATCGCCTTGGGACTGACCCTGGGGAGGGTGCTGCAGGAGGGGCTGAGCCAGCTCTTGGGAGAGAAACACCAGGAAAGGCAGCAAAGGGAATTCCATTTGGAGAACAGAAGCATGGGCAGAGGGAGGCCTGCTGCCTTGGTCTCCATGCAGAAGGAGACGAAGGTGAGGGAGGTTCACACCAGCATCTCCCAGCGCCTGGAGCTGCACCTTCTCCTCCTCTTCTCAGGAGAGGAGAAGGCTCCCAGAAGATTCCCAGAGCCAGCTGTGTCCTCTCCAGCAGGTGAAGGCAAAGCCATGGAAAGAAGCTCCAGCCCCTCCTGGAGCTTCTCTTTTGGGGAGTTTTGGGAGCAAACTCCCCAAAAACCCTGGAGTGCAGAGCTCCCAGTGCTCCTGCAGCCGCCTGCCAGGGTCCAGGGATTTCCCTTGCTGTCTCCAAGCCAGCTCCTCCAAGAGCGCCTGCTCCAGGGAAAAGCTGGATGTTCTCCACTCAGTGCTTGCTGGCAAGAGGGATGAGCAGCCTGGGAAGGGCAGGGCTGTGGAGAGGGGAGCCTGCTGCTCTCCTCCGTCTCCTCACTGGGGCCAGCAGCACAAAGAGGATGGAATCAGGGATCAGAGATATCAGAACCTGCCTGCAGGCGGGGTCTGTCCCAGTCCCCGTGGCTCATTCAGCATCAGGAAGCCGTGGGACCTGCCAGGAGTCAGGAGCTGGAGAGGAAACACGGGAGCAGAGAGGGCAGCCCCAGTGCCAGGCTGGGAGGTGACCCCAGGGGAGGACACGTGGTGACCAATGGCACACAGCTGTGGGCACAAAGAGCTGCTCTGGGGGCACTGCCAGCATTGTCCCACTCGTGGGGACACTGCAGCAGGACACTGGAACAGTCTCCAGCAGCTCAGGATGGGCATGGAGGAGGGATCCAGGCTCCATCCCAGAAAAGGGTTTGGATGTGGTTGTGGATGGGTTGGGTTGCCCAGAGAAGCTGTGGCTGCCCCTGGATCCCTGGAAGTGTCCCAGGCCAGGCTGGACAGGGCTTGGAGCACCCTGGGATAGTGAAAGGTGTCCCTCCCCATGGCAGGGGTGGAACAAGATGAGCTTTATGGTCCCAAACCATTCTGGATTCTGTGACTGCTCCCATCCTGCTCCTCCTGGATAGGTCCCTGTATCCCAACCCTCCCCACATCCTTGCCCAGGCTGATCTGCCCCTCTGTGGCACCGTCAGTCACCCTGTGACCCTCACACATCTCCCTGCACCTCCCCACCTTGTCACCCCCCCTGCCAGTTCTGTCCCCTGTCACTGCGTCCCACTGCACTGACTCCCTGCCCCATGGAGATGCTGCACTCCCAACCCAGAGCAATGAGCACGGAGCTGCTCTCCAAGCCACCTTGATTTTGGTCTGGATTCCTTTTTTCCCTGAATGCAGCCCTGAGAGGCTGTTGGCAGGTCAGGCCCAGGCCATGCCAGCCCTGCCAGCCCCTTGCCAGCTGCCCGCTTGCCACCGGCTGCTCCTGCTTTGAGTCACCCGGCTGGGCACATTCCAATGGAAAGTGCATTTTTTTCCCTTTCTTCCCCTTCCCCCTTCCAGGAGCCCCCTTTGATTTAGTGCTTGTGGAAAGCTGCAGGACAGGCCCCAGGGCACGGTTCAGGTCTGGAGCAGCACAGATTGCTCGGGATTAACCTGCCTGGGAACGGTGCCCGAGCATCCCGACCATGCCAAGTCCTGCTCTGTCCTGGTGCCCAGCGGAGAGCCAGGCTGAGAGCAGGAGCACCTGCTTCAAATCCCATGGAAAAGTGTCTTGGACACCCCAAATGCAGCTGTGTGGGGAAAGGCACCAGCAAGGGAGTGCCAGGGATCCCCCATCCCAGTGAGGACAGAGCTCTTCCTGCCCCTGTTGGATCAGGACCATGACCACCAGGGAACATTTCCCTGTTTTAAGTCTCATTTTCCCAAATTCCCAAATTTTTTCATTGAGGAACCTCTCCAGAGGCTGTGCAAATTCTGGAAGGGAATGAAAATCAAATCAGCTACACCTGCAGAGCTGGAGGAGGGGACTGGTGGCCTGGCCTCAACACCAGATCTCATCTAGAATTCAGTGGGATTGGATCTGGATTTGGAACAAAACCCAGGAAAGCTGGAGGGCTAAAAACTGCTCTGAGCGTGTCCCCAACCTTGCCAAGGCTGCAGATCCCCCACAGCTGAGAACTCTCATATCCACCTGCTGGGATGGGCAGCAGGGCAGGGAAGGATGTAGGTCAGGAGCATCCCGGCAGCTCCATCCCTTCCACTCCAGCTCCTGCTCCAGCCCTGGAGCTTCATTCCTGCCAGTCCATCCCTGCAGCTTCACCCTTGCCATCCACCCCTGCTGCTCCATCCCTGCCTCTCTAACCCTGTGGCTTCATCCCAGCCCAGCTCTGCAGCTTGGAGGGCTCGGGATCCCCCTGAAACAAAGCCACACGTCGGGATGATGCTTTGGAGCGTTTGAAATTTGACCACCGCCAAGGAAAAGATGAGGGAACCGAAAAAAAAAAAAAAAAGAAGGGTTAATGTGAAAATAATAAATTGCAAACATTCCTGTGGTGGAAGTGGATTCTCTTCTCCTTTTATCCCTGCATATTGTCCTCGCAGCAGCCGTCTGTGAAATTGCACTGTTATTGAAGTAATTCTGGGGGTAATTAGAGTTAATAATTCAGTATTTTATTTCTATTCTCCAGTTACTGCAGGGGGAAAAACACACAGATCCATAATCCAGGGAGCAAAGGCACAGTTTTCCTTTTCATGGCAAAAATAGCTTTGGTTGGGTCCAACCCTTCCCTGTGCCCACCCACAGCCCAGGGCACTCACTTCCTGCTGCTCCCTGCCTGGGGAATTCCAGCCCCATGAATATTCCACGGCCTTTGGAGCATCCTCGGGTGGGATTGGGGTTACTGGAGCAGGGAAAGAGGGTGATTCAAGCACCCACAGAGCCCCAGGGAGTTGGGGGGCTGTCTGATCCCAGGATCCCTGTAAGGGGATGCCCCATCCCTGAATTCCTGCAAGGGGCTGCCTGATCCCAGGATCCCTGTGAGGGGATGCCCCATCCCGGTGGGTGCCCACAGGGTGCCAGGGCCCGGTCACCACCTCCTCACATTTCCCCCTTTGAAACATTAAAGGAGTTTTCCGTTCAATTATTTGGAATTAAGTTTGGCAGCGGAGCCCTTTGGGAGGGATCAGATTGATTTCCTCAGTGAAATGACTTTGGAGAGGGCTCGAGCTGGTTCCTCGTGCTAATTATCCCAGGCAATAATTAAGCCGTCAGCAGTTGTGGGGCTGGGGGTTTGTCTGGGGAGGGAAGGGGAAGGTGAGCCCACCCCAGGGGCTCAGCCCGGCCCAGGGCTGGGCTCAGCCTCTCCAAACAGGATTAGGGCAGGAGACAGACCCAGCGCAGGAGTTATTAGAGCAGGAAATTTCAAATTATATGGAAATAATCTTCGGAGTGCGAGTTTATTTTGGAACTTTAGACTTAATAATTCAGCACTTCTGGGATTTGGCATGTGAAGTGACAAAGATTAAAGGCGCATTGTCAGGTTCACAATTCCGGGTATTCCAGCGTCCCGGGCTTTACCTGGGTTGCAAACAGTGGGATGGGGTGATCCTCATGGATTCCTTGTGCCTGGAAGTTCCTGGGCTCCCTGCAGAGCTGCGGGGATTTCAGAGCCCGGACAGTGCTGGAGCAAGGGCTCAGATTACCAGGATGAAAATATTCCTCAGAACATGTGCGAGCACATTACGACGTCTAATCATAAATAATTAAAATTTAGCTACACTTGTCAAATAAATGAACAAAGTACAGTTTGTGCTGCATTATCCTCGCCTTCCCCCGCCGCTGTTTGTCACCAGCTCCTCGAACCGGGCAGACTATTTATAGCAAACAACTTATTCCAAGCATTTTGCCCTTTTTTATTTTCTTTCTTCCTGCCTGGGAATTGTTCAGGAACAGCCTCTGATTCTTTACTAATTTCTCCGCTCTCCATAATTGCTCCAAATCCGTTTCATGTGCATTGACTCCAGCGCTGGGGTTGATTGCAAACAGCTCCCAGCACATCCCAACGCTGGGTTTGGTGCTTCCAGCTTTGGAATTGCTGTTCCAGCCCCCAGTGCCACAGGGAGGGATCAGAGCTGGGGTTTACCTGGAAGCAGGAACGTCCTGGGGGGGATTGAACTGTTTGGGGCTTAAAGAGGTTTTCATTTTGTAGAAGTGGCCCTGCTGTGACCCCACGGATATTGGAGATGGGAAAGAGGGGAAAGATGATATAGAGAGATACCCTGGTTTATTGCTGAGGTGTGTGAGGGAAGAGAGATGCAAATTCTTGCACTTATTTTTTAATAGTGGTGGAGATTGGGAGAACAAATTCCCACTTCGTGTCATGTTTTGTAACAGGGAGGAACAGAATTCATATTTCAGTGTTTGGTACGGAGGAGGAGTTGGAGGGTAAATAAGTCTGTTGATATTTTAGACTTCGTAAGGAAGATTTAAGAAGGGTTTGTTTATAGAGAACCATAGAATCATAAAATGAATCACAAAATGTAGAATGAATCACAGGAGAGTTTGGGTTGGAAGGGACCTAAAAGCCCATCCAGTGCCACCTCCTGCCATGGACAGGGACATTCCCGCTGGACCAGCTTGCTCCAAACCCCATCCAACCTGTCCTGGAACGTTTCCAGAATATAAACCCTGCACCTTACAGCCCATGTTTGCCTCCATTTGCTGTTGGGGAGGTGGAAAGAGCTCTCCATTCCCACCAGAGGATGGCCAGGGATCCAACTCCAGCACAAATCCCTGTTCCAGCTGCACCAAGCTCAGTCTCTGCATGAGAAGCAGCATCTCCATGGACAGATCTCCCTTGCCCACTGACAGGTTCAGCCCCCAGCCCCCTCCCCATCCCTCCAGGCTCTCTGGGCCATGCCTGGGAAGCAGAGCTGGCTGGGATAACACAGCTCAGGGCACGGCTCCTGTGGGCTGTGGCCACTGGGGCAGGATTTTACATGACCCAACAGCTCTTTGTGGCTGCTTTTATGGCAAATATGCGCCAGGAGATGCTGGAGCTGGGGAGAAAAGGGTTTCAGAGCCAGCGTGAGCCTTCAGGTGGTTCCTCGTTCCCGAGCTGGCTTATTTTCCTATGGAATTACATTGCTTTGGTTGGGGATTTTTTAATAAAGGAGAAATCACCTTCAAAGCAGCGTTTCCGTTAACCCTTTGCTGCCTGTGAGCCAGAGCCAAGCTCCAGCATGGAGCGAGGCACTGAGGCAACAGCTGTGGCCGTGGCAGGAAAAACTGAGGGAGGATCCCTGAAAAAAATCAGCCACCTCCAAAAAAACTCACATGAACACCCCAAGCCTCCACACTGGCTTATTCTGCTGGGGGACCACTGGAGCATCTAAGACAACAACAAGAATCTTGGCCAGCCAAGGTCGAATCGGACCACGGAGAATTGCTGTAGTTTTAGTGTCAGTTTTCAGTTTAAAAAAAAAAAAAAAAAAAAAAAAAAAAAAAAAAAACCCCAAAAAAAAAAACTTGTAAATAAAATTTAGTAAAAGAAAATAATTTTTGAAAAAATTAAACAACTTCAAGGCACTCTTCAGAGAAGTCAGAGGATGAATGAGGCAGTGGCCAGGGGTGAAACCTCTTGCACTGCCGTGTTCCAGATGCTTCCCCGGTGGCAGGAGCAGGCGTTGTGGGCTGAGGTGGCACTGCCAGCTCTGCCCCGGCTGCTGCCAGCGCTGGGCGAGCCCGGAGTGACTCAGGGGATGGGAGCCAGCCGGGCTCACCTTGCCCGGGGGGAATGTCTGGGAGCTCAGCTCCCGCAGGGAGGTGTCGAGCCCATCACCCCCGGCCAGCGGCCCCGAGAGCGGCGCTGGGGGTGGCGGAGATGAAAACGGGGCACGGGAGGCGCCCCCAGACAGAGGGGGCACACCCCGAGCCCTCCCTTCCGGCCCGCGGCCACACCCGGACAGAGACAAAGAGCCCGAGCAGGAATTTGTCCCGGGGCTGGTGTCTCGTCAGGGCTTCGTCATCCCGGCCTTGTCTGGGATGTGCTCGGGAAATTTCCAGCCGGATCTCGGGAGGAACGTGGCACCTCGCACCTCGCACCTTGCCCCGGGGCGCAGCTGCCCCGCATCTCCCTCATCCTGGGGGATGCTCCTGCCCCGTTCCTCCCTCATCCCGCGGGATGCTCCTGCCCCGCATCTCTCTCCTGCCCCGCATCTCCCTCATCCTGGGGGATGCTCCTGCCCCGCTCCTCCCTCCTGTCCCGCACCTCCCTCATCCCGCGGGATGTTCCTGCCCCGCATCTCCCTCATCCCGCGGGATGCTCCTGCCCCGCATCTCCCTCATCCCCCGGGATGCTCTGTACCCGCACCTCCCTCATCCCGCGGGATGCTCCTGCCCCTCATCTCCCTCATCCCCCGGGATGCTCTGTGCCCGCTCCTCCCTCATCCCTCGGAATGCTCCTGCCCGCATCTCCCTCATCCCGCGGGGTGCTCCTGCCCCGCATCTCCCTCATCCCGCGGGATGCTCCTGCCCCGCATCTCCCTCCTGCCCCACATCTCCCTCATCCCTCGGGATGCTCCTGCCCCTCACCTCCCTCCTGCCCCGCACCTGCCTCATCCTGGGGGATGCTCCGTGCCCTCCCTGCAGCCCCCGATCCCCCTCTGCACCAGGTCCCCCACTCCTTCCCCATCTCCCCAGCTCCAGACAGGCAACTCCTGGAATTCTCCCGGTATTTCTGCCTCGTCAGTGGCCCGAGGGAGCCGGGACCTTGCAGCTCCCCGGTTCCCGGTGTGGCTGGTGAGGAATCACAGCCCGGTCAGCGCGGGGAGTCACGAAGCAGCTCCCGGGCTGAGCCATGCCAAGGGATTTGGGAGGATTTTAGGCCTTTCTGTGTCTTTCCTAAACGCAGAAAATGAAGAGGCACTTAAGAATCTGCTGTTTATATTGAAAGCCAAAATCCCTTTAGAATTTAATCTCCCGGTGATGGATTTAATACTGTTACAGACAGGCGAGTTCTTTTTATATCACGGGGGTGCTGGGAACTCTTTGAAGCAGGATTTTGTTGCAAGCAGGGTATTTGTCCCCAAGGCCCTGTCACGGCGATGTCTGGATCTCTGGGTGACAGAGTGGCCAGGGAGGGGAGGTGCCACAGGGGACATTCCTGCACTGTGACATCCAGAGGTCACACTGAGGCTCCGGGGGTGCACGGTGACACCTCGGGGTACACGCCAGACACCGTCACTGCCAGGAGCAGACCTGTGCTCTGCCCAAGGCCTCCCGGAATTCCAGTTTTCCCAGGGAGGTGGGTGATGATGCTCCGGGCTCAGCAGATGCTGCACCAGGAGCTGCCCGGCGCTCCCAGGGCTGTGCTGGATATGTGGCAGCTACTCTGGGATTCTCACTCCCTCTCTAACATAAAAGCAATCCTTTAAACTATAAAAATACCCCATCCTTTACATTTCCAGCGAGAAAGGGGTGGCCCAAAGGCCGGGCCTGCAGCAGCAGAGCTCCGCGGCCCTGCTGAATCAGCCCTGGCTCGGAGGGAGCAGCCGGCGCCCTCTGAATCACCGGCCCGGTGCCGCGAGTGCCGGCCCGGCTCGCACCGCTCCCATGGCTCCGGCTGACCCAGTTCCCACCTGGGGAGATTTTCCACCGCGGCCACCGCGCCCGCGGGCGAGGGAGGGCTGAGCTCAGCCTGACGCAACGGGAGGCCAAGGACGAGGGAGAGGGAAGGGGACGGAGCCGCGGGGTGGTCCCTGACGCTGCTGCCCGCTCTGAGTCACCGCACGGGGCCGGGGATGCTCAACGCCACCACCGCGGCCGTGAGAATGGAGAAGAACAAACACGGAGGGATGCGGGGAACAAAGGCACATCCAGCCTTCCATCCCGAATCAGGCAGTGGAGCAGTGCTGCCCCTCACCCCGGAGCGCCCCGAGGCGGGGAGCTGTGGGGCTGGTTCTGGGCTGGAGCCTCGGGAGCGCCTCCGGCCGCTGGACCCGGAGCGGAGCTGCCGCCCCTCCTCGGCAATAAACCTGCCGGCAGGAACCGCTGACCTTGTCCCCATCTTTCAGCTGCTGTTCCAGCAGACCGAGAGGGGACACACAAGGTCACTGTCTCTCGCCGGCAGCGGCTGAGTGGCCGTTTCATCACCGAGGAATGGGCTGGTGCTGAGGAACGCCCGGGCCGGGGAGAGGAGCTGACAGACGGGCGGGGGGCTGCAGGGGCTGCGGGGAAGCTGAGACGCTTCGTCCTTGTCCAAAGGCCCCCTTGGAGGCCCTGCCCCGTGGGGGGCCCTGATGCAGCGCGGCTGTGGGGCACAAGGGGTCCATCCCCGCACAGCTCCTGCCCCTGCCTAGAAAAAGCAGTTCCAGCCTCAAATCCCTCCTGAGTTTCCCTGAGCATTGGAGCTTCCCGTCGGAAGCTGCCCGGCTACCATGCATCTGTCTCGCTGGAGACTTTCTGGAATGACGTGCTCGAAAGAGCTGTCAGATTCGGTTAAAATTAGGCAGCAGGCTCCAAGTTATTACGGGAGGACAGATGGACACTCTGGGGGTGCGGCGTGTGCCCAGCAGCGCTGGAAAACCGAGCCCCAGCCACCGCCGAGAGACGGGGCTGGCAGGGGCCGGGGGCCTGGGGCTGGGGGGGACTGTGAGACACGCCGGGCTGGCCCTGGCAGATGGTGTCTGTGGCACAGGGGCTGGAAATTGGGCTAAAACCTGTCCTGGGGGGAGCTGGCCCCGCGCCGGCCCGGCGGAGCCTTGCGCTGCTGCTTTCCCCAGCCGGGGGAGCCGAGCGCTGGCTCCAGCGCGGAGGATGCTCCCGAAATCCTTCAGCGAGGAGCAGGAGAGTGGCCACCACCCAGGCTGGCAGCCCTTCAGCAGCCGCCCTCAAGGAGAGAACGAGCTGCTCAGCAGAAAAGCTGTCATTCGAGAAGGAGAGCAGAAACCTCCTCCCGCTCCCCGCGGCCGCGGGACGGGAAGGACAAACCCCGTGTCCGGCAGTGCCCTTGGACGGGCAGCGCGTCCCGAACGCCCTCCCCGCCAGGGCCCGAGCAAAGCTGCTCTGGAGGCACAAGGGAAAAACCAGGGGAAAATCCCCCAGCTGGAAAATCCCTCCCTGCGCTGGAGCTGCCCAAAAATCCCGACACTCCCCCGATGAGGGACTGCGGGGGTTCGGGGCTCCGGCTCTGCCTCAGGGGTCCGTTCTCCCCTTTCCCAGCCCCGCAGCCTGTATCCACCCCGGTGAGCGTTCCCGGGCCCGGCGGGGCCGCTCTCCCTCGCAGGCAGGTAATTACCATGTCCCCGTAATGAGCCCAGGTGCTCGTTTGCCATCCAAGCAATTTACCGGCGGATCCTGCAGCAAGAGCCGGGTCCCAGGGAAGGGGCCGGGAGCGCGGCTGTGCCGGTGATGGATGCGAGGACACGGCAGCAAAATTACCTGCTCCGGGGGGAAGGGAAACAGCGGGTGAGGAAAAGGGGCTGGGAGAGAGGGGAGGGAAGAGACAAAGGAAGGAAAGGAGTAGTGAAGGGGACAGGCGGTGGTGGAGGAGCAGGAGGGCCAGGGAGCATCTCTGGGGGAGGGAAAGGAGAGCCAGGATGTGCAGCTGGCATATGGGTGCTCCGTGCCCCGTGGCTGAGGGATGCGCTGACATTCCCTGTGGGTGACATTCCCTGTGTGTGACATTCCCTGTGGGTGACATTCCCTGTGTGCAAAATTCCCTGTGGGCGACATTCCCTGTGTGCAACATTCCCCGCTGTCCCATGCAGACAGCAAACCCTGGTTCCCAGCCCTGGAAGGTCAGAGCTCTGTTCACAGATACCAGGGGTGAAGAAATAAAAACACACCATAATTCACACCAAAATGAAGCACCTCCCTCCAGGTCCTTCAGGCTGACTCAAATTCCTGGTAAATTTCCCTGTGTTTGGTGTTTTCATGTCCGGCAGCACAAATGCCTCCATGAAATTCCAGTCCTTAAAGGAGAACTGTAGGAAAGGTGGGGGCAGTGATTTGGACAGGGACCGTTGTGACAGGCTAAGGGGACGTGGTTTAAAAATAAAAAGGGAAAATTAAGATTGGATATAAGGAAAGATTTGTTTCACGATGAGGGTGGTGAGAGCACAGGTTGCCCAGAGAAGCTGTGGCTGCCCCATCCTTGGAAATGTCCCAGGCCAGGTTGGATGGGGCGTGGAGGACAGTGGAAGGTGTCCCTGCCCATGGCAGGGGGAGGAATGAAATTACCTTTAAACTCCTTTTTCAACCCAAACCATTCCATGATTTCTTTGAAATCCACTGAGCTCCTCTCCAGACCCTGCCAGGCTCCTTTCCCCAAGGGCTGCTCCAAACCTCCACCCATCACCCGGTCAAAACCTTTCCCTAATTCCCACCCTAAATTAATTCTTCACCAATTTAGAAACATTTGATCTCGCGCTGATACAACCACTGGAGTTAAATGCCTTCCCTCCCTATTTGTCTTTTTCTCCCCCAAATTTCCGTGGACCCATTCCATCTCTGCCCTTTTGTGGAGCTGAGCAAGCCTCTGTCCCTGCATCCCCTGTCACCAGGCAGATCCAGTGACACAGAGCCTGGAATCAGGAATCAGCTCCCTGAGCCACGGGCAGGCGCCTGCAGCAGCCCAGGCTCAGCAGGGTCAGGTCCAAAGTTGCTCTGAGCATTCACTGCCCTAGTTCTGCTCTGCACATTTATCTCACTTGCAGCTGGGCAGCTGATCCAAATGTGAATGCACCCAAAACGGCCAGTTCAGCATCCCTGCTCCCTGCAATGGGGCTTCTCCTCGTGCCTGTGCTGCAGAACAAGGGATTGGAGCTAACAGAGGGCTGGGGAAGGCCCAGGCAGAGATAAAACACTATTAAAAAAACCAAATGATCTAAATGTTAAGGGAGGAAAAACTTAATATATTAAATGTAAATCTATTTTTGTTACATCTGTTCAGATCCTTTAAGGAGCTTTAGAACAGCTGTTCCTATATCCCATTTAATCTTGATGTTATTGTAATGAGCTAAGGCTTGGGGGCTGAGCTGATTGTCTCTGCAGGCGAATTCCTGAGCACCAGTGAAAACGCTGCTGCCAGCCTGGAGCCACTTCCCCAGCTCCCATCCCAGCCATGGCCGGGTTTTTCCAGGCCAGGAGGGGCTTTGCCAGCCAGCAGCCCCTCAGAGCCCCGGGGACACGGGGGGGGCACTCCGGGCCTGGCTGATGGAGCGGGGACCCCCCTTCAGTGCCCGGGGCTGAGCTCCAGCCCCGCGCCCGCTCCTGCGGGCAGGGCAGGGAAGGCAGAGCTGCAGCCGGGTGCCTGCCCCAGCCTGCACACCCAGCACAGCCTGGGGAGCCAGGGCTGAGCCCCCCAGCCTCCAGGCTCCCCTCCTTCCATCCCTCCTTCCATCCCTCCCCTGTTCCATCACCCCTCCGGGGCCGAGCTGCGGCCGCTCCTCCGATTTCCCTGCCCCACGTTGTCACGTCCCCCTTTGCTCCTCAGCTCTTCCCCCACTTTGCTGGCAGAGTTATTCCCCTGACATGAGAGTCTTTGTTTTTAATTTCCTAAATTACAGCATAATTTAGGCTAATTATTGCTTTGTCCCTCTGATCTTATTAAACCTTTAATCCCTCGGTGATTCCCCACCCAGAGCAAAGTCTGCTTTTCTCACATTCATTCCTGCTCTGGGTCTGCTCTTGCCTCTTGCCCGGGGCAGCCTCACCTCCCAAACTGGCTGCTGATGCCCTGGATATTCCCTCCCTGGCTCCCTGTCCTCCAGTGCCATGGGAAGCCCTTCCAGAGGCAGGGAGAGGCTTGGCACGGGGCAGGAACCCCTGGGGAGGGATGTGCCCCCCTAGGCCGGCCCATATTCCTGTCAGTGTAGTTTTAAACCTCCCGGGCTTTTTTCCTGCAGGACAACGTCCAGCTGCCTTTGGATCCCAGGCCCTTTGGGGTGGTACATCCTGCTGAGCTCCATGGAGACCTCGCTCCTCCCATCTCCAACCAGGCTGGACAGGGCTTGGTCCAGGGGAAGCTGTCCCATGGCAGGGGGTGGAATAAGATGAGTTTTAAGGTCCCTTCAAACCCAAATCATTCTGTGATTCTATGATGGGCAGCCTCTGGCAGGGATCAACCCCATTCCCTCCTTGCCGAGTCTACAAACAACTTTTAATAATCCCTTCCCACCCCCCACCCAATTATTATTGACTTCCCAGAGTCTGGAAGGCTCCTGTGGGCACCATCTTCCCAAGCTGCCCAAGGTTTTTCCATGCTGGGATGTGCAGAGAGTGTCACCCATCCACGGGCACCTGGGGCCACCCAAGTCACTGCTTCCCAAGGAACAAGCCATGGGATGAGGGGAAACAGTCTCAAGCTGTGCTAGGAGAGTTTTAGCTGGATATTGGGAAAATCCTTCATGGAAAGTGTTGTCAAGGCCTGCCACAGGCTGCCCAGGGCAATGGGGGTGTAAGAGGCCTGGGGGTGTGGCACTTGGGGTCACAACCAGTGGTGGCCTTGGCAGCACTGGGAATGGTTGGATTTGAGGATCTCAGAGAGCTTTTCCCTCAGGTGACCCCCAGCTGGATCCAGCCAAGGCGCCAGCACGGAATGCTCACCTTCATTTGCTTGGGCAAAACAGATGATGGAAATTTACTTTTTATAGCTACAAAGTTGAAGGATTTTCTGACCACAGGCTGCAAAAATCCCCTTAATGAAGCCCCAGAGCTCTCCAGGGCTTTGGGAAGAGCTCTGGCCCCCGGCCCCCCTTCTCCACTTGAAGTATTGTTTCTGTCTTGAGTCTCCTGCCAAGAATCTCTTCAGCTCTGCAGCTGGATTTGATACAGGGGTGGGGAGAGGAGCTTAATCACAGCACTAAAGAGAGAAGCAGTTCTGGGGGAGTCTTTCAAGGAGCTGAGTTGAAAGAGTCCCTGAGAGCGAAGGGGGCTCCAACGTGCACTGCCCAAACAGGGAAAATCCCACCCCAGAAAGGCCAAACAAAACCTCGCCCAGGCTTTGCTGCCCCTAATTCATGGCAGGCCCTGGATTACAAGTAGGTCATTAAAGCAGCTGTGGGAAGGGCTGAGGACAGCCCTGCCCGTGGCACTGAGATGATGGTGGTAAATCACAGCCCCACCGAGGCTCCTGTGCCTGGAGAGGAGCCCAGATCCCAGCTGGATGTGAGAGGCACCCCTGCATCCCCAGCCCTGGGACAGGGCACAGAGCAGGCACAGCCACGGCAGCATTTGGGCATCTGTAGCTTGAGAGGATCATGAGGAGGGTGGGGAGGTGCAGGGATCAGCTGGGACTGAGCCATGGAAGCAGGACAGGGATGCTGGGACCTGATTTTGAGCACTGAGCTGGTGCTGGGGCTCCAGAGAGAGCCAGAACACTGCTGGCTTCCCACCTCCTGCTCACCTGCATGGGCTTGGAGCAACCTGGGATAGGGATAGGGTCCCTGCCATGGCAGGGGGTGGAATGGAGGTTTAAGGTCCCTCCCACTCCAAACTGTTCCAGGATTCTGCAGTTCTATGCCCTGGCATTGCCCAGTGCCCCAGGCAAACACTGCTGCCCAGAATTGCAGATGGGATGGGGAACGCTGGTCCCTCCTCACAGGGTGCCTGGCACTGTAATGATTTCCAGCTCAAACAGGCTCCAGCTTTGGTGCTGCCATCACCCAGGGCCAGCAGCACCCAAACCCCAGAGAACCTGGAACAGAACCCCTTTTCCTGCCCCCAAATCGCTGTGACACCAGGGCTGCCTTTCCCACAGCCACACAGTCCCTCTCTCCCCGCTCTGTGCAGCCCCTCCTGAGCTTCCCCTGTGCCCATCCTGCCCTGAGGGTACCAGGAGGGATCCATGCCAGGATCCTGCTCTGGCACCATCCACCCTGGGAGCAGGACAGGAGGGCAGGCTCAGAGGGTGACAGCAGAGCAGCACGTGGCTCTCCCATGTCCATTATTGCCACACAAACTTTTGTGCCCCGGGAAGGACTGTGACACCTTTGCAGCTTGCAAAAGCTGAGGGGGAATGTGGTCCCTGTGCTCCCTGTGATGGGATTGGCAACTTCCCCCACTGGGGGCTGATGGGACTCAATGGCCACACACCAAAAATGTCACAGCTCCTCTTCTCCCAGGATGAGCACGATCCCAGGGAGCCCCAAAGGGAGAGGAGAGTCAGGGGAGGGAGAGGACAGTGGGGCAGGGGGCTCAGCCCCAGAATAATAATAATAATAATAATAATAATAATAATAATAATAATAATAATGACTATTTGCCCCAGCCATAGAAGGAAGTGCCTGTTGATGCCATCAGCTGTGGCTCCCAGATTCCAGACTCACTCTGTGGAGCTGCAGGGATCTGAGGAGAGGCTGAGATTCCCAGTAACACCGAGTACAGCGAGCACAGAGCTGCAGGAGGTGCAGGAGCTGCCACATTACCCAGGGCTGCTCCAGATCTCTCACCCTCCTCGCCACACGCTGCAGCCCTGGTGAGCTCTGAGATTTGCCATGAAATCTCCTGGCTGGATCTTCCCAGGGCTCAGAACCCACAGGAGCGGCCGGTCCTTGATGCTCCAGCTGGGAGCTGGACCCCTGACAGATGGGTGAGCTCCCATGGCACAGATGGGGAGCACGAGGGGTCCGTGCGGGAGCATCCTGCTCCTCACCTCACCCAGGGATGTCAGCAGAGCTGGGGTGACCCTGTCCTGGGACGTGATTACTCCCCAAATGCCCCTTGGCAGTGCCAAGAGGACCCAGCTCCCTCGCCCAGCCCCTGTGCACGTGCAAGACATCCCAGGCGGGCAGGCAGGATCCAGGCTGCTCCAAACCAGGCTGGTTCCCAGCCTCTTCCAGGTGGCCGAGCCCCCAGCCAAGGAGGCTGCTGAGATCTGCAGGACCCTTCTGCTCTTCCCGGAAGGAACCCAACAGCTTCCCACCAGGCCTGAGCATTTGGAGCCCGTGCAGGAGGAGGGCAGTGGGGGCTCTCCCTGCCTGGTGCCATCCCCCTGTCCCCACCGTGGGGGACACAGCCCCTTCCTGTCCCTGCCAGCTGATGGCTTGTCCCGTGGCCAGCGGGATGGGGCTGCCTCCAACGAATCTTTCATGCCAAGTCCAACCGGGCATTGAGGATCTTCAGCTGGCCCTGAGCACCCCCCTCACCATTCCAGCTCCCTGCCCCCCGCCAGCCTGGGGCAGGAGGATGTGGGCACAGGGAGGATGGAAACGGCTGCAAACGCTTCCCTGGGCCTGGAATGGCTTGGAGGTGTCTCTCTCACAGTCTGGGGGGTGCTCCCTGCCTGGCTTGGGGGTCTCTCAGACCGGAGCTGTGCCAGAGCTCCAACATTCCAGGAGCACCAACAATAGCGAGGGAGAGCCGGCTCTGCTGGCGCCGCGGATCCTGGGCCGCCGGACTCGCCACCCACGGCACAAAAGCAATTAAAAGTTGCACACAGAGGCCACAGCGAAGAATGAGGACACGTAGCTGTGTCACCACCGCTCCGTTCACGCCTGTCACACCAGCCCAGCCGGTCCCGGGGGACGCAGCCGGCACAGGGATGCTGGGGAGCTGCTGCTCCAGCAGGGCCAGGATCTGGGAAATGGTGAGGAGCAGGGAAAAGGACTTGGACAAGCAAAGCTTCCTCCCCCACCATCCTCTCCCTCAGCCACAGCTCGCTGCTCCCAGCCCATAAGGCCAGTGACCGGCAGAGCATCCGCAGTGACCGGCGCAGCATCCCCCTGGAAAACCCCATGGAGCGGAGCGGGAAGCGGAGCAGCCGGGCAGGACGAGGCAGGGGGGCTCCATGGGAGGGTGATTTACCTGCCTGGGGTTAGGGTTTCGCCTAGGGTTAGGGTTTTTTAAACCAGTAAGCCCCGAGCTCCAGGCACACTGCAGCTGCGAAAGGCATCCCGAGGGGAGCGCAAAACTGACGCTACATGGCTGCCTGCACAGCTTTGTCCTTGGGAGTATCCCTAACCCTAGGCTGATTTACCTGCCCAGGGGTAGGGTTAGTGTTAGGGTTAGGGTTAGGCTTAGTGTTAGGGTTAGGGTTAGCCCATTGTGGGACATGGCCAGGCCATTGGGACACATCTTGTCACCAGCGCAGCCGCAGAGCCGGAGGCGGCATCTGCCAGGACACATCAGGGGGACCTGGAGGTGCCCGAGCCGGGGGAAGGAGCAGGGCATGAGCCTCATCTCACACGGGAACACCCCCCGTTTGCTCCCCATGGAGCATCACCCGCCGCCCAGCCCAGTATCCACACAGAATCCTGGGATTTCTTAGCTTGGAAAAGACCTCGGAGATCTTCCAGAGCTCCCTGAGGAGAGGGTGAGCGGGTGGTGGAGGAGGACTCATCCCTAGGGATCACCTTCCCATGGCATCCCCTTGGTTTTGCTGCTACAAAATCCTCCCAGCCTGAGCACACACAATCTAAAAAACCTAAAAAGCCCTAAAGTGCATGCCCCCCAAAACAACCAACCACCCCACAAGGGTCCATCCATGGGAAGTAATGCCCCAAATCCCTCTTCCTGCCGGTTGGTAATGGGAAAGTTCTGGAGAAAACCCCACTGCAACAAGAGCTGTGAAAATAACGGATTTGGGGTTTCCTTCAGCGAGCAAATAATAACAAAACCCAAATCATTTCAAGGATCCCAGAACAAACAAGAAACACCACAAAAGCAAACGCCGTGGTCTGCATGAGGATAAACAAACAATCCCACGTTAAATACAGCCAGAGAAAAGGCCAAGTTTGTTTGGGAAGGCAGAGTTAGGTTGGAAAAAATGTTTTTAGAAGTGCTCCCTATGGCTTCACCTGATCTCCCCGTTCTGACTCCAAAGGAAAAGCCAAAATATTTGATTTAAAAAATGTTGAAGTGAGACATTTTTATATTTTTAAAAATCCATTCTTTTGGCCACGAACCCAGAACGAATGAATAGTCCAGGCCAGTCCAAAACTGCATATTTTTGTTGAGCACAGCATTAATCGGACACGTTTCACCCCACTCTGGTAGAAACAAAGCTACCACGGCTGAGCCAGTTCCAGGTTTGGTGCTGGAAGGTTTTGGGGAGCAAGGCATGGGACACTGGGCAGGACCAGCATGCCCAGAGGACGCTGTGAAGTGGGAAATGTTTGTTATGGGACCGATAGGGCAAAACCATTCCTTTAAAATCCTGCTGGAGGGGAAGGAATGGTTTCCCCATTTTGCAGATGGAGGGTGAGAGCCAAGCTCCCCCAGGCCCCTCCACTGCTCCCCCAGCACCCCCAGCTCCAGGGTGGGCTGGGAGCATCCCAGCTGCCTGCTCCTGCTCCTGGTGGGGTAAATCCCACACGGCTGAGGAGCCTTTTGCTGTGCCAGCCTCCCCTGATGCTGGAGACGGGAGGGGCTCCACAGCCGAGGTGCCCATCCCGGCTGGAAACCCCCCCTGGCAGTGGGAGCAGCCCCGGTGCCGGGTCAGGGTCATCCAGAGGGGCTCGGCAGCTCCCGCCGTGCTCCAGATCCGTCCCCCCTGCCCGTCCCGTCGGGGCCGCGGGGCCTCCCCCGGCTGCGGCCGCGCTCCGTGCTTGGCTGCACTCCCTGAAAGAGCCTTTCTCTCGCATTCAGGGCAGGATTCGCCCGCCCGTCGCTCCCCGCCGCTCTCCCGCAGCCAGCGGTGCCGTGGGGAAGAGAGGAGGGAGCGCGGGATGAGGCGGGGCCGGAGCATCTCATGGAGCATCCCATGGATCCTCCCGTGTAGCATCCCATAGAGCATCCCATAGAGCATCCCATGGATCATCCCATGGAGCATCCCATGGAGCATCCCATGGAGCATCCCATGGATCATCTCATGGAGCATCTCATGGAGCATCCCATGGAGCATCCCATGGAGCATCCCATGGATCATCCCATGGAGCATCCCATGGAGCATCCCGTGGATCATCCCATGGATCATCCCATGGATCATCCCATGGATCCTCCCATGTAGCATCCCGTGGATCATCCCATGGATCATCGCATGGAGCATCTCATGGAGAATCCCATGGAGCGTCCCATGGATCATCTATCTTATGGAGCATCTCATGGAGCATCCCATGGATCATCCCATGGATCATCTCATGGATCATCTCATGGATCATCCTATGGAGCATCCCATGGATCATCCTATGGAGCATCTCTGGGCAGGCCATGCCTGAGCCCCACTGTTGCTCCTTTTTTGGCTCCTGCCAAGCCCCCTACCCATCCCCAGCTGAATGAGGGGGTTCCAACATCCAAATGGCATTCCTGGTGGGAATTCCTGCACTCCCCTCACATGCACAGGGGTTCTGTGCCTGGAAGTCCTCCTCCAGCAGCTGGGATCACCGGGAAGCTGCAAAACTGACTCTGGGAAACGCTGCAGGATTTTCTTCACTGAAAGTGTGGTCAAGCCCTGAACAGGTTGCCCAGGGAAGTGATGGAATCACCATCCCTGGAAGTGTTCAAAAAACATGTGGAAGTGTCACCTGGGGATGCAGCAGCGCTGGGAGAACAGTTGGACTCCACGATCTCAGCGGGATTTCCCCACCTTAATGATTCTGTGATCCTATGATAAGACATGGAATAAAATCCCCACCCCAAGGCTTCGCTGCCTCTGCCTGAGCTGTGAGACAGCTGCTCCTAGCCTGGCATTTCCTGGGATTCGGGGTGAGCCCCCTCGGCCCCCCAGCCCTCTGCACCCCCAAGGACACCCAGGCTCATCTTTTCCCTTTATTAGGAGCTAATTGCCCCTCTGCTGGCTCTGAGAAGGATCGCGGGATGTTTGGAGGCTCAGCCTTCCTTAACCCTTTCCCCCCAGGCTGGGACGGGTTTCCGGGTGCCCCGGGGGGCAGCAGACACTGCGCCTTTGTTCGGCTGCTCCCGCTGCTGCCGGGATATCGGGATATCGCCTTACGAGCCCAGCGCCCCGGCCCCACTCCCGCGTCCAAGAGCAGCAGAGCCCGGCCGGCACCGGGATTATTGTTGGAAGCCCAGGGAGGGCGAGGAGAGGTGTCAGGCTCTGGCACAGGGATGCACACCCCAGCAGGACCCGCCTCTGCCTGCTCAGAGCTGCCTTCTCCCGTTGGGATGAAGCTCAGCCCTTCCCATCCATCCCCTGGGAAACCTTTTCCCGGCTGCATGGTCGCCTCAACCCTCGCTGTGATCCAGCCCCTGGCCCTGTAAAGTCCATAATTAATGGCCAATCCCATTTTACATCAGCAGTGGGAAGCCACAGTTCATCCTGCACCCTCCTCACGAGCTGCTCTCTCGATTCCAGCCAGGACAAAGTGACGGATGCAGGATGGGAGCTGCCATCCTTCCAAGTTCCTGCAGCCCTGGCACTGGAGCGAGCTGGGCATTGGCACAGCCACAGTTTGGGGGGCAGGAGGGGGTTCCATAGGGACAGCAGCCATGGGAGCTCTCCCCCCCATTTCTCCAAGGGCAGCTTTCCCTGCTGGGCCTGGGCAGCAGGAAAGCTCCTTTGTTGATGCAAAGGCAAATAACCCCACAGGCAGCTGCCTCTGTGCTCCTGGCTGCGGGTTCACCCGCTGGTTCACCTCCCCAGATATTCCCTGTATCCCTCCCCACCTCCATCTGCACCAGGAGAGGCCCAGCTCCAGCTGGGGCACCCTGGGATGAGCTTTGCCTGCTGCTGGGCAGGGCTGGCACCCCACAGCACCCCCTCCCCTGCTGCAGGGATGATCCCACCCCAGCTCTCAGCAGCATTCAGGGCTCTTTCCACCCCACTCCAGACACCAGCTGGGCCACGTCCCCACCTGAGCTCCCCCAGCCCCCAGGTGGAGGAGAGCAGAGCCCCCCCCCAGCCCTTTGGAGTCTCCAGCTCGCTTTTCCTTCTGGCTCAGCTTCCCTACAAAGACCCCAGAGCCACAGCCAGAGCCAATTTCCAGCAGGAACCTGGCGCTGGGCTCGCTGGGGAGGATTACACCAGGCTGCAGGAATTAGGGGGGAGCTGGGCTGAAACCGAAGCCTCGCTCAGCCCTTCCCAGCCAGGGCAGGTCCAAGGCTGGAGGCGATCCTGGGATGGGAACAGGAGTTGCAGGATGGGAGCAGCATCCCAGCTTGTCCTGGCTCTGCCCAAATCCCATCCCTGAGCCCTGGGACGTGGGAGCTGTCAAAGGCTCAGCCACATCCCTCCATGGGGCAGGGTGAAGAAATGGGAGCCTGGATCACACCTCCCCCTGCACACACCCACCCTGCAGTCACAGCGTCCTCATTCCCTGTGCCCTGGGGAACAGGGGAGAAGCACAGAGTGACCATTGAAATGAGGCCATCTCCCAGCCAGCTCCTGGGCTGGCTCAGAGGAGGGAGAACCACTCACAGGGTCCCAGAATTAGAGAGAGGCAGAACAAGCCCCATCAGGATCCCAGGATTGCTGAAAAGCAGGACAAGCCCCTGTCAGACTCCCGGGACTGCAGAGAGGCAGAACACCCCAACACTAGTGGGATCCTGGGCTGGCTCAGCAGCAGCTCTCAGGGTGGCCACAGCACTGATATTTCCCATTTATTCTCTCGTCCTCCATCCAAAACAAAAGGAAAAGCTCTGTGTTTCCTTCAGACCCCCTTCCAGCAGCTGGGGGACCCTCTCAAAGGGTTGTGTTTCAGGAACATTAAAACCTTGCACATAATTAACTGATGTTTGCTGTAGAGCCACGTTCATTCCTTCTTAACGAACCAAAACCTACAGGATTTATCCTGAAGCTCCCTGTTTCACTGGGACAAACTTTCCTCCTCATCCCCCCTTGGCTTCCCAGCCCTGTCCTTTGCCTTTTCCAGCCCTGTGACCCCTCCAGCCCAGCCCTTCCCTCATGATTATCCCAGCGAGTTGCTGGCAGAGCCAGGCAGGTCATTCACAGGAGCCCCTGCACATCCCGGCTGGCTGGGATATGACCAGGGAAGAGCCTTTTCAGGATGCTGGAAGCGCTGCCAGGGGAAAAAGGCTGCAACCATCCCTGCTGGCTCCGGGCCTGCCTGCAGAGGGAAAACCTTGGCAGCGTGTGACGCTTTTCTCCGAGCACTTGAGCTCCGCTGGGTCCAACTGCGGGGCCTTTGTGCGAGCGGCGCCGGGCCCGCTCCGCCCGGATCTGCTCCACCTCGGGCACAGATGGCTGCCCTGGCACAGGAACGGGGCTGGCAGTGGCACAGGAACACAGGGAGAGAGCTGGAGCCCGACCCGCTGCCTTGCCAGCACCAGCTGTGCTCTTTTCCTCCTCTTCCTCACCCTTCTCCTCCTCCCATCCCATTCAGCGTCTGACGCAGAGATCACTGTCCACGTTCCCACCTCCTTCCCATCCCCTGCGTGTCCCCATCCCATCCCATCCCACCCCATCCCATCCCAGTGACAAACAGCCCCCCAGTGCATTCCCGTTATTGCCCTTATTACGGAGCCCGCGGGACTCGTTGCATTCCACGACAGCCTAATGGATCTTCCAGGCTCCTCTCCCTGGAAACCAGGTGCAGGCGAGCCAGTGGATGCAGCAGAAGGCCTGGCTGTGGGAAAAGCCCACTGCCTCAACCAGGAAAACCTGTTAGTTATTTTGGATACACTGTAGGGAAAACAAGGATAAACTTCCCAATCCTGGCGGCTGCAGCTGGTCCAGCCAAGGTTTATGAGCAGGAATTGCTGTTATCCAGCCCCTTCCAGGCTGGGGGGTTCAGATGCTCCCCTTGAAGTGGAGATGCCAGAGGAGGAGGCTGAGTGTGCTGGGAAGGGTGGATGAGGCCAAGAATGAGCTGCAGCAATGGGAGAATGGGGTGTGATATTGGAAAGGAAACCTGGGATATGTTGTCCTGTTCACCCTCAGCCCTGCTGAAATCCAGGGAATGCAGCCAAGGCTGGGAAGAGCAGAGGCTGGAGGCACTGGTGCTCCAGCTCCTTCCCTGCTGCCTCCCAGGGCCAGCTCATCCATGGATGGGCAGCAGCAACTGCTGCTCAGGGCCTTGAGAGGAGAGGGAAGCTCCAGGGATGGCAGTGCTGGGGTTAGGAGGGAGAGGATGGCTGGAACAGGGAGAGCACCCTGTCCACACCAGGGCCACCAGCACAGCCCCAGCACATGAAGCCAATGTTCTGGGAATCCTGGGGGTGTCCCTGCCCTGTGCTCCCCCTCTCCAGAGCTCATCCTGAGCCCCACAGTAACCCCAATGTCCAGCTAAGCCTGGTCTCAAACTGGAGCTGGAAGTGCTGCAGATCCATCATTCCCTGCTCACCTTCCAAGGGGCTTTGAGCTTCCCATCCCTTAACCAGCTCATACAGGCGCTTCCCATATGGGCTCCCCTTCCATGGGGGCTCCACCCCAGCCATAGCACACAGAGGCACTGCTCCTGCACCCAGGGTGACCCTGGCATCCTGATCCCCCAAATGGTCCTACACCAGGGACATGGTTACCCCCAGCATCCCAATCCCCCCAAACACTCCTGCATCAGGGACATGGTGCCTCCCAGTATCCTGATCCCACAAACACTCCTGCATCAGGGACATGGTGCCTCCCAGTATCCTGATCCCACAAACACTCCTGCAACAGGGACATGGATACCCCCAGCATCCCAATCCCCCCAAATGCTCCAGCTCTGCTGGCCTGGCAGCCGCCCCACTCCCCAGTGGGATCCGGCCAAGGGCGAGTTAATAAACTCGACAAAAAGCTCCTTTATGTGAAATAATTAAAATAACTCCTCCAGTCCTGATGGACATCCAAAACCATCAGCAGCTCTGCAGCTTTAATGAACTTTCCAGATTCAGAGGCTCCCGGGTAGGATCCTGCTGATCCCTCACTGCCAGCTGGCCCCTGGGAACAGAGCAGAGCCACTGCATGGCCTTGGTTCCCATGTCCCCATGGGCACTGACTGGCAGCAGGGTTTGGTGTCCCCTCCCACCACAGACAGGGACAAGGGTGCTCCCAAACCTTTCCCAGCACAGGGACTTCTGCAGGATCTCGCACTGGGGTGGGATCAGGAGGAGAAGCCGCTCCAGCACATCCTGGTCCCATGGAACCCCTCTGCAGCTGCCTCGGGGCACACATGGAGCACCAGGAGTGACCCTGTGGGGCTCACAGGCTCTGCACCCCCCAGTCCGTGCTGGTCCCACCCAGAGCAGCCCCAGAGCCGGGGGCGGGTGGGTTCCAGGAACCTGTTAAAGCACTTTTCCCTCTGCTGGCAGGTCCCAGCACGTTTGGCACTTCCAGTTCTCCCTGCAGGCATCAGGGCCCAGCAAAGCTGTTTAGAATTAAAAGCCTTATTTCATTCCCACTGGGATCAAAGCACGCAGAGAGGGAGGGTTTTCAAACCAGCAAACCACATTTGAGCCCAGCTGGTGCACCCCAGGGCCCCCCATCCCGACCCCCATCCCGGCATTCCCCGCTCATTCCAGCAGGCTCTTGGCATGGTCCCAGAGGTTCTGCTTGAGCCCAAACAGCTCTGAACTATCCCACTGTGCTCCATCGCCAAGGCTCACCTCACCCCTCCAGGTTGGATGAGTTTTCTCCAGCCTCTCTTGGTGAGGTTGGTGCCTCATCCCCACTGATCCCATAAACCAGACCCATTCCCTCCCATACCCCTGTGGTCACCCCAGAATCCAGCACCCACAATTCCTGACAGGACAACCTGGACTGGAGCAGATGTGGCTTGCACCAGGCAGGAACTTTCATGACTCCAGACTCTCCTAAAGCAACTCCAGGGTGAGGAGGAGCTGGCCTCACTCCCTTCCTGCATTTCCCTGCGCCTGTCTGGAGCAGGCTCATTCCTGCCAGGAATGGGACATCCCTGTCCTGTGCCACCAGCAGCTCCCAATAGGCTCAGCCTGCTCCAGAGCACATGAGCAGCCCTTTAAGCTTGAGGGCAATCCAGTGGCCCACAGGAGCCTCTAGCTGCAGAGACAGAGCCATGGAAACACACAATCATTTGGTAAAGATTGGTAAAGACCTTTAAGATCACCAGGTCCAACCATATTTATGGAGTGCCCAACCCTATCCATCCATATCCAACCCTGAGTTCATCCAATCCTGAGTCCATGCTGTAAATATTGGACTAAAATCTCCAAAATTTTCCTAAGAAAACCAAACCCACCAGATCCCTGCAGGATCTGCTGGTGAGGATCTGTTCCAGCCAACTCTTTCCAGATCTCTTCAGCTCAGTCTGCAGTTTCAAACCTAGGGTAGGAATAAAGCACACGGGAGACGGCCAGGATTCCATAGGAAAAAAACCCTTTTATTTAACAATATATCAGGTTCCATCACGGCTCCATGGAGTTCAGCTGCCACAGAGCTGTTACCGATGCCGATGATATGCTACTGGGCGGGAGAGCTGGGAGAAGGCGAAAGGAATCAAAACCAGGATCATGACACGAAGAAAGAAAATCTGCGGCGCCGGGAGCGCGGCCGAGGGGATCCCGGCACCGCCGGAGCCCCACCGGGAGCCGAGGAGGATCAACCAGCATGGGGATGCCAAGGCTGGAGCCAGGATGTGCCCTGCAGCCGAGGAGGTGCCAGCACAGAGGGGCCTGGTTCCCCCTGTGCCCGGTTCCCCGCACGGTGCCCAACCACTCCCGCTCGGCCCCGGCCCCATCCCGCATGCCCCGCACCAGGAGCACGTCCAGGCTCCGTATCCACCCCTGGGCTAAGGGCAGTGCAGGGTGGACAGGGAAAATCTGTCTCTGGTGGTGGCACAGGGGTGGGGCAGTGGCAGTCCCAGCTGGTTGATGGCAGGGCCGGGCCCCTCGGGACAGGGACGGTGCGGATGTGACGCTGTGGGATGTGGAGGTGGCACAGCTCTGAAATGTGGGAGCGCGGGAAGGACGTGCAGGGGTGCGGCGCTGCCGGGATGGAGAGAGGGATGTCCATCCCTGCTCCAGCACCTCTGGAACCTCCCAGAAACCCTCTGTCAATATAATGCAGGTTCACAGCCCAGCTCCTGGGAGCAACTGAGAGAACTGGGGGCTCTCTGATGCCTTCCAGCTGGCAAGGGCCAAGTGACACCAGAGATGGCTCCAGGCATGGCCACCACCCCTGGGCAGGGACCCTGCACTGGGCACAGCTAAGGAGAAGCCATCCCAGCCCTGGCACCAAGAAGAGATTGGGCCATGGTGAGCTGGCAGTTGACAACCGAAACAGGCAAACACAAAATGGAATAGTTGGGAAAGGGATCTGCACCAGGAGCAGCTCCACAGGCCCAGAAAAGCAGAGCAGGATCTCAGGATGTTGCATTGAGTTCTGCATCCCCAAGTCAGGGATTTTTTGGTTAAAGATAAGAAAGCAGATAAATTTGATGTCCCTTTAGATCACCATGTGGTCCCCAAGTCTCTGCCCGTGGCCAGGACAGGGCTCAGAGCTCAGGGACTCACTGGGAATGAGCCACAGATTCTGGGATGGAACAGAATCCCAGATTCCTGCCTCACTCTGCTTGGAGCCCATGTGATCCTGCATTATATGGAGGGCAGGTCCCTAGTCCCAATCCCGGCAGTTCCCACACTCCAGCACAGCCCACAGGCTCCAGGCTGAGCTCTATGACAATGTTTTACACCCGTTCTTGTGGTTAAAATTTCTTTTTTTTCATCTTTTTTTTTTTAAGTTCTCATTTGTTTTTCTAAGAAAAAGCAACCAGAAAATAATTCGGAGTTTATACAAAACATCTTTACATTATTTCTTCCAAAAAAGACTAGTATTTACACAAACAAAAGGAGGGGGGGAGGAAACAAAAAAATAAAAAAAAAAATTTAAAAAAGGAAAATCAACCAAATTTCAATGCTTTCCAAGAAAAGAACCCAAGGGACACACTCTGATCCAGGACCCAGCAGCCCGAGGTGCTCAGCAAAAACCAAGAGTTCTGATTTCACCCTTTCTTCACATATTTACAAGATTTTGCAGCTGCTCCCAGCAGCGGGAGTGGGACTGATGGAGACCTCAGCTGGGGACAGCCACCATGAGAAGCCACCGGCACTGTCAGATCACTTTTGGTACAAGCTGTGGCCAGACTCTGTCCCTTCTCCACCAAAACCAAACCAAAACTACATCATCCCCTCACTTCCCCCTCCACTCCGGTCACTATTCCTAACAGATTCCACTGTCACTGTCACCATCACCACTGCCACCACCACCCAGCCAGGGCTCTTCCCACCTGGGCAAACACAGGCTAAGGTTTGGCAGAGGGAAGAGGGAAAGGGGATTTTTTTAAGACACAATTCTCTGGGATTTCCCCACTGGGGAATGGGGGTCCTGGTGGGGGCGGCTCCCAGGCCAGGATGGGCAGTGGATCCCACAGAGGAGAGAGGGGTGGAAGGTGCTACACGGGGAAAGCAGTGCTGGGATGGGGAATAGGGGGGAGCACCCACTGGGGTGCATCTCTCCCGAGGGAAGCAGCCAGTCTGGGGGCCCTGGAAGTAGAACCACCTCAGGATGCCAAGGGCAGGAGGGGAGCTGGGACACCCCACTCCGCTCCAGCCCAAATTCCTGCCCTAAACCCAACAACGTGACACCACAGGATGCTCCCATCCCGCTCAGGGCCAAACTCCAGTGCAGCAGCCGGGCTACCAGATCTCCCCAGGGCCACCGGGTCCCCCTAGGTCACCAGATCCTCCCAGGCCACGGGCCCCTGTCCCTGCTCTGCCCCTGCCCCCGCCCGCTCCTTGTCAAGGCACTTTAGCAGAGCAGCTCCCTCGCTCTTTGGGCACTTCCTAACGCGGGATTGGGGCCCTGGGGACAGGCAGGAACAACCCAGGCAGGAACAGCCCCGCCAGCCCCACTCCTGCTCCCTGAGCAAAAGCAGCTACTGCTGGAAGGAAAAGAAAGTGAGGAAGGGGGGACAGCCCGAGGACAGGCGGTGACAGGGCACTGCCAGCCCTGCTGGGCTCACTGGCATCAGCCACGGCGCTGGCGGCTCCTCCTGGGAAGAGGAAGCTGGGAATGATCCCACCAGACAGGCTCAACCCCTTCCAGTTTTGGGCAGGAGATGGGCAAGGCAAGGGCAGGGGAGCCCGGGCTGGGGACCCCCGGGAGGTGGCAGGACAGGGAATGCTCCTGCACCAGGAGCAAGGCAGGGAACAGGCACAGTGGGGCTGGTCCCCAAAGCAGGTCCCACCGAGGGGCACTGGATTCTTCAGGTAAACCAGGAGGGTGGAAAAGCTCCCAGCCAAGCTAAGCCTGGTGCTCCAGCCTCTTGGGGGATTCCAATCTCGAGCACCAGCCTCCTTCTGACACTCCTGGCACAAGCTGCAAGTTGAGAACCTTTGTTTTCCAGTTTTCCTTTCCAAGGACAACCACCTGCATTATGCCCAGCTTGGGAGGGGGCTGCAGCTTTCCCCTGCCACCCCCTACTTTGCTTCCAGCAGGCTCAGCCCCAGCCTGATAGAAAACCAAAGGCTTTTTTTCCACAGTGGGATGCTCCAGAGGGATTGGGAAGAGCTGCCAGGCCACGGCTGCTCTGCGTGGGGCAGGAGCAGTGTCCAGCCACTCGCGCACTGAACGCTTGAGACAGGGTGGAGATAGAAATTTTTTTTCTTGCTTTTTATAAAGAGACTAAAACAAGAGTCAACAGCTACGAACACAAAAGTTTCCAGGGGCAGTGGGGGGAGCGGGATCTGCCCCGTGGCCGGCAGGATGACGTGCTGGAAGGAGGTGATGGCGTGTGCCCAGAGGTGGCGGGCCGGAGTCCCGCCCAGAATTCACAAAAATAAAAATGTTACAAAAAAATTAAAATAATTATTATAATAATAATAATAGTAGTAGTAGTAAATCGGGTTTGCCAGCTTCCTCCCTGCACAGTTGTCTGCATCTTGGCACCATGGCAAAGCATCCTCCTCCTCCTCCTCATCCCCCTGTGCGCTCGATGCTCCTGGAACCGAGGCCCCGGCGTCGCTCCAGGCTCCGGGACCCTGCGGCGCTGGCGGGCACTTCCCACAGGCCCGGAGGGGTGACGCGGGGAAATCCCAAACCACAAAGGGGAGGTGGAGTCTCCGGGTTTGCCAGTGGTGTCCCGAGCACAGAAAGGCACGGCGCCCGCCCCCCACGGCCGGCCACAGTCTGGAGAAGAAGAGGAGGAGGCTGAAGGCTCACCCTCAGAGTCTCGGGATTACAAAAGCTGAGAACTACAAAACTAAATACAAAGGGGAGAATCAGCACGTGAGCGTTGAGCCCTCCGCTCCCCGGCGCCGCTCCCGGCGCTGTCCGCGCCGTGCCGGGGCGGGGGGAACGTTTCGCTTCCTCCCTGCGGCGCCAGCCCCGCGCCCGGCGCTCCCGCGCTGCTGCATCGGCCGTTCCCAGGCTGCTCCTCACACCTTGTAGTAAATGTTGGCTGGGCTCTGCGGGGGCATCTCCTGCACGATGTAGACGGGGTGCCCGTAGTCCCCGCTCACCTTCTCGTAGTGCGGGCAGTAGTTGTTCTCTGTAGTCCGTAAGGGGATGATGATGTCGCTGGGCTCTGAGCCCGCGTTCCCGCTGCATTTGGGGCTGGCCAAGGTGCTGAGGGACAAGGCTGCGGCTCGCTGCTGCGTGTGCTTCCGGTGCCGCTTGCGGATCTTGATCAGGAGCACGACGAGGAAGATGATGATGAGGATGAAGATGACGCAGCCGGCGCCGATGGCTGCAAACACGGCCACCTTGGAGCTCAGGAAGCCATCGCTGGGACCTTGGGTCTCTTGGCCATCCTGGTTGACGGAGCCTGCAAGGCAAGGGGAGATGGGGGTTAGAGAGGCTGCAGATCTCTGCTCTGTCCATGCATGAATCACACCGGTGGAGCAGGGGGGTGAGTTGCTCATTGGAGCTCCTCTCTGCCCCCCAAACTCAGCACAACATTCTGCTGCTGTGCTCCCAAGGAGTGGAGCCCCTCACCTCCAAGGGGACGGCACTTGGTCCCCACCTTCCCACCCCAGTCAGACCCACACGACCCTGGGAAGGACTGGGCAGGGCAGGCAGGAGCCCCAGGCATCAACAGAGGGGGCACCACACGCCCTGTTCCCCATCCTGCACCACTGCTCCCCTTCCCATTTCCCAGCCTTTGGACCAGAGTGTTGATTGTGCCCACGTGACACCATTCCAGACCAGGATGCCCTGGTGAATGTGGCCTCTGACACCCAGAGTCCCCCAGTCTCCAATTACTGGCTGGGGCAGCTGCAGCCCCCACAGGGGCAGTGCTCAGATGCTGATCCAGGCAGGAAGAAAAGAAAAACTTCCCAGCTTCATCTGATTCCACTTTGCTCTCAAAGGGGTCAGGAACTCAGGAAAACACCTTCAAAGGGCTCTCACACCCAAGGACCTCACCTCCTCCAAGCCCTCTAAGATGTGCTGTGAGGAACACATGGGAGGAGGAAGAGGAGGAGGAGGAGGAGGAAGAGTGCTGAAACAGCACTTCTCTGCCAAGCTCTGCCAGGAGCTGGGGAAACAAACCCAAGCTGCTCTGCAGCCTGGGCTTAGGACAACAGAGACGAGCACAACACTTAAAGCAAACCTATCCAGATCCCAGATCCGGAGAGTCTGGTATTCCTGGGATCCATGCAACAAGCTGAACTTGGAGGTGCTTCATTGGCCCCACGGTAGGCAGAGGATCCCCATGCCCCTCCTGAGGACCCCTGGAATACCCACCTGGCTTGCCAGGCTCCTCCACTGCCGGGACCTTGCTGCGCGGGCTCTGCGTGACGACCTTCACGGTGTCATCCGACTCCTTGCTCGGCCGACTCGTCGTCAGCTGCTCTGGGATCACCGCGTTGGGATCTGGGAAAGGGGACAGGAGGGATGCATGAGAAGCCTTGGTCCAACCTGGAAGGCAGCAGCTCGTTCCCCCCTAAAGAAGTGCCCCCAGTTGTCAGCCACTCCCACGGGGCACAGGAGCACTGGGAGATGCCGAGAGCAACAGAGCAAGGGGGAGCTGCTCCAGGGCTGTGGGGAGCAGGTCCCCACCCTAATTCCCTGGTTTGCTGTTTTCAGAGCTCCCGTGCGTGGGCTGGGACAGGTTTCTTGCTTGGGCAGCAGGAGGAAAGGAAGGGAAGGGCAGGCAGGAGGCCAAGGCTGCAGCACAGCTTTGCCTGTTTATTATAAATATTGGCCCCAACGTGCAAACACAATAATGAGAAGCAGAACTGGGAGCTGCGCATCCGAGTCAGGGCTGAAATGAGACCGAGGCATCAATGGGGCTGGGAAGCAGCTTGGGATAGAGGTGGTGGGGAGCAGGAACTCCAGGAGAAGAGCCCATTGGTGACACTCCTGCTGTCCCACTGCCACCAGAGTCCCCACAGCCTGGTGGCCTCCAGAGCTGAGAGCCACCAAGCCTAATCTCTGATGCCTAGCCAGCTACAGTCCCCCCCTGGATGCCCAGGAAGTCACAGGGGCACTGCCTGTGCCAGCCCCCTGAGACACTTGCAGGGCTCATGGTCCTGTGCAGAGCTCACTTCCTGCTGGGATGTGGCCCACGAGGTAACTGGGAACAATCGCTCCCTTTCAATCCCAGTGCTCCGCACATGCGCCATGTTGGCAGGAGAGAAAAGGCAGGAAGAAAGATCCTAAAAATGAAATTCTGTTGAACTAACCCAAGAGTGCTCCCAGGAGCCTCAGTTTCCCTGGAATCTTGAACTCCCACATCCCCCAGAGGAGCAGGGACCCTGCAGGGCACAGGAGGACTCACCCTGCCCCACTTTCATGACAATCTTCATGGAGCGTGTCTGGCAGACCCCTCCTTCCCGGTTCTCCAGGCCGTCCAGAGTGCCGTTGGAAGTGGCTGCAAGAAAAGAGAGGGAATGTTAGACAGGCTCCTAGGAGCTGGAAGGACACTGCTGGGCAGCTCTCTGCTGTTCCCTGGCATTACTGTGCAGGTCCTCACTGTCCCCTGGCACTGCCAAGCAGGTCCCAGCTACCTCCTGGCAACTGCTACCCCAGGGATTCACTCCTGACCCCCCATTATGGCCACATCTTCACACCCCAATCCAGAGCCTCCAAATTCCCAGCTCCTGCCCCTTCCAAATCTGCCTGCAGCAGTGAGGACATGATCCCTGCAGCTTCCTCTCACTGCCACATCCACACAAGTGAGCCATTCTCCACGCCTGCACCCTCCTCCCCCTTTAATTCCTGGATAATTTCCTTTGCTCCTGGTGCAGAATGGGAACACTTGCATATGCACAGTTTAAATTATACATCTCTAATTACACCCTGTGCCTCAGTGAAGAATGTAAACTCAGAGCCCCAGTGGACTCCGGGGGCTCTAATTGCAGGGCAGAAGTCACTTAAATTCACATTAACTTTTCGCTGGAGCCGGCACGGAGTTTTCAGCCCTTGGATCCCATGGGAGCATAGGGAAGATCTCCCATCCTCCCCCATCTTCCAGCCCTCTGCAGGGCTCAGGGCAGGGGGGATACAAGAGAGAATAAACCCAAACGCAAGGATTTCAGGATTAAGCACCTAAATGGCAGATTCTGTTAAAGAGACTCAAAAAACTGGTTTCTGACCCCACCAGGGCCCTGGATGTGGCCACTGTGCCTGGCCCAGGGACCAGGATGGTTCCCACCCCGTCCCACCCCCATGCAAACACAAAGCATCCCAGTGCTCCACCAAATCTAACCACAAGGATCAATTCACCCAGGGAAGCAGGGAAACCTGGGAGGAGCTCAGCAACAGCTTGGGGAAGGCAATGTGATGGAGAATCATGGAGTCTGGGGATAATTTTCCAGACACAAGGCAGGACTTGGCCAGCATAGCGCAGCCAACACTTCCCAGAGCCTCAAGTCAAAGTACAGCCCCAGGGTTTCAGGTTCCCTGTGCAGCCCAATTCCTGCCTCCATCCTGCAAAAAAGCAGGTCTGGGAGGGCAGGTGACTGACAGAAATTTGGGATGAATCCATTGGACCCTGCTGGGTGTTGGTGAGGGGACAGGAAGAGGCTGGAGTACAGAGCAGTGAGGCACCCAACAGGAGGTTGGGTGCCTCCATGAGCCTCCATGCTGGGATAAACTGGAAAGCACACCTGGATCCCTCCAGGAAGCAGGCTCCAAGTCCATCACCTCTTTCCAAACACCTCTGTGCAATCAAGGCTCCTGCCTGAAACCTCAGCAAATGTTTTCCTAATCAAAAAGTCCTTGGGCCATTTGCTGAGTTAACACCTCTCCCACAGCGGGGTCCCCCCTGCCAGCGGCTCCCGGGATGGAGCCGTGCATCCAGCTGGGATGGTGCATCCAGCTGGGATCTGCTGGCAGCCCTTCCAACAGCAGCACTGTCAGCACCACGCCCCACGCAAATGCCTGGGAATGTGGAGAAACGCCCCTGACAGCCTGCACGAGTTCTCTGGAATCCAAACAGGATGGACCTGAGCTCAGACTCCCCATAAAAACACATCAGGAGTGAACTCCAGCAGAAGGCTCGGCAGCCCAGTTCTCCCAGGCCGGAGGCGCCGGTTTGGGGGTGAAAAATCAGCAGGTACATCCCAGCTCACAGCCCTGAAGCAGCTCCTTGAATTGTTTCCCAGCTCCCCAGCTCCATGCCATGGGTTGTTGCATCTCAAAGAGACTCATCCATTAAGGGAGAAGGCAGCAGTCTGTAAAAACCAGTCCCTGTGAGGCCTCAGGAGGTCTGATTTATAAATAATTAACTAATTATAACAAAATATGGTAACAAGCAAGCGTGGTTCAAGTGGGGGAAACCAGAAGACTCCACAAAGGCAGCAGTTTCTCCAAATAACTATGAAGACATTCCATCCACATACAGCAAAAAATATTGAAGGTCCAAAGAGGACAGAGGGAGCAGCTGGAGCCACAGGGAGGGACGAAGGGACACAGCTGAGCATCCTTCTTCCCGCCCCACACTTGGACACAAAGTTTCTTCTTGTTCTAGCCATGGAAATGATGAGGGAGAAAGTAGCTTTGAGAGGGAACCATGTGGAAAAATGAAGCAGTTGCTTGAGGAACAAAAAAAGGGAAAAACATTTGTAAAACCCACAGTGATGGTCTTGGAATGGCCTCTGGAAACAAGGACATGAGCTTCCACATTCTGTGTAAATCCACAATGGGCCAGAGAGAATCTGGATGCTCCACACAGCTGGCTGGGCTTCCAAAAGTCAAAATTCTAAATCCCCAAATCCATCCAAATGGTGCAGAGTCCAGAGAGTTTGACGTGAACATGCAGGGCAGGGTGATGTGAGAGCAGCAGGTCCCTGATCCATCGGGAAAGGCTCCTCCAGTGCAATTCCCTGCAAAGCTCAGTGATGAAGAGCTGCTCCTCCCGCTCTGTTTCCTGCTTTCCCAGTGGAAGAAGCTCCAGCAGAAGGCTCCAGGCTCAGCTCAGCCCAGCTCCAGAGGATCCAGACTGGGATCTGGGTGGCACTTGATGGATTCCTCGGGTACCTGTGCCACTCACTGCCACAGTTAGAGTGAGCCGTGCTGACACCACCAATCCTCAGCTGCCAACGGAATCCAGAGTCAGTGACCCACAGAGGAAAATGTTAAATCCACAGGCACGTCTGCAGGAGAGCTGGGAGAGCCCCGAGCTGCAGAGAGGCAGCTGCAGGGCAGCAGCAGGAGGCAGAGCTGTGACACAACAAAAGAAGCCAGGCAGGGAGCTGGGAATAGCCATGGAATAGGAAATGGCAGGTCTCAAACAACACTGTCACCTCCCCATGCCACACCAGCAAGGCTCAGTCCAGCCAGACCCAGCAACACTGAGCACACAGGAGCATGTTCCTGCCTTATTCCATTTTGGATGGATTCGCAGGTTGGCTGTAGGAGTGGGAGAGCAAAAATAACCTCTGGCCAGTGACTTCCAAAGGCTGACTTCCAAAGGCTGCTCCCAGCCCAGAGAGCCATCAGATGCCTCTGCCCTAATGGAGCATTAAGCCCCGGGCTGCTGAGTGATGAGGATTTAACAGTGATACCATTAACCATGTAATTGCTTGTCAATTTAGAGGAGATGCTCAGCCACCATGGAAGCCAGGCAGGACCTTCACTCCTGGAATCCCACACGCCCATCCAGCCCAGTGACACACACCACAGAGCTGGGACAGATGGCTGAGATCCCCAACAACCCCATGGTCCCGTCTCCAAGCCAGCAATGCCATGTGCTGTCCCTGCTGCCTCCCCAGCGCCAGCACTCGGTGTCACCAGAGCTTTTCTCCCTCCCCTAAAAATATTTCAAAGGAGAACTCGGGTTTTGGCAGATGGGAGACGCTGGAAGTAATACCTGGCAAGAGATGAAGGCAAGGGTCTCTTAAATGGTCAGCCTTGGCCAGAGCGAGATGTTTGGTTTCTCTGCTGGATTCCCTCTAGCAGGGCTGCGTTATGATTTGGGCCCCAAAGCACAATTAATGTGCTGAGACTGTAGCGAATCCAAGTCTCTTTCCTTTTATTGCTCTTAATCACTCTTCCATCTGTGCAGCTCAGCCCTGCTCCAGCCCCAGCCCCAGCCCCAGCCAGGCACGGCGTGGCCGCAGCCCGGCCGCCATCCCCAGCACCCCCCTCGCCCCCAGACCTGCACAAGGTTCGTGTTTCCATCACTTTGGCAGAGGTGGCAGCATCCCACCGGTGCCCCACAGCCTGACCCTGATCCTGCCAGGACCACGGGGGCTAGGGGCAGCTTGCAGAGCAGCCTTAGCCCAGCCTGGACACCCCTGGGCTGAAAGCCCATCCTGGCACAGGTGAAGCCCCTACAGGTCACCCTGGAGATGTGCCTGCCACATCCCTGATGTGCTCAGACACTGCAGAAATCCACAAGCAGACTGCACTTCAAATAAAATCCCAGCTTCTGCCACCTCCCCTCTCCAGATCTTTCAAGCTGTTTTACACCCCCGTGGTACCGACACAGAGGTGCTGCACCGGAGCCCAAGCCACCATGGGCACTGAGCTCCTTCCCCCCCATCCCAACCAGAGCCGGCACCCCAGGGGACACGGAGCCACTTCCAGGTCACGGAGCAGAGGCACCCGCCTGCTCCACTGCACACCGACTCCCTGGGGCCTCCGGGGAGCACGGCTTGGTTACAGCCCCTGCTCCTCCTCCTCCTCCTGCTCCTCCCAGGCATCAGGGCCACGCAGCTCCAGCTCGGGGCATCCCGTTATTAGTACTATTAATATTGGTGTCACTTCCTAGCCAGCCCCACTGTGGGGACACGAGCCCCTCACCCTGCACACATCCCCCAGCCCCTCTCCTGAGCTCCAGCACACTGGCTGGGGCTGCTGCCAGCGCTGGGGCAGGGGCTGTGCGGAGGCAGCCCACCCCACGCTGTCACACTGCCAGCGGGGCCGGCAGCCGCCTCCCAGCCCTCTTCCAGCCCTCTTCCAGCCTTCTCCCAGCCTTCCCGAGGCAGCTGCGCCGGGAAGGGGCCCTGCAGCCCCTGAAATGCCTGTGTGAGCCAGCCCGGCCCTGTCCTGTCCCTGCAAGGCTTGGGTTTCACAGCCACTCCTGCCAGCTCCAGAGCTGCTCCAGAGCTGCCCCAGCCGCACGGTCTGGCATGGAGAGAGAGAGGAGCCCCTCTGCTCTCCTCCCTGCCATCAGGGCACTGCCATGCCATGAAGCCATGGGGATTGCTGTGTCCCTCCCCACAGCTGTGCAGGGCAGGTGAGGAGCCTGTCACTGCAGCAAACTGGGAATCCGGCCATCCCATCCCACACTCCCTGCTCCAGCAAGCGCAGTGGGAAAATCCCCAGTTCAAATGCACTGCTGAAAATAGGAATGAAAACCATCACGTGGGGTTTGGCTTTCCATGGCCAGGGTCAGCACCCCCAAAATCAAATTAAAGGGTTAAATTAGCCCCATCCCTTATAGAGAGCACAGGGACACACACAGTTAGAGCTGGAAGAAGGGAGGACACCACCTACCACACTCATCCTCACCACCTACAGTTCCACTCTCTCCCGCTCTTTCCTGGGGCAAAGGGAGAACAGGCAAACACTGAAGTATCCACTGGAAAAAGACACTTTAACCCAAGTAATGCTTAAGTGAAAAGCTAATTTCCCATTAAAACAGCTTTCTGGTGGAAAATTATAACCAGCTCTAATTAGTATCATAATTAAGAGTCACTGCTGGATTGCAGGGAACCTCATCCAGGCTGGAAAGCACATCTTGGCTGCAGGACCACAGCTTGGTGACTCACTCAAGCCCTTTATCATCAACACTGTCTGTATGGATGAGCTGTGGAAACTCCCAGGGTCCATCCTGCTTCCTGCTCTGCTCAGGAGGACCACAGCCCTAAATAAACCCTTTGTCTTCAGGTCTGTCCATCCCTTCCAAAGAAAGAGCACATCATTGGGAGTGGAAGGTGATTTGTGCAGTCTCTGTGGTCACCCCAAGCAACTGGAGACAGGTCAGGATGAAAGTGCCACATAATTCCCCACCTGATGCTCTGCCAGAGTCATTTGTGGGCCCTGCTGGGAGCAGGAGAGGAGGAAACCACCCTGTCTTTTAACAGAGTGTAAATCTTTCCTGTTAGGTAGCAACACCTCTGGGAGATGACTGAGAAATCCTTTGGGAAGGGGATGGAGACAGACAGTGCCATCCCCCAGCTGCAAGGCCAACACCAGCTGCCCACCTGAGCTCAGGCTCCATCCACACTCCCAGGGGCTCAGAGGAAACTTCAGGTGATCAGGGACAGAGAAGCTGACAGAGAGACGGTGTGATGGTGCTTCCTGGAGCTCCCAGTGAGCTCTTGGTCTGACAGACAGCACCCACCATCACCAGCATCCACCACCACATCCCAGCACCTACCATCACACACCCAGCACTCACCATTACAGATCCCTCCATACCAGTCTGGAGCTGCAGTAACACCCACAAGCCTCTTTCCAGCACTACAGGAGCAGTGGATTGCAATAGGGATCCCAGGAGAAAAGCCCAGGAAGAGGGTCTTGATGTTATGGTTATTTAAAAAAATATGCCAAGGAAGTAGCTGCCTGCAATTATCCATGCACAGCTTCCCAGCCACACCAGTATGCTGGGATTTGTTTCAATTCTTCATCAAGCTGAAAACTCTTTCTGCCTTAAGAGTCTCCTACTCAATGTTTAATCCAAAAGCAGCCAAATGTAATCACTTTCAGTGTCCCAGAGAAAGTCCTCGGAGGTGACCATCACTGAAGAGCCAGGTACACCACAATCCATGCAGCTGCAGCTCCAGGAGATGCCCTGGGATTTGCTGCAGACATGGCAGGAGGAGCAGGGGCTGGAAGAGCCAGAATGAGGAAAGGGAAGATGGGATGCACCAAAAAATCTGCTTTGGCGTGAGCCTCCCACCACAGCAGAGCAGGATCAGGCAGGTGATGGAGTGGAAGATGTCACCTCTTCACTGCCATCACCTGTGCCATCTCTACTGTCACCTCAGTGCTCAGGAGCACTGAGGAGTTAAACATGTTTTGTTTTCTCCTAATGGGTCGTGACAATGTTAAAGGGGTCGTGACAATGATAGAGATGCTCCTGCCAATCATTTCTCCTGGGGAATAGCATCCTGGATGCAGCCAGCCCAATTCCCCAGGCAGACAGCACCCAGTGCCCAGCTCCAGAGCCCTTTGCTGTGCCAGGGCTGTAGGCAGAGCTGGGCTGCCCAGCAGCCAGGGAGACGAGCGGGCATGGGGACCCCTGGGTGGGTGGTTGTGGCAGGCAGGGACCCCTGGGTGGGTGGTTGTGGCAGGCAGGGCCCCCCTGGCCCCAGAGTAGATCAAAGCACGGGGTATTTACCTCCCGGCCGGGCCCGGGACACCGGCCCTTTCTGAGGGGGCTTTTCATCCCTATTAGGGCCATGAAAGGCTGAGCCATGAGATCAGCTGCCAGGGGCTGTCCGGGGACAGCGCTGAGCCGAAAAGGTCAGGAGGGAGGAGGAGAAGAGAAAAGAGGCAGAGGCTTAAGGGACAGGGCTCAACAAAATCACATTTACTGTGGTCACGCTCTTCAGACAAGCCTGCAAGACAAGGAACCGCGTGTTGTCTAAGGGCCATTATTTGGGTTTGACATGGCCAGGGCCCGGGCTTTGAAGTCGGGAGCAGGACACCGTTAGAGCCGTTTGTGTCCAGCCAGCGGCTCCCACGCAGCATCACCATCCCCTGCCAGCGGCTCCCAGCGGGATGGGAATGGGGATGGAGGAGCAAAGCCCCAAAACCAGATGGATGCCACCAGGCCGGCTCTGCTTGGCCCGGGTGTGTCGCAAGCCAGGCCCCTTTGGGTGAAGAATGAGGAAGCCGCTTAATTGGAGTTTTATCAGCAGAAGTTCACAGCTCCCATCATGGCATCAAACGCCCCTTGGGCTTTCAACTCCCCTCCACCAAACAAGTTGTGGGAAGGAGCATGAGGAGCACATGAAAGTAGCCACATTCAAATGGCATCAGCAAAGAGCTGGCAGGCTGACAGAGCCCCCCCTGGCACAGCCCCCAGCCCAAGGAACCAGGGAGGGAATTATCAAATCCCAAGGAATGCAGGAAGGAGCGCGAGCGGCTCTGCACACATGCACTGGCACGGGCTGAAGGCTTCCCAAACCAACGGAAGCTGGAGAAGCACAGCCAGAAAAGCGAGTATGGCAACGTGTCCCAAAAAAGCTCCCGAGGAGGAAGGATGATCCTGGCAGCTGGCAGGGTATAGGTGACCCCCTTCCTCTTGCTGAGCTGCAGGAAAACGCTGACAGAGCGTGGCCCAGGGACGAAGCCACATCGCAGCAGCAGCGATGGTTTACAACAAATAACACTTGCCAGGTTAAGACTAATTGCATCTAAAAACAGAAATGCAAGACAAGGGCTTTAACACGACACTCAGGGTAATAGATCCGCTCTCACTGCATCCCGCTGCCAAAAAGCGTTGGATTGGATTACGGACGTTATTACATCAAAAATGGATTGAAGGGCTTAAGTACTCACAATAAACAGCAAATGTGTCGGATTTATGAGGAAACATCTACTAGAACCTTGCTTTTCCTTCAGCATTGTCATCAAACAAGGGCTCTGTGCTTTAAAGAGGCTCATGGGACAGGTTGGACACTGAGGAAGAACACCTGGAAGAACACCTCAGCACCACCACCACATCTGCAAACAGCTGCCTGGAGTGCACCCTGAGGCTGAGCGAGGTTTGCCTGGGGTCTCCACACCCCACTGAACACAGAAGGGGCTGCCAGGACCACCACCAGCCCCAAAAACCAGAGAAGGAGCTGGGAACTATGGGAGTCCATCCAGTTCCAACCCTGCCATGAGCAGGGACACCTTCCACTACACCAGGTTGCTCCAAGCCCCATCCAACCTGGCCTTGAACACTTCCAGGTATGGGACATTCCAGGGATGGACTAGGTGACATTTAACAGTTCCTTCTAACCCAAACTATTCTTTGATTCTCTGATTCACAGCTCTGGGATAGCAGGGAGCCACTCCAGGAGCTCCTTCTCACATCACCCTGCTGCCAGGACACGGGGATTAATGGATCTCTATCCAGGCACCTCATTACCAGAGATAGTAAAACTGGAGCAAGTTCAAAGAGGAGCAGCAAATGCAATTAGGAGCTGGAGTGAATTAGGAAGGGAGGTGGAGGGAGCTGAACCTGCAGGGCTGGATAAGCCATGGTGGGGCTGGAGCTGCCCACGACATCCCGGGAGTGCAGGAACCAGGCAGGGGGGAGGCTATTCTGGTGGGAAGGGAGGGCACAGGACACTGGGGACAGGGAATCACACCAAGACACCAAAGGCAAGCACGGAAACACCCAGGAGACCCAGGGATGGAAACAACCACAGAACATCATGATATAAAACACACAATTCCCAAATTCCCATCTCCTTCACCCTCTCAGCACTTCATCCTGGGGGTGGTGCCCACGTCCTGCTGGAGTCCCACATGTCCCCCCCAGCCTCCATCTCCAGTGTAGACCTGCAGGCAGATGCTGCTGCATCTTGTTCATTATGGAAAGCCTTAGGAATAAGCATCACCTTTTCTTATCCATCCCCAGGAGCAAAGATGCTTTTAAGGAAAGCCTGGAGCTGGTGTGGAGGGGGTCAGTGTGAGGCTCCAGAGAGGATGGGGACAGGGAACAGCAGCTTTCAAAAGCCTTTTCATTGCTAAGCCGAGGGCTGGGGCCGTGTCCCTCCGTGATAAAAGTGTCCCTAAACAAGGCTTGGCATATCCAAAGCGATGGCAAGGAGCAGTCCTGAATAGAGGGACCCTGGGAAGCCCCCCAGCTCCGGTGAGGAGGTTTTCCAGCCGCTGGGGAAGGTGGGGGATGAGTGGCACACGCCCTGCTCCCCTCGGCTCCAGCGTTGCTTCCCCGGCTTAGAAATGAAAAGGGAGAAAAAAACCCTTTTGTGTGTCCAGGCAAAGCTTGGGGAAAGGGAGGGGAGAAAAATTGGGGGGGGGGGGGGGGGGGAAGACAACATGTGGGTGGTCTGCTCAGGAAACTTTTGACTTTGTTTTTTTGGCTATTTTATTTCTTGGCAGAAAGAACTCCTGGGGCTGCTCAGCAGAGGGTATGGCCAGATCACAGGAGCATCCTCAGCCCACCCAGGGGCCAAAGTTCAGCTGGCAGCTCCCAGCTCCGAGGGGTTTCGCATCAAAGCTTGGAGGAGTCAAGAGAAATTAAAGTCAGAAACGGTCCAAGGCAGGGGCAGAGGGCAGTGCCGGCCTCCTGAGGAGAGGGGGGCATCCCACAGGGATGCTCCAAGCACCCCGCTTGCTGCATCCCTATACAGCTTGAAACCGGGAACAAGAGGATAAATAGGATTTTATATTAAAAAATGAGTTTTAAAGGCTCAGCCCGACATCCAACGGGACGCACAGCCAGGATTTCCCAACCTGGGCTATGCCGTCTTTGCAAAATCCCGGCTGCGTGTCCCGTCGGATACGCAGCGAGCCGGAGCCGGTCACCTGCAGTGACCCAGGTGTGCTGGCAGCCGTGCAGGGGAGCTGGCATCGGCTCAAAGCTGCGGGGGCCCCGCGGGAGCCGCGTTTGGAGTCGGCAATGCACCGGCGGCCGCTTGTGAAAGCACCTCCCAAAGCTCCGGGAGGTTGATTTTCACTTCAGTCTTTGTGTGAAATGCAAAACAGCTCCTTAAAATTTGGGTAATTCAGAGGCTGTAAATCCTTCTGCCTCCACCTTCCTGACGGACTTGGTTACCATAAGAGGGATCTCATATTTCTTCTTCTTGGTGCTTTGTTCACCTCCTGAGCTCGTTTTGGGGAGCCTATTTGTCTTTGAGGGCTCTTTGCAGCCTGAGAGTCCCAAAGGCTGTAGCTCAGAGGACCCCAATTTCAGCCCTCATTAGCTTGATGACCATGTCAGTGCTTGAACTTGACCCCCAAACACTGAGGAGCCACTGACCAAGTACTTCAAGATGCTTGGTTGACCCAAGCCTGGCACTTTGGCTTTTCTTCCAAATTTTTGCCCACTGCAGGCAAAGCTTATATTTAATCAAGCTTTCCATCAGCTGAAGGATGGCAGAAGGGCTGAACTTCGCCATCCCAGAGCCACCAGGCTGGTGCAGCTGCGCTAAGGGAGATGGGAGCCTACATGGGAGTTGTGCCAGGGGTTTTGGCATCCCCAGCCCATCTGGGGCATCTGGACTAGTACCAGGGTGTCCTGCCCACAATGGTTTCAAAGCTGGTGCCTGTCAAGTGACACAGGACAGACATCCCCATGTCTGGACAGTGACAGTGACCATTGTTCTGGAAGAGCCTGGCCCTGCCACAGTGACTCAGCCCTGCAGAGCCCACGGTTGCTGCCAGCACCGAGCCAAGCTGGCTCTGCAGGTTGTGGTGCCAGGTCGTCCCTGCTGTCACCCCTCCTGTTAGGGAAACCTCCCTGGCTGACCATGCAGAAGCCACATCTCCATGGCCACACAGGTAACAGAGCCCTCTGCAAGCCCCTGTCACCACCTGGCAAAATTTGCCATGACAGAAGTGATAAGGGCTCAAGGCTGACCTGCCATAGCCAAGCCTGGCTGCTTCCTCTGCATCAGGTTTATTCTGAATTACTCTGCAGCAAGATTCCAACAGCCCCAGCAGGGCTTGTTAGGGAGATTGAGACCAGCAGCCTCACCACGGCACCACGCTACAGCACAGCCCCCCCGTCTCCACTGCCTGCCATTGCCTTGCTGCCCCCTCCCCAAGATTCCAGGCTAAAAATACCCTGTTTCCAGCCGGGAACACACGGCTCCCGCGGCTGGGAGCTCGCTCCCACACGGGCAGTGACCCCTGTGCCAGCCGCTCGCCGCAGAGCCCACAGCACGCAGCGAGGGGAGCTGAGCCGTGGCCACCGTGCCCTTTGCAGTGCACCCAGCCAGGCGGGGACAGCCAGGCTGAGGAGGAGGGGAGGGGACAAAGAGAGAGCTGGCAGCACTGCCCAGACACGGCTGAGCTCCCCCTCCTTCCACACCAGAGCAGGCACAGGGGGATACATTTCTGTGCAGCAATCCTCTGCACGCACAGACCACAGGCTCCAAGAAAATTCCAGCCTCTTTTCTCTCCCCTCCATAAAATGCCATGGTACACCAAGACACAAACAGAACAAGCCAGTGTACAGAATTTTTCAGCCATTTCCATCGTATCACACACTGGGCACCACCAGTACTTCCCGGTGCTGGGGCTGCTCTTGGAGGCAACACCCAGGAATAAGGACAAGCATCACCATTCCTCCTTTTCCCCAGACCCAAAGCAAAACCCCACAACATTTCCAGTAAAGATGGCAGCAAAAAATAGGCTCCAGGCATGACAGCACTCCAGGGCCGACCCCAGATGGAGATGTGCTCCTGCTCCCAGCCGTGAGCAGGGCAGGGGGCACAGCAGAGCAGGCAGATAGGGACTGGTGACCCACTCGGCCAGTGACACATTCCTCCCCCTGCTCCCATCCAGCGGGACATATTTTCCATCCGTGTCAGCTCTCTGCACCGGCCAAGTCACACACAAGCGCCTGGTGACACTCTCCAGGCGCCCGAGCCCTCCCGAGCCAGGGCTGGCAGCGAGGAAGAGGAGGGCGACTCACATGTGATGAAGTAATCCTGCTGCCGCTTGAATTCCAGGCCCATGTAGTTGGGGCTGAACTCCTGGAACTTGATGGTGAAGCGGATCTCCTGCTCGGGCCGGTTGCACGTCACCAGCACGTTGGGGTCCATGACGGTGCTGCAGGCATCCGCCTGCTCCTTCCTCACCAGGTACAGCTTGTAGTACTCGTAAGGCTTGGACGGCTCTGCCTTGGGGCAGATAATGTCCAGTTTATCCCCAATCTCTGGGTAGATGACCAGCCCCTTCCCAGTCATGAACCTGGAAGAGAGAAGGGTAAGAGGTTACCACGTGCTGGAGCAGAGGCCACACCAGCGCAGCCCACCCCACTCTGACACCATTTTTGTGCTTCAGCTCTGCTGCTCCCCCTCTGTAAGACAGGTTTTGACACCAAAAACAAGTTCTCCTCTTCCCTCACCAACTCAGCCTGTTCATGGAGCCAGCAAAGGCTCCGGCTGACAAAATCAGGGCGGGCTTGGGTCAGTCCCGCTCGCCAGCCATGATAAGGGTGGGCACCTTTCCCGGCCCCAAGCCTGGCATCCAACTGGGAATGAGTCTTCCCACAAAGGGCTGGGAGACGCCACGGCTCTGCCCGACGGCCAGGCAAGGAGCTTCCTGCAGGGACAGGCAATAATTAGGCATAGGGAGAAGTCCTGACAATGGGGTGAAGGGAGGGATCCCGTCCACGCCCCAACTCCCTGAGGAATTCCTGTCCTTAAATGGAAGGGAAGGAAGCATCCTGCAGGACAACTTCTACTGAGCCAGGCTCAACAGCGTGCCCAGGAGCGTGGGAGGACCGGATGGAGAGGAGCAAGGAGGGAGGAAAGCTATTTGGGGCTGGAAGGCAGGGCATTGGGAAGGGTAGGAAGGCAAGATGCTGATAATTAACATTCGGATCTCGTTATGGTGGGGCAAGGCACTGATTAGGTTTTTTTCAGCGTGAAGGAGAGGATTAGGGCAGCAAGGAGGGAAGCAGCAGATCATCTACTTTGATGTAGGCAACTAAATGCGTTCCTGATGGGAGATAAGGTGGGAATGGATTTTCCTGCAGAGTTATCTCTGCTGCAACTCCCTCACGTAATCTGGGCACGGCAAACGCAAAGCGAGCACTTTGCCAAGGCTGCACGGCCATGCTTCCCCTTCTGCTGTCGGACACGGCCCATCCCTGTGCCAGCCCACCCTGGAGATTGGATGGGGCTGGGATACCTTCTCCCCCAGCCAGCTGCTCCGGCTGGAGCTGCAGGCTCCATGGAAGGAAGATCAAACACACAAGACCAACCTGCTCTGTGGCTCCATGCAAGTCTTAGCAAGAAGCCACAGAGCTGGAACCAGCAACAGCCTTTGGCTGCAGGAGCCTAGCAGATCCACAGGCTGGGCTGGAGCAGGCAGGCGGAGTCGAAGCCCACGCACCCCCAAGTGCCCTTGGCACAGGCTCTGGAGCTCAGTGCCAGCTGTAGTAGCAGGGCAGACATGCAGACATCATCTGCACCTCACTTGCAGCTTGCCAAGTCAAAGGAGCATACCAGGCACCCAGAGCACAGCACAGGGTTGGCAGGCACAGCCCCATCACAGAGCTGGAGTTAGAGGGGTTACGGGTCCATCCTCCCTGCCTGGCTGCAGCTCCACATCAGCTCCAGTAGTACCCAAAGCAGCGCAACGAGGCAGCTGGGATCACCCCAACCCCAGCACCAGTGGCACAGCAGCACCTTGGCCGTGTGAGGTTGCAGAGAATTTTGTACAAGCCACGATTCAGGCAGATGGTGACCAGAAGACAGTGGGAAACTTGCCTCCTGGAAGGTCTTTAGGAATATAGGTGGGATGCAGAGCCCGCCTCCCTCCAGGCACTGCCGTCAGGTGAGCCATGCTTTGCTTCACACTACCAAGTAGGTCACCTGGCCAGTGGCCAGCAGGCACTTCCAAAGGCTTGGGAGCGATAAAGGCTTCCCCACCCACGGCCAGAGCCCTGATGCAAGGCCGGAGCGGGAGCAGGAGGCGGGAGCAGCCCCTGTCCCTCCCTCCCCGCCCGGCCGCAGACACGCAGCGCAAGTGAACACTTGCACGGGTTCCCACCCCGAGAGGCAGCTGGATCCCACACTCCTTTCTCCACGGTTGGGCTGAGTCAGAGGCTTCCTGGCATAGGATTCTGGAGTGACTCAAGCTCCCTCCTCCAGCTCCTGCCAGCTCCCTCCTGCCCAGAAGATGCCAAACAGGAAGCCACAAACAAGTCAAGCAGATGTCTTGCACCGCCGGAGCAGGAGGAGAAGGCTCCTATCCACCCTCATCTCCATACCAGGAGGACCTATCACACCTCTGTGGCCAAAACCTTGGCCAACACCTGCAAACCAACCGGTCCTTGGGCCACCAGCCTGTTGGGATCAGGCCAAATGGATTTGTAAGCAGGGGAGGGGCCACGAAGCAGCTGAGGGAGCTGAGAACCTCCCAGTACCACATCCTGCTGGCACCTCTTCATCTCAGGAACTTAAGGACCAAGGCCTACCTTAGGTTTATGTAAGGATAAAACAAGGAGGCAAATCCTTTCCATGAACACTCAGTCTCAGCTCCTGAAGCACACAGCTGCTTTCTGGGAATTAGCTCAACATCTTCCAGATCCACACAAACATGGAACAAGACAGAGCCACTTTTCTGTGCATGGAGCTTTTGCGCTGCTCCCTCCAACTGCTGTTCCCCACCTGCACACAGACCGTTTTCCCTAAGTCCTCCAATTTTCCTGATTTTTTTCTCCTCCATTTCCCCTCTTCTCTAACAGCAGGGCCGTTTCCAGATGACAGCCTGGGCAGCACAGGAGAGGAGATAAACCTGAGGCATGTATCTCGAACCCCTCACGCAGCTCTTCCAGCGTTTCACCACACACAGAGACCTTTATTTCCCCCAAAAATTCTGCTTTGTCACAAGAACAGCTTGTGATGATCGTCCTAGGGAAGACCAACAATAGCTCCCACTATGCCAGAGGCTGGTTCTCTGGGAAATTCTCCTTTAAAATACACAGTGAAAAGCAACATTTATCACAAGAAAAGGAGAGGAAAAAAACGTCCAAAAATTGTCACATGCTGCCTGAACACAGGATTTCAGCCAGTACTGGAGACGAGGTATTTTAGTTCCAAGGGATGGTTGAAGACAAAAAGGAATTACACTCTTGACTTGTCTTCACAAGGACATGTCTTCAGATTTATCTTAACCCGGAGGAGTGAACAGAGCAGCTCTTAAATTAATAGGGAAATTCATCGTGCCCTCAGAGCACCCACTGTAATTCCAGAGAGGGACGGGGAAATCTGCTGTTCCTCTGGAAAACACAGCTTGATTTCCCTGTTTTAAGGTGGGAAGGGAAAACAAAAAGAGAAAAAATAAAACTTTGCTCCATCTTAAGGCTGAAATAACTCTCAGCATTAAGAGTCACTCTCCTCTACCTTGCCCACCATGCAGGAGGAGGAGGATAATGGCTCCAGCTTTATTCCTGCCCCATCCCTTAAGTGTCCAAGGCCAAGCTGGATAGGGCTTGGAGCAACCTGGCATAGTGGAAGGTGTCCCTGTCCACAGCAGAGGGTAGAACTGGATGAGCTATAAGGTCCCTTCCAACCCAAATCATTCTGGGATCCTGTGATTGGCACCATCACCAGTTCACAGGTAACATCCCAGCGTCATTTCTCCTAGTGTCCAGGGGGTGGAAATTATTAACTACAGCCACTAAAGCTTAAAACAACTATTTTTTTGCCAGCTGAGCAGGTGGAGAGGGCTGGCAGCTTCATCCCTTAAAGCCCCTGAGGTGATTTTTGGGTGGCATCCGTGACTGCCCACCTGCAGAGCCAGGGGACCATCCCGGCCATCCCAGCCAGGCGTCCCCATCCCCAGCGCCTGCAGGCCCCCAGCTCCCGGCCCCGCAGGTTCCTTGGGAGCGATCAGATGGCAGCGTCCAATTTCCTCATTGTTTCGGGAGGTGTTTTCTGATGGGAAAGGTGAAAAGGGGATTTGTGAGCCTTGTAAACCGATTCCTCTGAGTTGGGTAAACAACGGGAGCTCTGTTGGCAGCAGGATGCCGGGATGCCGGAGCAGGGAGATGGGATTAAAGTGCAGCCTCTCCCGTGCCCTGAGTTGGGGGGCTGCTGGTGGGGCCTCCAATCCCTTGCAGAGCACCCCTCACTTCCCCTTTGGGGTCTAAAATATAGGATCTGATGGAGTAACCAGGGGCTACAGGTGGGACTTGCTGGAAGAGCCATGGACCAGCCACGGCCCAGTGTTGCAGGCATCCCAGAGAGGGTTTGCTGGAATGGGAGGAAGAACACAAGCTAAGGAGAAAAACCAAGGAAGTCAGCCAGAGCAAGATCAGGAGTTATACTGAGAAGGACACCCCACTCCTCCACCCCCCCCTCCCATGCTGGCACCTCTCCTCCATGTGGGCACACATGGATAGACATGGATGAGCCAACACATTCCCAGCAATCCTGCAGACACAGGTGTCCTGCAGATAAAGTCATCTGGAGCCTTAAAATCCAACAGTTCCTCACCTCTTTGTTAGGGAAGAACAAAAATTGGCCTAAAAATACAATTTTTTTAAATAATAGGTTGACATATTTTCCAACTGCTCTCCCCCTGGTCCAGGCATTCCTTGCACCACATCAACCACAAAATCTCTGGGGCAGTATCACTTTTCCCCACGTCCACAGCATACGATGCCCCTCACCTGATTTCAGGCTTGGCAGAAACAGAACATTTCCCAAGAACCTTCTCCTTGGAGAAGATGTTCTAACGCTGATGCTGACATACATATAAGATGACATATGCTAAATGCTGTTTGCTTCAAAGAAATCCAAAAATAACTGGATCTTACATGGAGGACATGTACGTCTGGCACGGAAGGCTGACAGTGCCCAGCAGAGCGAGACCTGCAGGAGCTGGGAGGTTTTCCTGGTGTCTGGGCAGCTGAAGCCCCCACGGGCCCAGCTCTCCACACCAACAGAGCATGTGAGTCCTTCCAGATGGATCACAGCTCCCACCCACCAGGAATCTCCTCAAGGAAGGGATGGGTAAGGGCCAGATCCAGTAAAGAAGCCAAAGCTCCGTGTTCAAACTGGGTGTGGGATCCTGAAAAACACTCCTGAGCCCTGCGATTTGCTGGTGCCCAGCCACACACAGATCCAATCCTGCCCTCTCTGCCTCACTCGTCCAAGCTTCCCTGGGACACAGCAGCCATGCCCAGGCACTGGGGACTCTCTGACACCAGCCAGAAGAATCAGTCCTGTTCCCAGCGCAGGTTTTGCAGACCCCAATGTCACAGAGCCACATCACACTCCTGCCATTGGAGGGTCCCTGCACAGCTCGTCCAAAGCTCCCTTGGTGACACCCAGCCACCTCTGCCTTTGAATAAATCTGTATTTTCACCAAAAAAAAGAATTGAGAGGTCAGTAGTAAAAACTGGAACCTAACTTAGGTGAAGTGCAGCTCCCACCTACCTCACTTGACCTCCCCAGAGCAGAGGACAATCAAACCAGAGGAATTACACCTAATCCCAAAGGCCCACCTGATCCCAGCACACCACCAACATCCACAGCCCTTCCCCAAAGTGGTGTCAGTACACAAAGGCACAGCCCCTTTCTCCTATTTGACTCCCATTCAGCTCTTGGGAACAAAGATACTCCGTGGAAGGAAGTTAATTACAAGTGGAATGAAAAGGTTCCTCCCTCTGTATCCGTCGCCTTCTCGCTCATCCATCGCACCGCTCATCACCACAAGAGGGTAAATAGGAGCACACGAACCCCCACGCTCTCAGATCCCACTCCTTTCATGTGCTCCTCTATTATTAGTCTCCTTTAGAAGAGCCTGCCATCTTTTTTCCCCCTGCTAATCTATGGATAATTATTTTCCTTGCCCTTCAGCAGCCCTCTTCTATTTCTGCTCTATCCTTTTGGAGCCGAGGTGGCCACACAGAGCCAGCAATCCCAGGTATCTGAAAGCAGCTCATATCTCCTCCACTTCTTTGGTCTCTGCCGTTCAAGGAGGTATTTTTCACCTTCCAGCCCCCCCAGCTCCTCACCATCCCTGGGAGAGGGAACAGCCTCTGCTGAGCCCCCCGGGGCCGTCCCGTCCAGTTCCCCTCCCAGATACACTCTAAGGCCCTTTTTTTTTTCCTCATCTCGGGTTTAATGAGGCCCATTCAACCCTCCCAAAGACAAAAGGCCCTTCTCGTTTCCAAACGGATTTACACGACGCATCAGTGAGGCATAAACGGGTCTCCATGGCAACGCTCACCGACCCCCCCAGCTCTGGGATGCCATTTTACAATTCTGCTGCTCCCCAAAACCCTTTTGTTGCTTCTCTGCCAGCTGGGAGGCTCCTCGCAAGCCGGTAACCCCCCACCCCACACGCCTGGGTGCCAGGGGTGACATTTTTTGAGGTGAAGTTACAAGATGCCCAAGCCAGTGTCCCCCTGGCACAGACACCCCAGAAAGCTCCACACTGCGACCTACTCTGGGTCATGGTCAAGCCAGGGTTGGGGTGGAGAGGAAGGGATGGAAACACCAAGTGCAGGGGAAACAAACCCAAACTGCCCCTCTCTGCCCAGAAAGGGGGGTGATGCCCAAGGCAGTGTGGTCTGTCCATGCTCAAACACCAGCCCCAGTCAGAGCACGGCTCCCAGCACCCCTCCACAAGGAAATCGGTGGCTCTGGTGATTTCCATGCTTTGGCAATGGCCAAGAGGCCACTCCAGTGCTTCACACAGAGCTTTGGCAAACAGGAGCCTCATGTTCAACATTGGACCATAACTCTCCCCAGGCAGTCTCAAACACTGAAGGTACATTGCTCACCCGGAGCAGTCATGGAAGCAGAGAAGGTGAGATTCAGGGAATGGGGGATGCAGAGAATGTCTCACTGCAGCTCCCTGAGATTTGCTCACATGTTGCAGTCACTGCCATAGCTCTGAAGACCAAGGCATTGTCCAACCACTGGGGAACACACCAGAGAGCCCACTTTTTCAGGAAAATATCCACCACTGCTGGGTTTCTCAAGCAGGAAGTCAGGAGCAGGATCCTGTTTTCAACTGCAAACTTGTAGCTTGTGGACAGGTCTGCTTTCCCCTCCTACAGTCCAGACTCCTGCTCCTACCACCAGCCAAGAGCAGAGGAGGGTTCCAGCCATCAGGATGCTGGGAGAACAGGTCAGCAGGCTTCAGGAAAGCTGGCATGGATGCTGTGGGATGCCAGCCACACCTCAGCACCCAGAGCCAGAGGCTGCCACCACAGCTGGTGACATCCCTGGCCCCAGTGACTCAGACCTCCTGTGCCACAGCAAGGCTGCAGGAAGGGCTTTCTCCCTGAGCTATCCCCATAATTACAGCATGGCCAGGGAGAGTATCCAAGCGCCAGACTCCCCACCAGCCCCAAGGAGGATGACAGATCACCACCACCAAAGGCAGCACCCACAAAAGGGAGAATGTTCTCCTTTGTTCCATTGTGGGCTCAGCCAGGATGTGTCCTGATGCCACTCCATCACTTCCAGGAACAGCTGTTGACCACCCTCATGCCCCAAGGAGGAAGAAGAAGAGAAGGAGAAGGAGAAGGAGAGGGAAGGCTCCCAGCCCTCACAGCAGCCGGGCCTGCCAGGAGCAGCCATGTGCTGCTCCATCCTCCCAAGTCTGCGCACACTCCATGCATTCAGACGCTGCACCCGAAATATCTCAGCGCAAACCTAGCAAGGGGGGGAAACAAAACCTGCTGCTAATTGAGGGATTTTGGAGTCGATTTAATTAGGGCCAGAGCACTGGCGCAGGCTGCTGCTGCCACCTGCAGCACTCTCCGCAGCCGCTGGCGTGGGCTCAGGGGACCCCGGGCTCCCGCCCACGCCCGCCTGGGGTCCAGACAGGGAATGAGGAACACCGGGAGTCCCGCAGGCTCACCCCCGTCACACACCCACCCCCCAAACCCGTTATTTCCCAGCACAATAAGCACCTCCAGCAGCGACGGAACCAAGGGCTCGGCCAAAAAATAAAAAGGAAGAAAAGCCATATTTTCTCCCTGGAGTCGGATCGTCCCGTTCTCCCCTCGGAGGAATCAAGAGGGGCCGAGTTATCTAATTAATGCTGGCAGAAGCGGGAGGCCGAGGGCTGGGGGGCGGCGGCGGCCCACAAAGGCGGCGTGGGGAGCGGTCTCCCCGCCGCCGCCGCTGGCATCCCCCGGCAATGGGGCCCCACGCTGGGAGTGAGGTAAGAGGGGATTCAAAGGGGGGTTTGTCAGGGGTTTTGTTTTTGGAAACGGGGGAGGGGAAGGGGACAGGGCTTGACAAGAGCTGACAGACAACTGAACAAAACCATAAGGGCCATGAATGGCAACACGGCGCTTTAATTGGCGTAGGAATGGAGAGAGAAGTGAGACAATGAGGCTGGGCGGCGGCGGCAGTGGGCACTCACCTTCTCCTACCCGCACCCCAATCCCTACCCCAACAGAGGTTGGCAGCTGGAGGCTGCACCGTGACCCCCATGCCAAAAAACACCACCTAAAACCCACGGGGAGAACACGGAAGCAGAAGGACAGCGCCCAGCACACGTCAGGCATCACAAAACCCTGACGGCACCAGGAGCGGCACAGTCCCAGCCCCGGGATGCTGCAGATATTAAATGATCCATCGGAAACAGCTCATGTTCCCGCTCGGCTCCGTGTGTTTTCCGGCTTCGGTTTGGCCACTCGTGCCCTGGCTACAGCCCCGCTCATCCGGAGGACGGGGGGCTGGCAGGGGGAGAGAGGGAGAGGCAGGTTAAAAGGGAACACGGTTGGATCAGCGGGGTTCCCACTCCTTCCCTGACCCCTCCGAAATAAAACGGAGGAGATTTCGTCTCCCGGTCCAAAGCAAAGAATTACTTTGGCAGGGGCTGCGGCGGCGGCCGGGCGCCCACTTGGAAGGGAAAGCAGCAGGAATATGCCCAAGGAACCCAAGACAAGCCCTCCCCGCCAAGCCCCGCTCATTCTCATGCAGATCAACCCCAGTCGGGACAGAACGGAGGCAAATCGCAGGCCCCCCTCCCCAGAGCAGGGCTGGGGGCACAGGGAAGGGCAGATGGGGGGTTTAGCACATCAGACCTGACAGAAACCCCGGTGTTCTCCAAGATCCCCCCTCTTCCCACCTCTCACTTTTCAAGCTCAGTTGGAAAAAAAAGAACAGAAAGCTAAGAGCCAAGAGCTGAAGTTACAGCTGGTAGTTGGGCCTTAGGAGAGAAGGAGCCCCTTCCTTCCTGAACTCCAGGACCTGACACCCCACATAACCCTGCACCCCACAAACACAGTTTGCAGCCAGGAGTCTCAAATCTCCCTGTGGGGCAGTAACTGAGTGCTCCTGCTGCTGCATTCCAAGGGGTACAAGAGGGCTCCCCAAATCCCTCAGCTTCCCACTTCACTGGCCACCTCCAAAGCAAGGGAGAGGAGCCACCAGCCTCCTCATTTTTTTTGAGAAATACCAGAAAAATAAAGCCCACACACGTCTTGGGGAGCAGTAGAAACCACAAGGTCTCCTGGATTTCCCCTGGCCCCCAGAAGTCCCTCAGTGTGTCCCAGGGCTTGGGTTTCCATCCCTGGAGATCCCACTGAGGGCTGGGAGGCAGCTCCAGAGCACCCACCCAGGTCCCTGGGGCTCTGGCTCAGCCCGGGGATGCAATGCTGCGGTTTCAAGGATTAATCCCAATGTTAGGAACCGGGCAGGGAGGAGCAAACCCTGCGGAGGGTTCCCCATCCCAGCTGTGGGATGCCCTGCCCTGCCCTGACAGGTCTCCCGGGTTTCGCCAGCCCTGCCAGCCCCTGGTCCCAGGGGAGCAGCGTCACCCCCACCGCGCCGCCCTGACTCACTCCGGGCCGCTTTGATCCCCCGGCTCCCGGAGTGGCCAAACGAGTTCTGGCATTCCAGCCCTGGCTCCCGTCTGGAAGCGCCATCTTCCCAGGCAGCTGCAAATCACCAGCCCTCAGCCCCGGCGTCATTACTGGGAACTTGTTCGGCTGCCACCGGCACTGGGGGTTATTAAGAGCTTCCCAACCCCCATCCCAACACAGGCCATGTGCACATCTGCCCACAGCTGCCCAGACAGAAGGGACCTTGATGACCACTCAGCTCCAACCCTGCCATGGGCAGGGGCACCTTCCCCTACCCCAAGTTGCTCCAAGCCCTGTGCAGCCTGGCCTTGGACACTTCCAGGGGCCCAGGGGCAGCCACAGCTTCTCTAGGCAACCTGTGCCAGGGCCTCTCCACCCTCACAGGGAAGAATTCCTTCCCAATATCCCATCTAATCCTGCCCTATGGCAAGTGGGAAGCCATTCTCCCTTGTCCTGTCTCTCATCTGAAGTCCCTCTCCAGCTGTCCTAGAGGCCCTTTAAGCACTGGAAGGGGTTCCAAGGTTTCCCTGGAGCCTTCCCTTCTCCAGGCTGAACCAGGTCACCCCATGCTCCTCACTCCCACACCAATCCCACCACTGGCTGGCTGCACTCAGCTGCCCCAGACCTTTGGCCCTGCTCCACGGGGGTGGATGGGGCTGGGTTAGGTCTGGGAGAAAAAGCTGAAGATGAGTCACAGGACCTCAAAAGTTCATTTGTTCTCTCCTCTCTTGTCCTCCTGCACATAACTGAACCATCACCAAAGCCTGGAGAGCCAGCTCTGCAGGGAAGCTGGATCCAGTCTCCTCCTCCAGTCCTGTTCTGGATGTCACCCAGCAGGACAGAAACTGCTCCCTTCTCCCCAGAACCTGTTCCCAGTGCTGCCCACACCCCTCTTTACTGCGAGGTCCTGTTCTGGAACAACAGCCCAAATTTTCTCCATATTTACACCAAAAAGACCTTCCTAAAGATTTCACCATGGGAAGGAGTTGGGACACTCTTGTGCTCCCCCTCAGCAGCCCTTCCACTGCTCCCAGGTTACCCAGCTGAAGTCTGAAGGGAAGAGCAGTAGCTGAGGGAGGGGCCAGCAGAGAGGCCTGCACAGCACAGGAGTGTCAGGTTTTAATCCCTCCTCCAGTACAAAGAGATCTGGCTTGTACTTGCTTTTATTTTTAGGCCAGATTTACATGTACAGTTGAACTTCAATCCAATGTACAACTTCCAGCTGGGAATGAGAGAGGAGAGGACCCAGAACCCAGCCAGAGATCTTGGGACTGGTGCTCCTTTCCATCTCCAAGGATGTCACCAGACTCTGCCAGGACACACGGCTCCCAGAGGGAGCTTTCACAAGGCACTAAGCAAAGCTCATGTTTAAACCTAAAAATAACCCAGCCCTTGGGCCTGGGGAGGAGGAGGGCAGAGCACCGAGCCTGTCCCGCTCCAGCGCCAGCAGTTTCCAATTGCCTGCGGACGGGGAGTGTTCCCAATCCTCCCCCCGAGACGAAATCCTCCGCCTTGCCACCCACACTCATGGAAGAAAACTGGCGAGAGCCGCAGGAGAGACCAAAGTCTCCCCCAGCCACATCCTGCCCCCCTGCTCTGCTGCCAGATGTGATCCCCCAGAGCCCTGCCCCAAGATCCCGCTAGCTCCAGCGTCCCAGCAGCGCTCCTCGCCCCACTCAGTGTGTGCCACCAGGCTGGGGCCACATCCCAGCCATGCCACCATGCTGGGAGCCTGAGAGGCCTGATGCCACCAGTGCAACCAGAGTTCATTCCAAGGCTGGTGTCTGTCTGTCCTGCTGAGGCACAGCCAGTTCCCAGTCCCCAACACAGAGCTCCACGGAGCTGCAAGAGCAGAGACCAGCCCACACCTTGGAGCAATGGTTTTGGGGTGGCCCCTAGAGAGGGGGTCCTTTAACCTGGCTTGGGAAAACCCCAAGTGAGCAGCACCAGTGCTGTTGTGGGTCCTCCCCGTTCTGCTCTGCAGCCCCTGGCAGGACTCACCCACACAAATCCCACCAGACTCCAAATCTCCTCCCTGACCCTCAGCTCCTCCATTCTGCCCCTGGCAGGATTCAACCCACAAACCCCTCGCTGCACCCCAAATCTCCTCCCTGACCTCCAGCTCCTCCATCCCTTTCCTGCTTCCCTCTCCCAGAAAATCCCTTCATGGGGCTCTAGCTTCCAAATATCCCACTCCACTTCAACTCCCTCAATTCATTTAAGTCTTTCTTTGCACGTAAGGTGTTTTTTCCTTTGCCTTTCTCTTTTTTTAACTTATTAAGGAGAAAGTTCAAACCGTTGGCAGTGTCTGCGACGCACTAATTTGGAACTTAGTGCAGTGTCGACATTGCATTAAGTATTTCTGTCAACCATGAGGACACACCATGTCTGTGTAAGAAATTACACCAGCAATTATAGCTAAAGAGGCATGTAAAATTAAAAAAAAAAAAATTAATGTATTCAGAAATGATAACTGACATTCTTATTAGGATTAATCTAATTTTAGTAGACTCATTTATATCCTGCCTCTGGATAAAAAATGAGTTTCAATTTTAAAACCTGGATAAAAAGTGGCATTTTTTAAAAAAGTACTTTTAGAAGTCACCCTGCATGATTAAGCGGGATGATAATGCGAGGAAGCTTAACAAAAAGCTGTGCCATTAAAGGAGATATTTGTTAAACAAAACAGAAGCAGAGATATTTATCAAGCCCAGCAGATTATTCCAGGGTAACTCTGGACCTGGCACTGCTGGATGTTGCTTGCGGTCGCAAGTTAATGGAGAGAAAATTGGGAATGGCAGATAACGGGGAAGGGGCAGGAGCAAGACACGGAATGGCAGCATTGAGGAGAGCCATCCATAGCCTGGATAAGTCCATGCCCCATTGGACACAGACAGGCATAAGGCAAAGTACAGGAGTCACTCAAAGACTGGGAAGAAAAATCCCAAAAAATGAGTCAGTTCACATATCCAAAAAAGAAAGAACACGAGATGGAACACACCAAGGTCCTTCCCAAGGTTTGCCAAACACCAAGTGGGTCTTGGCCCATTCCAGCATGGCCCAGCCTGCCTCCATGGCACGGCCTTAGATGGGCTGTTGGTTCAAAATGTGCCCCTGGCCTCAAGCTCTGGTGCTGGCATGTTTTAACTCCATGGCAATGGGAGCTTTGATTGATACACAGGTTCTGGCAGGGCACAGGAGTGTCTCTTCTCCCTGTGCCAGCCAACCACACACTTCCATCTCCATCAACACCTCACTGACCCACAATCTCCTCATCCATCGAACCAGCCACCCCAGATGAGGAACCAGCCAAGAGGCCTCCTCCAGGCTCACCTGTTGCTCCACATCCACACCTCCGTGTGTCCATGACCACCACATCCCATGGGACACTGATGAGATCCCAGCCATCCCACGGGACAGGACACAGAGGCAGGAGGGCATGGGTAGCCTGCACAGCCAGGGTGGGAGCTGTGGCACCAACAGGGCTGGGCCCCCCCTCTCACCTACATCCCCCCATTACAAGGGAATTAAGCACGGAAGCAAAGCACCAAAAGATTTAAGAATATGTGGAAGGACTCAAAAGCCGAAGAGGAAAAAAATCCCAGGCTGATTATTTTATTTTCTCCTGACAGTTTGAGCCACAATGGCCAATAAATCCCAATTACGGATTTTAAAAATGCTTCCTGCAGACACTTAGACCATCAAGGCAATTCTGGGCTCCCATAACTCCTGGTTTATGATGGTCATACATGTCAGTTTTCCACAGAGCCCAGCATTTCAATAAAATGACCATAAACCTAGATTAGAGATTAAAGGACTGACTCAGAAGTTGTCAGAGGAAGAAACAAGTTCCCCTGCAATTGCTTTGCCATTTTTACCGACCAACAGTTTGGCTTTTTGATGGGTTTATGCCAGCAGTAAATTTTGGGCTGCTGACAGCTCGGTGTGTGAGACAAGTGAAGGCAGCAGCAGGGAGGTGCAGGGAGGACACAAGCCCAGCCCCGGGCTCAGGCGACAAGGCTGAGATGAGATGTGACAGGGCTCCTCCTGGGCTCCCCAGCGCCAGCATGGAACACGGATGCCGGCTCCGACCGACCTTCGTGGCCCCCCCCTCCCAGCCCCCCAACCTGTCAGACTTCTCTCCAGGGAGCAGCTCTGTCCTCGTTTCTCCTCCTCCCACCTTGGTGGGGTCAGGAGCTGCCAGCACATGGGAAGGTGACCCCCTGAGGGCTCCCCACGGCCAGGCAGGACCAGGGACCCCGGGGAAGATGCACAGGAGAGCATCCTGGGCCCCCCACCAGCAGCTGCCTCTCTCCTCAGCCTGTCTCAGCAGCAGCAACAGCTCAAGGGAGACGCCTTTGAAAGGATAAACGGCAGGCGTTTGTTGTGCTCCCGTTTCCTGGATGAATGCGCTGCTTCCTTTTACTAAGTGCTCTCTTAGGAGAAGGAAAAGGGAAAAATAAAACAGCAGCAGAAAGGAAGGAGGATGACTCACAGTGAGGCCACATCTCCACCGACACGCGAGAGCTGCGAGACGGTGCCAAGGACAAAGGCTGGGATCAAAAGCACGGGAGAGGATCAAACACGCGCCCTCCCCAGGGAGGGGGAAGGTTTCAGGGAGCTGCCCGGGGGGAGGAAGGTGGGATGGAGCCGGGCCCTCCCGGCCGCCCATGGGCTGCAAGCAGCCATCTCCCTTTCCTGAGCTTCAGCCACTGCTTTCACCATCTGAACAGGAGCTCCGATTGTTGGAGCTCAGTTAAGACACGCACACAGGGCTCCGCACCAGGACATGGGCAGTGATGGGCACGGAGAGCACCAGGAGGAACCGTGGCTGCACTCAACAGGAGGTGAAAAAATGCCCTTTTCCTGAGGAAATGAAAGAGCTGAGCCCGGAGCTCAGCGCGCCGAAGGGGGCCGGTGCCCTTTCTGCCGGTGTCTCTCAAAGTCTATCAAAAAGTCCCATTTACATCAAAATGCCCTCCCAGACATGCTTCGATTTTACTTTTCCCCTTTCATCTCCGTCCCCCTCCCGCCCCACCTCGCAGCCCCATTGTCCTCGCAGCACCAGGAGCGGGCCGAGCGCGCTGCCAGCGGGAAGGGAACAGGAGAGAAAGAAAAGAGCTGGAAACTAAGAGAGAAGCCGGAATCGCTGCTGGTCCCGCTCCAGCGGGAGCTGTGACCCCATCTCCTCCCGCCTGCTGCTTGGCGGCCGCCCCGGGGGACAGCGCTGGCCGTGTCCCCTCCGCGGGGCCGGGGACTCGCTGCCCCAGCCTCCGCTGTCACCCGGGGCTCTGCTCAGGCTCCGGTGGCCACAGACGGTTTCAGTGAGCTTCAACAAAAGCAAGGGCTGCAGCAGCCACCATCCTGCTCGGCTGTCCCCATCCAAGCAGCACTGCACACCCTGCTCCCAGCACCGAGGACACTGGTGGCACTGGGAAACCCCGACACAGCACTCTGGGCTTGGTCATGATTGCACATCCCAACTGGCAACGAAGTGGATAGAGCATAAATGCTTCACTCTGGAGATGAGTCTGGGGAGCTGGAACACTTCCCACAGGTGCCAGTGCCAGACTCTGCTCTGCCCCAGCCCTGTCCCACCTGTCCTCCTCCAGCAATTTGGATTTATTGAGCTGTTTCCTTCCCCAACCCTGGCCCCAGCAGTGCCACATCCTTCCCTCACTTCTCCAAGCCCCTTAAAAGCAGAAGTGCTTTCCCCAGCCTGCCGGATGGACACGCAAGCCCAAGACTGAAATCTGCTCCAGGCTCCAAGTGCAAATGAGGTTTAAGTGCAGTTTAACCCAGTAAAGCCCAGCACTAGCAGCGCACAACCCCAATGCCGTTCACCAGGCTGTGTCCACCTTGCCTGACACAGAGCTTTTCCAGTCCTCCCATCCCATTCTCAGCGTCTATTTTTAACCCCCAGCATTATTTCTCCCTGCGTGACTTCAGACACTCTCTGGGGACGAGGTGGAATTGCTGAGCTGGTTCCAGGCAAAGTGACTCAACTCTCACCTTCAGAAGCCACACAGGAATCAGAGGAGAAGTAAATTTTCCTCCATTCACATTTTCCTTTCTCTTTCCCTCCAAGCTTTGTCTAGGGCTGAAAGCAGGGAAAGCTGCAGGGAGGTAAAGTCTGCGTCCATCAGTGAGAACATGCAGCAATGCCATTTTCCTCCCTTTTCCTCCCTGGTACCTTTACAATCAGTTGGATTTACCTTGGGAAAAATCCTGCATTAACTGCTGGTGTATACAAAGGTTAGAATGGTAACCTTAACACAGGTGTTATGAGTGGAGCTCTGAGCTGCCAGGCACAGGGAATCTCACGGAGAGAGGCACCATCCTGGCAGAAGGGAGGGAGCAGCATTCCCCTCGCGGGGCCCTGGGCCGAGCGCCGGTGCCGACGCTTCATTGCTCCCTTTGAGCTGGTCTTGCCGGCGCCGCAGAGCAGCAATTAAGGAGAAGGTCAGCAGCGAAGCCCTTCAAGAATCTGTCCCTTCAGGGGAGTATCCAAACAACCCCACCATTTGCTACCTTCTAATTCCTAAAGCGCACAAGCCCAACGCCAATGCAACGCCAACCCAACGCCGAGCACTCGGAGATGCCTCACGGAATGAGGGATGCGTGTGCTGCGTCAGCCAGATGTTGACATTATTTGGCATTAAGAGCCAATAAATAATCATTAATGCTGCTGCAGCAAGCAGGCTCTCTGCAAGAAAGCCCAGATGCCAAAAACGCCGTGTTTACGGCACAAGGGGAGGCAGGATCCGGGAGAGCCGCCTGCTGTGCACAATGCAGCCGGCGCTGCCAATTCCAGAGCACATCCCAGTCCCTGAGCACTCGGCACTCCTCCTGAAGCCCCAGCTCAGGGGCTGGCAGAACTGGGAGAGAGCCCCTGCGAGCCAACCTGCTTCCACAGCCACACAGGATCACACTGGCCACCAGAAGCTTGGGTAACATCAGGAGTCGTTGCATTCCGAGCTGTCTGACACTGCTCCAGCCAGCCCTGTTTTTTGGGATGACTCCCTGGTTTCGCTCACTGGAGCTGGCAGGACGCTGGAACACACACAGCCCCGGAGACAAGGGAGGCAGCATCTGGAAGCAATTATCCCAGCACTCTTGTATCTGTCACCCACTCCTTTTGTAAGGAACCATGCCCAGTATCAGCAATCTCTCTGTCATAAACCAGGAAAGGGATTTTATCCCTCATCCCAACGAAGCAGTGGAGACTTTCCCGATGGAGAGCAGGGAGGGCAAGGCTCCTCCTGCCAGGTCACAGGAGAACTGGGCACAGCAGGGACAGGCACCTGTAGGCACCTTTAGGAAGAAGCCCACTCAGATAAGGAATACAACAATTTGCTTCCTTTGTCTGTGCCCTGGTATGATGCTGCAGCACTTTCAATATTTTATTTCTGAGTTTGATGCCCCAAAAAACCTCCAACTGTTTTACAGGCATGGATGAACTTCTGGGAGCTCTGTGGGATGGTCCCCATGCCTCCAACGCACCCCGTGCAATTCCATCCCCAAACCATGTGCTCCATCTTAAACCAACACGCCTCCAGCCTCAAACCATGTGTTTCCATCCTCAACCCACGTGCCTCCATCCTCAAAGAGGAAAAACAAGGAGGAACAGGCCTTGTCTAGGAGAGCAGGAGGCAGGAGGATCCCACAACCCTTCCCCACCACTCTGAACACCCCCTTCCCAGGCTAGGTAGTCCCTGCATTCTCCATGGCATTGTCCTCATCCCACACCATGCTCAGGGACAACATGCAGCTTGCATCCCAAAAGGAAAACCCAGCCAAGAAAGGCTGGCCGATAGGCACCAGGGCTTTTTCAGCTGGCTGGCACATCCAGAAAATCCCCAGCGCCTCAAACAGGGGCACCCCCGCCCACCTTCCCGAGCCCACAAACTCCACACACAGCAGAGGGAGGCGGCTCACGAAGACTTTCGTGCCTCTCTTGGATGTTATGAAACCAGGCAGGGAGCACGAAACTGCCTGCCGTGGGTGGGAGCACCCAGGGCTATATGGAGAGCCCAGAGGATTCCTCCGTGGTCTGGGAAAGCACGTGGCTCCCCCGCCCCGCACACACCCTCGCAGGGTGGGTTTTTCTTCTCGAGAGACTGGGTGAGCACAAATACCCAGCACAGCCCCACATGAAGGGGGTAATTAGGGAACAGCACCCAGTGCTCACCAAGTCTGAGCAGAGATCAAAAGCAGAATTGAGCATTAAACCTCACCAGGATCGGGAGCTGCTCCCCAGAATGGACTCCTGTAGGACACCAATCCCTGCATCTCAGAACCACTCACTGCAGGTAGGGGAATGCCAAGCCAAGGCAACACAAGCAGGAGGCTTTCCTCCATCCCCCTACATCCAGCAAGTCTTCCTGTAGCGCAGGGAAATGAAATAAAAAGAAGGAAAATAGGAAAAAGCTCTTATACTGCCATTAAATGAGCAGCAAGCATGAAGCTCAAAGGATGGAGCAGTGGGAGAGGGCTGGGGGTCCAGGAAGCACAAGGGACTCTCCTCTCCCTTTCCCCTTCCTCCACTGCTTTGCCAGGATGTTGCTGCCTCAATTATTTCAGTAATTAGTTGAGTGCAGGCACTGCTAATGGGGGGCAGGGGAAGAGGGGCACAGGGAAAGGGGGCTGCAGGAAAAAGGGGGCACAAACCAGCTGGGATGCACAGCCAGATCTCGGCCTCACAAAATTTCCATGAAAGAAGAATAATACAAATCTTAAACCCAAACACAGCTGAAGGGGAAATTCCAGCTGCCTCCAGCCCTTCACACCTCCAAGCGCCTTCCTGAAACCCCAATCCAGCCAGGCCTCCTTGGCCCAGTGAGAGGGAAGGGGGCTGTGCATCCCCAATGGCACTGGGACAGCCTTTCCCACCTCCTGGGGAAGCATCTCTTTCTCCTCCTCCTCCTCACATGCTGTGAAGGAAGCTGGGAACAATGGGATGCACCAGTGCCAGCTCTGGCAGGGATGGACACTCATGGACCACCCATCTGACTGCCCAGGGACAAGGGACAAGCTGGGAGGGGAGCTGGGAGGGACAGCCTGGAGCAAGGGGCACAGGAAGCTGCCAAGACCCCCTCCCTTGCTTGGTGTGAGGGGCAGCTCCCTGTCCTGGTGACATGGGGGGACACAAGAGGACAGAGGGAATTCAGCAACTGCAAGCTGTGGTCACTGAGGGAGGGGCTGTGCAGAGCTTCCCCATCTTCCCCCAGCCCAGCTCTTCCCATAGGAGAGGGGCTGCTGCCTGAGCCATGGGCCAGACCTTCCCTTACAAAAATAACATTTCATCTTTTTTTTTTTTTTTTTAATTTCTTCTTTTGAAATAATTGACTAATTGGCTGAGCCCCAGGTCCGTGCTGGGAGTGGATCCCAGGTCTGCTCTTGCATAAAGCGTTTACTAAAGACATCATAGGAGGACAGGAGAGGAGAAGAGAGGAGGGGGGCCAGGCAGAGCCCGGCAGGCCGGGGCGGTGCCCAGAGCACGCTGGAAATTTCCCATCGCACCCAGAGGGAGGAAGCCCAAAAATTAATCCTGATCATCCCCCGCAGCACAGCTCTGCCCTGAGCAGGGCCTGACTCAGCCGGGATGGGCATCACCTGGGGCGGGCATCACCCAGGATAGGCAGCACCCAGGGAGGGCAGCCCAGTCCCAGCACCCTCAGAGCGGGGCTGTGAGTACGTGAAAGGGAGGGGGTCCCCCTCCTCTCCTCCCTTTAATCCCCAGCCCCAAAGCAGAGCCCTTTCAGGGGAAAGTGTAATGCAATACCTGGAAAATTTCTCCCACCCGTTCTCCGCTGTCGGCTGCCAAATTTAAAACATATTTGCTGCCTGGCCTTGAAGAAATGTAACCTGCTGCCCAATTCCAACACGTTCATTCTTTGGGGGGCAAGGAAAAAATTCACAGAGCCGCTGGTGGCTCCTCTGCTTACACCCACAGCCCTCAGGGCTGGGAGCTGCCAAAAAGCTGCCTGGGAGCCTCTGCCAGCACACACCAGAACGCCAGGAAAGAACAGGAAGGAGAGAGCCCTTGCACAGCAAGAGGTTTTTGAGTCCATGTCCATGAACCCTGAGAAGCAGCTGAGGGTGCCACCAGACAAAAGCCCTTGGAATATGCAACATTCAGGGTAGTAAAAAACTCTGGAGCATGGGGAATAGGCAGGGACTTGCAGGGAGAGGATCCCCATGCTGAAGTGGAGCCACCCCATCTCCCCTCACAAGTGGAGAACTAAGGGAGCAGGTGGATGCACACGCAGCCCCATCCCTCATCCCACCACCCCAGCTCCTCACCAGGAGGAATTTTCTGAAACCAGGATTTCAAGGGGAGGCTGGAGCAGTGGGAAGGGGCTGGGGGAGGGCACAATGTGTTTAGCAGACTGAGCGATCCGACAGGGCCCATTAAAGGAAACAATTTGTAATACAATAATTATTATGTCGTTTCTCTGGCCTCTTTCCTAAGCCTCCCTTTAAACAGTTTGAGGCTTGAGGGGCCTCTAGAAAACAGAAATCTGTGGGGCTGAGGGTGCTCCAATGTCTACATGTGCCAGAATGTGGAAGATGGGATGGACATATGGAACAGACACTTGCTTGAAGCTCTCCATGCAAAGGGAGCTCATCCTGGTTTGCTCACAATCCTTGAAGAACACAGGGAACAAAGAGGAACTGCTGCTCCCCAAGTGCAGGGGATTATCAGCAGATAAGGGTTCTCTCTGGGAACACCACTGGATGTAGATCCATACTTGCTCCAACCTGGAGCGAGGCCGGGCCCCGCGGCCACTCCAGCTCGGCTTTTCTGCTCTGAAGTTCTCGGCCACACATCTGAAGAAAGCGGCAGTAGCGAACAACAGAGCGAGAGCAAGCAACACAAATCCCCGGGATAATGAGCCCGGAGGAGGGAGACGGTGGGCTCTGTCTGAGGAGGGAGCAGTGCTTTTATTGGAGAGGCCTAAAAGGGCTATAAATCCTCAGATTCAAAGGCGAACTCAAGCTCTTTCAAGTCGGAGGAAGGCCTGGGATGTGTCAGCTGGGAGGACTAACCACGCCGCGTCCCCTGCTGAAGTGGCCTCTTCAGCAAAGCCGCGGAGCAGCCCGGGATATTACACCCAGATCCTTTCCATATGCTCCCGGCCGGCCGCAGGCAGGGCACGACGGCATCCCTGCCGGCACCGGGAGCCGCCCGACCCCCCGCACAGGAACACTGCCCACCCTGCCTTACCGGGGGTGCCTCTGTGCCCATTCCCCTTCCAAACCCCATTGAGGATTTGCCCCCCGAAATCCCAGCGGGAGCAGGGGGCTGCGTCCCTCCCTCCCTCTCGCGTTTGGCTGCGATACTACAGCAAGCTCAGACAAAGAGCGCGGAGCCCAGCACCAGCGCATCCCTGCATCCCTCCACATCTCCAGGCTGCCAGCCCTGCCTGCCAACCCGCACACCAGGCCGTGCTCCCGTGTTTCAGAAATCCATTAAAAGGGAAAAATTGGTGGCAAAGAGGAGACGGCGCCGAGCCTCAGCCCTGTGCGAGCAACCGCAGACGCTGCCCAGCCTAATGAGAAGGAAAACATGGACACATTCTGGGATCAATGGGAATGGTGTAAGGGGGTTTATAGCTCACAAGCCATGAAAAGGCACTCTGCTTTTCCCAAAGTATCTATTCAGAAGAGGTGGGATGGCAAAAGCCAGGCAGTGCAGCTGGTACACAGGGCTGGGCTCATCCTGGTAGGATGCCAGGGGCAAGGAAAGGGATTCCTGGGAAGTGGGATGTTCCTGTCCCATCACCAGCAGTGATGCAAGCCTTGGTGCCACCGAAACCAGCCAGGACCCCCAACTAGGGAGAGTTTGAACTTCCCAAACTCCAGCCTGAAGGTGCTGGGACAGACGGAGCTGGGACAGCTTGTGCAGTGTCTCCCAAGTATCCCAGCCTGGCACCTCCACACTGGCACCGGCAAGGGCCAATCCATGTCAAACCAGGCGACTCCAGGCTTCTCACCACAGCCCAGCCCCAGCAGACATGACACAAGTGGATCTCTGTGCAGGCATAGCACCACAGAGGGATAGAGCCTGTGAGAAACACCCAAGAGGAGCTCATGGCTGGACTCCAACCAAACTCCCAGCTCTGCCCTCACAAAGCCCCCCTGGAAAAGCCAGGTCCCTTGGCCTCAGAAAGGGCAAGCAGCCCACCTGGGAAGGGCCGGCTGTGGGTAGGAAAAGGTTATTCCCGAGCAGGCGAGCCAGGGTTATAAATAGCTGGCATTTTTGAAGTGCAGCTGCTCAGCTCAGCTCAGCTCGGCCGGGGCAGCACTGCCACGCCGGCACCTGAGCCGGCTCGGATCCCGCCCGGGGGCTCCGGCAGGGAGAGCTCACAGAGAAGCCACTGCTCACTGCAACACCACGAGGAACCCCCCAAACCTGTCCCCTCGTCCTCCAGGGAGGAGGGACTGGAGGCCCCCGAGCCGTGCTCCGGGGAGCGCCTGCAGCCTCCGCTCCAGCTCCAGCAGAACCTGCTCCACGGAAGGGCAGGGGCCAGGAAAACCCCACTGAGCACAAATCCAGCCTCACCGAGCAGGACATTTAGCCCTGGCTTGTCCGACTCCTCTGGGACCAAGCCCGGACAGGCTGGGGGAGCCAGGATTGCCTGGACTCCAAGGCTCAGCCGTGAGCAGAGCACTGGGGCTCCAACCAGGGATGGGATCCTGAGACTCCATGAGCCCAGCACCACTGCTCCAACCAGAGACAGGATCCCAAGGCTCCAGCACAGCCATGAGCAGATCAGCAGGGTTCAACAACAGACGGGACCCCAAAGCTCTGAGCTGGTGATCAAGCAAGAGACAATCCACAAGGGGCAAGAAAACCCCTCCTGAAGGATGCCAGGACTGCACCAACCCTCTCCACAAGCAGGAGGACCAGCACCACCATCCCTCCTGCTCTCCGGAGCAGGATTCTCTGCCACACCACCTGACCCAGAGCAAGGGATGGGAAGGGGAAAAGCATTGGGAAACAGCAGCAAGAAGCTGGGCTCTCCCTCAGCCCTGCACAACAAAAGCCCCACAGCCCAGCCGCGCATTCCTGCCCAGATGTGACGCCGCGATAGCGCCGAGCGAGTCCTGCTCCTGCTCCCTGATCCCAGCAATCATTAATTAGAGACAGAACGGAATCAGCTTTGTTTCTCCCCACCCTATTCCAGCTGCCAGACTCCAAGTAGCATGTGCTACTGATCGCTCCAAGATGTTTTCCCACCGGAGTCCAGCGCTCCTTGGGCAGACAGGCTCCCCAGCAGCATGGCCATGGTTGTGCCAAGGAGAGGGTGCCCTGCCACGGGGGCAGCGAGCATAAAGCTATGGGAAAGCTGGGGGGAAGCTGGGACATATAAATCCTACAGGGAAACAAGGGATCATCCCCACTGCTAAGCCTCTGGTTTATAGGGGACAATCCAAAAAGCTCCTGAAGGACGTCATGCAAGGGACTACTCGTGCACTCCAGCTCTCTGTGACACCCATGATGCCTAAAAACACAGACAGGGCTTGGAGGGACCCCTGAGCCCCCAGTGAAGCAGTTTGGGGGAACCCCTAAACACCTTATGAAGCTGCTCCCCCCAGCCCACCTGGCCACACCACCAAAGGCACAGGCACATCCCGCCCTGCCACATCCAGCCCGTCTGGGATTCAAGGGAACAGCTTAGACCCCAGAGCGACACAGGCACTCAGGTGCAGTGGAGGAAAGCAGCCCCTGCCAGCCCCCTGCCAGTCCTTCCCAGTCAGAACTGGCATGGAAGCCCCATCCAGCCCCGCTGCCAGGCAGATCCAAGGAGCTGCAGCAGCTGTTTTGCTCCGGAGAAAGCTCCGGCTCCTTTTACAATCAATCAGCCACCCCATCACGGCTCTTTTTTTCTTTTAAAGGAAGCAGTTAAATCCATTTTATGGAATCCAGCGGTATTTACCCTGCTACTGCAAGAGCCGCAGCCCTGCCTTCCCTTTTTTTTTAATTTAAGTTAATGAAGTCATTCCCAAACGACCCGCAAGGAGCCCTGGGTGCTCCTTTCCCCCTGGCACAGGCAGAGGGAGAACGCCGCGGGTGAAACATGGGCTGGGCACGGGGGGTTCTGCCTTGTGGGGAGCAGGAGCTGGGAGGGCTCCCAAAGGCCTGGCACCCAGCAAAGGGTCCCCCCCTTCCAAAAAGAAACTTCAACTGGAAAGCAGGCTGTCCAGGCTTGCTTTGCCCAAGCCAGCCTTTGGAGATGAAGCAAAGTCCTGGAAAGGCCACGGTGCACAGAGGGGCCATGGGATTCTTGATGGGAACACAGAATCATAAATCCTGGAATGGTTTGGGAGGGGACCTTAAAGCCCATCCAGCCCCACTCCCTGCTATGGGCAGCAACACCTTCCACCAGCCCAGGTTGGTCCAAGCCCCATCCAGCCTGGCTTTAGACACTTCCAGGGATGGGGCAGCCACAGCTTTTCTGGGCAACCTGTGCCACGGCCTCCCCACCCTCACATCCAAGCATTTCTTCCCAATATCCAACCTAAACTTCCCATCTTTTTAGTTTAAACCCGTTCTCCATCTCTCAGCCTCAGGAAGGGGGAGTGTCTACAAGTCAGAAATTACTTTTAATTAAAAATAAGCAGCGAGTTTTCCCTATTGCCTAAATCCTGACATTGCGAAGCGCCTCCCGCGCCCACGGCTCCCGTAATTCCATCCCATCTGCTCCGACAAGTGCGAGCCCCCTGCTCCAGAGCTCCAGGCCAGCCTTTCCCCTCGGAAACAGCCTTCCCACAAGCACTTTGTCCCTCGTAAAACGGCATTAAAAGAGGCAAAGATCTGCCAGGCTTCAACCCCAGCGCTGACAGAATTCCATGGGACACCATCATGTCATTAAAGGCAGAATAAAAATACCACGAAGGATTAGACTTTTGTCTGGGTTTTTTTTTTTTCCTCTTTCCCTCACCTTTTTTTTTTTTTTTTTCTTAAATAAATGCATTTATTTGGTTTTTAACAAGTTCGGAACTGAGCAAAACTTTCTGGAAGGGAAAGAGGGAAAAGCAGAGGCGAAAGGAGGCGTTCTCTGGAGCGGCGTGGATGATGTGTCCCATTTCCCCCACCTCCTTATTAAAATACTTTCTGGGGAGGCGAATTCCAGCCTGAAATGAATTTTCCAAACCATATTTTATTAGGAATGTTTCCCTTTAACGGTCGGTACAGGAGCCCACCAGGGTCAATATTTCTCCCAAATTACAGCCGAGGGAGTTGAGAAAGGATTTAGCCAGAATTCCTCTGGCAATTCCCGGCCGTCCAAGGAGAGCACGCTCCCACCACCCCCCGTCTGCACAGCAAAGGGGACGAGCAAATCCCAGAAGCACTTTCCCCAAAGCCCCCCTTGGACACGATGGAATAAATTAAATCCATATTGCCTCTCCAAGCCCCCTTCCAAAGGGCTCTGCAGGCATCCCAGGGAAAGCTCACTCAGAAGGTGAGCTCATCCCAAGCACAGGTTTGAGACAATTATCACTTTTTCCAACAAAACCATTCCTAGGCTTATTTTTTTCTCTTTCAAGACCCAGCATCCTCACAGTGGGAAGTGGGTGATGATTTCACCGCTGGCTTTGGGACACACACCCAGGAGCCGACCTGGGCTTCCCAACCCAGCACGCAGTTTAAGCCTGACTTAACTCGATTAGGAAATCATTCCATCTATCGGATGTGTTATCAGCATCCCTCTGATAACACCAGGAGCCCCAGACTCGCTGGTGGAGAGGGAGCCCACAGCTCCCAGCTGCCCAGAAAGGGCAGGAAAATATTTTCCTTATTTACAGCAATCGTGCTGAGGCTGGCTGGGCCCGGAGCACCACGCTTGCTCCTCGGATTCGTTGGAAAATTCCACTTAGCTGTGTTATTTTTAAAGGCTTTAGCTCTCTTTACTCTAAAAACAAGAGTTAAAGCTCAGCAGAATGGGATGGGGGCTGGCACAGCCCCGGCATTGCCCCAGGAAGGGGCTTGGAAGCCGAAGTACAGCGGCAAAAGGTTTTTACAGATTTATCTGGAAGATAATCCCAATCCAACCAAGAGCAAGAGTTTTCCTCCAGCTGGAGCCGGACTTTGCCCAGCACAAAGCCCAGACTGGTTTCCTCAGCTGGGTTTGCTGGGAGCGGCCGTGAGGAGGCTCTGCCCGATGCCACGCAGCCGGCAGAGCTCGGAGCTGGGAAAGAAAGCGACGGATCCCGAAGACAGATCCCGGACATGAGGATCCGGGGCTGCTCCACAGGGGCACAGACTGGAGGGATCTGACTGGGATCACAGCCAGGCCCCGAAAGTCCCCACAGAGGCAAAACACTTCCATGGGTTTTGCCTGTGCATGTCCCAGCAGAGCCATTTCTGGCTGGAAGTGCCGACGTTCAGGCGCTTCTCACTCTCTCCTGTCCCTGTGAGGATACAGGGATGGGGAAGCACCCACAGGAGCAGCCCCACACGGGATGGCACATTCCCAGAAAGCTGGGTCCAGGGCAGACAACCTCTGAGCTCCAAATCCACGGACAACCGAGAGCAGACAACCCCCGAACTCCAAATTCCCGGAGAATGGAGAGTGGGCAAGCACCGAGCTCCAAAGCGGGGTAGAACTGAGGGTGGCAAAGCACCAAGCTCCAAACTGGGAGAGGAAAAGCACCAAGCTCCAAACTGGGGGAGGAAAAGCACCCAAGCTCCAAACTGGGGGAGAACTGGGGGTGGAAAAGGACCAAGCTCCAAACTGGAGGAGAACCGAGGGCACACAAACACCAAGATCTGAATCTGGGGAGAACAGAGAGTGGGCAACCAACGAGCTCCAAACTGGGAGAAAACTGGAAGCAGACAAACTCGGCTCACTGAAATGGGGGAAACCAAGGGTGGACAACCCCAATCCCTGAATTCAGGGGGAACTAATAGTGGGCAACCACGAGAGCCAAACTGGGGGATAACCAAACCCAGACAACGTCTGAGCTCTGAACTAGGCGTGAACCGAAGGCAGAAAGCGCTGAGCCTCAAAAACTGGGAACAGAAAACCACCAAGCTCCCAGTTCAGGAAAACCAAGGAACCCCTCAAGTTCTCTCTGGGCACCCCATCTCCAAGGCCATCACTCCAGGGCTTGGTGGGAAGTCCTGGAGTGTCACCCCTGTGCCAGCCAATGGCCACGGCCTCCTCCCAGCTTCCCAGTGCTGAGGAGCTTAAGGAAAACCAGGGAAAGGAAGGGAAGAGGGGTGACATGGCATCCTCCAGCACCAAGCCGGAGCCGCCTCCACCTCCAGCTGCCTTTTCCCAAATAAAACCTCAATTTTCTGGAAGCAATTTGCCTGCCCCTCACCAAGCTCACGAATCCAGCGGGGCAATTCCTGAGGGAAAAGGCTCTCTCTGCTCTCAGCCAACTGACACAACTCCCAAAGAAAGGAAAGGAAAAACACACCGAGGAGAACGAAGCGACGGAGCCGCCGTCCCGGCACGTCCAGAGCTGGGGACACGCAAAGTGTGCCTGCAAAGTTCCTTCTTCCCCCACCGAGAAACCAAGGAAATAAACATTTGGTTGGAATACGTGTCCAGGCAGGAAGGTTGCCCAAATTGTTTCGGTTCTTTCCAACCCTCAAAAACTCTTTGGATTATTTTTGGGTTATTTTTTACCTTGAGAAGTGTGGTGGAGGGGGAAAAAAAATAGCAGCAGGCTAAAAGCAGGAATTTTTTTGAAGGGAGAAAGGAGTAAGATAAATAAACATTCCATGACCTACAAGATAAAGCTGAGCAAGGGCCACCGACCCATCCTGACCACCAGCCCCGGCGTCGGGGCGACCAAACACCCCCCACTCCTCCTCCCCCTCGCCCTTCATATTGTTCCTGCACGGCAGCCGCGTCCATATCCAGAGATTTATATCAAAATCTATAAATTTATAGAATTTAGGTGGCTCTACAGGCGGAGCAGCCCCACCGCCCGCTTTGTTCGGACCCAGCCCGAGGTGGGGGCGGAACGAATCCCCTCGCTTTCCTCCGCGGCTGATTTCGGATGAGAAAACCCAGAAAAAAAATAATAATAATAATTTTAAAAAGGTAATAAATCCAAAGGCTGGAGGGAAGCAGCGATCCGGGGAGAAAAAAAAAAAAAAAAAAAGAGGCGTGAAAAAAGAAAAAAAAATTAAAAACCAAGAAACAAAACGTGGTTTTCAAAAACAAAAACGGATTTCAAGAGAGGAAAAGCTGCGAGAAGTAAAAGCATAGTTAAAAACGGGGGGGAAAAAAGGGAAGGAGATTTTTTTTTTTTGGTACGAAAAGCAGCGCGGCGCCGCGGGTCCGTCCTCAGCCGAGGGTCGCTCCGTCCGCCGCCCGCAGCCTCCAGGCGCGATTTTACCTTAAAAACCTCGCTGTTTCCATTAAATCCGCATTTAGAACGCGGTTTCGGTGCCTTTTTCCCCGCGGGGGGTACGAGGCGCGTCCCTCCCGACCCCCCCCCTTCTCTCGCCGCACGTACTTGGGGTTCGCGGAGCTCCACGACACCGGCTCCAGGCTCTTGGCGAGCGGCGCGGCGAGGCGGCACAGGGCCAGCAGGACACCCAGCAGCCACCGCCCGCCGCGGGGCCGCGCCATCGTCCCTCGGCGGCGGGACGGGCCGGGCGTCAGGCGCCCATCACGCTCCGCCGCCGCCTCCTCCCGCTCCGCTCCGCTCCCCACCCGCCGCCTCCGCCCGCCCCGCACCGACTGAGGCGCCGCCCGCCGCGGCAGCCGCTCTACCCCTCCGCGCAGGCAGCGGCGCGGACAGCCCGGACGGGCGGCCAATGGCTGAGCGGAGCGGGGGGGGCCTTGCGGGAGGGCACGCCCATTGTGGGTTCTTAAGGGGAGCGCGGAGGATTTTTGCTTTTTGAATGCCCCCCCCCCCGCTTGCCCGCCGTTGCTACCGGGTTACCGGGGGGAGGTGAAGAGGCGACAGCGTTGGGGACGAGCTGGCAGAGCGCCGGTATGAGCGCAGCACCGGCCCGGCCCCATCCCCGCCGAGCCCGGCAGCCCCCCCGCTGCGCGCCGCGCTTGGCCTCGCCCTCCCGTTCAGCCGCGGTCCTGCAGCGCCCCCCAGCGGGCGCCGCCGGCAGCGCCCGAAGCGGCGGCGGAACCGAGAAATTCCCAAAAATCCCGGGCTGGGAGGGAGTAAAGGCGTTCCACCGCTTTGGGGCTTCTTTTCCAGCGAATTGCAGGGTATTTAAATTTTTAATTGAAAAAAAATTAATTCACTTCTTCTACTTTTATTTTATTTTATTTTTTCCAGGGTTTTTCAATGGTTTTGTTCATTTTTTCCCGTTTTTTAAAAAAGATTTTCCACTTCTTCAACCTCTTGGAGGGTCTATGAAAGTTTAAAAAAATTTTTTTGCTTTTTTTCGAAGGGTGTTATAAAGATCTATCAATACTTTGGAGCTTTTTTCGAGAGGTTTTTTTTATATTTTTATATATTTTTGATTTTTTTTTTAATTTGGGTCATGAGGAGGGAGGTGCCAAAATCCAGAATTAATTTGCTTCCTATTAAGAAAATCTTTGGAGTCATTTCACTTTCTATTACAAGAACAATAATAAACCCCTTTGGAGTTGCTTTAATTTCTATTAATAAAAGAAAAACAAAATAAAATAAAACCCCCTCCTGAGTCTGTTCACTTTTTATTAAGGAATTTTTTAAAAAAAACCCTCAAGTCAGTTCCTTTCTGCCACAAAAATAAACCAACAAATTTTGGCGTCACTTTCATTTGTGTTGAGAAAATTGAAAAACAAACAAAAAAGTCACTCTGGAGTACAAAAATAAACCAAACCCCCCCCCCCCGAGTCCCTTCAGTTTTTATTAAAATAATTCAAATTAAAGCTCAAAAATTCAAAAAAATGGCAGAGTCAGTTCCGTTTCTATTGAGAAAATAATAAAAAAAATTATACAATCAGGGTCAAATTGGCTCCATATTATTAAAAGTTCTTAAAATTGGAGGTTTTAAGTGTGATTTTTATGTCTTTTCCATGAAAATCCCAAAGCTGGGGGTGGCACATGGGATGTGGGGCTCCCTGGGCGCAGGGAGCAGCGGGATTTGGGCTCTTGGAGCCATCCCGATCCAAAGCAGAGGGAAACACCTGAGGAACGAGGAGGAAAAACATCCAAAAATGTGATTTTTAAAACTTTTAAAATATATTTGAGCACCTGGTTGTGTCCTGGGAGAGGGGCCTTGGATCCCTGTCTGCTCCCAGCTCATTCCTGCCCTCTCCCAAACTGCTCCCAGCCCGTTCCTTCTCTCCCTGCCCTTTCCTTGCCCATTCCTTCTTTCCCTGCCCATTTCTGGCTCTCCTCGCCCATTCCTTCTCCTCCTGCCCATTCCTTGCCCGTTCCATGCCCATTCCCTGTTCCCTGCCCATTCCTTCCCCATTTCCTCTCTCCCTGCCCATTCTTTCTCCTCCTGCCCATTCCCTCTCTCCCTGCCTGTTCCGTGCCCATTCCTTCTTTTCCTGCCCATTCCCTGCCCATTCCCTGCCTGTTCCTCCTCTCCTTGCCCATTCCCTGCCCATTCCCTGCCTAGTCCTTCTTTCCCTGCCCATTCCTTGCCTATTCCCTTCCCATTCCCTGCCCGTTCTGTGCCATTCCCTGCCCATTCCTTCTCTCCCTTCCCATTCCCTGCCCATTCCTTCTCTCCCTGCCCATTCCCTCTCTCCCTGCCCGTTCCCCGTTCCCTGCCCATTCCCTGCCCGTTCCCTCTCTCCCTGCCCATTCCCTGCCCATTCCCTGCCCATTCCCTGCCCATTCCTTCTCTCCCTTCCCATTCCCTGCCCGTTCCCTGTTCCCTGCCCATTCCCTGCCCATTCCTTCTCTCCCTTCCCATTCCCTGCCCATTCCTTCTCTCCCTTCCCATTCCCTGCCCGTTCCCTGTTCCCTGCTCATTCCCTGCCCGTTCCCTCTCTCCCTGCCCATTCCCTTGCCCATTCCCTGCCCGTTCCCTCTCTCCCTGCCCATTCCCTGCCCGTTCCCCGTTCCCTGCCCGTTCCGTTCCCGCTCTCCTGCCCCTCCATCCCCGCGCTGACTCCAGCCCCCGTTTCCATGGCGATGCCGCTCTCCCGGCTCCGGCTCAGGTGGAGCCCGGGAATCCTTTGGAAAGGAGCAGCAGGATGATGCCCAACCCCAGCCCTCCCGGCCAGGAGGGCACAGGATCCCTTCGGGAACGCTTTGGGATCACTTTGGGATCAGACCCCGCGGGCTCACCCTAGTGCGGGATGTGGATCCTCGGGATGGGGGGAAGGAGCAGGAGAGGCGGGCACAGCTGAGCCAGGCAGGAGCTTCCAAAGGTCACCTCTTCATGGAGAGTTCCACACCTGGCATGCCAGGAAAAACCCGGATTGTGGCCTCTGCCCTGCCTGGAATGTGCCAGGGACACCAAAGCAAACACTTGAAGGTGGGAGAGGCCCCGTGGAACAGGAGCAGGGCTCACCCAGGGCAGTGGGACCACCTTGGAGGGCTGGGAGAGTGGGAGAACCCCTTGCCAGCCCTCCTGGTGCTGTCCCAGCAGGAAACACCTGCCCAGGGAAGCAGAGCACCTGGTTTTCCCACCCAGCCATGGGAAGGAATCGGTGGCAATCAACCAGGGCAATTCCTTGGATGGTTCAGGGATAAAAAACCCAATAAATTAAATGGGAAGTGGTTCCCTGCCTCAGGTGCACCGCTGACACCGGGATCTGGGCTGGGCTCCAGGTGGAGAAGGAAGGGATCCATATCCTGGGGGGCTCTGAGCAGTTCCAGGGCACCACAACCCCATCCATGCCCAAAATCCCAGGCAGGATGGATGATCCTTGCACTTCCACAAGGAGTTACTGGGATTTCCACCTCCCTCCCCTTTTCCTGGGGCTGGCATGGACATTCCCATGTGGATGTCACGAGTTTTGGGGGACTCAGCTCCCACACAGCTCCATCCTGGGGTGCTGCTCCAGGCTCCCATTCCATGAGGGATCCAAGAGCCACCCACAGATCTGGTGCTCCCCAGAGTCCTCACCTGCAAATGGTGAGGGACAAGAAAGGACATTGCTGAATTCCCAAATTCTTCACCTTTGTGGGGCCCAGGAGCTGCCTCGTTTCCCAATCCATACCCCCTTCCCGCAATTCCTGCTGTGCCCTTCCCACACTGTGTGGATTCCAGACTCTTGGCTTCCCTCTCCTGTCTCTTCACCTAAAAACCGCATTAAAACATTTTTTGGGGATGGTCTGGGTGATTTCCCCCTACCTGCTCCATTCTAAAAGGACTGGACTGGTGACACCCGGCATCATTCCCAAATTTCCCGGCTCTCCCACCTCCCTCCCTGCTGGCAGAGTCTCTCCGAGCCCAATCAGCCCCTCATCAAGTGATGAGCTGCAGCCCAATGTATTCCACAGCCACTTCACATTTAAATTACCTGAGAAATTTCTGAGCTGAAAAAAAAAAAAAAAAAGAGAGAGAAATGGGATAAAACAGAGGGGAAAAAAAAAAAAAGAGAGAAAGAAAAAGAGAAATTCGGCTGAGCACCAGGAAAAAGTGCTTAGTGCAGAAATCCGGGGATGGTTCCCCCAGGAAAGCGCTGGAGTTATTTAAAACTCACCTAAATAAAACATCGGTGGGGAATAAACTTCTCTCATCCCACAGGCACCGTGGGACCAGGGAGATGTTCCCCCTAAGTGTTTTATGGGATGAAAGGGATGAGTTCCCACCGGGCTGGCACGTGGATCCCCAGCACCCTGGCAGAGGCACAGCCCCTCTCCCTGGAAAGTGCTTTTCCAAGGAGCCCTGCAGAGATGGGACCAAAATTCGTGATTAACCCAAATTTCTATAAAGCAAAAAGCAAAAACAAAACAAAACAGCAACAAAAAATGGAACATAAAACCAAAAAATCCCCCCCCCCAAAAAAAAGAAAAAAAAAAAAGCCCATTAAAAAAATAATAAATTTAATGGTATGCATGGAGACATCCAAAGAGCCTTGCACCCATGGAATACCAGCCAGGCAGGCAGGATGGGTGCCAGGGAAGCAGAGAAATCAGAGCATCAAAACCAGCAATGAAGATGATGTCAAGGATTCGCCTTTCCCGTGATTTATCCCATCATTCCCGCGCTCAGGCTCCGGGAATCTTGCACCTTCTGCAGATGTGCTGCCTGATTAAAAATGATGCAACATTTTTGCTGGCTGTGTCATAGGATTTCAATTTCAAAAAAAGCCCCATTTTCCACCTGGAAAATCCGGGCGCTTCCCACCTGCCCCAAGGGGAGAGGGAGAGGGGGAGCTGGGAGTGTTTAATCCATGGGGAAAGGATGGAGCAGGGAAATGCAGCAGCACGAGGCCATGGGGCTCCAGAGGAACATTTTATGGGGCTGAGAAGTCGCTGCATAATAGGCTGGGGAAGGAAGTATTAAAATCTTTAACCGGTTTTCAGAGCCGCGATAATTAAGGTGTTGCAAGCTACAATTGCCTGGAAAAAAAAAAATCCAAAGGCAGGGAATAAGATTTTTATCGCTTGCAGAAGTGGCCACTCATGGATTTGGGGTTTGAAAAAAAAAAATTAAGGAAAAGAATAAAACCCTGCAAGAAAGGGGAAAATTCAAAGGTGGCTGAAAAGGGGTTGGGCTGGAGATGGAAAGTGGGAGCTGGGGGAGCAGCTGGGAAGTCAGGGAAGCATTGTCTGGAGTCCAGCACTTTAATCATGAGCTTTAATGGAACTGGAGTAGAGGTTTAATCCTAAACATCCTCACTGGAGCAGCTCCCTTTCCTCCAGACCTCTGGGAAGGGAGGAACATTAGCTTCAATGGATGAGGCCACAGAAATGGGTGAGAGGGGCTGAATTGCCTCCTGGCTTTGCCTTCCTGCTGCTCTCTGGGACAGGACACATCATTCCCCATCTCCAGCAAATCCATGGCTTGAGCTGTGCCCTGGGAAAGACAAAGGGAGAGGGAAGGAACGACAAAAACCACAAGAAAAACCCCTGGCAGGCAGCTGGTGCCACCCTAAGCATGGACAGAGGGAAACAGAGGGGTCCTGAGCATCCTGATATTCCCACAAAACCAAGCAATGCATCCAAAAAAATCCCACCAGAAGTGAATCAGCTCACTCTTGTAAGAGCAAAGGTGAGGGGTGAGACGTGCTGGGGAGCTGCCTTTAGCTCTTTGACCATTATTGTCGAAAATATCAGAAAAAAATGCCTCAAATTGGCTGGAGAAGGAGCAGCCCTGAACCCTGAACGACACGGTGGGAAATTACATGAGGAATATGGTGGGAAAAGAAACATCTATAGATATCTATTAATGTCTATGCGTGTATATATATATTTATATATTTATACATTAATATATATATATGTAGATGTATATATATTCAATTATGTGGGTATATATGTATTATATGTGGATATATATATATAGTATATATATATACCCACATATATATACCCACATATGTGTGGGTATATATAGATTTTATGTATTTATCCATGATAAAGGAATTTTTGCATTTTAGTAGATTATATATGTATATTTATACATGTTTATATACATTATATATATATGAGGTATATATATGTGTGTATATATATATGAGGTATATGTATATATGAGGTGGATATCTATATATATATATATGAGGTGTGTATATATATATATATATATATATATATGAGGTGTGTGTATATATATATATATATGAGGTGGATAGATAGATAGATAGATAGATAGATAGATAGATAAATAGATAGATAGATAGATAGACAGACAGATGTGGTAGCAATATATCCAATCATGCAGAGTTTGCTGGAAGAGGCGGGAATACCCAAGGGGACGCTGCCGAGGTCATTCCTTAACATCCCTCTTAATGACCTGCAAAAGGCAGCAGCAGCTCGTTAATGACCTGGCAGAGAAGATAAGCAGCTTGTCGCTGGAATTCCCGCTGAAATTCCCGCCGCTATCCCGGTGTGCGGGGCCGGCAGTCCTTCCACAGGCAGGGAGACATGAAAGCGGCCTAAATAGCCAGAAAGGAGCGCAGGAAACGCCGTGGTTCTGTTCGAGGGGGGGAAAAAAAATAAATCTAATCGGGTCTATCTGGGGAGAGTGATTAAAAAGTTGTTGGAGCGGGAGAGCGGCGGCGGCACCTCGGGAAAATCCGAGGGGTTTAATATGCAGCTATGCCGGAGCTCTCCTCATCCACCTCTCCCAGGGAAAGCACAAAGTGCATTTTCAGGTCAGCGAGCCAGAGAAAGAAGGAGAAGCCCCAAAAAGGAGCAGGAGCTGGAGGAATGCTGTGTAAGCTGAGATTTTCAAACACACGGATCTGTTTTCTTTGGAGCCGCAGCGGCCGGGGGAAGTGGCAGCGGCAGACAAAGCTCCCGCAGGGCTCCAACACCAAAGGAAAAGCGGTGGAGGTGGCAGAGGAGCAGGAGGTGACCCGGGGCTGTGTCCTGCCCCAGGGGGAGTGCCGGGACACGCGGCTGCCGAGGGATGTGCCCGAGGCATCGCCGCTCCCGGGGCTGCTCCATCGCTCTGCTCTCGGCCGGGGGGCAAAATCCAAGGGCTGCTGTCCCAGGATCAGATCTGCTGTCCTCAGCATCAGACCCGCTATTCCCAAGGTCGGATCTTCCATTCCCAATGCCACACCTGCCATCCCTACGAGGAGACCATCCACTTCCAGGGCGGCAATTTCCATCCTCAGTGTCACATCTTCCATCTCCAGGGTCAAACTCACCATCCTCAGGTCAGACCTATCATTCCCAGGGTGACAACTCCCATCCCAAATGTCAGACCTGTTCCCCAGTGCCAGAGTTTCCATTCCCAGTGCCAGTCCTGCCATCCTTAGGGTCAGACCTGCCATTCCCAGTGCCAGTCCTGCCATCCTTAGGGTCAGACCTGCCATTCCCAGTGCCAGTCCTGCCATCCTTAGGGTCAGACCTGCCATTCCCAGTGCCAGTCCTGCCATCCTTAGGGTCAGACCTGCCATTCCCAGTGCCAGTCCTGCCATCCTTAGGGTCAGACCTGCCATTCCCAGTGCCAGACTTTCCATCCCCAGGATCAAACTTTCCACATCCAAGGTCCGACCTGCCATTCCCAATGTCACACCTGCTTCCTCCATTGTCCCATCTCCCATGCAAGGGTCACACCTGGTACCCAGTGCCAGACCTTCCATCCCCAGTGTCACACCTTATGGTCAAACCTGTCTCCTCCAGTGTCCCATCTGCCATCCCAAGGGTCATACCTCCTACCCAGTGGCAGGGCTGATCCCCAGCGTCACACCTGCCATCCCCAGTGTCCCATGCCCAGGATCAGATCCAGCACCCGGCTGTGACAGCAGGTTCCTGCCAGCCGTCTGCAGAGCCTGGGGAATGCTGGCTGTGGCCACACGGGCACGGTGCTGCTGTGCCAGGGACCTGCAGGGAGAGGGGTTGGATGCGCTGAGCTCTCCTCGCAGCTCCCAAGCGGCGGGCAGCCCCCGGGGCAGGGTCCCGAGAGCCGCCGGCTCGTCCCCACCCCGTGGCCCGAACCAGCCGGTGATCTCACGTGAATGAGCTCAGAGCTGGCTGCGTCCTGCCAGGATTTACATGGGAGGCTCCAGAGAGTCTGTGTGTACTCACAAGCCTCCCGCCGAGAGCCACAGCTCTCCCCGAGGGGAGGAGGAGCGGGGCTCCCTTTCCTGCTTCCCCACCCTGCCCTGCCAGCCCCGGCTCCTGGCAGCCCGCCTGCTCCGGGCTCCTGCTGCAGGAGCCGGGACAGGGAGATCCAGCCCCGCTGGAGCCCTCACTGCTGCACCCCTGTGCCCTGCACTCCTGCGTGCCCGCGTCCTGAATCCACTCTGCATCCCCGTGTTTCTGCATCCCTGCATGCTCAGCCCTGCACCCGCACACCCCGACACTCCTGCAGCCCCCACACCCCTGCGAGCCTGTCCCTGCGCCACTGCTCCCCTGTATCTGTGTGCCCCTACATCCCTTTTTGTGCCCCTGCATCCCTGTATCCTAAATCCCGACATCTCTGTGCCCCGGCATCCCCACGCCTGCACATCGGCACCCCTGCACTTGTATTTCCCATCACGCCTGTGCCCCTGGATCCTGTAATCCCCTGCATCCCTGTGCCCCTCCCTCCTTGGATTCTCTAATCCCCTGTATCCCTGCCTCCCTGGATCCTGCAATGCCCTGCATCCCTGCCTCTCTGCATCCCTGTGCCCCTGCATCCCTGCCTCCCTGGATCCTGCAATCCCCGAATCCCCTCACCCCACCCTCCAGCATTCCCTGCCATCCTTCTCCCCAAATCCCAACATCCCAACACCACCACATCCCTCCATCCTCACATTCCCACACCCCATCCCGACCCCCAGCAGCCAGGAGGGGATCCCAGCTTCCCACAGAGCACAGGGCTCTGAAATCTTCTCATTTTGGTGGATCATGGCTCCGTGATTCCCACTCGGACTCCATGCAGGTTTTGGGGATGTTTTCAGCCCTTGTGGTGCCGCTGAAGGCTCCCTGAGCTGAGCAGGATGGGCTGAAAGGAAGAAGAGGAAAGTGGAGAAATTCACTTTTATCTGCCAGCAATCACAAAAAGGGATAAACTGAACATCCTGAGCAGTTGCAGCGCTGCTTTTGTGGGGCTGGTAATTTGTGACAGCGAAGATCACTGGAAATATCTTAATTAATGTTTATTTTGATGGCTGTGGAGGTTTGGGGTGACGTGTCCCTGAGTCTGGAATTGGGGGGGGGCAGGGTGGCAGGGGGAAAAAAAAGCAGATTTTTTTTGACTTGCTGCCCAGAACCACAAAAATGCCTTTTAAAGCGTCCCTCCCTCGCCCGAACAGGCTCGTCGGGAGCAGAGCAGAGCTCGTGGAAAGAGGAGAGATAGAGAGATAGAGACTCAGAGGAAGGAGGTGAGGGGCAAAGACATGGGAAGGAGACAGACAAACACACACGGAGCAATTTGCATGGTTTATGAGTCTTTGATTCCAGCCTATTTACAACCTGGGCGCTCACACCCCGGTGGGAAGTTGGGAGATTACTGTACTTACCCTCGATTTCGCTTCACATCTTTATCGAGGGATCTCTCTCGCCTCCAGCCAGACTTTAACGAGCTGCAGCTACGGCAGGAACCGGCCCCGTGCGGCCGAGCCCCTTCCCTGCCTGCTCCCGCAGCCATTCCCGGCTCCTGCTGCTGCTCCCGGCTCCACAGGGACAACCCTGGCCATCCAAGGGACATCTCTGAGACACAAGGGACATCCCTGCTCTCCTTTATTTTCCTCCACTTCAGACATGGGTAAAAGACTTTCTGGGATCAGACCAGGCAGTTTTGGGTTCAGCGCAGAGGAATGAGACCCCAAACCCGGAGCATTTGGTTCCAGAGGTGCGGGAGCTCCTGCCCTGCCAGCATCCCATTCTCCCATTTCCTTCTCATTCACAATCTTTCTTCTCCTCCTTTTTTTTTTTTTTTTTTTTTTTTTTTTTGCCATTTCCCTCCTCTTTGAGCCATTTTCCTCCTGAAAAAGCTGAATTCTAGGGAAAGGGGATGGCTGGTGGAATCGCAGGATGCGGTGGAAGGAAACGCGTGACCCAGGGCTCTTTGTTCCTTTGATGTTTGAAATCCCAACATCCACGTCCAGAGTAACTTCTGGAAAATTCCTTGGGGAGAAAGGTTTATCCTACCAAAGAAAGATGAGGCAATTTGGGGTGAATTCCAAGCCCTGGGTGAATCCTTCACCCCGCTGAGGGCCCCAGGACGAGCCAAGAGCCACCGGCTGGCGCTGGATTCCTGAGCTCCCTCATCCCACCTCCTGCCATGATCCCAACATCCCAAGGAGACACCAGTCCCTCTCCCAACGCCCTTCCCAGGGTATTTTCTTGGGATGAATCCTCTGATCTGCCTCCATCACTCAGGGCAAACCTGGGCTTCATCTCCCATTCCCCAACCCCTGAGCACACCAAGGGGTGATCAAGGGAAGCTTTCCCGCCGTGTTTTGGCTCCTTTTCGCTGCTGGATTTCCCCCAGGTGCTCGGGATGGTTTTTTTCCCTCCCAGTTTGACACCCACACGCGCGGGGCCGTGCCAGGAGGGGCAGGGGCAGCTCTCCCTGCCTGGCAGGGGCGTCGTGCCCGGGCTGAGCCTCGGCAGCCGCTCCCTCCCCCTTGGCTGCGACCCCCGGGACCGTTTCCATTCCATAATTGGGCAAATCTCTTCCTATCAGATCTCAGCACAAGTGTCTGCAAGCCTTGCCCGAATAATGAGGAATATTCAAGGAAAACCTGGGTGCTTTTTCTCATCTCCTTTTTGCCAGGAATCTGGGTTTTTTTTGGGGATAGCGGCTGGAGCACAGGCAAGGGCAGCTCCCGCATGACTATTCATGGGCAATCTTCGGGGATTTGCCTAAACTCAAAGCAGATTTGGAGGAAAAATAGGAAACCTGGAAGCCTTTGCTGATGACTCCTCCCGGGCAGCTCCCGCTCGGCACCGCGGGAAGCTTCTCCTCTCCCTCCTTCAGCTTGTTTTTATTGAGGTGTTTTTTCCTTCCTCCCCCTGACGTTATTTAAATCTTGTTCTTTAATAAGTCTACAACTAAAAGCAATTAAGGAGCTCAGTGAGCAGCATCCATTTCAGCACTGCCTCCAAGGCACGTCCAGGGCTGGCAAACCCTGCCTGGAGGCACAGAGAGCATCGGGAGAGCATCGGGAGAGCATCGGGAGAGCATCGGGAGCCCATGGATGCCCGGCTGTGTGAAGCCTCCCACCATGGGGGGCACAGGGGGTCCCTTCTGCCCCCATCCCGAGCCATGCCATCCTTCCAGGGGCTCCCAAGCCTTTTCCTCCAGAGGTTTGGGGGCCCTGCCCACACGCCCCTTCACCTAAAGGTGTTGCTAGGCTGATAAACGATGCTTAAAATAAAATAAAGAGAGAAAACGCGTGTTTTCCTTTTCCGGGAGCAACAGATCAAAGCAATTCTGAGGCAGATGATAATTCCTGGCAGTAACCACCCACAGCAGATAAGGGGGATGGAGAGGTCCTCAGAGAGATGGGCTCAGAAATGCAGGTGACAGGCACAGAGAGGGCTTTGGGCTTTAAAAAGGACATTGAGCTTTGCCATCAGGGTGGCCCAAATCAAACCCACACTGTCCAAAATCCCCTGCCAAAGCCTTGGAACCCACGGGCAGCAGCCACAGCCATGGCCAGTGCCCACACACCCTGGAAGGGCAGCCCACAGAGAGCCCTCCCTGCCAAAACTCCTTCCCACTCTCCCCGACAAAGGGCTCGGGAGCAGCAAACACGGAGGCAGGCGAGGCAACCTCTTCCCACAGCATTTTAATGAAGAAAACACCCACGGAGATGCAAACACAGCCACAGCCCGCTGCCTGCCCATCCTCCTTCCACCTGGGCCCGTCCCCCTTCCACCTGAGCCCGTCCTCCTTCCACCTGGGATTGTCCTCCTTCCACCTGGGATTGTCCTCCTTCCACCTGGGCCTGTCCCCCTTCCACCTGGGCCTGTCCCCCTTCCACCTGGGATTGTCCTCCTTCCACCTGGGATTGTCCTCCTTCCACCTGGGCCTGTCCTCCTTCCACCTGGGCCCATCCTCCTTCCACCTGGGATTGTCCTCCTTCCACCTGGGATTGTCCTCCTTCCACCTGGGCCCATCCTCCTTCCACCTGGATTCATCCTCCTTCCACCTCCTTCCACCTGGGTTTATTCTCCTTCCACCTGGGCCCATCCTCCTTCCACCTGGGATTGTCCTCCTTCCACCTGGGATTGTCCTCCTTCCACCTCCTTCCACCTGGATTTATTCTACTTCCACCTGGGTTTATTCTCCTCCTACCTGGGTTTATTCTCCTTCCACCTGGGCCCATCCTCCTTCCACCTGGGTTCATCCTCCTTCCACCTCCTTCCACCTGGGTTTATTCTCCTTCCACCTGGGCCCATCCTCCTTCCACCTGAGCCCCTTCCACCTGGGCCCATCCTGCCTAAATTAGCAGGAGGCAATTTTACCCTCATCTTCTACTCCCTCGCACCTGCCCTGAGAGGCAAACTGCAAAGAGGGGTGGGTTTAGTCCATCAGAGGTGAGAACAGAGGAGAGACCCTGCTGAGGGCAGCGCATCCCTGACTGCCGGCAGGAATCAGGATCCTGGATAGGGATAAGCCAGTGCCAAGCTTCCAGAGCAGGGCTGGGCACACCCAGCAGGAGCAGCCCAAGGCCAGAGCCTGCTCGGCCCCCCGGGACCCCAGAACCCCCCGAGGCCTGGGCTGATCCTGGCTGGGAATCAGGGAGGGGGGAATTCTGTCCTGATCAGGTGAGACCCCACCTGCAGAGCTGCCTCCCAAATCAAAAAGGACCTGGAGCTGCTGGAGAGAGTCCAGAGGAGACCATGGAGCTGCTCCAAGGGCTGGAGCCCCTCTGGAGCCGGGCTGGGAGAGCTGGGGGTGCTCACCTGCAGAGGAGAAGGCTCCAGGGAGAGCTCAGAGCCCCTTCCAGGGCCTGGAGGTTTCCCAGAGAAGCTGTGGCTGCCCCTGGATCCCTGGAAATGTCCAAGGCCACATTGGACAGGGCTTGGAGCAGCCTGGGACAGGGGAAGGTGTCCCTGTCCATGGCAGGGGGTGGGACAAGATGGAATTTAAGGTGACTTCCAAGGCAGACCATGCTGAGATTCCACGATTATTTCCTGTGATTCCATGATTATTTCCAGGCTCCAGCTCCTGAGGACTCTGAGATGGAGACCTGGCTGGAAGGACTGTAAACAGGAGGTGGGAAGATGCTGCCTCTGATGTAATCCTGCTGATCCCTGGGAACCACCAACATCTTCCCACATCTCCCTTGGCCTTGGGAGCCCAGCTCAGCTCACCCCACCACCCTCCAAACGGGCACATCTGACTTGTCCTCAAATCCAGCCAGCAGCTCCAAGCACAGGCCATAAAAAAACTTTAAAAGGACCCAAGAATGATTTATTGAAATGTTCCCATTTTCACTGGAAACACAAAGGAATGATCCTCCAAGAAATGTGGTTTGCAGCTGGGAATTCTTTAACTAAAAGTACGAAATGTGTGCAAACGAGAGAGACTTTTGGGGGAAAAACCAAAAATGCAACATGAGAGCCCAAGCATCTGTTGGAAAACCATTCCCAAAGTTCAGAAAGGGAATGGTTTGTGGGCAAACCCCACAAAGGCTGCAAGCAGAGGGAAGGGCTATGAGCGAGTCAAGCCTTCCCAGGTGGACACGGGTGCCACATCCTTGGGACAGGCATCATCTCCCCCTGTGAATTTTTGGGTTTTTATGGAAAAGCTGGGCTGTGGGAGCGCTGCCCCACGACTCCCAGCAGAGCAGCCCAGACGGGTGAGGCTCGTGCCTGTCAAAACATTTCAGAATAATCGTCATAAAGCACGGCCAGATCAAAACAAGTTAAAACAGAGCCGCCAAGGTCTGGTCACCTCATAAACCACAGATAAAGCCAGCAAGGCCTCTCCAGAGCAGGTTTGATCTTCCTCCCTTCCTGTATCTCTTCCATAAACATTTTGGGGAGCCGCAGGAGAAGAGTCTTATTGATGAAGTCTGAACACTAACATCCTATGGAAGCTGGGAATTATCCCACGCCTCGTCCTCCTGCCCGGGGCAGCGCCAACCCCGGCGGATCCTGCCAGCCCTGCGAGGACTCCTCTGTTTACTTTAAACCAATTCCCATCAAACTCCTCTCTCAAGAAGGGGGAAAAACTGGATCAAAAGAGGCCCTTTGGCCACCCCCTTCCTTCCAGTTGTCCGACCTTGGCAGGTGTTGGCCGAAGGAGCCAGGATCATCAGCAGCACCTCAAGAGCTTTTGTCCAGTCCGAAGAGCTTTTCCCAAATCCCTCTCCGCCTTCTGCTGCTCTTGTGCTGCTGCATGGAGGGCCGGGAGGATGTCCAGGGTAGGGAATGGAGCCGAGGAAGGGGCTGGAGCATCAGAAGTGGCTGAAGGAGCTGGAGTAGCTCAATTTTCAGAAAAGGAGGCTCAGGGGGCTCTGCACAACAGGAGGGGGCAGTCAGAGGGATCAGGCTCTGCTCCCAGGGAATAAGGGATGTAACAGCCTCAAGTCCTGCCAGGGGAGGTTTACTTGGATATCAGGGAAAATTCCTCATGGAAAGGGTTGTCCAGGCCCAGCACAAACCCCATCCCTGGAGGGATTTCAAAGCCATGTGGATGTGGCACTTGGGGACACAGTCAGTGGTGGCCTTGGCAGTGCTGGGACATGGTTGCACTGCACAGTCCCAGAGGGCTTCTGTGGTTCTAAGGATCATCCCTCCCGCCCCAGCAGCTGAAGGTGTCCATGAATTTCCAGGTCATTCAGCTCATGCACTGCTTGGGATAGAGGCCTGCCAAGTCTCCAGCCTCCAGGAGAAAAGTGGGATGAGCATCGAGCCCTGGCAGTCCTGAGGCTGGTGTGTCCACACCGGCCATGCTGTAACATGACCTTAATTAGAGTAATTGAGCCCTTGGACAAGGCTTGGAGCAAAGAAGCTGCAATATCTGGGGTTTCTAAAAGGTCTCTGCAAGGTCACTCAGCCCTGGCTGGTGAGGCAAGAGCAGCCCAGGGATAAATGGGAATGTTAATCCCTGGTTGAGGATGGCAGGATTTGGGGAACAGCCTGTTTGTGCAGGAGAGAAGACTTTCAACAAGGTCCCACGGGAGTTTGGCCAGAAGGCTCCTCTGGTGCCCCCCAAAACGATCCAGGAGAGGGGAGAGCAGAGCCAAACACTTTGGAGCAGCTCCAAATTACTCCTGGCACTGAGGAGCTGCAGGGGAATGGAATGATGGTACGGAGCAGAGCAATAAAATGGCAGATGAACTTCCCTGCTCATAATTGCAGAGCAATGAACATGAAAAGCTTTCCCCCCACCCGGCCACGCGCAGCGGCTCCGTATCAGCAATTACTGGGATTTAACGAGATCTCGGAGACGCTGCCGAGCCCCTTTGAAGGCCTCCTTCCCATGATTAGCAAGAGTCAAAAAAGGCAAGTGGAATATTAAGAATTCCTGGAGCAAGGAAAAAGAACAAAAGGGGGAAATGTCCTTTTTTTCCTTCATCTGTTTCCTCTCTGACGGATCCATGCCGGGGAACGAGGGGATGGTGGGGGAAAGGATCCCATTGATCCAGGGTTTGGGATAACACCTGCGTGGAGAGAGTTAAAATGAGCTGGGAAAAGGGGGATAAAGAGTCAAATAAAGTTATAGAGGTTTGGAATGGGAAAATCGACAACAGGATCCTTGGATAATGGATTTGATCCTTGGATAATGGATTTGATGCTTTTCCCACCAAGTGGCTTCATGGAGCTGTGGGAATTGACACCAGTGGAGACTTCTCACCCCCCTGAGATCAGATCTGCAGGGTCAGCTCTGCATCTGTGAGAAAAACAGGGTCAGATCCAAACAAATCCTGCCAGAGCTGGGATGGAAAGTAAGGAGAACCAGGATGGGCACCATGTTTGAGTCCTTCACCTGGAATCTCCTGGGAAATTCCTGGAGCTTTCTTGGGATCCACAGCACAACAGTTCCTACAGGGTTTTGTCCTGTGAATTTTTACACGTTCCTCTTAAATCCTTCAGCCTTTCTTTCAACTCCAAGGCTTCCTAGGAATTCCCTATGACTTGTACCTAGAACATTTCCAGGAATGTTCAAGGGCTTCATAAGACTTCTCCAATCTGAAATATTTCAAGGAACGCCCTAGAGCTTCCCTGACTTTTCCTCCACCTAGAAACATCCCCAGAATCTTCCATTTTTCCCTTGAGTTTTCTCTCTCCCGGAAGTTTTCTGGCATTTCCTTATCTGCAACCGGTCTAGGAGCATCCCAATGAATTCCAAGACTCCCACAAGGGCTCTCAAGAAATTCTTCAGTCTAGGATATCGGTATGAAATTCTCCAAACACTTTTGAGAAACTTCTCCATCCAGGAAACCACAGCCAAGGACTTCTCTCAGATTCTTCCACCTTTTTCTAGAAATCCCTCAAATGAGGAATTCTAGAAATTTTCCTGTTGATTTAAAAGAATTTTCATTGTGCTTTGCAGGACTTTTCTTCAAGGAATTGCCAAAATGATTTTTTTTTTTTTTAGAATTCAGGCCTGTTTTATGAGTTTTCCCCAAGTGCTCTGATTTTTGCAGTGCATCCATGAAATACTGACCTCTCCAGGCAGCCCAAACCAGGAGGGAGGAAGGGAAGTGTCCCTTTGCTGTGCCACACCCTGGAGCCACCACGATGGAGAGGGGAGGTGCAGCATCCCAGGATGAGGCTGTGGTGGAGCAGAGCCACTCCATGGATGTCAGGGCAGCCCCACCAGCTCTGTGGGAATTGTGCCATGGCAGAGCTGGGAGGGAGCAGGAGAAGCATCTCTGCCACATCCAAACCTCTCCTGGAGGAGAGGAGCCGTCCCTCACCAGCCCAGCAGGACCGTGGGGCAGCTTGGGATCTCCTGGGATCTCTCTGCACATCCCTGGAGGCTGTGCCAGAGTGACCAGCCCGTTCCAAGCTCCCTGTTGGATGCAGGGATCTGTCACTGCCACGCCAAGAGCTGGATTTGGGATGTGAGCCACACTTCAGGCCCTTCCCTCACCCAGCAGGGAACACACGGTCTGCAGGCTCAGGGTGTGGCAGTGACACAGCCACATGTGGCCAGATGTGAGGAGAGAAGGAAAAGGCAGAGCTGGGAGCAAGGCAGGATAAAGCCAGACTGCTCTGGGATAGCTCCTGGACACACCAGCAGCTCCTGCTGCTCCTGCTGCTGGCTCTGGGTTCACCAGGGTCAGCTGAGGTCCCTCAGTGCTCCTCAACCTCTTGGATGTGCTGGAAACTCAGTTCCTGGTTCAAAGAACTCAAAGTTCCTCTGAACCAAGCATCACCTTGCACTGAAGGAGCATCAGGGAGTGTCCAAGGCCAGGCTGGACTGGGTTTGGAGCAACCTGGGCTAGTGGAAGCTGTCCCTGCCCGTGGCAGGGGTTTGGAACAAGATCATCTTTAAGGCTCTTTCCAACCCAGACCATTTCTGTGATTCCACAATCTCCCAGGGAGTCCTCAGGGTGCTGTGGGGCCCCCAATTTTCCTGACATCCCCCCTGGCGTGGGTGATCCATGGAAAGGACCAGAGGGCTCTGCAGAGGGGGCAACGCTCCCCTGAACAGACCCGGGGTGCTCTGGGCGCCCCTGGAAGGGCACAGAGGAGAAGAGCTGGGGAAAGCAGGGGCTGCACCCCCACCAGAGCTTTGGGGAGCCCCCGGGGCACCACCCCCCCCACCCCACCCTGCTCAGGGTGACTCAGGAGGGCGGGGTGGACACACCTGGTGTGCAAATATTGTCTGACACACAGCAGCCCAGGCCGTGTTTGCTCTGTTTGTCTCCTGACATTATTTATTTCCTACCTGTCCATGGGCTGCTGGGGACTGCCACCACCGGGCTGTGGCCGTGGCCACGTTGACTTTGGCACAGGGAAGGAGAGCCTGGGCCAAACGTGTGGAGAGGAAGGACTGGGAGAATCCAGGGCAGGGAGAGCTGGGGCTGCTGGGCTGTGGGGTGAGACCTGGGCACGTGCAAGGAGCAGGATGTGGAAATCAATCCTGGAACTTGGTCCTGCAGCTCCATCTTGCAGGAATTTGGGGTGTGATGCCCTTGGAGCACCAGCAGGGCCAAGGGCTGGGGGAGCAGGAGGGGCCTCTCCTCCTGCTCTGGTGTAATTCCACAGCGATCACAAAAGGGTGCGTGGATCAAACATGGGGATTCCTCTGGGTGAAGCAGCCCCGGTGCCCACCTTCCTCCTCCTCCTCTTCCTCCTTCTCCCCTCTTGCCTCTGGACCTGCAGCCTGGGCTCTCTGCAGTGTCCTGGATGGCAAAATAGCCCAAAAGTTCCCCAAAGTAGCACCAGCTCTCTGATCCCACAGGAGAGCCACCCTCCCATGCTCCAGCTGTCCCCTGACGCAGGGACACGGGTGAGGGGTGACAGAGGGACAGGGTCAGGCAGAGGGACCAGCCTGGAGGCACCCAGTTGTGTAAGAGGCAGCTTAGAGAGGAACTGGAGGATTTGGATCCCGTTTCTTCCTTAACTCCCTGATATCTGATCCCTGGGGAGGAAGAGGATTCTTCTGCCCTCGTCAGAGGGGACTTAAGAGAGGCCACTAAGAAAAGCTTCTGAAGCAGCATGTGAGGGCTCTGAGCCCTTCCCCAGCCTGTGGGTGATGCCTGGGGCTGTGGGTGCAGGATCAGGGGCATCCCAGGACTGTGCATGGTCCCTGGGTGACCAGGGATGGGGAGACAGCTCCGGGCAGCCTCCAGCCCTGGTGCTGTGAGGAAGCACTGGTCCTGTAGGCAGGAGATTTCTAACAAAGCTGAGATCACGTTGCTGTTTGGCTTAATCTCAGGCCATTCTGCCTCCAAATCCCTCCTAATTCCTGGCTGATATTAATTACAGCGTATCCGACCCAGGCCTGGGGAGTGGCGGCTCTTCCTGACGTCCCAAACCGAGCGTTTCCCCGGGATCCTGCTCACAGCCAGCAGCCCCTGAGCCAAATAATCCCTGGCCTAATGCACCGACTTAAATCAGATTTGGGCCCTCTGTCCCTGCTCTGCCACTTTCTGCTGGTTCCCCACAGCTGCAGCCCAGACAGAACAGGAGGGATCAGAGGGAGGAGCTGTGTCCCCCAGCACTCCTGGATTCGGGATTTGGGCTCTGCTTTTCCTGCCTCTGTGGTGGCAGCAGCTCTGGTGTCCCCAGTGTCAGCCCAGGGGCTGGGACAGACCCTTTGGTGCTGGCTGCAGGGCTGGGGATGCTGCAGCTGAGACACGGAGTGAAGCTGAGGGTTTGTACTGGCCTTGGAGCTGAAAAGTGCTTTAATGGAGTCATGGGTGCAAGGGAAAGACAGGAGCAATTGCTCAGCATCTCCAAAATATGTGCCCCACCAGCCCTGCCTGACAGGCTGGAGAGCATCCCACAGGAACAGGGGAAAACTCCTGATGGGAGAGCATCCCGCAGGAACAGGGGGAAACTCCTGATGGGAGAGCATCCCACAGGAACAGGGGAAACTCCTGGTGGGAGAGCATCCCACAGGAACAGGAGAGCATCCCACAGCTCCAGGAGAGCATCCCACAGGAACAGGGGAAACTCCTGATGGGAGAGCATCCCGCAGGAACAGGGGAAACTCCTGATGGGAGAGCATCCCACAGGAACAGGGGAAACTCCTGATGGGAGAGCATCCCACAGGAACAGGGGAGCACTCCTGATGGGAGAGCATCCCGCAGGAACAGGGGAAACCCCTGATGGGAGAGCATCCCACAGCTCCAGCAGAGCATCCCACAGCTCCAGCAGAGCATCCCCTGCAGGCAGCCCAGGCAGGGAATCCCCCCTGGCTGCCCCGTGGCTCCTGTGACACGGATCTCTGGGAATCCCTCCTGGCACAGATCCGACCCCTGCTCTGGGCTGGGAGCCCCGGGGCTGTCCCAGCCCCACGGACAGTCTCCCTGCAGGTGGGATGAGCCAGCAGGGGCTGTTGTTATTCCAGAGCCTCTTCCCAGAGCAAAGCCAGACCCTCGGGCAGTGCCCTTTGGCCGCGGGCGGTGACCCGTGGGCAGCACATCGTCCCAGCCCTCCCGGGGCAGTGATTGATGCTGGGCTCTGTCCCCCGAGCCACAGACCGGCTGTGCCCTGCCCTGCTGGGACAGGCTGGCCCGCGGGACCGCTCCAGACAGGAATCAAGGCTTTGGGAATGCGCGCGGGAGCTCCAGAACCTTCCAGCGAGGCGGGATGCGCCATCCTGCAGGAGGGCCGGGGTCAGCCAGGGGCTGCCGTGCCCTGGCTTTGGCAGGGATTTGGGATGCTCCCGGCACAGCCGTTCCCTGCGGCGCCTTCCCAAGGCACTGCCGGTCTGGCTCAGCTTCCCATTCCCCTCCCTCCCTGCCCTGGGGTTCGCTTATGGGGTTGTTTTATCTGCTGATGTTTGCGCCGCGCTCTGTGGGGAAGGGCAGGCAAAGCCCCGAGGGCACGGGGTGCAGGGAATCCTCTGGATCCATCCCAACTCTTCCCAGACCCCGCTGGGAGTGAGATCCCCTCGCCGGGCAGGAGCGGCTGGCTGGCTGTGAGCAAGGGGAGAAGCAGAGCTGCCTCCCTCTCTTCCAGGTTTTACCATAATCCAGCCGGGTTTTGCCAGCTTTGGGAGATTTTTCCTCCAGGAATGCTTCCTGCGCCCGTCCACACCATTCCAGGCAAATTGATGGAGTCAGCAGGATGGGGAAGTGTTATCACCTACTACAAAAACATGGAATAATTCCAAGTCCCGGATTATCAGATAAATGGGCTCCTGATAGCTGGCATGATTGGAAAGTAATGGGGAAACAGCTAAACGCGGTGGCAGGGGGTGTGTAAAACATGGAAGAGATCCAGGAATTCTTTGCCCTGTCCTTGAGCTGAGGGGGCTGGGAATGATTTTCCCCGGCCTTCCCAGCGCTGTTCCCGGCTCCTGTCCCGGGATGAGCTGGGAGAGAAGCCCCAGCGAGAGAAGCCCCTTCCCCAGGGGAATGCCCCGCAATTCCCCCCTTCCCCCGCGCCTGCCCAACCCCTGATTGCTCATTAACCAGCCCTTGCACCAGAGAATAATGAGTCGTAAATCACCCTGCAATCGCCTGGACTTTAAACCCCAGCCCTCCTGGAGAGCGCGGCCATCCCGCCGGGGGAAGGGGGAGAGGCCCCCGATCATCCCAACCCAGCCTTGCTTTTCCTTGGACTTTCGCATCTTGCAGGCTCGGGTTAATCCCGGAGCAAACAGTGCGGGAGATAAGGAGCCGGCCGACCCCGCGAACCCCTCGCCCTCCATCCCACGCCTCACCTTTGTTTTCCCTGGCCCAGCCCCGCAGGTGTTCGCTGCCAAAGCAGCTCCCTCGCCCCTGGATGCCAAAGTCTCCGCCAGGCAAGTGGGGCCAGCGCCATCCAGCAGCACCCAAATCCAATCCTGGTTACCCCCATCCTCCCCCCCGGCAGCTCTGGATCCCCCTTTCCTGGGCTCTTTCCTTGTGCTTTTCCTCTCCACAGCGTCATTAGGTGGAGTGAAGGGTGTTAATGTCTATACCGGGAGATCAAACCGCTTTCATGTCCTCTTTTTCTCACTCCTGGTGTGGGTTCTGCCACCTCGGGCCAATGTCACAGCCCTGGCACGTGGGGAACAGGCCCAGCCGTGATAAGGAAAAACGGGAGGGGGGAAAACAGGGAGTGAGACTGGTCAGAAAATGGCCAACACTTCCCCTACGCATGGAAGAGATGGGGGAAATCGTGTTTTCAGAGTCTTTCATCAGAATTGGGAGGGCAGAGAATAGGACTTTTTTTTTTTTTTTTTTTTTTTTGGAGCGAAATAGGGGAAAATAAAAACTCCAAAATGTTCATATTTGAATTTTTCCCCACCCACGCTCTTCCATGGCAAAAAGGAGGTTTCATCATCAGCCTTTGGCTGCCACAAGGAGGGAGGGCAGACCGGTGCCACATCCCCTTTTCCCCGTCCCCCCGCAGCCCCTCGGCCCTGCCGCACCCCTTTGAACCTCTCCCTTTGAAGCGCCCTGCCCCGTTCCCGGTGGGACACTTGAAAGCCATTACCGGGCAGCTGCCGGGGCCGGGGGAGCGCCGGGGGCTCGCCAGGAGGGACCCGGCTTTGATCGGGACCTTCGCTGCCCCTCCCGGCCCCACTGGCAGCATCCCCGGGTCAGCGCACCGGGGCACAACCGGCCCGATCCAGGGAAACGTGCGGGAATCCCAGCCTCACAAAGGCACCTCCGTGTGGGGACATCCCACCCCAAAGGCGCTTCGGTGTGGGGACATCCACCCCCAAAGTCACCTCTGTGGGGACATCCACCCCCAAAGCCACCTTGGTGTGGGGACACCCCACCCCCCAAACCATCTCAATGTCGGGACATCCCAGCCTCCCAAAGCCACCTCGATGTGGGGACATCCACCCCCAAAGGCACCTCAGTGTGGGGACATCCCACCCCAAAGCCACCTTGGTGTGGGGACATCCCAGCCTCCCAAAAGCACCTCCATGTGGGGACATCCCACTCCCAAACCATCTCAATGTTGGGACATCCCATCCCCAAAGCCACCTTGGTGTGAGGACATCCACCCCCAAAGTCACCTCTGTGGGGACATCCCATCCCCAAACCATCTCAGTGTCGGGACATCCCAGCCTCCCAAAGCCACCTCCATGTGGGGACATCCCAGCCCTCAGTAAATGCAGAGCATCCCACCCCTCCTTCCCTCAGGTCTCCTCTCCTGGGACACCCCACGGGGCTTTTCCAGGACGCTGGAGCAGCCGGACAGGAGCGGCCGCAGCTTCACCAGCTGCTCCCACCAGCTCAGGGGAAAATCCAGGCTCAGGAACATCCCCAAACTCTGCACCAGAACAACCCCCGAGCCACAGGAGCCCTGCACGGCTGCCCGGGGCCGGGCCGTGGCCACCCCGCCGCCTCCCCCGGAGGTGTTGGGGATCTTTGATCGGCCTCGCAGCCGGAGGAATCCCCGGGATCTGCCCGCAGGCGGCTCCTGCCAGGAAGAGCGGCCCCGGCACACAAACGGCTCCACTCATCGCCCGGCCCTCCCCATCCTCATCCTCCGGGCTCCGGCTGAGCTGAGCGCTTCCAGACACGGCCCGGGGCTTTGGGAGCTTCCCCGGGCCCCCGGCTGTGCTGTGGAGGTGGGAAAACATGACCTGGGGCTGCACCGATGCTGCTGAGCAAGAGGGCTGGGGGGCAGGATGCTGCCCACCGACCTGCCTGTCCTGCCATTCCTGCCTGTCCTGCCATTCCTGCCGTCCCTGCCAGCCCCACCTGTCCTGCCAGCCCTGCCAGCTCTACCTGCCCTGCCAGCCCTACTTGTCCTGCCATTCCTGCCATTCCTGCCATCCCTTCCAGCCCTGGCCGCTCCCCAGCTGCAGGCTCGTGGCATTTAGGGGTCCCCGTTCTGCCCCCTGGCTCTCCAGACACCCTCAGCTCCCCAGAGAGGCTGATTTGGCAGTGCTGGGTTAAGGGTTGCACCCGATGGTTCTGGAGATCCTTTCCAACATAAATAATTCTAGGATTTCCCACTGGAGTTTCCTGCCCCTCTCCCTGCCCTCATCCCCCCAGCACATCCCTTCCCTGAGTCCTGCAGGAATGTGCCCTCCCTTGCACGGTTCAGAAGGATGAGGGACTCATGTCCTGCTCTCAGGGATGTCCTGTGGTCGCCCTGCACAGCCAGTGGAGCATCCGTGAGCTCCCCAGATCCTGAAGTCACTGCTCCAGCCCCCAGGACAGTGAGTTCCCGTGGGGATCTTCCCTTAGGAGCAGCACTTCCCCCCAGCAGCCAGGAAATGCCACCCCTGCCCTTCCTTGGGGCCACCGTGGTCACCCCGAGCAGTCACTGCTGGGAGCAGCTCCAGCCCCTTCCTCTCCCCTGCTGAAATCCCTTTTCCAGAGGAGCCTCCAGTCTTTGGGTGCACCTCTCTATGTTTGTAACGAGTTTGTCCCATGATTAATCATTCCAGGAATTCCCTGCTGATCCTCCCGGTGCTGGGGAGGGGACATTGTGCCTATGGCTCCGAATTCCTCTGGATTAGCAATTAAGGCATCTTTTCTCACTTTCTGTCCAAGGGAGAGCCCTTCTGGTAGAGCCATTACAGGTCTCACACAGCCTCACTCTTTGTAGGGCTGGCATTCCCTCGGTGGGATTTGCTCCCTTCTTTCACCAAGGTCTTTTTTGGGGACCACAAGCTTAATTAAAACCTTATTTATTATAACTTTAGCACCTCGTTGTGCCTCAAGGACCTTGCAATCCCTCTCTGGAAAGCCTGGGAGCAGAAAACAAAATGGGTTCGGTGTTGGCCTGAAGTGAGTCAAGAGGTGCAGGTAAAATTCCCAGCTCACAGCTCCATCCAGGATCCTTTGTGGATTCCTGCCACTCCATCTTGTCCTCATCATCCTCTTGGATGGGCTCCTCTCCATCCAAATCCATCCTCAGCTGCCACAATGGGCATTGGAGATGTGACATCTCAAAAAAAGCAGCTAAAAGATGATGTGGGGGAAGGGAAATATCTGCAAAGAGGAGCTCAGGACAACCCAAATGTGCTCCCCATGGATTTTCCCAAGCTTTTGTTTCAGTCACGATGGTCATTTATTTTTAATATGTTTTCCTGTCATTAAGTTTAATTTCAGGGGTTTCGAAACAGAAAAACGTGTTCAATAATTTGGGGAAGTTTTCTCTCTCTTTTTTTTTGCAGTGAAAAAGGCAAATAGTGCTGATCTGCTCCTGACAAAGTTGATGAATCGGCATTTTTAACAATTGTGTTTTATTTTGGCCACTTCCCAGCCTGATCCCTTTGCTCTGGCAGCAGAGCTGTTCCATCCTCCTGCACTCCTGGAGAGGCTGGTGGGCCTTGGGGCTGATGATTTTGGGATTCTCCTCTGCAGCAGCAGCCCCTCACCCTGGCATTTCCTTCACAGGGATGCTGGCTCTGAAGGAATCTGTCACAGAAAATCTTCCCTCTCCTCTGCAGTGTCCTTCCCACCTTCACTTCCCTTTTCTTGCCTGTGGCTTTCTCATGAAGGCACAAATTCCCTGGCAGAGCTTCTCCCTCTGAAGTGCTGGAGGACTTTGTTCCCTACCCTTGCCTCAGCCTACTCTATTTCCTGTCCTTTCTCCTGCCTCCAGGCAAGTTCGGCTCCTCAGGGCTGAAAAAACCTTTGCAGCTCCCATTCCGCAGGCTCCTGCCCTTGGCCTCGCCTTTCCTGGATCCCTTCTCTGCTGGAAAAGTTCCAGGGCTGTCCCTGCTGCCTTCTGGAAGAGCTTGGGCTTCCCTTGTCCCCCGCAAAGCAAAGACTCTGGATTTCCCAAAATGTTGTGGCTCATGGCATCCCTGCCTGATCCCTGCCTGATCCCTGCCTGTTCCTTGCCTGTTCCCTGCCTGTTCCTTGCCTGTTCCCTGCCTGTTCCCTGTCTGATTCCTGCCTGATTCCTGTCTGATCCCTGCCTGATTCCTGCCTGTTCCTTGCCTGTTCCCTGCCTGTTCCCTGCCTGATTCCTGTGTGGTCCCTGCCTGTTCCTTGCCTGTCCCCTGCCTGATGCCTGTATGTTCCTTGCCTGATCCCTGTATGTTCCTTGCCTGATCCCTGCCTGATTCCTGCCTGTCCCTTGCCTGTTCCCTGCCTGATTCCTGCCTGTTCCTTGCCTGTCCCCTGCCTGATCCCTGTATGTTCCTTGCCTGATCCCTGTATGTTCCTTGCCTGATCCCTGCCTGATTCCTGCCCATTCCCTGCCTGATTCCAGCCTGATTCCTGCCCATTCCCTGCCTGATTCCTGCCTGATCCCTGCCTGATCCCTGCCCTGGCACTGCCACCACCAAAAGCCACTCCCGAGGTCCTGCCTGGGCCATTCCTGCTCACTGGGATGCTCCCAGTTCATCCAGACCATACCTGCAGGATGCTGGTGAGTGGAAAAGGGTTCCCAGGGGGATCCTGTCCTTCAGCACTGCACGGACAGGACCCACATCCCATTTCCAGGGCCTCAGGAAGGGCAGCTCCTCCAGAAAAGGATTTGGAAAATGTGGTCACTGCTGATGTGGGGACATGGAGCTTTTCCTGGGAATTCAATCCCTAAGGACACACTGTGCCTAGTGAGGGGGGCACAAGGAGCTAGAGCAGGGGGACACCTTTATTTACCCTCAACACAGTCCTGGAGGATGCCCCAGTGAGATCCAGGAAGGTGCCCCCATCCCATCCCCTGGTGGAGAGGGGCTGACACCAGATGGGGTTGGAACACACAGCCTCAATTTATCAGGAGAAGGCAAGAGATCCCCAGGGCCCCCAACCTTTCAACAGCCACATGCAGCCCCCTCCTGCTGCTGTTCCGCAGGTACTCCCTCATTTCCAGTTGATTGAAACCCAAATAATGTCCTCAGCCTGATGGATCGCTGCCGCCCCGCCAGCATCCACCTTCCAGGGGGGTGGGAAGGAGAGGAAATGGTTCCTGTGCACTTCCCACCCAGCCCAGGGCATGGAGAGAGCGCAAAGCACATGGAAAACATCATTGCTCCATGGATAGGAGCAGATTCGCCCTCTGGAGCTGCTGGTGCAGCCTGAGGAAAGTCATGGATTTCATCCCTTCCTCAGCTCTTCTCTCCACTATTAGTCCTTTCTATTTAGATTTTGGACATTTGTGGTTGCTTTTAACTATTTCCTGCTGGAGCATCTTAAATAGCCCTTGTTCCAAGGGAGACACTGTAGGAAATCCCAGCTGGGAAGCAGAGCCACCAGGATCCACATCCAGAACTCTTTCCCTCTCTGCTTTCCCACATTCTCCTGCACCAAAGCTGTCCAACAGTCTGTGCCAGGTCAACATCCAGTGACCCTGGGGGGGAAGGTGACAGTCCTGGAGTGCTCTGGGTTGATGAGTGGGACCCTGGCAGGGGAGGGCACAGCTCAGCCCGTGCAGGGTCACGACAGCCAGGCAGGATTCCCAGATAACCCCTGGCAGAGCCAGGCGGAATTCCCAGATAACCTCTGGCAGAAATACGGCTGCTGCCAGGACCTGCCCTCCCTCCTCGGGTGAATTAAGACAGCCCAAGCCCTGGGACATAAATCAGCGATGGGAATCAGTGATAGGAGCCAGCCCTTGGCCCGGAGGGGCCTGGAGCAGAGGGATCTGGAGCTGCAGTGCCCATCCCGGGATGCTCTGACTCCACAAAACCGGGAATTCCTGGGCTGGCTGGGGGCTCCTTTCCCCCCAGGAATGGGGGGTTGTTAATACCTGCTGGCCTTGGGGTCACAGGCCAGGGACAACCATCCCAGTGAGCCACGGGAAGTGGCCTTTGCAGTGACACGTGGCTGCTCCAGGCATCATCACCGTTCCCGGGATGGGGGCCTGGGTGCCAGGCAGGCTCCAGCAAAGGGATGTGGGAACAGGGAACAGCAAACCCATGGCTGGCTTTGCATAGAGAGCAGGCAGGAAGCAAGGATTTCCTCCACACTTTCTATTCCTCATCCTCTCCTTGCTCACACAAGGAAAATCTTTAACGTTCTGGCCAAAATTTCCTACCACAAGAAACGGTGGGAAAACAACAACAACAACAACAACAAAACAACAACAACAACAGCAAAACAAACAAACAAAAAACCCCAAACAAACCAAACAAAATGACAACAACAAAAAAGATCAATAAAATGTATTTATGTGCTCTGCCCACAAGCACAGGTACCCCAGGGATGTCACCTGCAGCTGCTCAGGTCACCCTAAAAATGACGCTTGCCTGAAGAGATTGGGGCACTTCTGCTCCCAGATCCAGGCAGAGACACATCTGGCAAAGGGATCCTCATGGATTGGGACAAGGCAAGGGCACAGCTCCTGGACAGTGTCTGTGAACCTCCCCCCAGGACTGGGACCCCCCCACACCCTCTGTGTCACCCCAGCTGGCAGCACCTTAATAACCCCTGGCACCAAGAGCTGGGCCCTGAGCACGTGGGGCACTAATTAGCCCTGTGCTCATTAGCCCAGGCATGGGGGCACTGCTGTCAATGGATTTGGGGGGGATTAGAGCCCCACAGGGCTGGGACACCCCCTCTTGCCACCCCCACCCCAAAGAGGTGATGAGTCAGTGCTGCAGGGGAGCAGGATCCCACAGTTATCCACAGCATCTCCAGTTCTCCCAGTGCTGGCAGGGACGGGAATTCTTTACCTGGCCAGAGAGATGGATGTCCCTGGAATGAACCCAAAATGGAAGAGGCCAAAGATTAAAACCACCCCCTCCAACAGCCCCACCAGCGTTAACTTTTGGTTAAGTGCAGCAGATAAGAACAAGTTAAATTTATCTTCAAAGAACCCCCAAAAGTGACTCTCCTTTAACCCCCCCCTCGCCGGAATAAATCTTCCCCTTATCTGAATTTCCAAGGAGCAGGGCTGGCAGGGGCCAGAGTGGGAATGCTGCAGACTGGGTTAAGCCAAACCCCTCTCTGGTTCAGATTAAAGAGGAGGATAAAAGAGCGCGGGGTCCCGGCGGGAGCATAAATAACGCGGGATGGGCCCTGAGCAGGGATTTACACCCGGGAATGCTCCGAGCCCAACGCAACAACAAGGGGGGATCAGGGGGCTGGGCCCTGCCAAGGGGTGACCGTGGCTGTGGAGAGGGTGGAAAGGGCAGGAGGCACTGAGTGGGAAGCAGGGAAAAGCTGGGATGCAGGAGGGATGGAACAGGCGTGGTGTGATGCAGGAGGGAGGGGAAAAGGGGAGGGAAATAGGGAAAGAGGAAAGGAAAAGAGGAAAAGAGGGGGGAGAAGGGGAAGGGAATAGGGGGAGAGAAATGTTCAAGTGGAAGGGGAAGAGGAAGGAGAAGAGCAAGAGGAAGGAGCAGGGAAAAGGGGAAAAGGGAAAGGGAAAAGAGTAGGGGAAGACAAATGGGGAGGGAAAAGGAAAAGGAAAAAGGGAAAAGAGAAAGGGGAAAAGAGGAAAAGGGGAAAAGGGAAAGAGAAAAAAGGGAAAAAGGGAAAAGGGGAAAAAGGTAAAAAGGGAAAAGGGAAAAAGGGAAAAAGGGAAAAAAGAAAAAAGGGAAAAAGGGAAGCAGATCCATGCCGCAGTGTCCCACATCTCACATGCCAGCACATCCGCATCCCTGCGGATCGGACAGAGGAAATCAGGCAGACACAGCCAAATTCCAGAAAATTATTTTTTCATTTTCTCCTTTATTAGTTTTTTATTAGAGGGAAAAACAAGCTAGAGCCATCTCTGCCCCAGCACAACCTTCCCCAGCCGCAGCGGCTCCGTTCAGGCTCCAAGCGCTGCCCTGGATGGCCGGAAGAGCCTGGATTTGGGAATTGTCGGAACCCCCCTGCTCTGATGCATGGGCAGGGGGTCAGGGAGGCTTCATCCCCCACCCACACACTGTGGATGTTCCAGCAAGAGCTGTCCTGGAGGGCAGATCCATGGGAAAACCCCCCTGGGACCCACGTGCTGTGGGACAGGCAGAGGGGTGAATAAATCCATCTGGGATGGGAGCAGGCCGGCCAAGGAATGAGCTCACCGTGGGGTCGGATGTGGGGGATAACAAGCACTCTCCTGCCCTGATGCAATCCGGGGAAGGCCCAGCCCGGTGAGAACCATCGGAAAAAGTCTTTGACCTTCCTGAACCTTTGGAAAGATTGAAGCTGCACCTCCGGCCTGGATTGCAGGGGGGAGGGAAGAGCAGGAGCAGATGTCCCTGCGGTGGGGGACACGTGCAGCAGCCGGGGAGGATGAGCTGGATCAGGAGGTGGGATGCGTGGAATGGCCACCCACGGCTGTTCCAGCTTGGATCTGAGCCCTGCAGCATCCCGGGGAGCTGATGCCCTTCCCACCATCCCTCCCTCAGCAGGGGCTGTGCCCCGGTCCCTCTGCAGCTGCAGGTTCCCCGTGCTGGAGGTGGGAAGGGCTGCCAAGATCCATCGCCCTCCTGCAAAACTGCTCCGGGATCTGGAATCAATTATTGTGTGGGCCCAGGAATTAGCACATTGCAAAGGCACAGTGACTTCAGGAATCTGGAATGGGATCAGTTTTTGCTCAAATTGTCACCTGCTGCCCCCTGCCCGTGCCCTGGGTGTGGGAAGGGCCAGGACAGGGATCCCTGGGAGGGCAGGAACGCCCTCTCCAGCAATGCACAGCTCCAGCCCCCGGCAACAGAGAGGTGTCAGGGCTCACTCCCCGTGTCACAGGGAATTTTCTCATTTCTGGGTGAAGCTCTCCAGAGCTCTGCCCAAGGTGGGAAGTGACCCTGGGGCTGCCATGTGTGTCCTCCAGCGCGGGATGGAGGATCCTGACACCTCCCACCCAAAGCATCTCCCAGTTATCAGCAATGCCTCTCCTGCCGGGATTAGCAGAGTAACCTGAGGAGAGAGGAGGGAGTGCTCCAGGGCTGAGGAATTCATCTGTTTGGGAAAGCAGATCCTGCCTCCAGTGGCTGTGGGTGCTTGTGACGAGCTGCCCATGCCAACCCCCAACACTTCCCTTCAGGAATCACCAACCATCCCATATTCCTACTTAAACCTTCAAGGAAAAAAGCTCTTCTGAGAGGGATGAACAGAGCAGAGGAGTGCAGGCAGTGGGTGCTCCTGGGTGGGACACAAAGCCCCCAGAGTTCAGGCAGTGAGGGCATTGATCTTTCCAGGGGATCAGGGTGGGTGTTCATCCCCTGGTGTCATGGATATAAACAACCACTGCAACCACCAAAAGTTTCAGGAATATAACCCCAAAAGCCCAGAAAACACCCCAGAGGGATGTCCAGGTGTCATGAGGAGACCCCAGTGGGCTCCTCCCTGCAGTGCCCAGGGCAGCTCATGGAACTGGGCATCCCAGTGCCTTCTTCACCCTCCTCCTTCTCTTTCTCCTCCACCTCCTCCTGCTCTGCCCTGGCTGCTGGCTCCAGCTGGAGAAATCCTGCCTCTTTGCCTCGCGCTAAGTGAGCTGGAGCGAATCACCCCGGGATTTGCATTAACAGCAGTCGCTACAACAAGATCCCAGCCAAACACAATACTGGAAACTCGGCTTTCCCCCCATCCTTACTGCTTCCAGATGGAGCCCCTCACTCCCACCAAAGGGTAGGGGCCAATCCCCCCCCTCTGCTCCCAGCACGGGCCTTTCCTACAGCCCCAGGCTCTGGAGGGGGTGACAGGGACAGATCTGCCCTTTGTCCCTGCTCCGTGCCCGGTGCTGGAGCCGGGAAGGGCCCGGCAGCTTTCCCTGTTTCCAAAGCACAGGATTTATTTCCGCTTACATCAGAGAAAGTTGAAAAAAAAATCCTCATAAAAGAGAAAGAGATCAGGATATTCTGCAAGTCCTTTGAGATCTGTATAGGGGAAGACATCCTTGGAATAACATCAGCAGCCCCAGCACCGCCTTTGGAGCCGGCCAGGAACGGCCTCTCCGGGCACTAAAAGCACTCTAGCAGAGTGCTAAAAATATTCATTATCCAGGCGGGAATCGTCAGCACGGCACAGGCCCCAGGTATTAAGTAGGTAGCAGGACCTGGCATGGGCTCCTTGGCTTACACCTCCTCACACACATTTGGCTTTGTCATTAAAGCCTCCAGGCAGAGATGTTCCCGAGGAACGGCCAGGAGCAGAGGGGCTGGCTCGTCCCTCGCCTCCCTGTGCCAGGAGACCCCCATCCCATGGAGCTGACAGCTCCTTTATTGGAGCTGGAGCAGCTGGATCTCTGCCAGGTGCTTCTGATAAGGAAATCCATTTCTTGGTGGGGACGTGGGGTGTTGGGGAGCACCCAGACCCCCTGCACCCTGCAGTGCTGCTGTGTCTCCTTTCCATGGGCTGGAATTCCTCTGCTCAGGTCCTCATCCTGTGGGAAGCTCATTCAGCAATCAGGCTAATTTTTGGCCAGACATTGCATGAGCCCAGAGTTGCTTTGGGCAGAGATTCCTGCTCTTCCCAGCCATTCCAATAGGAAACGGGTTCCACTGCTTCCTCCAGGTGGTTTTGTTCTTCCTCTCTTTTGTTGGGACTAAACCTCCTGCAGAACTGCCATTGAATCCTCCTGGAATCACAGCAGCTCCCATCAGGATCACCAGCTCCAAGACTGCACAAAGAACCTTCACACAGATAAAATCCCTCAAATTTAAGTCACAGGTTCTTGGTTTTCACCCTCACTTTTGCAGCTGCTGCTTCCAAACCTTCCTTTGGAGCCACAAGGAAAGGGAGGCAAGGCACCCCAGCTGCATGGGGAGTGAGCATGGAGCCTCTGCCCAGGGAACCATGGAATCACAGACTGCTTTGGGTTGGAAAGGGCTCCACAGACCAGGGTGCCCTTCCACCCCTGCCATGGGCAGGGACACCTTCCCCTACCCCAGGCTGCTCCAAGCCCTGTCCAACCTGGCCTTGGACACTTCCAGGGATCCAGGGGCAGCCACAGCTTCTTTGGCACCCTCTACCAGGGCCTCCCCACCCTCACACAGAAGAATTCCTTCCCAATATCCCATCTAACCCTGCCCCATGGCAGTGGAAGCCATTCCCTGTGTTCTGTCCCTCCATCCCTCATCCCAAGTCCCTCTGCAGCTCTCCTGGAGCCCCTTTAGGCACTGGAAGAGCTCTAAGCTCTGCCTGGAGCCTTCTCCTCTCCAGATGAGCCCCCCCAGCTCTCCCAGCCTGTCTTGCTGTCCCACTGTGCAGGGGGCACTGGGAATTGCAGGATCAGGATGCTCCTGATTCCATCCCCCAGCACAGCTGGCTCCCAGCCCGCTCCCCTGGCCCCAGGAGCGCCGTGTCCATGCCCAGCACTGCTGGACAGATGCTCCTGCTCACGTCCCATTCAGCCCAGGCTGTTTCCAGGTTTCCCAGCCCCCCTGGACCCTCTGCAAACCGGAGGCAGCTGCAGCTGCAGGAGGGATGAGAGAGGGGGGTCTGAGTTGCTCCCCCAGAGCTGGATGTGGGACAGCCCAAGGAGCTCAGCCTTGTTTATCCTGCTGTGGTTTCCCTACAGGGAACATACGTGTGTTCCTACAGGGACACACGGAACATTCCAGATTTCTCCTGCCACAGCCTCTGTGCATGTGAGGTCTCCAGTCCCTTCCATGGGAGAAGGACAGATGGGAGGGCTGCTAAATCATAGAATCATGGAATGGTTTGGGTTGAAAGGGACCTTAAAGCTCATCCAGAGCCACCCCCTGCCATGAGCAGGGACGCCTTCCACTATCCCAGGTTACTCCAATCCCTGTCCAGCCTGGCCTTGGACACTTCCAGGGATCCAGGGGCAGCCACAGCTTCTCTGGGCACCCTGTGCCAGGGCCTCACTACATTTACAGGGAAGAATTTCCCCTAATAGCCAATGTAAATCTCCCGGATTTTCATTTAAAACTATTTCCCCTTTTCCTGTCACTGACTGTCCATGTAAAAAACCACTCTCCATCTTTTCCATCAGCTCCCTTTAGAGGTGAGGAAAGGCAGGAACTTTGCTCAACTCCTTCATCCAGCCAACCCAGGAATGTTTTCTCTGGCAGCTGTTCCCAGTGTCACGTTTGAGGCTGGCAGCATCACGGAGGGGACCCCAGAGCTGTGTCCCCAGGCAGGGCTGGCCCTGCAGCATCCACTGGCCCTGCAGCATTCCAGGCTCTGCTTTTACACTCCTCAGATTTGCTCTGTGCTTTAAAGTAAAGCCCCTTGTAAAACCTGGCAGCCCTGAGGAGAGATAAGGGGGGGTCTCAGGGAGCCTTTGGCTCAGAAGGAGCTGCTGTGATGGAGAGCCAAGTGTGGGGGCAGCCAGAGCAGGGGGAGGCTCTGGGGCCACTGCAGAGCATTTTCCTGCCCCAATCCCATCCCTGGAGCTTGGAAATCTGCGTGGTGGGATCTAGGCCAGCACAGGGAGCCCACAGCTCCTGCCTCCCCATCACACAGCTCAGGGTGGGGCTGTGGCCATGCAGGATCCTGGAGTTCAGCAGCTGATTCACAGCTGGATCCAGGAGTGGGAGCCGTGGGAGTTGGGATGAGGGGGATCCATTCCAGGGAGGTGTTGGGGTGCTGCAGATGATGGCTTGGGGAAACAGCCAGAACGCTCTGTTGTAGCAAACATCCATGCCCAGGATTCATTTTCAGGACGAAATTTTTTCATGGAAAGGGTCAGGCCTTGGACGGGGCTGCCCAGGGAGGTTTGGAGTCCCCATCCCTGGAGGTGTCCAAGGAACAACTGGACATGGCACTCAGTGCTCTGGGCTGGGATGGTCACGGGTTGGACTCAGTCTTGGAGAGCTTTTCCAACCCCAGTGATTCTGGGATTCTGTGTTTTTAGGGATGCTCTGCATCTTTCAGACTCATTGAGCAGGGCAGGGGGAGCTGGACTGGGTACCCAGTGTGGCACAGCCCAGGAACGGGGGAGTGGAGAAGGTAGGAGCACAGGGCAGTGAGGAGAGGAGGCAGTGATCTCCCCATGGATAAGGGGGATATAATCCCTCATTTCACACACATGGAGATACCAAAAGCCAAATCATGGAGGATAATTACTCCAAAAAACAAAGGGGTGCTTCATATTCCTTGGCTCCCTGACAGAATTAGCACAGCAAGAGTTCCCTGGCTTTCCTTTCATTCTCCTCCAAAAACATCGCTTTCCTGGGGGTGGATTTGGGGATGGGAGTGGGAAAGCCGTGAGCATTGCTGGGTCCTGGCAGGGCGGGATGGGCAGCTGCCCACAGGAGCAGGGATTTGCCCAAACCCCTTCCTGCTGCTTCCCCATTCCCCCAGCTCCTTGGACTGCCCCAGACCAGCATCCTGGGGGCAGTCAGCCCCTATCCCACCCCATTCCATCCCACTCCTGGGGCTGTGTTCCTGGCAGAGGTGGCAGGATCGTGGCGGGGGAGCAGCGTGCCAGCAGCACAGCCTCATCCACGGGGCTCAGGAGGCAAAAACAGCTGGGGAAGAGGAGCCTGGGAGGCTTTTTCCCAAGCTGGGCGAGCTCTCTGAAGCTCTCGCCCCCGGAGCCAGGTGGCCTCTGAACGGGAGCAGCTCCCGGGGCATGGGCGGCGCCGGCAGTGGCACCGCCGGGAAGGGCCGTTCCTGCGGGAGTTTGGGGATGGAAGTCACCTCCTCACCTCAAACCAAGTGTTTGTGAACCTGCAGGAGGGCGGGTTGAGAGCTCTGGTGGAAGAACAAAGGGCACAAAAAGGAGGCTGGTTGCTGAGGAGGGAGAGGGATGGGATGAGGTGAGGCGGTGGTGCTGGCTCAGCCATGGGTGACAGGTTTGGTGCCACCACAGTGAACACAGCCCTTGGACTCCAGGGCGGCAGGGAATCCTTGAGCTTTGTTTAACTTAATAAAAATGCACAATGAGAAACCCTTCCCCTGCTTTTGAGGTCTCATTTGAGGCCACCCTGTGCCACCGTCCCCCTGTCCCTGCCACCCCCAAGCCTCATGGGCACCTGCCCCACTGCACCTCCAGCTCCCTTCTCCCCAGGTCCCCGTGGGGATCAGGGACACAGTGGAGGCTCCTCCAGTGTCCCCAGCCCCAGCTGAGCCCCCCCAGCCCTGCCCCAGCCAGGTGAGGGCTGCAGCTCTCCAGACCTCCCCATCCAGACTGTTCTTCAGGGCTGGAACGACGAAAAAGCTGAAGTGTGAAAGAACACTGAAGGGAGCAGTGGAAGAACCGGATTTTCTTTTATTTGATTTTTTTTTTTTTTCTATTCTGAAGGATGCTGTATTGAGCTGAACATGACAAATATGCCAGGAATGTTTGCCCTCAGGGCCTGGGAGAGCAGGGAAAGGCACTGCTGGCACCTTATCAGTGCAGCAGCCCCAGTGTTTGTGCAAAAACAAGTGCCGGGGGCAGGTCCTGGGGCAGCAGCTGCCCATGCCTGGAGCAGGATGCCAGCAGGAACCTGCTGTGACAAGGGGGAATGTCACCTTGGCATGATGGGGACCTGCACATGGGGCAGAAGAAGCAGGTCTGGCTCTGCTCCCAAGGAACAGGCCAAGAGGAAACAGCCTCATGATGCCCCAGGAGAGCTTCAGGTTGGACATTAGGGATCATTTCCTCATGGAAAGGGCTGTCCAGTGGAATCCCCATCCCTGGAGGGGTTTAAGAGCTGTGCAGATGTGGTACCTTGGGACATGGTTAGTCATGGCCTTGGCATTGCTGGGGACAGTGGCACTGGCTGATTCAGAGGGTTTTTCCAGCCTCAGCAATTCCGTGATTCTCTGCAAGAGCCGGCGGCAGCTCCGGAGAGCCCCGGCCCAGCTCCAAGGAAGCCATGTGCAGCGGGCTGGGGCCAGGGCTAATTAACAGGCCTCATTAAAAATATACTGTGTTTGCTTTAAACAAGGTTCCCCCAAGCCAGAGGAAGCTGGTGAGGGACTGAGGAGAGATAGCAAAGGAGAGAGAGGCGGCAGGGAGGGGGAGGTGATGCCTGGGTGCATTTATTCCTTCCCTTCCTTCCATTTCTAACCCAAACCAAAGTGTCTCTGTGGCTGGAGGCGCCCTCTCCTCTCATAAAGTCCTACATAGGAAATTGTAAAGTACAGGAAAACAACCCAAACCCCCTGACCCCTTAACAAACTCCAGCCACGGCTGAAAGTTGCAGGGTAAACAAAGCCAAAGCTGCAGTCGCCAAACTCTCCTGGGTGCTGGGGCTGTGGTTCTGCTCCCAACGGAGGCTGGATGGCCCTATTGGAGGCTGGATGGCCCTATTGGAGGCTGGATGTCCGTATTGGAGGCTGGATGGCCCTTTTGGAGGCTGGATATCCCCATCCAAGGCTGGATGTCCCCACAGCCCTCACCCCAGCCCCCTGGCACAGAGCTGCCTCTCAGCCTGAGGCTGCTGATCCCTGCCAAGGCAGATTCTTCCTCTCCCCCCCACCGAAGATGATGATGCTCTGAGCCAGCAGTTGGTCTCCCCTCTCCCGTTCAGAGCAGGACTGGTGTCCCTTGGAGCCTCGGGGTTTGTCCCCTGAGCGTGTCTGACACCCACAGAGAGGCACCGGCCCTGCTGCAGCCCCATTAGCATCGGTGCCACCGAGGGAATGCTCCGTTTCCCTGGACACCGGTAATTCAGCCAGAACCTGCACAATTTTCTGTGCATAATAGTCCCAAATGTGCTCTCTGGCAGGCTCAGGAATCAGCAGCCCAGCGGAGGCAGCCTGGATTAATCAGGCTGGCCACGACTCGGAACAAACCTGCTGATGAAGCCTTGGCAGCAGCCGGGGCTGCCCCTCCCCTCCTGCTCCCACACAACCCCGGGGACTGGGGATCTCAGCGGGGTGATGGAGCACATTCTTCCAGAGCCCTCTGCCACCAGCACCGTGTCCCTGTGTCCCCCGTGTCCCCCAGGAGCCACACCAGGAGCTGGGCAGGCAGGGGATGCAGGGCTGTGGCTGCAGAGGGGATGAAGGGGTCAGGGAATCCCTGCTCGTTGGGATTCCAGTCACAGCGCTCTGGGCACTGCCTGGGACACTCCTCTGGTTCATCCAGCCACACACCCCAGCAGGGGATGGCTGTGCTCCTGCCTGGAGCAGGGGACAGGAAATCCCTGTGGGATGCTCAGAGCAAGCCCTCAGGTTCATTATGGTCCCAGATCCTGGTGTTTCTCCTGCCCCCACCTTTCAGCCCCCCACCCTCTCTGCCTCCCGCGCACTCTCTGGCTGAGATTCCACTGCCCATGGGATGCAGGCTGGGAGCTTTCCTGGGGCATCCCAAGCCAGTGACTCCAAGATGTGCCCTTCTCTCTTCCCCCCATCAGGCACCACCTCATCCCCCTCTGAAGGGACAGCATTTGAGCCATTTTTGGCGGATATTTGCCCGTTGGATGCTGTACTCGGGGCTGGCACTGGCAGCAGTCTGCTGCCAGGATGTCTCTTGTATTCCTGGGGATCCTTGGGGTGACCAGCCTGGTCACAGGAGCCATGCTGAGCTGGAGGGATGGTGGCACTCTCCTGTGCCCCCTTTGGTGGTGGGGGGTGGGCAGGAGGGACAGCCCTCCAGAGTGGGAGGCCAGACACCTCCCCCTCCTAAAGACACAGCAGGATGTTTACATGATGGATTCTGGCTGGTGAAGAACACACAAAGCCTCGAAAAAATAAAACTAATAACAAAAAAAAAAAAAAAAAAAAAAAAAAATCCCCCTGTTGTTCCCTGCAGCAGATGGAAAATAAACACAGCTGCTCCTCTGCACACCCCGGCCCAGGACACCCTGGCCAGGCAGCCAAATGCCCCTGGGATTGATCCCACAGCAATCCTGGACATCCAGGGGGTGGCAGCGTGGCTGTGATGCTGCATGAGGGGTGTGGGAGCTGAGGTGGCACTGCCAGCCCTGAGCAGGCCATGAGAACAGGGATTGCCCACCCCAAGGACCCACCCCAAGGTGGTGCCAGTCCTGCCGGTGTGGCAGATGGGGTGGGTGAGCTGATCCCCTGCAAGGAGAGCCCCCTGAGGGGGTGGGAGTGAGGCAAGGGACCATCCCCCCCAGCTGGAGCAGCAGAGCAGCAGGGACGCTGTGGGGACGCCACAGCTGTGTGGGGACAGGACAGGCTGTGAGGCCACCACTGCCCCATCCACGTGCAGCACGGGGTGAAGCGGAGGTTACACATCAGGAAACACTTTCTGGCTCTAGATGGGATCTGGGAGGCAGAGCCAGCTCCCAGCTGGGAGCCCCCTCTGTGGGGACAGGAGGGGACCCCCGGTGAGGGCTGTGTGTCTGTCACGCGGCTGGGATGTCCTGCATCCCTTCATTCCTCCTGGATTTTAATGCCAGCAGCAGGGCCTGCTGCAGCCCCTCAGTGTGCAGAGCCCCCACCCCATCTGACCTGAACCTGGGGGAAAAGGCAACATTTCCCATATTTACCGTGAACCACAACAGCTCCTGCACAGGCAGCTGCTCCCTGCTCTGGATATTGAAATAAAGTACAAGAATCTACAAATCCCATGGACAAGCAGAAGTACCAAATACCCCCCAGTTTCACCTTTGGCAGCCCAAAACCTCTCAGTCTCCAGGTCCAGGAGGCCCGAGAGTCCTGAGTGAGGTTGGGCTGTGCTCCAGGCTGGGGGATGATCCAGGAATGCTGTCGGGGATGCCCGGGGCTGCAGGGATGTTTCCAAGGATGCAGGGATGCTGCCAGAGGTGCTGGGGACTGCAGGGATGCTGCCAGGGACTCCCAGGGCTGCCAGAGGCTCTCTGGACTGCAGGTGTGCCCGGGGCTGGAGGAGTGCTTGAGGCTGGCAGGGATTTTTGGGATTGGCAGGAGACTCAGGATCGGCAGGGATGCTCCAGGCTGTGGGGAACGCCCCGGGCTATGCTCCGAGCTGTGGGGATGCTCCGGGATGTGGATGCTCGGCGCTGGGGGGGGACCATGGACGGGCTGGAGGGGCAGCGGCTGCGGGGGCTCCTCCCGGGCCGCTCGCGTAGAGCTCGGCTGGCCTCTAGTGCACGCCCGGCTCCATGACACGGAGCCGTGGGGCTGGGAAGGGCAGGGAAGGGCTGGGAAAGGCAGGGAAAAGCAGGCGGGGCAGGCAGGGAGCACCAACAAGCCCCACCTCCCACTCCTTTCCAACCTTCGCATTTTTAAGGGCTCGGCTATTTATTCAGCATCTCTTTGTCCTCTCATTTTTCTTCCCCCCTTGGCCTTCCACCCTTTTTTGGCCACAGTTTTATATTAAGTCTCCACTTAATTTAATGGCGTCCAGTTATTCCTTAGGCTCCTGCCCCCTCCCAATCTCCCATTTTTCAGCAGCCTCCACTCTCCAGCAGCCCCTCAGTCTCAGTTTCCCACTGCATTTTTATCGCCCTCCCACCTCTCTTTGGTCTCCCTCTCTTTTTCAGCCCCCAGTTTTTCCTGGTCTCGACTCGCCCTCAATCCTCCCACACTTCTTTGGACTCCCACCCCATTTTGACACAGGGGAGCCCCCACAGGCACATGGCACGGGGAAAGGAGGGGAAGAATGGGGGAGGAGGGATGGACTGCAGGTCCCTGAGCACCCGGGGCTGTCACAGCCTGTGCAGCCTCATCTGGGTCTCCCCACACACCTGCCGTGGCTCTAGTTCAGCTCAGCCTCAGCTCCTTCCTCACCTCGCTGCCAGCGTGCCCAGCTCTGGCCCTGCCTCCCGCCCCACAGCCCATCGAGGTGACCCTGCCCTGTCCCGGCCGAGACTGTGGGCACAGGGACAGAGGCTCCCGGGCTGCTGCCAGCGCTGCACGGAGGCACACCTGTCCTTAAGCCACGGGGGTGGGTGGCACCGCTGTTCCCTCCATGGGCTGGGTGTTTTGGGGCTCTTTTGAGGCCCTTTGGGGACGCCGGGTCGCGCGGTCCTGGCTCTGTCCCGGCGCTGTCCCGGCACTATCCCCCGCTGTCCTCGCTGTCCCGGCGCTGTCCCCCCTCTGTCCCCACTATCCCCCCGCTGTCCCCGCTGTCCCCCCGCTGTCCCGGCGCTGTCCTCGCTGTCCCCGCGCTGTCCCCGCTGTCCCCGGCCCTGTCCCGGCGCTGTCCCGGCACTATCCCCCCGCTGTCCCCGCTGTCCCCGGCCCGTCCCGGCGATGTCCCCGCGCTTTCCCCGCGCTGCGGTGCCGGCGGTGGCCGCGCGAGGGCAGCAGAGCGCCAGGCACGGGCGGCGGGAGCAGCGCCGGGCGCGACCCCGAGCGGGAGCGCGACCCCCGGCGGGGCAGAGCCCCGGAGCCACCGGGGACCCGAAACACCGCCCGGCCCACCTCTGTCCTGGGAGCGACACTGCCGCCAGAGCAGCTCGTTCCCAGCGCCAATGTCCAACCTGGCCTTGGACACTTCCAGGAATCCAGGGGCAGCCACAGCTTCTCTGGAATCTGTGCCAGGTCACCTGGGATGCTCAGATGGAGCCAGGTGTCGGCTCCTCTCTCCTACTCAAGCAGCTCCAGGACCTGGCGTTGCTCACAAGGGCTTCTGCATCTTCAGCCACCAAATAAGAGGGAACTGAGGAGCCACCTCTGTCTGTGGGTGCTCCTTCTCCTCTACTCTGGCTCATTAATCTGTCCTGACTCAGCCCTGGCTGAGGAGCAGGTTTGAGGATCATCACTCCAGGGCTCCTTTGCTCCAGCAGGATGAGCTTCCAAGCAGTTGCTGCTGGTGCAGACTGGGGCCTATCAGCCTGGCCTCGGGCTCTGCGCCCATTCCAATATCCAAGCATGACCCCCCTCACCAGCCCCCTCTCCCACCCCCACCGTCTTCAAAGCCAGGGACCTGGCAGTGGTTCTGAAAGCCGGGCAGAGCCTCCATGCCATGGCTTGGCATGGAACTCAAAGGCTCAATTAGCAACATCTGCTCTTGTGGGCTGTAAAACCCTCTCGCTGCTCCCCTCCCTTGCTCCGAGCGCTCACAGCTGGGAGCAGCATGGGGCTGCAGCCAGCCTGGCCAGGGGAGCTGTGCCCCTGGCCCACAGCTGTCATAGCTTGCTGTGCCACCTCTGCCACTGTGCCACCTCTGCCACCACTCTCCAGACCCCTTAGATCCGTGGCCTGATGGCAGCTGAGTGTGAGGGACAAGGAGTGAGCTGTTCTCTCAGTAACCAGGGAATGGCTGGAGCCGTGTCAGGGAGGGTTAGGTTGGATATTGGGAAAAGGTTCTTCCCCAGAGGGTGGTCAGGCACCAAACAGAGGGAAGGGTCTGGAGAACCTGGAGTGCCTGGGAGTGCTCAGCCTGGAGAAAAGGAGGCTCAGAGGGGACCTTCTCCACAACTCCCTGACAGGAGGGAGCAGCTGGAGGGGTCAGGCTCTGCTTCCAGGGAACAGGGACAGGATGAGAGGAAACAGCCTCAAGCTGTGCCAGGTGAGGTTCAGGTTGGACATCAGCAGGAATTTCTTCATGGAAAGTGTGGTGAGGAATTGGAAGGAGCTGCCCAGGGAGGTGGTGGATTCCTCATCCCTGGAAGTGTCTAAGGAAGGACTGGATGCGGCACTCAGTCCTCTGGGCTTGTTGACCAGATGGAGATCGGTCAAAGGTTGGGCTTGATGACCTTGGAAGGCTTTTCCAACCTCAATGATCCCATGATTCTATGAAAACCAGCCCATGCCCTGGAGGCTGGCTGAGAGCCCCCGCCAGCACCCATTGTTCGGGAGCTGAAGCAATCGGAGCCCTTTGCCGAGGAGCCTGGCGGGCCGGGCGGGCTGTCCCGGGAGGGCCGTATAGCAGCAGGGCTGGACGCTGCTGTCATCATTCCGCGGATGCCTCCGAACGCCGAGCGGCGCCACACGAGGCCACCGAGGTCGGCAGGGAGGGCACGGAGCCAGCCGGGATTGGGATTTGTGAATGGGAGCGGGACGGGCAGGGCTGATGGGACAAAACCATGGGGAGAGGGGGTCCCTGAGCCCCCGCTTGGAGGCGGCTCACAGCCGGTCCCCTCGCAGCCTGGGGCCAGGAGGGGACAAGGGAGTCCCACAGGCAGCCCTGGCAGGGCACTCCTGGTGTCTGACACGGCACCAAGTGCTTCCCCGCCTTTCCCAGCTTCATTCCAGGAATGTCCAGTATGTCCACTCCTTCCCCACATTTTGGCCATTAGATCTGACTATCCTTGATTTACTCACTCTCTGGGGAGCTCTCAGGGCCTCTCCCTCTCTACAAAGCAACCTCAGCTGCATTCTGGCTGCAGCAAAATATCACAGCCTGGGGACATCCCTTGGGAGAGTGCCCAAAACCCCAGTGCCCTCCTCAGACTGGGGATAAAACCCAAAGCTCCCCAAAACCCCCCTCAGCTCCTGCCTGGGAGCTGGGGGGCAGCAGGGCTTGCCGGGAATGTCACCCCATGACAAACAAGGGGTGTGATAACAATCCCATAAAAACACATGGTTGAAACCCTTTGTCAAGGCCAGGCCAAGCCTTGGCTGGAGCAGTGCGAAGTGAGAAATCACCTTGTGCTGATGGAGATTTCCTTCCTAGTTATCCCACCAAGGATCTGCCTCACAGGTGATCATGGAAACTCCAAATTCCCCAGGGAATCTTCCCAAGCACCAAGGCAGAGGCTGGCAGAGCTGCCTCTCCCACCTGAGGAACCAGGACTTGAGTGCCAGCCTGTCTGTATCTGCTTGGAGTAAGAAAAAACGTCCACAAATCACGTTTCCCTTGGAATACTGGCAGTAAAACATCCATACAACATTGCCCTTAGCACAGCAGCAGCAGCACTAGAGGGAGAGAAGCCAGAGGAGGGCTGAGCAAAGCTGTTCTCTCCTGAAGGGTCATGTGTGAGCCGCTGGTTTGGCAGGGAGTGGGAGGAGCAGATAATGTTTTCCCAGGCAGAGGAAACTCCTGGGTGGAAATAGCGCTGTGCCCTGGAAACAGAGCTGTCAGCAAACAGGGCTGGTGCAGCCTCCTCTCTGCAGGTCATGCTGAGCTGGGCACAGGTTCTGGGCTGGAAGAACATCTCCCAATGGGAATGGGAGTGATGGGCTCCTGTCACGGCCCTGTGGGAGCACTGGGGAGCTGAGGTCAGGGATGGGCAGAGTGCTCCTGCATGGTGGCTCCCTGGGACACCCTCTCCATGGCCTCCCTCCTGGTTTCATTCAGCCCCAGGTACACAAAAGGACCCGGAGTGCTGGGGCAGGAAGGAAGCTGAGTCCTCAGGCTGGGGAGAAAGCTGAAAAAGGGTGGGAACAAGTGGGGACAGACAGGAAATAAGAAAAAAAGGACAGCAGGGCTCAGTGTCCCATAACTAACAGGATGCACAAGGCTTGGAGGGGCTCTGTTGCTGTCTCAGCTCTTCCTAGACCTGAACAGGACAGGGCAGTGCTGGTCTCCTGCCTGCAGCACTCACCCTGAGACATGGAGTGATGGAACAAGAAGGAATGGCTTTAAACTAAAGAGAAGGCAAATTTAGATGGGGTATTGGGAAGAAATTATTCCCTGTGAGGGTGGTGAGGTGGGGAGGCCTTGGCACAGGTTGCTCAGAGAAGCTGGGGCTGCCCCTGGATCCCTGGAAGTGTCCAAGGCCAGGTAGCACAGGGCTTGGAGCACCCTGGGCTAGTGGGAGGTGTCCCTGCCCATGGCAGGGGCATGGGCAAGGTGATGTTTGAAAGTGCCTTCAAGCCAAACCATCCAGTGATTCCTCAAACACCAGTCTGATCCTGCATGCACAGAGCAGGCACAGACAGTGCTGGGAAAGAAACCCACCCCAGGGACCCCAGACCTGCAGGAACAGCACTCTCAGCTATTCCAGCATCTCCTCCCAGCGGGGCCATGGACACGCTGGAGGATCAGGAAGGGATGGGGTGGAAGAGCCAGAGGGAAGCAGCCCCTGAGGGAGTCACAGGTGTCTGTGCCACGGCTCAGAGGAGCTGAGCCTCCAGCCTGGGTTGCAGATCCTTACATCACTCCCGGTGATGTTCAACATTTGTTCGTTCCGGCTGTAAAACCTCTCCTGGCTCTGCACCAGGTATTTCCCTCCCTCAGTGCCTCAGCCAGGGCTGAGGTGCTGGAGCGTGAGCAGCTCACACTCCATGGCCTTTGTGACTAATGGCACCAGCTGAGGGGACAGCCCCTCCACGAGAGCCCCTTTCCCACGGGATGTGCTCTCCTCACAGGTTAGGATGATGAACAGAAGGATAAAGGCTCTGGTGTCTCCCTGTGCCTGCAGGATCGCTCTCTCCTGAGGGAGCTTGGGTAACCAATTGCAGCACCCCATGGCCTCAAAGGAGCTGTTCTCTTTGGGACAGAGCTTGAGGAAAACTCCAGGAACAGGAACACCTGAACCGATTCCCACAGCCGGGGTAGTGCCTGAGGCTGAGGATGGCTTTGTGGATGGAGAAGGAGTCTCCAAGCAGGCTCTGCCCTTTGTTCTGTGTTCACTGGGGTTTCGTGTCCATAAAATTATGGAATCATGTAAGTCAGAGTGGCTCTCAGAGACTGTTGTGTCCGATCATCACCCCCCCAGCACCACCAAGGCCATCATTAATCCATATTTCCAAGTGCCACATCCCCATGATTTTGACCACCTCCAGTGACTTCGCTGCTTCCCTTGGTGTCTGTTTCAATGCCTGGCCATGTTTTCAGTGAAGAATTTTTCCCTAATATCCCACCTAAACCTCCACTGGTGCAACTTGTGGCCATTTCCTATTGTCCTGTCTCTGTTCCCTGGGAGCAGAGCCCAACCCCCCGGCTGTCCCCTCCTGTCAGGGAGTTGTGCAGAGCCAGAAGGTCCCCCCTGAGCCTCCTTTTCTCCAGACTGAGTCCCCTCAGCTCCCTCAGCTGCTCTTTATTTTCCACTCCCAGGGAGCTGATGGTCTCTCAGGGTTTAGCCATGCCAAGAACCCCCTAACAGGGATTTAGGGACATGAATAAGGGATGTCCCTGGAAGCTGCTTTTGCTGTCTGGTGATATCTATCTCCCAGTCCCCCAGAAATGGAATCACTGGGGGCTCTTTGTGGGGCTGAGGGTGTGTGGGCAGTGAGGGGACACCAGGCTCTGCTCTTGGGGGACAGCGCCGTGTGTGCGGCTGCTGCTGGAGCCCCCAGGGCCGCTCTCCACTGGGACCTGTTGACACCGGGGATGGAGATGGGACCACTCCGTGAGGGTGAGGGTAAGGATTCAAGTGAGAGTTAGGATGAGGGTGAGTATGAGTGTGAAGATGATGGCAAAGGTGAGGTGAGGATGACGGTGGGGGTGTAGTGACGGCGAGGATGAGGGAAGGGATGAGGAGGAGGCTGAGGCTGAGGGTGCGGATGAGGGGACGGTCAGGGTGGGGGTGAGAACGGGGCTGAGCGCGGAGCTGCCGCCGGGGTGTGGCGGGTGTGCGGGCGCGGGGGTGTCCGGGCCGGGCCGGGCCGGGCCGAGCGGAGCGGATCGGAGCGCCGCGGATCGGAGCTGTCCTTCAGCACCTCGGCAGCGCCGGCCGGGCCGGGCCGCGGCCGTGCCGGTGCCGGCGGAGCGGAGGCAGCGCGCAGGCGCAGCGCTCGCGGCTCCTCAAGGTGTTGGCGGCGCGGCCGAAGATGGCGACAGACTGAGGGCGATGGGGCCGGGCGGCGGCGGCGGCGGGCGCGGCGCGGCCCCGGCACCGCGCCGGGGCAAGCGGAAAGCCGAGTGAGGGCGGCCGGGGCATGCCCGGGGCCGGGACCGGGGCCGGGGCCGGGGCGGGCGGCGGCGGCGGGGCGCGGCGGGGGCGGCGCGGGCATGGCGGCGGTGCGGGGCAGGTGACAGCGGCGGCAGCGCGGCGCTGCCCGCCCGCCGCCCGCGCGCCCCCGGCATGATCCGCGGCGCCTGGATGTCCCCCCGCGGGGGCGCCGCCGGCGGGGCCGTGTGCTGCGCGCCGCGCCGCAGCGACAAGCCGGTGGCCGACCCCGAGCGGGCGCAGAAATGGCGCCTGTCGCTCGCCTCGCTCCTCTTTTTCACCGTGCTCCTCTCCGACCATCTGTGGCTCTGCGCCGGGGCCAAGCTGCGGGCGCGGGAGCGGCCGCGGGGCCGCGGGCCGCGGGCGCTGCTGGCGGCCGAGCCGGCGGGCGGCGGCGGCGGCGGCAGCTGCGAGGCCCTGCTGGGCAACCTGAGCCGCGGCCCCGGCGGGCCCTGCCCCGCCGCCCGCGGGGACCTGGACTCGGCGTGCGCCCGGCTGCTCGCCCCGCAGCGCCCGCGGGCCCCCGGCGCGCCCCTGCGCTCGCCCCCCGCCGCCGCCGCCGCCGCCGCCGCGCCCTTCTTCGCCTCGCCCTCCTCCAAAAGGACCTTCCTGCAGGCTTACTTCAGGAACTTCAACCTCTCCTTTTGTGATACTTACACGATCTGGGACCTGCTGCGGGAGATGGCCGGCCCCGACGGCCTGGACTGCAGCCTGGACAACCTGATGGTGGACCTGGTGGTGGCGGCGGCCGGGGCGCTGGACGGGGAGGCCTGTAGCAGCTGCGTCCAGGCGTACCAGCGGCTGGACCAACACGCTCAGGAAAAATACGAGGAGTTCGACCTCTTGCTGGAGAAGTACTTGCAATCGGAAGAGTACTCGGTCAGATCCTGCCTGACGGACTGCAAGGTACGAGGGGCATCCCGGGTGAGCCGGGCCGCAGAGGGCTTGGTGGTGTTGAGGTACCGTGGTCCCCCTGCTCTCACACCTACCTGCAGGCTGGCATCTCCCTCTGCTCCCCAAGCCTCTCCTGGCAGTGGTGGTGAGACAGGTCTGGAGCCCTTGGGAAGGCTGGGACAGGGTGGTGGGACAGAGAAAGCAAAGCAGGACTTGGCCTGAATGAGCACTGACACATCCCTGCACGCACAGGCAGCTCCTGTCATCCCACTGCCATTCCCAACACCCTGCTCCCAACGCAGTCTGAGCACCCAGCTCATGACACTCCACTGCCAGCGCCCCAATCCTGACACCTCTCCTGACACCCCAATCCCCACATGCCACCTCAATCCAAGCACCTCACTCCTGACACCCCAATCCCTACTGGCCTTTCCCACAACCCTTTCCATGTGCACCCCTGTGCACACAGTGGCTGAGCTGGGGCGTGTGTGAGGCCCCTCACCATTGCCTCAGACCTGCTGCTGCTCCTGGGACAGCCCAGGGTTCTGCCTGGCTGTCATTAGACCAGTGGTGACCTGAGATGAACCATGGTGCCAGGGCCCCTTCCCTGTATGCAGCAGCTGTTTTCCAGCTCTTACACCCCTTCTGCCCAGGGGTGCTGGAATGTGCCTCCCACCTTGGTGTTCCCCCCAGTGTCACTGACTGTCCCCAGCCCCAGGGCACAGTCCCTGCTCTGAAAGCTGATGGGTTGGTTGTGTCTCCCAGCATCAATGGGATTGAGGCTCAGCATGCAGCCATCTCCTCTCCCAGATGAGAGTTGTGGTTGGATCTCCATCAAACCCCCAGTGTGGTTCTGCTGGATGCTCGTTCTTACACGCTCCTGGTGCCTCCCTCTTCCACCAGCTCCAAGCTGCCTGGCTCACCTGTGCATGCTCCTTCCAGGCATCATCTCTGGGAAGTGCAATGATCTCCATAATTAAATCTGCTTCCCTTTCTCAGGGCTGTATCTTGGGGTGTGTGACAGCATTGTCCCACAGGGATGGTGGCAGAGCTTCCTTCCTGGCAGTACAGGGTTGGCTGCTCCTCTTCTGGGACAGGAGTTTTGAGGGACACTTGGATTTGCAGAGCAACTCTTGAAGTGATGTTCATGCCCTGGGAAAGTGCAGGAGCAGCACCAAGAGCAGCACTGGGACACTGAGGTGCTGTCTTTCAGCAAGGGCACGTTGGTGAGATCCTGGCCACTACTCCAAGGGTCACTTTTGTGAGGAGCTGGGTTTGAGCAGGAGCTTGTGTTCTGGGCATGGGCCAAGGCAGGTAATTACAGTCTGCTTCCCAAATTCCCCCTGTGGTTTCCAAGGGACATAATATTCTGCTCTGAGTAGTTTGGTCCTGCTGCTCCACTTCCACAGGGTGCTGTCCATTGTGCTGCTCCTGCTTCCAGGGGCCCAGCAGGATCAGGATCTCTCTGTGCCATGTCTGGTGGAGCATAAACGTTCCAACTTCAGGCTTAGCTTCCATCTCTGCTGGGAGTCCCAGAGAGAGAAGCAAAAGAGGTGAGAAAATAATCATTATGTTGGGACTCCAAACTGTGTAGAAACAGAGCTGTGCTTCGATGTGTCTCCATTAATTATCCCTGGGTTTAACATCCTTGATGGGAGAGCAGGAAATGTGCTGGGAAGATGCAGAGCTGGAGGCAGTGGACTCGTTCCTTTGAACTGGTTCTGTGCCATGTCAGTGCATCCTCAGAGCATCTGTGAGCTCCAACCTTGCATTCCTCAGGCACTTGGGAAGCAACAGGAGGCAGGAGCAGCAGGGACAACCTGTGCACACTCCCCTGAGCCACCCACTGGGAAATTCCCATGGGAGTGCCCAAGCCTACACACTCCCACTGGAGCCTTCACAGCTCCCATCCTGAAAAATCAGGCTGCTTTGTTTAAGGCCATTCACTTCATATTTATGTGTCTTACTCCAGCCTTTCACATCCATGAGACTCAGCTTTTCCCTCTCAGTGGCTGTTCCCCATCTGTGAGTTAAGGCTAATACCAGACCCCTCCAGCGCTGTGGTGACAAGCAAGTTTTGGCCTGATTTCGAGTCCTCTGGACTTGAGCAGGGACTACAGTTACTCATTGCCTTGGAAAAATGTGGCTGGCAGGATTTTTGAAGCAGTTTGAATTTGTGATTCCCATCCAGATGCTGGATAATACCTGTTTGTGAGGGATAGCAAAGCTATTGCTTGAGGGTGATAACATCTGAGAGCAAATAACAGGAAAACAACAGAGCAGTGGAGGAAAACAGTGGAATGTGCAGCTTGGCCAGTGTGAGAGCTCCTGCAGAGCCCTCACAGCAGGATTCTGGCTTCAGGAGCTCTGGAGCTGGAGAAACAGGATTTAAATGATAATTCTGGGACATGGGACTATGGGAGCAGGGCTGAGTGTGGAGAGTTAGTGCTGCATCCCATTCACATCCCTGCCATTCTGTAACAGCAGCTGGGAAATTGAAGATGAGGAAGCACAGCAGCTCCAGCTCACCTGCACACAGCCTCCCTCTGCTGAGGCACGGATCCCTCTGGAATTTGGTGCCTAAGAAGTGTGGCTCAGCAGACAGCTCACAGGGAGCTCTATGGCAGCCAAACCACTCTGGGGATTTTGGCTCTTTTTTCCACCTGATTTCAAACAACAGCAACACCAAATCCCAACTGGAGCTGCCAGTTCCTTCTTATGGCAGCAGGTTTCACCCTGATCTAAAAATTTGGAAGCCTGTAAGTGTTGTGGATTGGTTTCAGGAGACACATAATGCCCTGTTAAAAAATCGTCTTGAGAGCTGTCCTCAGGTTTGGGAAGAAAAACCAGGTCCTGCCCAGAAGGGAAACAGCATCCTGGACATCCCAGCCCCAGATCTGTCTATTGGAATAAATCACTTGAGCTCCATTTTCTTCATGCAGGAAAAGCCAAATTTTTATCCACATAACTTATTTTATAGTTTTCACAGACCTCCTGTACAACATCTATTACCTGGTAGTTTTCTTACTGCTTCATTTTTTAGTCAGAAGGTGATTTGTGTGTATGTGCTAAGGTTCAAGTTGTTTACATTTTTCTTTTGTGGTTCTCATGGAACAGATCTAATAAGTGCAGGTGCACTTATTTTTCACCCCAAAAAGGTTGTTACTTTAACAAATTGTTCATACCCAGATTGTTTTCACATGGGAACTTGCAAAGTTCTAGCTGCACTTAGAAGAAATGACAGGCTAGCTATTGATTTAACAGAGCAAGCCTGCTTTTATGAGGCCTTCCTTTTATAATTTCTCTACCTGTCTGCAACATCTGTCTGTGCCTGGAGATTGGGGAAGACTGGACCAAAGTCCCCCTGGGAGATAGGAATCCCATGAAATGGTGGGGTCTGTGTGGAACTCAGCTGCTGAGATTACTCAGTGCTGTCATATTCTCCCTTTTTATTTTCTGCTTGGGAATCATTCCTGGGCAGCTCCCACTTAGTGCATATGTTGTTATTCCTGTGCAGCACCGTCAACGTCCAAATCACTCCCTGGAAATATTTTATTTGTTACTCTTCCAACTAACACCAGGAATCCCTGTGGCTGAGAGACATTAAACTATGAAGATGCACTCTGGAGTTTATTGCTTGCATTTCCAGTTGGTGGGATTTTGGGGTTCTGGCTCCACAGGGAAGTTCATGGACAGGGGCACCAGCATCCTGTGACAGGAGGAAGAGAGGGAAGTGGGTTCACAAGGTCCATCCATCTTCTCAAATACATTTCACCTCGTGCTGGGAGGATCTGCCTGCCAGCTGCTGGGTGGTGGTGCTAGGTAGGGATGATGTGGATAAAAGGTGGCACACGCCTGTGTTTTCCTGGACATAAGAGGGAAAACTCATTAATTGAGTCAGGAGCAGCTGCCGGCCGCCTCCATCTCGCCTGTTGCTGTGTAGCTTGTACCCTTTGTCACTGCAAGACACAATGAACTTGGTGCACTGAGCAGTTGTGGGGACACTTTGGAGCATCCTCCAAAGGGGCTTGAGGAGGTCACGGCCTGGGGACGTGGTTATTGGACTTGAATATCCATCAGGAAATGTGGGGCAGCGGCAGCAGCACTCAAACTGTCAGCCCAGGCTTTGCAGGGCTTAGTGCAGGAGGAAATGGCTGTCCCTCCAAAGCAATGCCCTGAGGGATGCTTAGGGCTCATTTGTGCCTTTTCCCATCTTTCCAAACAGGAAAAGAGCAGTGTTGCTCCAGCTCAGACACCAGATGAGAGCTTTGCTCGTGCCAAGGCCGAGTTCTGCATGCTGGCTCCTGCCCCAACAGCTCCCAAAAGTGCCCCCTCCCACCCGTCCTGGGGCAAATCAAGATCTATGGGACAAAGCCTGGGGAATTAAGGAGTCATTAGGCTGCAAGAAACAAAGCTGTGGCAAGAGAAGGGCTGACAGGCAGGAGGGGGCTGGCAGCAGAGCTGGGCCGGCTGGGCTGGACAGGACCTGTAGCATCTCAGATGTGATTAGATTATCAGGTTTCTCTGCACACGGGCCTGTGGCTGTGGGATCTGCTTCTGCACCTCTGGTTTCCCCAGTACCCCTGGCAGGGCAGGATTTCACTCCCGAGGCTTTGCTGGTGTTTCTGTGCCACTGGTGTGCAGTGATGTGGTGAGAAATGGAGGCTGTTCCTGCTCTGGCATCATCCCTGGCACATCCCACATGGAGCAAGGAGCAAATCCCCAGTGCTCAGGCTCAGCACCCTCTGGGGTCCTGTTTTCTGGCTCTTGTTTAACCAGGAATAGCATCAGCAATCAGCATCCCTCCCTGTGGAACATCCTCTGGAAACCTAAGCCTGCTGGCACCAGGAGCTTTGGGAACCCCATGTCTTGGGGTTATCCCAGTGCCAGGGACATCTCCTGGGGGAACCAAACTGGTGTTTTACCTTCACAAAAGTAGCTCAAGTTGACTTTTTTTGGGCTGGGCTTTAAATCTGGTTCACTCCTGCTCTGAGCCTGGATGGCTCCTTGCACAGAGAGAAGGTCCCTTGAGAACCAGGGCAAAAGTGGTTTCACCAAAACCTTGTGGTTTCTTTAAAGGTTACCAAGTTACTTTAGTTTTTTTAAGGTTGCTAAGTTACTTTAGAAGTGAGGCTCCCAGAGAATCTGTGGATGGGTGACTGCAAAGTTGCACCCTGGGCCTGGTCTCCTGTGGAGCATTTGGTGCACCAGGAGCAGCAGGAGGGGGGACGCTGCTCCCACACACCTGTGTCAGCTCCAGATCTTCTCCACAGCCAGCCTGGCCAGTGAGGTGTTTCATGAGGTGAAAAAAGGTTCCAGAGTGAATTCGAAAGTATTTCCAGCAGATCAGTGCAGTCATTTGGCAGCTTGAGCAGGAGCACATGCACGAGCTTAGCCAAGTGTGCAGCTCCATGTTCCCCACCCATTCCATGGGAACAAAGGGAAGTTTTTGCAGCCTTGCACAAAGATGTGGTTCGGTTGTATAAAGAATTTGGGCCAAAGGACCACGGTGGGTTTGGTCTGCAGGTGCTGCGGCTGCAGCCTCTGGCACAGCCCAATTCCAGTGCCTTGTGTCTGGTACTTCCTCAATGCTTGAAAATTGAGATCAAGGCTTGAAAAACAGGAGAAACAAAAGCTGAACTGGTGGAAGGAGTTTGCGCCCTGGAATAAAAGATATAGAGGTGTCAGGGATGTGCCAGTGGTGCCTGGAACTTGGGAGGGCTGCAAGCCATGTGGGACTGGGGGTGCTCAGATGGTGCTTGGACAGTCCTGAGTTTTGCTTGGGGTGTAGACATCTCAAACTGCCTGGGAGTGTGTGGTGGGCTGAAGGCTGAACCTACACCAATGCTGTGGGGTGAATCGGCCTGGGATGGGGTCAGGGTATGAATGGGAGGGATTTACGGGGGATATTGGGTGGTTTTTGGCTGCCTCCTTTGCTCTGGTTGTCTGTCAGTCCTTGTTGTCTGCCTGTCCTTGCCTGTGTCTGTCAGTGGTGCTGCAGGGGCAACCTACAAGTTTCCCAAGGCAGCAGCAGGTCCATGGAGCAACAGGCAGGCTGGCAAATGGTGCAGGGACAGCGAGGAAGGGTGACATCTCTCTCCATCAAACTGTCACCAGTAGCTCCAAGTGCCACAGGCTCCGGTTCCTGCTCCGTGTGCTCCCAGCTGTGCCTGCTGCCATCAGTCCCAGATGCAGGCCCATGTTCTTCTCTATGTGTGCCCATCTCTGGAAGCACAGTGGGCACAGGGGCTTCACCAGCAGGGTGGGAGGAGCTCCTCAGAGATGCCGCCTCAGCAGCTGGAGATGGAAAGTATCCGGCTGCTCTGTGTGGTTCAGGAAGGCTCTGGGAGTCAGGAGCTCAGCAGTGCATACAGTGATACCAGCAAAGTGTGAGATCTGGGGAAACAGCACAACCCCCAGCCCTCTTGCTGTGCACATCCATTGGCACAGGCTGCCTGTGGCCATCCAGATCAGGGCTGTCTTGCCGCACTGCTTTTCCTACCAGGCAGTGATCCCTGCTCCCCATGGACAAAGGGATCTGCAGGTGCCACGCTGACTTCCAGCCCCATGCACATCCAGGGAGAGCAGGCAGCAGCTCCTACGCCAGCACTGGGAGAGGGGAGAGGATTCACTGGGTGTCTACTTGAGCCCAGCTGGACCTGCCCTCACAAGGGGCTTCCCCTGGTCCCTGCCTGAGGACAGGATTCTTTTCCAGCAGAAAAGGAGCCGCTCTGCCCAGCGGGGATCACGCATGGCCTGGCCTGACCCCGGTGCTGGGCAGTGCCACGGATCCCACACAGAGAGGGTTTGTCAAAACATCCCACAGCCCCAGGCCTGTCCCTAGGGATGCCCCACAGGCTTTTCCTCTGCTGTGGGCTCCAGAGCTGCCTTCCAGGGTGGGAGGCAGGCAGGTGGCAGAGGCAGGATGTGCTTGGCTGCCAGGGGCTATTCCCGCTGTCACCGGGATGCCATTAGGATGCGACTCATGCCTGGCTCCACGCAGGAGCTCAGCTCTGCTGTCCTTTGAAGGGCAATGACTCAGGGACAGCAAATCTGTGAATGAGACACGGAGGCTGCCTGGGCAAGAAGTAGCCATCTGTCCACGCTGCTCCAGCCCCATTCCCGTGGGCAGAGCCGGCAGCTGCCTGCCTGGAATGGCTCGCCTGCTTCAGCCTCGCTCCTCTTCCCAGCTCCTGGCTTTTCCTTGGGGCCTCTCTCCCAGCCATGCTCCTGGGGTGTCACAGGAAGAGCAGTGCTGGCAGCATTGGCACCCCCAGATGCTGCCAACGTGGCCACTCTGTTGAAAAAGCAGCATGAAATGGCCTCACCTGGCAAGGATTTGGTTTTCCAGAGCACTGCCTGCGCCAGCATCCTGGTGTTCCTGGTTCTGGCTGGAGAAGGAAATGCCACCTGCCTTGCTCATCCTCTTGAGAGTAACAGATACACGTGTTTGGCTGGAATCTTATCCCTGCATGGCAGCTCTGCAGCACTGCTGGTGGGTGGAGGCTGCGGATGGACAGGAGAGTGAAGGTAGAACTGGAGAGGGGGCCTGGAAGTGGCTGGGATGGGGGTTTTCCTGGTGAGGGGTGTGCCAGCTCCTGGGTTTGCGCACATCAGGGAGCCTGGAACAGCCTGAGCCCACAGGCACCAGTCCCAAGCATTCCCCACTGCTGGTGCTTACAGAGGGAGAGGGGGCAAGTGGAATTTTCTTGGAATTTTCTGAACAGCCACAGTTTGGGAAGGACTGACCAGTGCTGGCTGAGCAGGAGCTGTGTTTGTGTCTTTAATGTAATGAGTTCAACTCCCTTCAGACCTGGGCATCTCCCTGACCTGCTCTTGGTCTTCAGTGTCATATTCCTTGGAGCTGGTTGTCTTCTGTGTCATTTTCCATGGAGCTGGATGTGGAGAGGAGGAATCCACAGGGGTCTCCGCCTGTGTGTGCAGGGAGCAGTGTTTTCCTGCCATGCTGTGTAGCTTGTTTGTCATCATTCCTTGCTCTCCCATTCAATGAGAGTGTCAGGAAGCACCAGGAGCTCTGGGGTGGCAGCCTGGCTCAGAGTGTGGTTCTGGGACTGCTCTCCAGACACCTCTTGCTCTTGGGAATGCAGGGGAAGCACTTCCACTCTGTGGAGCATCAGGGACAGGGACAGGGAGAGCCCCAGCCTGTTCTGGCTTGCTGGAGGGGAGAGCAGCAGGGATGGGTTTCCCTGCAGTAGTGCATCCCTTGGGATTCTCTGGCTGAGGAGCGATGCCAGCCGGGAGCTCCTGCCTGCTGCTCACCACAGAGACTGAGAGTTCTCCTGGGGCTTTCCTCCCTGGAAGGGAGCAGGAGATTTCTGCAAGTGCTGTTCAGCCAGGGAGAGAAAACCAGAGGCTGCAGCTCTCAGGTCTGACATGAGCCGTGGCCTGTTGTGTGTTCCCAGCAGTAGGAGCTGCCAGGAGTGCTGATAAGCATCTCAAAATCATCTTTGCTTGCAGTTAAGGGACCTGTGGGCACAAGTTGAGGTGGATACAAGACCCAGCATGAGCATGGAAAACTGCAATTCCCTGTGACCATGGAGGGTGCCCGGAGCCAGGATGCTCCTGTCTCCCCACTCTTTGCTCCATGAGGGAGCGGGGATGGGCCAGATCCTGCTGCTTGCCCATCTCTGTGGGGTGCACAAGTATGACATGAGGGACCAGGTTCCTCCTGCTGCCTTATACCCTGTCCCATTCCCACTCAACCTAAGTGGCACCTCACAGGATCCTGTGCAGGGGGCTCCTGGCAGAGTACAGGATTGGGCTGTTCCAGAGGCATTGGATGCAAGACAGCCCTGCTGTGACAAGCCCTTGCTGGGCTGGACACTCACACCATCCTGAGAACAATTTTCCAGCCTCACCACTTCCTTGGAAGGGAGATGAGCAGAGAAACTTCCCCCTTGCCCACATCACTGGTGGGTAATTTATGGCTCGTGGCACTGAAGTGTCTCGCCTTTATTTTTTATATCCCATCTAATGTAACAGGATGTTCTCATTAGCTGCATAAATGTTTAATCCACTTCTGAATCCTGTTAAGCCCCTGGCTGCAGCAGGACCTAATGGGAGTGAATTCCTCAAGCCATCCTAATGGATTGCAGGGACCTCACTTTCCCTCTGTCCCCAACTCCATCGTGTTCAGCTTCAGTTTTGCAGAGGTCTTTAATTACTTTTTAAGTCCTTGGGCTGGTAGGATGGGTTGGTATCTGACCCACTGGGGGCTGGCAGGTGAGGATTGTACAGGATGGAGCTGCTGGAGCGAGTCCTGAGGAGGCCACAGAGCTGCCCCAAGGGCAGGAGCCCCTCTGGAGCCAGACTGGGAGAGCTGGAAGTGCTCACCTGGAGAAGAGGAGACTCCAGAGAGACCTTAGAGCCCCTTCCAGTGCCTAAAGGAGCTCCAGGAGAGCTGGAGAGGGACTTGGGACAAGGAATGGAGAGACAGGACACAGGGAAGGGTTCCCACTGCCAGAGGGCAGGGATAGATGGGATATTGGGAAGAGCTGTCCTCAGAATGTGGTGACACCCTGGAACTGGAGGCCTGGCCTCCCCTCTTCCACCTTGGGGCCATGTGGTGTCACAAGGACAGAGCCCTCCAGATTCCAGGGAGAGCTGTTCTCTCCCTGGCCACCAGCTGTTTGTCCCTGTCTCCTGATGTCCATCCCCTTCCCACACAAACCTCCACACTCCAGCTGGCCTTGCCTCCCTGACAAGCTGTTCTTCTCTTCTCTAAAGCCCAGCCAAGACCCTTTTTGAAAGGAGAGCACAGAGCAGCAGCCTGGATTAACTGCAGCCTGAGAATGCTGGTCCCTGTGTCCTGCCCATGCTCCTGGGCTGGGATCTTGGGACAGGGACTGGCTGTGCCTGGGGTCTGGCAGCAGTGCCCACGGGCAGCCCACCATGGCTGGGCCACCCTGTCCCAGACACTGCCAGGGAATTCCCGGGGTGAGTAGAGGGGACACACCCAGGATGTGAAGAGGGGACACTGAACAGGAGACTGACATCAGGAATGTTGGGATGAGAGCTGCCATCCATGAGCAGTGCACTGTCACCCTGTGCTCACCCCCCTTGGAGAGAGGATGCATCTACCCCGAGGTGGAGTTTGATAATGAAATGGAAATGTTCCATGGGAATTGGGATGCTTATAGCAGTGGTCTGGGATCAAGAGCCTCCTGCAATGGGCTGGGGGCTGTAGGAGTGGTCAGGGCTGGGTCAGGGCTCCACAGGGGTAACCTCCAGCCAGATCCCAGCCTGCACTGGGAAAAGTGGGAGCTGTGGTGGGAGGGAAGGGGCTGCAGACACTGCTGGGCAGGGGCATGGAGCAACCTGTGGCAAGCATGGACACAGGCACTGGCTGTGGGAGGCAGGAGGGCCTGGCAGTGGTCCCTGCCTTCCTGTTCATCCAGCTGTGCCATTAATTACTGTGATTAATCAACAGGCACAGGCACATGGCCATGTTGGGATGCCATGTGCTCTGTCCCCTCAGCACAGGAGTTGTCAGAGGTGTCCAAAGGAAGTCTTCAGGCTCTGCTGTTCCAGGGAATGCGTCCTGCTTCAGGGCAACCACAAGCACAAGCTCTTCCTCCTGGGCTTGTTCCAAGGGCAGTGTGGCATCTGCTGGGATGAGACCAGGCTTTTCCCTGGGCTCTGCACACAGCAGCTCTCTGTGCCATGAGCAGATGAGCAAAGCCAGGAGGCTGTGCCTGTGGTGTCTGTCCCCTGAGAGCCTTCCCAGGGCTGGGAGCTGGCACTGCCACCTCCTACCCACAGCTGGGAGCTGGCACTGCCACCCCCCAGCCCATCACCTGTGGGTGCTGGGGGTGTGTGTGTGCTTGCAGAGACAGGTTGGGGTGCTGGTTCTCCCATCCTTTCCCACTCCAGTCCTTCCCAAGACATGTGTTGAGCTGCCTGATATCATGACATAGTGTGACAGTTGTTACCTGAGCCTTGAGTGTGTCAGGTGTGTGGGGGTCACACTTTAAAGCTATTTTCTCTTAGTTTTGACCTATGAGCACCTGGGACATTGGGTATCTCAGACTGGGTTTGTGTGGCTTAGAGGGGGAAATTTGGGCTTTTCCCTCTAAAAGAAGGAACATTCACACAGTGTCTTTAATCCAAGAGCTGGGAACTAAAGCTAAAATGCTTTATTTTTAAAATGAAAACTAAAAGTTTTAAACTTTAAAACTATCAGCTGCTTCATGAGGTGATTGAGTGGTGAGTGGGTAGCTCTGACAAGTTGCTTCCAGGTAATTTGGGAGTGACTTCATCACTCAGGTCAAGGGATATAGTCTGGTCCTGTGGGATGTAGGTGGGAAGGCACAGTTTGGGAGCACAGGGGACATTCCATTGCCCAGGACCTTTCTGGAGGATGAGCCTAGTCAGTGCCAGACCCAGACCCTCTGTGCCCAGAATGACACACATCATCAGGATGCAAACTGGTGTCATGGCTGGGATGGCTGGGGGAGAACTTCTGGGCAAACCAACCCTGGAGAGGGTTGAGCTGCAGGGTAATGAGGAGCCTGGAATAGGCACGTGCCAGCCAGCCCAGCAGCTCTGTGTGGAGTTTCTAGTGGTGTTTGAGGAACACCCAGTCCAGTTGGGATTCCCACCAGTGCCATTCCCACAGCCTGTGTGCATCCATCCCCACTCCTCCATCCCCATCCGTGTCCCAGGCATTCCTGCTGGCAGCCCCATCCCCGTGCCCTCTGCAGCTGGGTACAATGGGCATCCATCCCCATTCCCCCATCCCTGTCCCAGGCATTCCTGCTGGCAGCCCCATCCCCATGCCTGCTGCTCTGTGCCCTCTGGAGCTGGGTACAATGGGCACAGGCTCCCCTGGTTGGGAAACGGAGGAGCTGCGGCTCCAGGGCTGTCATCACCAGGCAAAAGGCAACTTTATATTAAAAATGAAGGAAAAACAATACAAATCCCATAATCCTGTCCAGTTGTTGGGGTTTAGGGTTGGGTTGGTGTTTTTATCCCCTCTCTCCCAACCCAGAGCATGTGAATGTGTCAAGGCAGGGATAACAACTCCAGAACTATCAAAGAAACCAAAAATCAGCTGTTCCAGAGATGAGGTTGGAACAGCCCATAGCAAGGAGAATTTTTTAAAAAGCCTAAAGGAAGCTGGTTTAAAGCTCCACATTGTTACTGTCTGATTTAATTGAATACAGTGGTAATTGGACATTGCAGATGTGTTTGTGACTCCTCCTGGCTGGCCCTGGACCTCAGTATTCCCTTAATCCTCTGCCATCCAGGGGGGCTCTTCTCTCCCCCCCAGCCTGTCCTGCTTCCCTCTCTGCATCCTCATGTGCCAGAGCTTGGAGAGCTGCCCGAGCGGCTCATTAGCAGTGCTCATTTCCCTGTGTCCAAGATTAATGAGGCACAGCCACTCCAGATGCTCCTCTCAGACCAGGATGGAAATGTGAGTCCCAGGAACTGCTCTGGGAGGGGAGGGGGCTGCTCCAGGCTGGGGGTCTGGCAGGGATTTTTCATCCCATCCCTGCTGGGAGCTGGGTGCACCCAGTGAGAAGAGGGAAAGGAGGAGAGTCATGATGGCAGAGCCCAGCTTCCAGAGTGATCCTCACCTCTGGTCCAAGCACACTCCCAGGACTCCTTCTGAGGTTATTTTGTAGGGAAAATCTCCCTATTTCCCTCTCTGCCTTCCAGACTGCATCTCCCCCTTCCAGAGAAGTGGATTTTCGTCTGGGGATGCTGCCCCAATCCCTGCCACTAATTAATGAGAAGGGTTTATTATGTTTGTGCCATTAGTAGGATTTTCCTTGGGGAAACTTCCCGAGCATTGATTCCTGTTCAGATGGAAAAACAACAGTTTGTTTTGTTAATTACAGCTGGCATTCCCAGTGGGCATCCAAACTATCCCAAGCACTGCATCCTCTGCAGTGCTGGTGTGTCCTGAGAATGCTGCTCCAATCCTGCTCCTCAGTTCTCCCAAAGCTGGGATGGTTCCCCAGGCAGTGCCAGTGTTTCCAACATGCTGGCAGCAGCTGGACTGGCCCTGAAGTGCCCACATTTGTGCAGAAATCCTAAGGACACAAAAAGACTTCGGAAAAGCTGTTTGGTGGGGAATGCTGTCCTGGTACTGCCAGGAGACAGAGGGAATATTGCAGGCAGGGAAGAACTCCCATTTGGCACAGAATTCCCTGTGAAAGCACCATCCCTCTGACTGCTGCCTCTAAATCCCACTGGAAGCATGAGCAGACACCCTAATTCACTATTAGAAATCCAATTCATTTTGGGTTTTTTTAATGTCTTTTAGGATGAGGTTTTTCATCCCACCTCCAAAATTCCAATGTGGACAGATAGCCTGTCCTCTTCCTTCTGTATAAATCTGGTCTGTGAAGTTGGCTCCTTTCCTAGGCACCCAAATTCTGTGTGCTTCCTCAGAGTCATGCAGCCAGTCCTCCAGAGCTAAAAATGCAGGAAGAGGGCACCAAATTGAAGCTATTTTGGAGTTGAGGTCACTTTAATTTACTTGGCCAGGCTGGAGATCTGCCAAAAGCCAAACCAGAATGGCAGGAACACTGATTGCAACCCAACCCGCTTCCTGAAGAATCCAGAGAGGGCGAGGATGGAAACCAGGGAGCTTTCCTAGTTCGTCTAAGCAGGGAATAAATTTCTTCCTGTCCTAAATTCTCACATGTCCTTTTTAACAGCAGAACTAAGGAGTTTGTGGGGGGTAAGCTTGGGGACACCAAAACCTTGAGCATCCCAGGGGATTTGCTCCTTGTCTGTGACATGGATCTCTGTGGGTGAGTGATGGGAGGACACTGGGATCTCCTGGAGATCCATCTGTGTCTTGGCCTGATCCCAATGGAGTGGGAGAGCCCTGTTGGACCAGCAGGTCTTGGATGTCTCTGTTTTTGAGTACACACAGGCAGTTTCCATTCTGCAGAGCTGCAGGAATTCCTGCTGCAGCACCTGGAGGCTCTGCCACAAGGGAATGGCAAGGGCTGGCTGGGGTCAGTGCTTCCCTCAAGGGAAAAGGGAAGGAAGAATGGAAGGCAGCCAGGGAATTCTGGTTCAGGTTCTGCATGAGGGCTCCAGCTCTGCCCTCCCTGGTGGTATCACCAGCTCCTTGCAGTGTCTCCTTCCATATTTTCATTAAATTCATGGAATGTCCCTGTTTGTGACCCCAATCCTCCGCCAGACTTCCCTGATGGGAATCATCACAAACATTTTAGGGGGGATATTTGTGGATCCATGCAGAGCCTGCTTGTGCCAGCTGTTTCCACATGAGAGCAGAATGAACCCAATCAGCTTCCTACAAAGAACTGGGAAATCTCCTGCTCCAGTTGCCTTTTCCACCCAAATCTGGATCTGGGACAGCTCAGGTGACACCCACAATCCTCTGCTGGAGCACTCAGTGTAGCCTCCATGCCTGGCTGCACGTGAGCCAGGTGGGAGCTGGGATGTGACTGGGAGCTGGGAAGCAGCGTGGGAGAGTCGGAGCTGGGAAGAAGACTGGCAGGAAATGGGAGTGAGTAAATCAGCCCAGCTCGCCTGAGTTGTGACTAAAGGGGGAGCGTGAGACATCTGCAAATATTAGAGATGTGTAAACACGGAGCAGGGAGGGGGAATGGTGGAGGGAATGATTGAAGGGAGTGAACTTTTGGATGGAAAAATGTAGGTCAAGTATGAAGGAAAACTTGTAGGCAGCAAGATAAGTGCTGTAAAACAACCTCCTTGGGAAACACGAGGAAGTCCCACTGATGGAGAAGTTTATCCTCAGGCAGATGAGGGCTGGAAAAGAGACTGAGCTGGAGGGATGGATTCAGGGTGTCCATCCCAGATGGGACTGGGCACACCAGTGATGTCCATCCAGCTTCTTGTGTGTTCATAATTCCCCCTTAAACTGCAGGCTGGTTGTGGTTCAATTAATCCATCCAGATTTTAATCCTGAAAACTTCATGGCTTTGGGTGGAATTCACCCACCTGACATCAGCCAGCTGAAATTCAATCAGGTTATCCACACCAGCTCTCCAAAATCCTGGATGGTCACCAGGGGAAGGAGAAGCTCATCCAGCTGCTCGCTGCCGGATGCTCCGGGGGTTGGGCTGTTCTCAGGACACCCTCTCCTTGTTGCTCTAAAGGCATCCCAAATAATTAAGGTAATTAATAAGGCCTCTCTCTGTTTTGCTCCAGATTACACTGGAGTGTGTGGGAATAACAGCATCATGTCCAGGCAGGGACTTGTTGAGTCCTCAGATTGGAATAAGGATATGGCCTGTCTGAATACATCCTGGGCAGTCAGTTTGTGCTTTAGAGCCCACTGTACCCCCTCTGGGCACGTGCTGCAGGGGGGTTGTGGCCTCTCTGGAGCATGGCCTCTTCTCCTTGGTTCTAGGGAATCAGCTCAGGCAGATCATGCAGTCATAGCATGGTTTGGGTTGGAAGGGACCTTAAACCCATCATGTCCCACCTCCTGCCACAGGCAGGGACACCTTCCACTATCCCAGGGTGCTCCAAACTCCATCCAGCCTGGCCCTCGACACTTCCATGTTCAGGGTTGTTGATCCAGACCTCAAAACTCTCCTGCTTGTGTCCTCACACTCTGCAGAGCTCCTTCCTCTGGAGCTGCTCCAGTGTGTCCCAGTAATTAACATCCAACAGGACAAGGAGAACAAGCACCTGCATTCCCACATCCCAGGGGCCAGCCCTGCCCACAGTACTGGGGACTGCTCCAAAATGTTCACTCCATAAATTGTGTCCTGGTGCCCATTAAACTTTTTGGGATGAAAGTTTCACCAAAGCTAACACAATTCTGTGAAAATTCTGGCTTTCATGATTTGGCATTTTACAGGGAAAAAAAAAAAAACCTAAAATAACTTGCCAAGAATTTCCCAACCAGCTTTAATCCTGAGACACCACCATGGGCCAAAGAAACAATGATAAGGATCTATGAAAAACATGGGGAAACAAAGAAGTGATGGGTTTAAAGCCTCGAGAAAATGAAAATGCAGCTGGAATGCAGAGCAGGGGGTTTCTCTAAGCATGCAGAGGAGGGAAACTCATTCCCTTTGAATCACAGGGAGCCCTTTCTAGCTGGTTTCAAAGGAAGTTGGATGTGGCCCATGGCATGACCATGGTGCTGTCACTCGTGCCCTCATGAGTTCATGGATGAGCTGGAAGTGCCATGAGTTTCTTGCAGCTTGAGGAATGATGCTCACCAGGAGAAATGGGTGCTCTCCCTCCCTGTCTGCTACAGCCAGTGGAGACAAACAACTTCCCTCATGCCTGATGCTGGGGAAATAAAGGAAATTTGGGAATATGGTTGAAACTGAGCCAACTGGACTATGCCCAGCTGTTTGCTGTGGGCACAAGCACATGGAGGCTGGAAGGGAAGAGGGAAAGCCAGGACTGGACAGGCTGGAGAGGCAGGGAATATGGCACAGCCTTGCAGTCACAGCTGAACCCCCAGGGTGCTCTTCCTTCTGGAAACGTTGCCAAGCACAGCTTGAAGTATCAGAAAGGTGAACAGAGCACATGGAGACACCTGTACCACTGGTACATCTCAGTGCCAGAACATCCATGGAAAATAAACAAGTTTCCCCCTTGAGCCAAAAGAAATGGCACAGCAGAAGTTCCAGATGTCAAGGAATCAGGAACCTCTCCCAGGACCTGGTGGGGAAGGTGAGGAAGGTGTTATTTGGTGGCAGAGAGGGACAAGCCTGAAGTGCAGTGGCTGCATGTGCTGCATCCCAACTGCTTCTGTCCAGCAGCTTTTCCAGCAGGAAATTTCCAGTAAAGACCAGCCCATGATGTGTTCTGCTGTCCCATGTCCAGAGCTGATGAGGGCCAAGGCACTTTAGAGGAGGTGAGAATTCTCCCCTTCCCAGGAGAGCAGTGGGATGTCTTGAGGATGAGAAGGACACTCTGGGACAGGTGATAAGCAGCGTTCGAATTTTTGTGTGACCGACCGAGCTCTTGGGTCACTGATGTTGGCAGAATCTGTCACGATGCCTGTCTGTAGGGGACATTATTCCATGTGGCAATTAGCTTTATTTTCATGGTGGATTTAGCTGGATAGACGAATTCCACCATTGTTACACTCCAGTGGATTGTTCGAATCCATCGCTGTTCAACAAATAACCCCAACGCACATTTCCCACAAGAGCTGGGAGCTCTCCCGTCTCCTTCCACCCTGCGGTGCTCCAGCTGTCCCGGTGCTTGGGAAGTGACATGTCCCTCTCTCCATGATTTCCCCCAGGCTGTCTACAAGGCGTGGCTGTGCTCCGAGTACTTCAACGTGACCCAGCAGCAGTGCCGGCAGCGGATCCCATGCAAGCAATACTGCCTGGAGGTGCAGACCAGGTGCCCCTTCGTGTTACCGGACAATGATGAGCTGATCTATGGAGGTTTGCCTGGCTTCATCTGTACGGGTAAGGAGGGCCGGGCTCACACCGGGCACAGGGGGGTGATGGTGAGCCCTGGCGAATTTCCAAGCCACTCCCTGAGTTTGGAAGGCTTGCCGGGGTGGAGTGGGAGGAGGGGAAGTGTGGAAACATTGCCTGATGCCAAAATGTGGCCATCCCAAGGGTACGGGAGTAAGGGGTTAATGGGGGCACAGCAACATGTCAGATCGGGAGGTGAAAGTCCTACCTCTGAAAGCTAAAGCATAGAGGGAGCTGCAGGTGATGGATTAAAGCAGGGTGGGGATATTGAACCACTATGAGCAGGATTTGGGGAGCCCTGAGCTCACCTTGCTGGTGTGTGCAGGCTCACAAATATGCTGGGGTCAGTGCCAGGGGGTGTCTGGATGTCCTGGTTCTCAGGTGTGCCCATCCCACAGCTGGTGGGCACCAGGGCTCGCTTCCTCCTCAGTGTCCCTCTGACCTCTCCTCCTGCTCCCTTCCTCCCTGCAGGGCTGCTGGAGAACCAGCTGCCCGACGAGGAGGCCAAGTGCTGCGAGGTGCAATGGGACTCCTGCGAGCACCCCCCAGACAGCAACGAGGACACATCCCCCAAATCCACGGCGTCAGAGTCGCTCCATTTCCACCGCCACGACCCCCACCTCCATCACCAGAGGCAGAACCACTACCACCTCTACCACCACCACCACCACCACCAGTACCACCAGTACCACCAGCCTCGCTCCCCGTCCTTGCTGCCGGTCTCTGCGGGGTCTCGCCTGGGCAGCAGCAGGATCAGACTGTGCGTGCTGGTCCTGATGCTCCTCCACACCATGGTGTCCTTCTCGAGCGTGCACGGCGGCGCCGGGGGGCTCGGCCTGGAGGCCCCGCCCGCCCTGGAGGAGAGCGTGGCCCGGGACGAGTGACACAGAGGGCAGAGCCGACCTCCAAGGAGAACGCCAGATCTTTTCCCATAAGGGGGGCACATGCTATTCCTCCAATGGGAGGCACGGGGTTGGGGGTGGCACTCGCGCACCCCCGCACATCCCCCAAGAGCTGCTCGCGCGGGGCATCCCCGTGGTGAAGAGTCTCTAACGCGCACAGGGCTGCGGGACCCGGCGCCAGAAGGGTTCGGGCAGGGCCAGCATTCCCGGCCCCGCAGGCGCCGGGAGGGCAGGAACGGCACGGAGGCGGGGGGACCGAGGGGAGGGGTCCCTGGGAATCGAAGGGTGTCCCCATGGGACTGCCGGGTGTCCCCCGGCCGCTGCCGCGAGTGCCTTGAGTGCCCGCGCCTCCCCCGCCCGCGCCGTGCCGAGGTTTGACGGTCAGCCCAGCCCTGGTTCCTTTTCTCCTGGGTCTGAATGCCGAGGGAGCAGGCGGAGGGGCAGCACCTCCCGTCACAGCCTGGCCCACTCCTGTCCCAGGGAAAAGCCACCGGGGCTCGGGGCAGAACCGCCCTGGTGGGGCGCGGTGTCCTCAGCGCGGCGCTGCCTCGCTGATGGCGTTTGGGGACAGGAGTGGGACGCTGTGACACTGCACTGTGGTACCACTCGGGGTTGGTCTCACTGCATCCCAGCCTGCTCCTCCAGCCTGGCCTTTCCTGCTGCTCTATGCGAGGAGGAGAGGGAGGAGGCTTGGAGCAGGAGGGATGTCCCCAGCATTCCCACATCCCACTTTGCAAAGTGTCCTGATGATTTGGTGTAACCTTTTTTTGTTGTCCTCCCTGGCTGGTGGGACTGGTCTCAGTGAGGAGTTGGGAAGATGTGACTCCAGCAGCACACAGGCTGTGAGGGAGAGAGATCCCACGTGGCAGCAGCTGGATGCAGGGAATCCCAAAGGCATCCTTCCATGCTTCCCAGCTACAAATCATTGACTGGATGGCAGGAGGACTGGGCAAACGGGCTGGAGAAATCTGGCTTGGAGGGAGAGTCTCCCACACAAAGAGGCACTAATAAGGCCCAGCTAGGGAGGAGCATTTTTGTGAATAGTTTCAATCCATGGATGCCCCCAGATCCGGAAATTTCTGGGAGCTCAGCTGGACTTGGCTGGGCAAGGTGCTGGCTGGTGTAGCCTCATTCGGCTCACGTGGGGTGGTTTTTTTAACCTGAGCTCAGCATATCCAGGGATTCAGCCCCAAACAAACATCAGATCCCTAGGATCTGATCCCCAGGTCATTTCCTAGGAAACTCCCAATTCTCCACCCAGCCACCAGAACTGTTCCCAGCATGGACACTGCGAGGTGGTGCCTCCAGGCTGGGCACCTGTAATTTCTCCTGGGTGTGAGCAGGGAAGGAAGAGAGGATGTTTTAGCACAAGGTCACAAGTTGGGTGTGAGCCCACTCCCTGCTCCCAGAGGGGCTGGGATGGTCCCTCTGTTTCCAGGCTGGCTCCTGACAGGAACCTACAGCAGAGCCCTGCGTAGGTCACTGCAGGAGACAGGAATGGAGCAGGAGGAATATCCTGCATCCCAAATTGATCCCAGATCCCTGTGAGGGTTCAAGAAGTCCCAGAGTTGATGGTCTGTAGGAGTTTTGTGGTTTCTGGTCTGTTGAGGTGAAGCAAAACCAAGCAGAGCCCCGTAAGCAGAGCCCCATGAGCAAAGCTACTTCCTGCCCGGCTGGAAGAAGGAAGTACCAGGCATCTCGTGGGAAGCACAGGTTTCCTGACATTTCCAGCCCATTTCCAGACCAAAGAGGCTCTGAGAAGCAGCTGAATGTTTGATTCCTGCTTTGACTTGAATCTCAGAGCTTTGGGGTGATGTTTACACACTACCAGTTGCCTGTTCCCAAAGTCCTGCAGAGACGAGGCCTGTGATCCCATTGTCCCATGGTTTTTGGGGTGGGAGAGGTGGTGCACATGGAAGATGGAGAGTGTTTCCAGAGCAGATTCCCTTGCTACTACGACTCAAAAAACAGGATGTCTCTCATTTGACTATTCCTCATGACATCCATATAATTTCAGCCTAGTTTACACCAATCAGAACAGTTGGACATGGAGCAGTTCTGCAAGGAGCCAGGATCCAATCCCTTGGTTTTCTGTGAGCAGTGGGTCGTGGAGCTGCTCTGACAAGGAGCAAAAGCTCCCAGGCAGGCCAGGGGAGGGAGCACAGCCCTGTCCCTGCCTCCAGACAGCCGGATCCCGAAGGAAATTAGATTTCTCCTGCACTGCCAAGAGTTAAGCTAATTCCAGGCGCCTCTCTCAGAGATAGACTGTGTCCAATCTTGGAGCGACTCATCGGGAGAGAGAAGAATAGCCCAGTGTGGTGCGTCAGCAAGTGGCCCTGAGTCACTGGCCCTGTGCATTGTGTCATGTGTGACACTGAGCAGCACTGGTGGGCATGGGGTGGCCCAGCCTCGGTCCCTGCACACATCCAGATCTGGCACCTCCCTGAGGGATGTGTGTCCTTCTCCGTGCGCTGAAGCCCTTGTGTCCTTCTGGTGATGGAGCCTCAGGCCAGGCTTGGGGGTGGTGATGGGTGATGTGGGATTCCCAGAGAAGCTGTGGAAGTGTCCAAGGTAGGTTGGACAGGGCTTGGAGCAGCCTGGTCCAGTAGGAAGTGTCCCTGCTCATGGCAGAGGGTGGAACAGAATGGACTTTAAGATCCCTTCAACCTAAACCATTCCATGATTTCCACAGAGCTGCAGGAGTGAGATGCAACAGCCCAAGTCATCTTCAGGGGGTGCCGGCAGGAATTTGCTGGGATAACCTGGGAGCTGTGAAAAACAGTTTCACCTTCCCTAACACCTGCTGGAGGCTTCCCTCAGGAGGTGTTGTGAACCAGTGAATCAGGAAGTGGAGCCAATTTAGAACTGGGCTGGTTTGTGTGGCTACTGGGGAAGTTTGAGCCCCATCCACCAGGAGTGAGGAGGCCACCAGGACAGGAGATCCATGTGTTTTCCAGGCCTCAGCTCCCGAGGGGTGTTCCCAAGAGGATGAGATATCAGAGAGAGCACACGGGATGTGGATCCACTCTGGGAGCATGGCATGGGCTTTACCTGCTGCAAGTGGGAGGAAAGTGCTGGGTCTTCCCAGAGCAAGGCTGTAGAAGATCTTTTCTTTAGTGAGTCTGGGCTGCTGTCAATAAGTTCTGTGGTTTTAGGGCACCATATGCTGCATTCAACACTTTGCCAATCTGTTTAAACGGATCCAGACAAGGCTGTTCCCAGAGCAGGAGCAGCTGGAAGGGGTGTATGGAGCAGTCCATCATCAGGAGCCCATTGGATAAAATTCCTGCTTTTGGTCTGACATTACAACCTCCTAATCCTCCATCCCTTAGTACTCTGGCTTTGCTCTCTGAGAGAACAGCCCGGGAAGCAGACGGTGACATTGTCTCACTTAACACCACTGCCATTATTTTTATTACAAAGTGGAGGGAATGTGCCTGGAAAAGGAGCGAGTGTGCTTGGATAAAGAAGGAATGTGCCTGGATAAGGAGGGGAAGGGCTTCCTTACCCTGTGTGTCCAGGGATGCTTCACCCCAAGCCCTATGTCCCTAGAGCAGGGGCCCTTTGCAATCCCAAATGCTTTCCACATTCCCAAAGCCACCTTGGGAAACATAAGCTCTAAATGATTTATCCTACCAGGAACTTAAACCCAAGGGGCTTTGTCCTTTTCATCCAATGATCTTATCTCGTCTCCCTAAAGAAGATGCCCCGTGTTGGGATTTATATGTAAAACTCAACTTTTCCTTCAGTGGACAAAATTCTCTTTGCTCAGAGAAAATTCCCAGTGGGAAGCAGCGATTCCTCCCTGGTGAGGGGGTTTCTCATCCCCAGGGAAGTGAGGGATGATGATGTCTCCACAAGCTCCAGGTGTGGGCAGAGAGAAGGAGCAAAAGGAGTCGGGTCCAGTGTTATTCCCGGGTTTTGCACTTTCATGTAGCTGCCAGTTGTACAAATTAATTAAAAATAACTGAAGAAAAATCCCAAAGAAAGGCCCCGCTTCCTCTGGGGAACATTAATCATTAGCTAAGTCTTTTTCTTATGAAAATACAGATCCATGGTAGCCCCAGGCAGAAGATTCCCAGGGAGAGCCCTCACCATTCGTGCTCGGAGTTAGGGAAATCGCTTTGAAAGCATCTGACAACTAAAGCAGAACATGTTGAGTAACTTGGCAACACTGGGAAAACATCTGGAACTGGTTTATCTTCAACACATTTTGCTTTGCTTCAAGAGGAGATGTCAGGGCAGTTCATTCACTGCCACTCAGGGCCGCGGGCGGGGCCGGGAGACGCTCCGTTGCCGCCTGGAGGAAGGGAATAAAGGGAAAATCCCAGATATCTGCTGCTCCTGGGCAGGATCCTGAGAGGCCAGGCCATGGAGTGTCCCTGTGCTGAGCTCTGCAGGTGCCTCCTGGTCTCTGGTGGCACCGAGCGTGGTGGTTTGGGATGGGTTGTTGAGGTTGCATGGAAATGCTGTGGCTGCTCCATCCCTGGGGGTGTCCAAGGCCAGGTTGGATGGGGCTTGGAGCAAGCTGGTGTAGTGGAGTGTCCCTCCATGGCAGGGGGTGGAACTGGCTTGATCTTGAAGGTCCCTTCCAACCCAAACCACTCTGGGATTCCATGGTTTCCACAGAGCCAAAGGGAGCAAAGTCCCATAGCCCAGGTTACCCTCAGTTTGTGATTCATCCTAATCCCATTCCTGCTGCTGTCTGGGAAAGGAAGGCCTGTAGGGCTTGGTGGAGACAATGTCAGGACAGAAACATTCCTGGATTCTGCCAGAAAGTGATGGGGCAGAGTAGTAGTTTAAAAGCAAGCCAGCAGGACATTCCAAGTCAGAACTACAATTTAATAGGAAAATTTAAGGAAAGGCAATAGTACAGAAACAGTGGCTTAGACTGATGGAGTCAGAATACAATGTGACAGCCTGTTGGTCAGGATGATGGTAGCAGTCTGATTAAATGGGGGCTGTTGGGGTGATGGAAGTGCTTCTGTCAAAGCAGCGATGCTGTAGAAAGATCTGGTCCTTCTCTGGAGGTCCCATGGTGGTTATGGAGCTCTTGTCCTCTGGGAATGCAGTGGTGGTGCTCCTGTGGTGTTCCAGGCCTCAGATTCTGTCCAGGTAGGAATGTTTGGTTCCTCCCCCTGGCTGGGGGAGCTCACAATGAGATTATGTGATTTTATGAGTCATTCTTTGAGACCCTTCCTCAACATGTGTCACTTACTCCTCCTCTTCTTCTGGGCATCTCCCACAGTGGTGGTGGATGTTGTGGTGGTTGTGGAACCAGCGCTTCTTGCTGTACCCTTTTTAGTGCCAGTCGCAAATTCAATCTTTGTACGTTCTTTCTTGGCCTTCTTCAATTTGTCCATCTCAGTCTTCTGGGCTTTAGCTAGTGCCTCATTATATGAATCCTCTGACCAGCTATGAGGATCAAACATGTCCTTTGGGCAATTTGTACCAATTTCATCAATGGAATGAAACTGGATCAGCTTTTCATAGACGCTGGGGTTGCGAAATTCCTTTTTGTTCTGGATGATGTAGTTCATATCCATGCCCTCTTTCATTTTCCTCTCATACAGCTTTTTAATTTTATCCTGCAATTGGTTAGAACATCTGCCAAGAGGCTCAGGAGGGATTTTGATCTTATCTGAAGACATGTTCCACACTCTCTGCAAAAGAAGCAACCAGTTCCTGAGGATCTCTTTCCTCCACGTCTTGGAGTTCCTTTAGGTCACTAGCCTGAGGTTTTTCAATCTGTGAATCATCATCTTCTGGCTGCCTGCTGTTCCCATCATCCTCCTCTTTTTCCCCTCCTTATTCCCATCCAGGTGGGTGAAGTCCCCTTCTCCATACCCAGCTGACACCAGGCCTCTTTTCTCCCCATGGGCGCTCCCCCATCGCTCCCCGCCGTGCTGGCCTCTCCATCCCACTGCAGGTCTGAGCCTCCAGCAAGGAGAGAGCCACTGCCACCATCCCCCAGGAGTGCCCCACTCTGGGCACCAGAAATGTTCCAGCTTGAGAGCAAACCAGCAGGAGATTCCAAGTCACAACTACAATTGAAGAGGAAAATTAAAGGCAGTAGTACAGAAGCACTGGCTTAGCCTGACAGAGTTGGCGTATGACCTGACAGCCTGTTGGTCAGGGTGGTGGGAGCAGCCTGATTAAATGGGGGCTGTTGGAGTGATGGATGTGGTTCTGTCAAAGCAGTGATCCTGTAGAAAGAACTGGTCCTTCTCTGGAGGTCCCATGGTGGTTATGGAGCTCTTGTCCTCTGGGAATGCAGTGGTGGTGCTCCTGTGGTGTTCCAGGCCTCAGATTCTGTCCAGGTAGGAATGTTTTGTTCCTCCCCCTGGGTGGAGCATATCACAGTGGGATGATAAGATTCTGTGAGTGGAACCCTGGTGGCCCTTTAGTAGAGATGGCTCCCCACAGTGTGGCTGGTGCTTCCCTGGAGGGGCTTATCAGGGAGAAGATAAAGAACACCGCCCCACCTATCTTTTGGTTACATCTTACATTGTAACCCAAGACAGGCAGGGAATTCTGTGAATCGGCTCTTCGTGCTTCCCTAGGGCTTCCTGTCCCTGGGGGTTGAATCTCTCTTAAACTAGGCTGGAAAAGTTGGGAAGGGCCATGTCAGGTGTTCAGGTTGGATGTTAGAGATCTCCTTCAGCCCAAAAGTTAGCTCATGGGCATCCCAGCTGGAGGTGCCACCATCACACCAGCCCAAAATCATCCCTTCTGCCACAGAAGGAGCCTGCTCGGAGCTGCTGCATCACAGCAGCCCTGGAGCTGCACAGCTCCCACCATGAGTCCATTTTATCCCAGGAACTGAAGGATTTTAGCAGCTCTTTTTGGGTGTTCTTGGTCCAGGTGGCTCTTTGGTGACCTCCCAGCCCTGCATGTCTCTGTGAGGAAGGGAGTAAAAGGAAGACTGTGGTGGGGGATGGACCATTTTTAATTGAGGATCATAAAAAATTAAGGAATAATAAATTTTAAAAGTTGTTAGGGTTTTATCAAAGCTCTCAGCCCCTCTCAAAGGCCTGGGCAGGAGATGGGTGAGTTCCTGATCCCAGTCCCTCCACCCTTTCCTGCTCCACATCTCCAGGACCTGTGTTCCAGGCAGGCCAGGAGCGGTTTCCAGCCTTTTTAGCACTTCAGGGTGATCCTTTTTCAGCCCAGAAAGTTAACAACTTTGCTTGTTGTGGACTGAAACTCAACAAGAAAACCCCAAGAATTAGGTTTGGCTTATGAAATTTGGGGTTGGTTTTACCATTTTTAAATGTATTTGGGAACTGGACATGCCTAAGTTGCAAAACAAAAAGACAAAAAGAGCCAGACAGTGATTTTTTTTAATTTTGAAACTTGTCAAAACAAGCCAGATTGATCATTATGACCAATTTTTTTTTTTTTTTTTTTTTTTTTGCAAATTGAGAAATGCATCCAGAACAGTCCTTTCCCACAAAACCTTTCATTTTCCAAAAAGAAAACGAGGCAAAAAAGAAAAAAATCAATCACACTTTTTCTGCTCACAGAGTTGGAAACGGGCAGCAGTGGATTGGGAGAGAATAGCAATTTGTAAGGAATTCCAACCAGCTCTCCTTAAAATAGCATCCAGCCAGTTTCTCCAGGGCAGGAGGCTGGGTGGCTCCATGGTGGGAACAGGCTGGAGCACATCCTGGCTGAGCAGGCTGGGATAACACCTTGGGAATGCGGGGACACCTTCCCCGTGGGAATCAGAGGTGCTGATGCCTGGCAGGAATTCCTGGGGATCCCCAGCCATCCCTCTGATGGAGGTTTGGTTTGGTTTTCTGTTCCAGCCCAAACTGAACCCAGCTCCTCCGAGCCTCCCGTTCGGACACAGCCTCAGGATGCCTTCAAAAGAGAGACGCTCCCATCTGAGCCCGGGGGTGGAAATTGGGAACAAATTCCATGTGCTGCTCCTTGAGGGATGTGGGAAGGGAGAGCAGGAGGAGAGCCCAGCCCCTCGTGCCCTTCTCCCTCTGGAGTGTGTCCGAGCCGGGGCTCCCTGCCTTGCATGGGTGTCCCAGGGCCTTGGGGGCACCTGTGGGACCCGACCCCTGCAGTGCCCAGGCTGCTGCTGCCCGAACCCTTCTCAAGTGCTTGTGCCATGTGGGTGGTGACAGAGCTCGGCCCGACCCCAACGAGGTCCTTTACAGTGCGTGGTGGTGAAACACAAACCAACATTGCTGAAGTCAAAGTATCCTTTCTAATCCCCCGGCCCGGTTTCTCTTTCTTTCCAGCTTTTCCTCCTCCGCCTCCTGGACCCTCCCTCTGTTCCCACCCCCCTTCTGTTTCTCTTTCTCCCTTCTGTCATAAGAAAGTGACTGTGTCCTCGAGGGGACAGTTTTCTTATGCCATTTTATACACTGTGCTTCATGTTTAGAACTTTTTTGCACTAGTTCCTATTACATTTATTTTCCAAACTGGTTTGACAAAAAACAAACAAAAAAAACCCAACAAAAACACAATCCCATGCTATAATTCAGTTGTATTAAAATATTATCCTACTACTCTCTGTGTTCAATAGTCTCTGTACCTGTAATGCTTTCAGTTCTGTTGTATTTTGGGGCCGAGGTTTTCTCTGCTCCTTGTTTAACCCAGTAAAGAAATAAAATGTTAAGAATTGATGATAACTCCTCCTCCCTGTCTCTGCTGTGTCACTGGGGCCACCAGGGTCCCACGGGGACGGGCTCCCCCCAGAACCTGCTCTAAACCCCAGCCACTGTCCCATGGGGGTTGTTTTCCTGCCAAATCCAATCCCAACTGGAGGCCAGAGGGGCGGGATGGAGGGACAATAACCCTGCCTTAACTGAATTTGATTTCGTAACCTTTCTTTATATTCTTTTGTTTCTTGCTTTCACATTTCTTGCCACGGGGCTCACCTCAGAACAATAGGGGCGAAGGCTGTCACCAAGAGATTCATCAGACAATAATGACTCAACCAGGGTATCCAAATTTTGCCCAGCTGAAGTCCACACCCACACATAATCTGGAATTAATTCCTCTGGACAACAGAGCTCGGCATGGAACAGAGCGAGGACACCGCGCTCCAAATTGAGCGCTGCGTGCCAGGCTGGGAAAGGCCACGGGACAAAGCTCTGGAGTTACACTGTGGCCATCCCCATCCCGAGCTGGAAACCCTCTGCTTGGAAAGAAAACCAGGAAAAGGGGAAGAAATTGGATGGGGATGGAAACAAATGGTTTTAAAACAACAGATTGGTGCAGGAGGCAAAGGGGGGAGGCACCAGCTGTGCTGGAGAACCAAGGCACAGAGTTGGGGGTACAGGAGGGGGAATTTAGGGGGCTGGTGGGTCACAGTGAGAGGAGCTGGGGGTGATAACGAGGGACTTCCCTAGTGTGGGCAGCAGGAAGAGGGGTTCTGTCTCTCTGCCCTGTTAAGGTGAGACCACACTCTGGAACCCCAAATTCAGAGCCTCAAATGCTGGAACCCCAAAATCAGAAGGACCTGGAGCTGCTGGAGCAAATCCAGAGGAGATCACAAGGGCTGGAGTCCTTCTGGGACCAGGCTGGGAGAGCTGAGGGTGCTCATCAGGAGAGGAGAAGGCTCCAGGGTGACCCCAGAGCCCCTTCCCCTAAAGGGGCTGCAGGAGAGCTGGAGAGGGACTTGGGACAAGGGATGGAGGGACAGGACACAGGGAATGGCTCCCACTGCCAGAGAGCAGGGAGGGATGGGATATTGGGAAGGAATTCCTGGCTGTGAGGGTGGGGAGACCCTGGCACAGGTTGCCCAGAGAGGATGGAAGAGGTGTTTGTCCCCCCAGACAGGAGAGCACCCCCTGGAGCCTGTCCCCAGGAAGCCTCAGGTGCCTCAGGTTGTCCTGCTGCACACAGTTACAGCAGCCCAGGTAATTCCCAGTTCCAGAGTGATTCCTCCTGGGTGTGCCCTAAACTGCCCCAATTGGAGCGCTCTGGGCCCCAGCTGGGTTTTGGGAACTGCATCAAAGGGTCCTGCAAGGGCCTGGGGTGGTGAACAGTGTTAGGATGCAGCATCAGCCTTTTCAGGAGAGTGTTTGGGATCTTTTCCTTTGGGAATGCTGCTTGCAAGACGTGTCCTGGCAATCCTGCTGCTATCTCTCATTCTCCTGGGTGCTTGGGGAGCAGTGATGCCACTCCTGAGCTCCCAGGGAAGGGTTTTGGTGGCCACGTGGTGCCCAAACTGCTGCAGCAGCTGCAAATCCACCCAGGAACGTGCTGATTCCCAAGGATTTGATTAGCAGGGATTTGAGTTAAGTGGATGTGAATTTTCATGGCTATAGGGCTGTGCACATCAAAGCTGGGAGGCAGCGTGGGGCCAGGGAGAAGTTTCTCAGCTGTAAATTTGCCTCGTGACTCCATAAAAATTGCGATGGGCAGCATGGAAAGAATTCTGCTGGAAAGAGCCTGGAAAATGCTGCACCCCCGAGAAAACAACACAAAGAGCTGCAGATGCAAATCAAAGTCCAGGCCTGGGAATGTTTTGAGGTGTGAGATGGGACACTCCAGATGCTGAAGTCCTGGGTGGGGTCTGGGTCTCAGCCCTTCTTGGATGGGGATTAGGAATTCTTCTTTTATGTCTTTATTTATAGTTTAATAGATGGTGCACCAGCTCCTGCTTTCTGGGTTATCAAAAAAGGAAAAGGATCCTTTTCAAATGTGTATTTCTGAACAATTTCAGGCCTCCTGCATCTTCTCCATCCTCCCTGAGCAGAAGAGAGCTTGGACTTCATGGAAATCCAGAAACAGGATTCTAAAACTGTGCTTGAGGTCCTTGTTTTCCAAACCAACACTTGACCATAAGAGATTAAGAATTCTGAAGAGAGGATTCCTCCTCTCAGGAACGCAGTTTCAGGGTGTTTTTCACCTACCAGGAAGCTCCAGGATGGATTCAGGCCTTTCCAAGTCTGGACATTCTGGATACATTCCAACTGGAGCTCCTGATGTTGGTGAGTTCTGCATTTATTTTTCTGGCATCAATCAGGTTTTTTGGGTGTGTTTATGGCTTTTGTGACTTGACAATGTGATGCCACCTCAGCCAACTGATGAAAATCCTGGAGTGAGGAGTTGACGTTATTAATGATTGTCATTTTCCACATTTTTTGCCTGAAGGACTCCTTTGTTCTCTTCTTTTTGTCTCAAAATCTGTGTTAAGTAACAGCCTACAATTAATTTTTCATTCCAGCCCCCTTTGCCCCAGCAGAGCCTGGAGGGGCTGTGGAAGGTGGGTTTGTATGGATTTCCATGGATGCTGTGAGCCAGATGGTTTTCACTGGTAATTTCTTTCTCCCTTGTTCTGCTTTCCCTGTTTTCTCCTTTGGATCATGGCCTTGGGTCCGTTTTGGTACCTGAGGAAGATCAAGGTTTTACTGCTGTGTTTTCCCCACTGAAAAATCCATGTTGCTATTAACGTAACTTTAATTGCAGCGCAGAGAAGCCCTCGATGGGCAAGAGGAAGGGTTTGCTGCTTCCACCTCCCCCTGGTTTCCTGCTTACCCTTCACTCAGTGTCACCTTTCCAAGGTCTCACAGCTCTGATCTCTGCTCTCTGTGACCAGGGACAACACCCAGGGAATGGCTGGAGGTGTCAGGGCAGGTTCAGGTTGGATTTTAGGGAAAGATTCTTCCCCCAGAGAGTGTCAGGTACTGGAATGGCTCCCCACGGAATGGGCACTCCAGAGCTGAGTTTGGACAACTCTCCCAGGCACAGGGAGGGATTGTTGAGGTGTCTGTGCAGGGCCAGGGCTTGGACTGGATGATTTCCCAGCTCAGGAAATCCTGGGATTCTGTGACTCTTCTTCCTCCAGTCTCAGCATCTTCCTACCACCCTCTTCTCTCTCTCAGCTGTGTTGCTTGATCTTTTCTCCAAAACTTGTTGAGTTTGGGTTTTTTTAAATAGAATTATTTGGGTTGGGGTCTTTGGGTCATTGCTACCCCACTCTTGTTCCTTGCAGAATGGGTTCTGCCTCCCCCAAATCCCTTCCCTGGGCTCAGAGCCCAGCCCAGGTGAACAACCAGCCCCAGGTAAACCCTTCAAGCACAGGCTTGGAGCAAAGCCTCACTGCCAGGAGATCCCCTGGCATGTTTGCGCTCATAAACTTGTCAACATTTGGCTTTTTTTGTCCCTCTTGGGGGAAATTACTGCTGTTCCTCACCCCATGTCAGCTCCCAGGCCGCGTTGGGATCGGTGCTAAAACCCCTGCTGTGGGTGAGGCTCCGGTGGGAGCTGTCACTACCTCGGGGTCAGGAAGCCAACGGGAACCTCTGTTCCATAAACTGTGAGTTTTTCATAAAAGCCTTTCTAATTTGTACCAAAGAGACTCCAGCACACCCTTGGGACTGGTAAAAATAATAATAGTTTGAGTGGTGGAAGACTGTGAATTTGAAACAGAAGGTTGTGAGATCTACGAGAATTACCCGAAACATCAACGTTGGACATCAATTAATGTAATTTAGATATACAATGAGATAGCAAAGATTCCCACAAAGAACTGTCAGCTCTTACCTCTTCAGATCTCAGTGACATAAAGCAGATGTTTCCATCCCATTGATCCAGAGGAATGGGCCCTTCCATCCCTGAGCACGTTGCCTCCGATCGCCCGGGAATTATTCCTCACCAAAATTACAGGGTTTGCTATTTTTCAATCATTTTTTTTATTCATTCTGAGATGAAATGCACATGTTCCTATCAGCAGGTTTAGCTTAGGAATGCTGCATTCCCAAAGCCAGGAGTCTTCTCATGGAGGAGAGGTGAAGGCAAATGGAGCTGGAGCTGTTCCCTCTGGAAAGGTCCCTCTGTAACACCCAATTTAATCTTTACTATTCCATCCCCAACAAATGGCTCCTGCCCCTTCCCAAATCCCCTCAGCCAGGCTCACATGGAGTGCTTTATCCTGCCTTGATCTCACACGGGCTCCACAGAGGAAATTGCTGCTTTAGGGCTGTGTTCTGGAGGATATTCTGTCTGAGCCTTGTGATCTTTCTCCTCACTTAAATCCACAAGTGCTGGCATGCTGGGAAGAACAAACACGTGGGGTTTTCCTTCCCTGGTTATTGCTGTCATCTCACATTAACAATCCCAAGGCTGGAAATCGCTGAAATCCCAGGTCACCTGGAAACTAAGCCCCGGATGTGGGGTCCTGTAGCTGGATCAGGGCCTGGCCATGCAGTTTCCAATCACTGTGAGCAGAAAAAGACACTTCCATATGTTCTCCTTATGACTGTTCCTGCTTTGATATGAATTCCTTGGATTTACCCTTTTTAAAGCCAGGGCTTCAGTTCTTAATGCTGGACTCGCCCTGCCTTACCCAAAATGCTTGAAAGGTTGAGTTTAGGCCAGAACTGAGCTTTGGAAAAGGGTCTGGAGTGGCAGGAAAAGGGGGAATGGCTTCAACCTGACAGAGGGCAGAGTTAGATATGATTTTGGGAAGCAATTCTCCCCTGGCACAGGGTACCCAGAGAAGCTGTGGCTGCCCCTGGCTCCCTGGCAGTGTCCAAGGTCAGGTTGGATGGGGCTTGGAGCACCCTGGCACAGTGGAAGCTGTCCCTGCCTGTGACAGGGGGTGGGATGGGATCAGTTTTAAGTTCCCTTCCAACCCAAACTATCCTGGGATTCTGTACTGGGGCTGGAGCTGTGGCTCTGCTCCATCTACAAGGGATTTTAGTCACTTTACATTTGTCTCTCTTAATGCAGAAATTGCATCTTTAGGCTCAAATCATTATCCATGGAATTTACATCACTAAAGAGAGAGAAGCAAAAGCCAAAGAGGTTGAAATGGGCACATGGGCCACAAACCTGGGCCAGGGGATTTCCAGGAGCTCTCCTCTCAGAATTGCCCCTGCCTGGGAGAAGACACCAGTGGTGGCACTGAGGTTCCACTTTCCTATGCCCGCAGCCCGGTGCTAATCCCACATACTTCTGGCAGTGGGAAGCTGTTCCCTGTGTCCTGTTCCTCCATCCCTTGTCCAAAGTCCATTTCCAGCTCTCCTGGATCCCCATTAGGCACTGGAAGGGGCTCTCAGGGTGTGGCAAAGCTGCTGCAAACCCTTGTGCTGTGAGGGGAGGGCTCTGTTTGAGGGATTTCCCACCTGGACAGGGCTCTGTGGGGTGGAACCTTTTCCCCAAGGAGCCCCAAATCCAGAGCTGAACTCCTGGGCAAACAGGCCTGGAAAAGCACAGAATCCATGAAATTGGAAAAGACCTCAGAGATCACTGAGTCCAGCCTAGGGCCCAGCAAGACCATGGCACCAGGAAGGCTGGAGAAATCCTCACCAAGGGGCAGGGAGAGCATCCCCCTCGCTGTGGTCAGGCCCAGCATTACGGGTGCAGCTCCCTCCTTTCCCTTCTCCTCCTTTCCCCTGCCTTTTGGTGAGGGGCAGAGCGGGCTCTGGGCTTTCTGGCAGAGCATCTTCCATGGATCACGTCTGCTCCTCCAGGCACAGATCGTATCCTCTTTCCCTGGCACCAGAGTGGCACCCCCAGGACAATGCCTTGGCCGGCTCTGGCGCTGACCGGGGATGTGGGAGCCGAGGAGGGGATGGGGATGAGGGGGCCAGGAGGCACCGGGGAGGTTGAATAACGTGGTGTGGAATATCATTGTTCCAGCCAGGATGAGTAAGAGCACAGCTGAGCCTGGTCACCGACGGCACTGCCACCATTCCGGGGGAGGCAGGGGCTCGGAGACGGCTGCACAGTTGAAAATCAAGACAATGAGTCTATAAAAGTTTAAGAACTGAATAGATCCCGGACATTTGGTTCTCATTATCACCAAATAACATATAAATAAACATACAACAGAACCAAGAGCAGCATCTTCCTCACCCCCTCTGCAAGAAGTTGTGTTTAGGCTGAAGTCGGCCTCCTTGGCCAAACCTCCTCCTGTGTGCTCTGGGATGGAGTCATGGAGCTGCCAGGCCTCATCTTCCTTCAAAACACAGCAAAGCCTGATCCAGGCAGGAAAACGAGGTGTCAATGTGCTGCTGCTCCTCAAAAGTCAGCAGTGCAGGGGGTAATGTGAAAATAAACCCAGCAAGAGTCAATACAGCTTTTTTGGGTTTTTTTCTCTTGTTGTAAAAAGCCCATCCCATCCCCTGCCATGGGCAGGGACACCTTCCTCTATTCCAGGTTGGTCCCAGCTCCATCCATCCTGGCCTTGGACATTTCTAGGGATGGGGCAGCCACAGCTTCTCTGAGAAACTTAGTGTTTGTTGTAAGAATTCACAGAGGAAGATGAGAGGGATAGATGAATGATCAGAGACACTGCAATGTCCTGAGTGGGGAAATTTTGGAAGAGTCCCTGGCAGAGCTAGGAAAAAAGGCATGAATATGATTCCTTAGTACATCTTGCTCTTCTAAGATGAACATGTTGCTCAATCCCTGCCCCTATGGAAGCAATTGGACACAATTACCTTCCCTTCATGGACAGAGCTCACAGTTACTGAAAAAAACAGTCAGGCAAAGCAGATTGTAGGGAACATCTTAGATCTCACTGAGGAAGAGGAATTGAGACTGCAGTGCTGAATGGAGGCTCCATAAAATCAGGATTCTCCTTCCTAGGGGCTTGTAAACGCCCATGGATGTGCAGTTGAGTGCCAGGATTTCAGGTTTTAGGAGACTTTATTGTACTCTTGTTGTTGAGAACATCACCGAGAGAGCAAGGGATGGCTTTCCTCAAAAGAAAGTCAGGAATTCCAAAGCTTTTAGGTCACACATGTTAAACTGACTCTGCAGCCGCTGCAGGAATTGCAGCTGCTGCCAAAATGTAAATGGGAAATGGGCTCAAAGCTGCTTTACATCACTCAGAGATTCCCTGATCTGTGGAATTCACATGGAGAGGGGCACTCAGACCTGCCACCTGTGCTGTGCAGAGCTGTACCCACTCCAAAGGGAAAGGAGAGCTCCTAAGCTCCTAAGCTGCAGCAGCTTCCTCCCACCTGTGCTTAAATCCTGCTGGGATGGGAAGGCAATGCTGGAAAAAACCCAGCAAGTTTGGGAATCAAGAGAAGAAGTCATTCCAGACGCATCCCCTGTGTGTTCTCCTCCTCTGCAGCCTCTGCCCACCCTCCCCAGGACCCTCTCAACAACTCTTTAATTTCCCATCCAGAGCCTCAGGGATCCCTGTCCCTTCTGCATCCTCCCCACCCTCTGGCTCCTGCTTCTCCTGGACCAGGACTCTTGGAGCACAGGCAGGAGACAAAAAACAACTTAAACCTGTGAGGTTCTTCATCCATGTAATGAAGTTTTTCAGGGATGGCAGAGGAAGAGGAGGGAATGCTCAGAACAAGAGGAATTAAAACAAAATCCTGGAGAAACTGTAACCGTGGGCTGTGGGGCTCGACTGGTCCAGGTGTGAGGATCCCACTTATTAATTATGTTTTAATTCCATCATTACATGGGATTCCTTTTTCATTAGTGGGATGCTGGTCAGCTCTAGGAGGCAGAAATCCCTCAGTGTGAGGATTTGGCCTAAATCCCTGATGAGATCAAGGCAGGAATGAAGAGCTCACATCTTCCTCCTGACCCAGCCCCAGGCTGACCTGACCTCTAAAATTCACCTTCAAAGTGACCTCAATGACTCTGGAAAATGGGATGAGGCTGCTGCAAGTGTGGGTAGGTGCATGTAGGATTGGGGTTGGGATTTTCATCTTGGAAAACAGGATTTTGGTCGTGCAGGAATTCATCTTGATGATCCTTGTGGGTCCCTTCCAGCTCAGGGTATTCTGTGATTCTATGAAAACCAGTAACAACACCAAGCACTCAAATAATTATAAATGTTCCTAAAATAATTGCAGAACTTTGAACAGAGGATTCATTTGTGTTTATTTGCTTTTTGTTCCTCAGTTGCTGGGGTTGGCAGAGCTTGATGCTTCCAGTTTTGCTCTTCCCAAATATTAGGGAAACATTTCTTTCTTAAATGAAAACAGAGACTCTCATGTCCATGACACAGGACTTGTAGGGAAAAAAAAAACCCCTACTGCAGGAAAACAAGGCCAGGAAGGGCTGGAAAAGGTCGTCCTCTTCCCCAAAGGCAGGACAAGGCCACCATGGGATTCTTTCTGGCTGGGATCTGTGTCATGAAGACCCCACAAATTCTCAGACGTTGTGTCCCAGGGCTTGGAAGGGTTTCTCATGGCAGGGACAGCCTCGTGGGAAACTCACCCTGCCCCCCGGTCTGGGAGCACAGACCTGGCACGGGACCACCCAGCTCTGGGAGCCCACCCGGGAGGGCGACCAGGACCCAGCCCAGGGATGCGCTGGTGGCGGTCCTTGGTGCTGGCCCTTCCTGGACATGGCTCTGACATCTCCCAGCGCTGCTGACCTGCTCTGCTTCGTGTGATCCTCCAGAACCAGCTGGAGCCCTCCTCTGCAGTGCCACCTCCTCTGCGGCCATAGACACCTCGCATTTAATCCCTTGTTTCCTTTTACTTTTCCAAATCACATCCTATTCTCTTCAGGGCACCTCTCGAGTTTGTTCGGAACATCTCTAATTTCTCAATTCAAATTTCCTGGCATCTTAATCATCTAATTATCCCTCTCGTTATCAAATAAACCCCCTGATTGGAAATAGAGCCAGCACAGGCTTTGCCAACTCCTTTCCATGAGCTTTAAGGTCCTTCCAAACTGAACCAGGTGTGATTCATACCATGCTTCCCTCTCCAAATCCACTCCCCTCACTGGTTCACTCTTTCCCAGGCTGTTTTCCAGTTTCCATTAGTTTCCAGCAGTGACAATCAACCTTTAAAAAGCTGGAGAAGCTGGAGAACGCCCACACACCCCTGGGCACCCCGTGCTCGCCCCTGTCCCCTGGCAGAGCGGTGACAACGCTGTCCCTGCCCGGGGGTCGGTGGCGTTTGGTGCCTGCTCCCAGGAATGCTCCGCCGGCTGCGGGGACCGCGGCTGGTGGGACTGCGGGCACCGGGCCGGGATCGGCTCCATCCGTACCGGGGTTGGGACCGGGATGGGGATGTCGGCCGGGACTGGGACTTGGATCAGGATTGGGACTGGGATCGGACGCGGGACTGAACCGCACTGGGCACGGGCCCGCCCATCTGCGCGCCTGTCCGTACCGGGACAGGGATAGAAATTAGGCACAAGGGATCGGGATTGGGATCGGGATGGGGATCGGGAGCGCAGCGGGGCGCGGCTCCCGCCCATTCCGACCCCGCCCTTAATTTGCATAACCCCGCCCCGTGGTCTCGCCGCTGCCGCTCAGACTCCGCCCCTGCCCTGCCCAGGCCCCGCCCCCAGGCGGACGCTGAGGCGGCGCTGCCGCGGCCGAGCCCCGCCCCTCCCCGCCGGGCCCCGCCCCGCCGGCGGCCCGGCCCCGCCCCCCGGGCAGGCCCCGCCCCCTGGCGGGGCGCTGGCGGCCCGGCCGCGCAGCCCGCGGTGCCCGGCGCGCCCCGGGAGCAGCAGCGGTGGGGCCGCTCCGCGCCGCTCCGCCCGAGCGCACCATGGGCGCGGAGCGCAGGGCGGCGGCGCCGGCTCCCCGCGGCTGCGCCTGCGGCGGCGGCGGCAGCTGGCGGCTCTTCCTCGGCTTCTTCGCGCTGTCGCTGGCGCTGCACGTCCTGACGCTGGGCTGTTACCTGGAGCTGCGCTCCGAGCTCCGCCGCGACCGCGGCCCGCAGCCCGCGGCCCCGCCGCGCCGGGACGGGACGGCGGCAGCGCCCGGAGCCCCGGCCGGGGGCCGCCCGCAGCGCGCGGCCGAGGGCGCGGAGCGGCGCCAGCAGGTGGGTCCGGCCGGGGGCGGGGGGACCGCGGGGGCTCCGCGCTGCTCGGGGCCATCCCCCGGCTCCATCCCCGCGCTCGGGGGCCGCGCCCCGGGGCGCTTCGCAGCGGCCCCTCGGGGGAGTATGGTGGAAAAAGGGGGGAAAGCCCCAAATCGCGGTGCGGGAGTGAAATGTGGGGGGAGCTCGTTTGGGCTGGGGGTGACGGGCTGCGGGGCCGCCTGTGTTCCACCTGCTGCTCGCAGTTTCCCTGTCGCGACAGACCCGCCGTGTGTCCCGATAGCCCAGCCTTGGCCGGGGGCAGCCGCTCTGCCCCGGCCCTTGTGGGGTGCCCCCGGGCGCGGGGTGCTGCTGCCGGGGAGCCCCGCAGGGCTCGGCCCCGCACCCGCCGTGCGCGCTGGGTCCCCGGTCCCGCACGGCCTCCGCTCGCTCCCCTCCTTCCTCCTGCGCTGTGTTCCTGATTGCGCTCCTCTCCCAGCCCAGGTGCATCATCTTTCGGGTGATGCCTCGGTGTCCCCCCGCAGCAGCTGCTCAGCCTGTGCAGGACAGGTGGGCAGCAGCCTCCCGGTTGTCCCCGCCGCTGTCCCCAACCCTTGGGGGGGGTCGCCTGTCCCGGGAGCCTCTGGGAGAGCCGGAGCGGAGCTGGGGCCTCCGCTCGCAAACTTAGCTCATTTTTTCCAGGCACGAAACCTCGCTGCGAGCAGGATAAGCTGGAGGAAGGAGTTTCCTCCCCTCCGAGCCTCCGGAGCGGATGGCCCGCTCCCCCAAGGTGCCGGGTGGCTTTGCCGCGGAGTCGCAGCGGGGTTTCGGGGGAGATGCCAAGCCCTGCCTCGGCACCCCGGCGGTCCTCGCCTTGCTGGTTATCAGTGCGTGGGGGGAAGGACAAAAATAGTTTTGATAAAGCGGCGAGTTTGGAACTCTTCCTCCCACTTGGCAGCGGGAGCCGTTCCGCCGCGCCGGCCTCGGCTGCCCCCGGAGGAGCCGGGCTTGCTCTTCCTTCGCTGCCCGGGTCCCGCAGCTTCCCATAATAAATCCAAGTCCGGCGTTGAAGCGCAGGGAAGCTGAGCTCCCGGGTCATCGCTCTGCCCTCGCTGCCTCTCCAGCAGTGTCAACACAGAGCGAGCCGGAGCGGTTTGATGTCGTGCTGGGATTCCTGGGTTGCCTTGGAATAGCGCGCGGCTGGAGTGCCTTTCGTGTTATCGTGCTGGATCTGTTTAGTCTTTCGAGCTCTTCTTTCCAGCGAGCGTATAATGAAATACCAGGGCAAATACTTGAGGCGTTCATAAATTACAGCGTTAGATAATTTGTCTCTGGATGCGGACGGAGCTCCGAGCGTCGCTCGCTGCAGCTGACGGACTCCAGATAAGGTAACGCTAATTATTTATTTCTTTATCCTACATCTGGCCTGTCAGGCTTGAGATGAAATACTCTTTGGGGCACATTGAAGCAGTTGGGTTGGAGAGAAGGGTTGCTGGTAGTAGGGGCATGGGGAAGGAAGGCTGAGCGTCCCGAGCCGCTCCGGTTGGGAACGGCTGCTGTGACAACGTGTGATTAATGGGATTTGTAGTGGTGCTGCTCACCCGTTTCTTGCTGATTTTTCTGCCTTGCAGCTAAAAACAAGTACTCTGGGTGTCCTGGGGTGCTGTGAGTGTATCCTGTCGGTGATTAAAGCAGTGAAATGAGGGGTATGCAAACAGCTTTATTTAGAATGTTATTGTCCAGCTTTGGGATAATGTATGGGGTTCCCAGCAGCCCTTCCAAGCCGTGCTGATGATAAACCCAAAGTGTGATCCCATACATGTGATGCTTGCATAAATTGGGCTGAAATGACTAAATAATTAATTCAAGCAATGTGATCAATGACATTTCTCTCCTGAGGACCATGGTCAAAGTTCCTTAGAGGGGGACCAGTAACCACAGTGCTGTGAGCCCTCAAATGTCCTTCAGCTGCTGAGGTCTCTCAGTGAAGAGGTTGAGTGCTGCCTGTGTTGTGATTGTACAATATCAATTAAACCCAAAAGATATTCCCCTTCCTGACCCTTTTTTCTTTATTTTTAAATAATTTTATTCCCCCTCCCCTTCCTGACCTGAGGCAGGAGGAAGAGGAACGTGGGGGGAAGGATGGGGAGCGATGGTCAGTGCTGAGATTTTGGCCCAAACCTCACCTGGCCCCGTGCCAGAAATGACCTCATGACAGGAGTGAGATTTGGCAGCTTGATAACGCCCTGCTTCCCTATCTCACGGGGTATCCAAATATGTAACTCATTTGGGATGGAAGGGCAGATTTTCATGGCAGAGGTTGAGGCATTGTAGTTCCACATCTTTGTCCCAGAACCCGCCGGGTGTTGCATCACCGCGCTGGCTGCGAGATGAGGAGCTTGTTAGAACTGCTTTAATTCATTGACTCTTCAGTGGCTCGGAGGTGTGAGAGAGGGTTTGGGGAGTGGTGGAGCTTTGGCTCCACCAATGAAATCCAAATAATCTCTCTGGATGGGTGTGCTGTGGGATGGGAGAGGGATTCTGACAGGCAGGCTCTGCTCGTGGACATCCACATCATGGCACTGTGTCCCTTTGGAGGACTTTGTGCCTAAATGAAATTGTATTTCGCTGTCAAAAAATCATCCTTGCAATATTTGAGTTGTGCAGAGCATCCTTCCAGTGCTTTTTCTCCAACCAAATTCATGTGCTGCCACGTTTCTGCCAAAACTTGTTCTTCGGCCAATGCTGGGTGAAACGTGTGCCCTGAGAGTATCCCAAGATGGGGATAAAAACTTCCAAAGCCTGGGAATGGGATCAAAAGCCATCGTTTTTGTCAAACTAATTGTAGAGGCGCTTGCAGCTGGTGGGGGGAGGGAGGGGAGGTGCTGAGTCATCCAAAAAAATGTGCTGAGCAGCAATTTGCTGACTGGCATTTCACCTTCCCGGTGCCAAGGTGTCTGATCTCAGTCTCCACTTCTCACCTTTTTAACAAGGGATGTTCCCACTTTGGAGAAGTGCCCACATCGGTATTCCTGATCCTTGCTTTCATGGAGTAGTTTGGGCTGGAAGGGACTTTAATGCTCATTCAATGCCACCCCTGCCTTGGGCAGGGACACCTTCCACTGTCCCAGGGCGCTCCAAGCCCTGTCCAGCCTGGCCTTGGGCACTGCCAGGGATCCAGGGGCAGCCACAGCTTCTCTGGGAACCTGTGCCAGGGCCTCTCCACCCTCACAGGGAAGAATTTCTTCCTTTCTTTTCCCTCACCAGTGTGAAATTGCAGTTATTTTTCCCTTTTTGGTTAATTCTGGCTCCAGAGTAAGAGGCAGCTCTTGGTGTGGTTGGCACAAAGGCTCTAAAGGTGTGGGAGCTGCTCCAGAGGCTTCTCCCTCCCTGAGCATACCTGTGGCTCATCCATGCATCTTCATCCCCGTGTCTGGCACCTGCATCCCAGCTGAAACCTGCCCAACGTGCTGAAAGCTCTGAATAGAGCTCCTGTTGGAAATGCTTCTCCAGCCTTCTCTGTCAGCAGCCTCAGCATGGCTCCTGTGGCCTCTGACCTTTCAGGCTCTGTGTGTTGGCATTTCATGGCTCTGCTCCCGGGTTAGGGGAAGGCTGGGTGTGTGCAGAGGGAAGATGCTGATTAGGGATGTGCCCTCACAGTGGGTTTTCCCTCAAATTCCACTTTGTGATGTTTCTTGTAGCTGGAAGAAGCTCTCAGAGGGCAATATAGGGAGCCTGCAGAGCTCTGTGGCAAATGTCAGGCTCTGGTTACCTTCATTCACAACTCAAATTCTCTATTTCTGCTGCTGTGCCTGTGACTATTCCGTGCACAATCTGGCCTGAATCCAGAACTGCTCCTGTTGAGATGCTGCAGAGTGGCAGGAGCCTGGCAGTGCCTGTGGGATGTGTTGCATCCTTTGGGATATTAAATACAGTGTGAGCTTTTCCCAAGGGCTGGAGGTGCATCCCTGCAGGTGCTGTGGGGGGAATTCCTGTGTGAGGAGAAACCTTTGGCTGGGTGGGAACAGCCTGTCTGGTCCTTGGGAATTGTGGAATCACAGAAGGGTTTGGGGTGGAAGGGACCTCTCAGGGCCATCGAGTTCAATCTCTCTGCCACAGGCAGGGACACCTTCAACTCCATCAGGACCTTTCCAAAGTCCTTATTCCCAAATTTATGGTGCTGCAAGGGTTTCCGTCCTTCTGCCCCTCCAGTCTCCTCCACTGCTGATCTGGGGTTTCATTTTCTATTTTCTGCTCATTCCGTGAAGGAGAAAAACTGTGGCTTTGTGTGAGGACCAGGATGTTTTATCAGCATTAACTGAGTTCCTTGATGGAGAATATTGTTGCCAGAGTAAGTGTTTGACTGACCCGTGACCGAATTGCGGGGTTTTTCCACAATTTTTTGATGAGTTCCCTGGCAAATCCTTGAACTTGGGTTTTTAACAACATTCAGTGGCATTCCAAAGTTATCTTCCCCTTAACCTCAGAGTAAATAGTGCCATATCAACCCCATATTATTTTAACCTTTTAACATTATTTTTCTTACCACATAATAACATAAATCTTCCCTGCTCTCCCATACACATGTAGTGTCTTGTAATGCTAATTAAACTGCACACCAGCCTAATTTTGCTCTCAGACTAATCCAATATATTTTTCTTGACTGGAAGCCAAACCCTGCGAGCTTCAGAGCATGCGGAGCTCTCATTCCAGTCTTATTATATGTTAATGGCTTTATATTTTAATATCTTTCAACACTTGGGGAGGATGTTATTTTTAGAGGTGTCTGGCTGCAGAAGGTACGGCTCTGTGAGGGGTTTGGGGGATGTGAAGCACTGAGTAAACTCCGTGCAGTAAGTGGAGCGTGTCCCTGAAGAGGAGTAATCTGTCAGGATCCATTGTGCAGAAGCAGGGAATCCCAGGGAGGTTTGATGTGATTTTTTACCGTGGTGTAGTGGGAGATTTGGCTGCAGTTTTACCGTGGTTAAGTGGGAGATTTGGCTGCAATTTGAAAGTGGCTAAGTGCCTTTATGGGGCGGTTTCAGTGGTAAGTGCTCTCTCGTTAAACTCTGGGTTTGTGTGCTAATGGTGCCGATGCCAGTCGGGCCTGGATGCTACTACAGCAGGAATAATCACTCCCAGATGGGTGTGGATGGAAACGAGCTCCTTCCCTAAGCCCCAGTGGAGCTCTGTTATAAGTGCAAAGTCCTAATGATGCAGGACCCTATTGATGGGGTGCCAGCCCTGTAACACCTTCCAAATGGGATTGTCAGCATCCTCCTGCCTGGCTGCACCTCAGCTCTGGGCATGGAGCTGAGATGCACTCCTTGGGGGTGGCTCTTGCAGTGGAATCCCAGAATCCGCTGAACCGGGAGGATCCCATCAGGATTGGGGTTCACTGCGTGGTGTGGGGTTGAGTTGTGCGGCTTTGCAGCTGCGGGCAGTGCGTGACACGAGGTGGCATGTTGTGAGGGCCTGTGTCCCTGTTGTGAGGGTCTGTGTGGTGTGGGGGCCCATGTCCATGGTGTGCAAGTTTATGTCCATGGGGATGGCCTGTGTTCCATGGTGTGAGGGTCTGTGTCCATGGGGATGGCCTGTGTTCCATGGTGTGAGGGCCCATGTCCATGGTGTGCAAGTTTATGTCCATGGGGATGGCCTGTGTTCCATGGTGTGGGGGTTTTTGTCCATGGGGATGGCCTGTGTTCCATGGTGTGAGGGTCTGTGTCCATGGAGATGGCCTGTGTTCCATGGTGTGAGGGTCTGTGTCCATGAGGATGGCCTGTGTTCCATGGTGCGAGGGTCTGTGTCCATGGGGATGGCCTGTGTTCCATGGTGGGAGGGTCTTTGTCCATGGAGATGGCCTGTGTTCCATGGTGTGAGGGCCCATGTCCATGGTGTGAGGGCCCATGTCCATGGAGATGGCCTGTGTTCCATGGTGTGAGGGCCCATGTCCCTGGAGATGGCCTGTGTTCCATGGTGTGAGGGCCCATGTCCATGGTGTGCAGGTTTATGTCCATGGGGAGGGTCTGAGTTCCGTGGTGTGAGTGTCCATGTCCGTGGAGAGGACCTGATGTCCGTGGTGTGCACGTTTATGTCCATGGGGAGATCCACGTTCCGTGGCTTTGCCATGGTGGCTTGGTGACTTTGTGGCAGTGGCTGTTGTGTGACGTGGCTTTGCCATGGTGGACAGGGCAGGGCTTGTTTGTGCTGTGTGGGGCTGTGGTCACTGCGTGGTGTGGCAGGACGGTGGCCACAATGGCTGGAAGCTGCTGGATGCTCCCAGGAGGGAGGAGGAGAGGGCCAGGGAGGAGTTGCCTCCTGCCAGAGCTGCCTCTTGCACGCCCTTGGGAGCTCAGAGCCTTCCTGGCTCCCCTCCCGGGCAGTGCTGGTGCCCCAGGGGTTAAATCCCATCCCTGTGTGTGACAGCAGGGTTAAATCCCTGTGTGCCACGCCAGCGGGGTGCTGTCCCTGAGTGCTGCCTTTGTCCTTTAATCCCTCTTTGCAATTCCTGTCACCTCTGGGCTTTCAGCCTCTCCCGAGGCACAAAGGGAGGGGGGAGAGAGAGAAGGTGTTCCCATAGCTGGGCTGGAAGTCAAACCCACCTGGGAGCAGGTACAGGCTCCGTGGTTGTAAATTACCTGCAGGTGGGAGGCTTGGGGCACTGCTGTGCCAGACAGACCCCACTGTGCTCCTTAATCCCACAGTCCCAGCATGGTTTGGGTGGGAAGGGACCTTGAAGCTCATCCCCTTCTATGGGCAGGGACTCCTTCCACTGCCCCAGATTTCTCCAGCCTGGTCTTGGACACTTCCAGGGATGGGGAAGCTTCTCAGGGCATCTTCCCAGTTGTCTCTTTTCCGTTTTCCAGTTCTTGTTTTAACTGCATAATTCTGGCATTCCTTCCCAGAGAGTTGAGAAGATTGGAGTGTCCTGTCCAGAAAAAAAATATTGAATTCAGATCTTTGAATCTCGTTCTTATTTGATAATAATATTTATATTTTCCAGTAATAACTAAATCTTTGAATTCTTCCTTATATTTTCTGATCCATGAGGCAGCAGCAGCTTTCCCTAGGTTTCCCAGGGAAGTGTGGGGCCAGGGATGTGGGGCAGGCACTAAATGGACTAAACAGACCTTTGTGATCCTTCCAGTCTTCCCCACGTGCCAGGCTCAGTGAAATTCATCCAGGAAATCATTTCAGAGCAATTATTTCCTTCAACTTTGCAAACAAGTTGCTGAGCTACTGGTTCCCTTAACCAGCATTTTATTCTAATTTTCCCATGGGATAGGAAAATAGGATAAGGCATTTAAAGCTGGCAGCTGGAACTGTTGCCAACCCAAGAGGATGGAACAGCTTAGACTGAAAAATCAGGGGGTTATTTTAATTTTTTACTGCAGTTGCTGCTGTTCCTGGGGCTGCAGGAAGGCTCTGCCTGGAAAACTTGAATTCTCACGTTTTCCCATAAACCATAACCTCTGACAGAAAGATGGGATCAGACAGGGAATCGCTGGATGTGCAGCTGATGAGGTGCATTTGGAGAGCAGGATGAGGAGAGGAGCTGGGTTTTCTACTGCAGCTGTTGTATCTTTTGAGTGATAATGAACTCAATGAGTAGCTGGCTGCCTTGGGGCTGTGGATGGACTTGTTGGTGCTTGCTCTGTCTGTCTGGGGTGTTAACTCTTGCTGGGAAGGGGGGAGATCCCATCCAAAGGGGAGGGAAGCCCATCAGGAATTACCTCCACGTGCCCTCAGAGTAAATTCTGGCAGATTTCTAAGGTCAAAAGGGGATTATTTTTTTTTCCAGGGGGGCAGGAAGGCAAAGTTTAAAGCTGGTAATTATCCATTGTAAAGGAATATTAAATCTTCTTTTGAGCAATATCTTTATTGCCACCTTGGGATTTTCCCCTGTTGTTGACAGTTGTTGTTTTGGCTGAGAACATGATTCTTGCAGAGATTCCTGGACTGTGCAGGACTTGATGGTGAAAGGACAAGGAGTGATGGATTTAAACTAAGAGGGTTGATTTAGATTGGATATTGGGAAGGAATTTTTCCCTGTGAGGGTGGTGAGACCCTGGCACAGATTCTGGTTGTTCCATCCCTGGAAGTGTCCAAGGCCAGGTTGGATGAGGCTTGGAGTCACCTGGGACAGCGGAAGATGTCCCTTCCCATGGCAGGGGTGGCACTGGATGGGCTTTAAGGTCCCTTCCCACCCAAACCATTCTGTTCTTCATTCACCAGAAAGGGAATGTGTGCAGGAAAAGTCCTTGGACTGAAGGCTTCAGCTGAGCTTGGCCTCTGTGTCTGGTGAAAAGCTGAAACTCTCAGAGAAAGACTCGACCTTTTGCTGGCAGGGTGGATTTTGCTTAGGAGATGGGAGAGCCTCCGTGCTCAGCGCCTGCAGGGATGCTGCCTGGTGTAAGCCCTGCATCCCTGGATGGAATCCAGCACTCTGGGCTCAGTCCAGTGCATCTCCCCTGTATCCCCAGGAGCTGCTTCTTGTTTCAGGCTCAGCAGCAGAGGGGCAGGAGGATCCCTGTGCCACTGCCAGGGATGTTGGGAGCCAGCACATTCCCAATAAAAGCAGGATTTGACTTCAAGCGCAGGTGCTGGGCAGGTCATTCACACTCCCCTGCGTGGCTGCAGGGCTTGGACAATTCCAGATGTGCTGTGTCCCTGTCCTGGCTAGGATGGAGCTGCAGGAGGAGCTCTGGGAAGTTGAGGCCTTCAAGTGTTAAATCCCAAGCGCTGCTCCTGCCGGCTCAGCTCCGATCCCGCGTCTGGCGTGCGTTTCCAACAACAGCCTGGATTTGCCAAGGAAAATGACGCTGGATGCAGCAAAGAGCTGTCAACTCTTTCCTCCCTACGCTGCCAGACAGCTTTTCTCCTGCTCTCTGCAATAACTGGGCTGTTGGGAAGTGATATGGAATTTCCCTCCATCCTCACCCCACTCCAGGCAGCAGCACCTCACACGAGGGCGGTGGGGTCCCTCTGCAATCCCATGGGTGAGGGTCACATTAAGCTGAGATTAACTCAAGTTCTTCTCCTCTGGTACCTAAATGTTGGACCCAGGGGGATTTGGGCTGGAATATTAAAGAACTTGTTCCTAAAAGAGGCTTTCTGAGCCCGGTTTTGTGCAGATGGGTTCAGGAGAAGACCCCTGGGCTGGTGTACTCCCCACTTGCTGACCACGGGCTTCTCTCTTGGGTTCTTCTGACTCAAAAATTCTTTTTTGCCCATCTCTGAAGATGCAGAAACCCCAGTTTATATTTTATGATCCTGGTAACAAGGGTTCATGGGGTGTTTGTGGCAGCTACCCTTCACTCAGATCCCTGTGAAGATCCTGTGTGGCTTCAAGCTGGATCAGGTACTGAAGGAGTTAAAAATTCCTGCTGTTGGTGCACACGAGCAGAGCCAGGTATCTCCCAGGGGATCCAAGTTTGCTTTCTGAAATCTGGCAAATAGCAAAAATTTTGATGTCTGTGAGCAGCAATCACACCCCGAGGCGATGACGGCTGACAGGGAAGGGCTCCTGACATATTTACTGAACAATTTTCTTATCATGAAATGCTCAAAAAGCCCAAACCTGGAGAACAATAGCAACAAAAACCCCACTGCAGGGTTTGTCAGCAGATGCAGCTTGGAGATAACAAATGATTTTTGCTTTTTGTTTGACTCCTTGGCATTTAGGGGTTAATTGGAGCAAGGCCAAATGTGGTGAGATAGTGCCTGAATCAGAGTTTTAAAAACACTGGGATTGGAAGGGTTTTAACTTCTAACTTTTGTGAGGCTCTTAGAGGCTGGTGAAGAGGGGGGTTAGAAACAACTAAAGGAAAATGTTTGGGTTGGGCAGTAAAAATTCACTTTGGAAGGGGCAGCCCTTCCTGAGACCCCAAAAGTCATCTCAGCCCTCAGCCCAGCTGGACTTCCCCTTGTGCTGTGTTCTATTCAATAGTTCTGAACTATTATTAAATGTGCATTAAATGGGAATAAATGTTTCTGTGAGGGTGTTGTGTCACGTGTTCATCCACCAATCCCTCTGTCCTGGTTGTGTGTGTTTGGAGAGTGAAGCAAAACTGCATTTGTGAGAAACAGGGGGACTTTGACACGAAAAATTTGGAATAAAGTTGTAAAGTTGGTCCTGATCCAGCTGCTCCCTTTGATTTCACTCTGATACAGAAAAGCACTGGCCTGAACCGGGTCCAGAGGGTGTCCAGGATGCTCTGTGAACTCTGGCATGAGGAATTCTGAGCAATAAAACTTTGGAAGTGTGGCCTTCGAGGGCTATTGTGGAAGGAAGGGCATAAGAAACATGACACTGGGATTGTGATTCCTGGCAGGAATGCTTTGCAATGGGGAAATTTCAGTTTGGTTTGTGTTGCTTACATGCCTTTCTTCTCGCTGAAGGGCAAATGACAGTGTCAGCATTAAATGTGAGGAGCTGACATCTTCCCATGAAATATGCCTGACGTCCCCAGAACAGAGCTGGAGTTACTGCTGTTCCAGAAATCCGCCTTCCCTGGACTTTACTTTTGCTCTTACCCCGAAAGGGACCCGACTGAAATGTTCCTGCTGATAAAGAGGTTGGTTGTGGAGGGAATTGTGCTCCAGGGAGAGGTCTGGGAGCAGGAGGAGCCGTGGCTGAGCTGGAGGTCCCCGTGTCCCTTTTGGCCCCGGGGCTCTCGTGTCGGGACGTGTCAGCCTGACGGGCGCCTGAGATGGAACAAAACCCAGGGCCATTGCTTGGATGTTTGGGGTTTTTTTAAGGCCACTTCTCTGGGTTTGAAGATCTTGAGCTTCTGTGGGGAAAATTTATGGCGGTTTAGAGATGGAAGAGATTGGCCATGTTCTCCGTGATGCCCTGTTGGTCCTGTGTCCCCAGCAGCTTCTGTTGTGGTGGCTTTTAGGTTGGTTGGTTCAGCTGGGCTTGGTGTAGCCAGGGCTTCACCCCACAGGGTGAGTGATTTAGGGAGCTCTGTTGGAGAGCCAGTGGAGATGTGTGTGGCAGCTGGAGCTGCAGGAGGATGAGGAGTCACTCAGTTTATCTTTACATCCAGTGCTTTGTGCCGCTCGTTTCGGAGACTGGGAGTTGCTCGTTGGGCTGGGCTGAGTTTGGGCTCCTCGTGGGGTTTTCCGCCAAGATCTGCCAGGGTTGATATCCATGGGGAAGAGGAGCCTGTCAGGCTGCTCAGGAGGAGCTGATTGCTGCATCTGCAGAAGATCAGCATGGTTGGGCTTTGTTGGCCAAGAGGCCTTGAGGGACACCTTGCATGGAAAGGGTTTTCCAGGCCTGGCACAGCAGTGGTTGAGTCCCCATCCCTGTAGCTGGATGTGGCACTTGGGGACATGACATGGTCAGTGGTGGCCTCAGCACTCCTGGGGGAATGGTTGGACTCTGATCTCAGAGGGCTTTTCCAACCTTAATGATTCCATGATTTTTTTGTCAGGCTTCCACTGTCATTGCTCAGTGCTGACATGCTCAGATCGGAAGAATTTGGGTTATTTCATGCAGGATCCTTGTTTTCTTCTTTCCCTCTGAAATCTCCACAACAGAACCCTTTGCACATAAATGAAGCAGAATTTTTGGCCAGCTCTTGTGCACACCTGTGCACTCCCATCACCCACCAGGAAATTGCTGCCCTGAAATGCTGCTCCTAAAATATTTGCTGAGGGATGGTTTGGGAAAGCTAAAAATTATTCTTTTGAGACTTGTCACATGGTCAGTTGTGAATTAAGGCTGCACAAAAAGAGGTTGTTCAAGCAAATGAACTGTTCTTAGAAGCAGTGGGGTGGGTCAAGATGGGACCACTCCCTTCCTATGGGTAGGAACGCCTTCCACTACCCCCAGGTTACTCCAACCTGGCCTTGGACCTTTCCAGAGATGGGGCAACCACAGCTTCTTCCATAAAATGATGGAAAATGCTGGGCTGGCAGGGCTCTGGTGAATATAGAATTATTCAATATATAGGTTGATTTAATTTCTGTTTCAGTAGCTCTGTTTGCCATTGGGGGCTGGGGTCAGCTGGGGTGAGGGAGGAGGATGGAGGGGATGAGGCAGCGGGTCTCTGCTCCAGCAAGGCAGGATTTCCAGTAGGAGAATGCCCTTGGAAGAGTGTGTGTTTGTGCCCACAGCCATTAAGCTCCATAATCTTGGTGTCTGTATCGACTTACAAATGAAAGCTTGCAGTAATTTGGAGCAGCATTTGAATTGTGAGTGGTAGTGATGATGCTGAGCTTGTCTTTTAATGCTGAGTTTAGAGGCTTTGAGGTTTGGATTAAAAAAAACTTCAATGAAACCACAAAAAAGACATTGGAAGCATAGCTGAACAGGTGGAACAAATTTGTTAAATCTGTTATTGGGAAAACAGCAACTTGCTTTTAAGAAATAAATCAATCTGCAGCTCAGTGTTTCATAATGAGGAGTGGGATAGGAAAATCTAAAAATATCTCCAAATGAGAGCTAATGCTCCAAAGGAACAGATCCAAACTAGAATATAATATTGCCCATTGTGGTGACAATAAGGATTTTAAAGTTCATTGAGATCCTTGCTGGGATGCAGATGGGACTTGAAGAGCCAGCATATTTCCCTTGGCCGGGTCCAGTTTTTATTTGCATAATAACTTATTATATGTATTGCCAGTAGCTCGCAGAGCCCCTGGTCAGGATTGGGAAACCACGATGAGTTCATCCCCCTCTGCCTGCTGAGACAATATATTCCCCAAGAACTGGGAGGGAGGCGTCTCTAGCAACTAAAGCAAGTGATTATGTGCTTGAAGAGGCAGGAAAAAGCAGAGTTTTAACCCTGTGAACCTTTGTGTACCTCTGATCTTCTCATCAAGACCCATTTCAGGGGTCTTTGTCCTTTGGGCGCCTTTGTCCCCATCCTTCCTCCTGTGTCCTGAACTTTAGCAGCTGATTTTAATGAAGTCAAGGAGCTTTTCCAGGTGGAAAATGTGTCCTGGCTTTTCAGGAGATGGGGCATCTGTGCTGTGGTCTCTGTTATTGTGGAGCCACGGAATGGTTTGGGTCAAAAGGGTCCTTAATGATCATTTCATTCCACCCCCTTTTCTGCTCCTTTCCTTAATTCCCTGTGCTGTTCAGGCAGCAAAGCCAGCTCTGCATCCATTTGTCTTGGAAAGAAATTCCACAGCCTCATCCCTCTCTCAGCAGGTTCTTCCTAGTATTATTCCAGAGTTTCCCTTGCTCAGCAGAGCCTGGGTGCTCTGTCACACCCAGGCAGGCCAGGCTGGGGCACTGCCATCCCCTTCATGCTCCATCATCCCTTTCTTTTGGGATTTGCTGAGGGCTCCTGGGCACGAGGGGCTTCTTCCAGTGCTGCTGTGGAGTAGCTGCTCCCAACTAACCAAATCCACATGGACAGCTGTTGTTCAGAGGGGAGTGGGTAAGTGCATCCATAAAGTTTGGGATTTGTGCCGGAGGGAGCGCAGCCGGTGCACGGCCATTGCTCTCTGAGAGCCCTCGGCACTGAAAGCCAGGGAAACAAACCCCAAAACCTCCCCAGCTTCCAGATTCTGGTTGAGGGAAGAGTCAAGGTGTTGTGGAGTTGTGAATGAAAATGCTAGTTTTTCACAGCTTTTCACAGGCTGGGATTGCTCAGGGTCAGGGATTGCGTGTGATGGCACAGCTTTGTTTTGAGGGCAGAGAAGGTTTACCTGAAACTGCTTTAGGCTGGATTTTAGGAAAATGTTCTTTCCCCATAGGGTGTTATGGCCCTGAACAGACTCCCCAGGGAGTGGTCACAGCCCCAAGGCTGCCAGAGCTCCAGAAGGGTTTGCACAACATTCCCAGAGATGCACAGGGTGGGATTGTTGGGGTGACTGATGATCCATGGGGGTCCCTTCCAACTCAGGATATTCCATTATGCTAATTTTGGTGATGGTGGCAATGCCACTGTCCCCTTGTGTGCCAGGCTGAGATGCCCTCTGGATGACAAAGGCCAGTGCTGCTGGTGCCTTTGCCATGGTCAGGGCTGACATTTGGCCAGGTCCAGCTAAAACACTGGGGCTGCCATCTTCCTTTGGAAGCATTTCTGAGTCTGGGGATGCTTTTCCACAGCTGGGATTCCCTAAGTGCATTGTAGCATCACCTTCTGCCCCAAACCTCAGCTCAGCCTTCAAGGACTTATTCCTCACCTCACAACTGTCCCATTTCCAGCCTGGATACTGTGCTGGGATCTGGATGGATCCGTGGCTTTGGAAGCTCCTCCTGTTGCTGCGGTGCCCAGAGGGGCTCGTGTGGTGCTGATTTGGGAAGCCCTGCTCTCCATCTGCTCCCGTGGTTTGGGAGAGCTGGGATGTGATGCCTGGGATCCCCACTCTGACCACAATGGCCCTGCTGGCCTGGGGCCCCCCCCGAGTGGCCTGGGGGCAGGGAATTGGCACCCATGGGTGCTGCTGGAGGTGCCAGGGCTTTCAGGAGGTGCCAGGGACTCGCTCTGGCCACGCCACCAGTGATTTTTCAAGGCTGAGGGGTTGGTGGAGCCTTTGTGTTCCTGCTTTGAAGCCCCGGCCTGAAAGTGTTGTAATGAGATTTTATGATGTATTCTGGCAAGGCCTGGTTATTTTGTGTGTGGATTTATTGTCTAATGAATTGAGTGATTTTGAAATGTTTTGTGCAACGCTTTTTTGGAAAGGACATTGTATTTTGTTTATGGGACGTGTGAGTTTTTATGAAACTTTATTTAGCTTTTAGCAAGAATAATCTTTATTCAACAAATAGTGCAAATAAATCTTTAATTGAACAAATATGTGCCAACTTTCAAGCACAGTAACAAACAATGACATGAAACAAGGAAACTTTGGAACAATATACAACTTTAAACATAGTATTAAAATTAAAAAAAAAAAAAAACAAAACCAAAAAAACCCCAACCTAAAACCCCTAGCAAAGCAGATTTTGGGCTGTGTAGTGGAGCATGGATACATGGGACCTGCCAAGCTGGAGGGAGCAGAGCAGGGAATGTGGTGCCTGGTGGCTTTCCAGGGGTGCCCAGGGATTGGGGTGCCCCCCATGCCAGGGTTTGGAAGGAGTGGGAGCTGCTGGATGTGCCTGGGCTGTGGGAGCAGATGTGGAAACCCTCCTGGTGTGTCCCAGTCCTTCCTGAGCTGCCTTCCCAGTGGGGCATCCCCAGCCCCAAGGAGGTTGAGCTTGGGGGTTGAGGATTTGCCTCTTCCAGCCCCACATTGTCTTCAGGCTCTTGGAGGGCACATGAGGGGCTCTGAGCTCTGTGTTGCTGCAATGTTCCATGTGAGCTGCCTGGGAAATAGGATTGAGCATTCCCTGCTCCTCTCTATTCCTATCCAGGCTTGGCTGCTGCCACTTCAGTTGGAAATGGAGATTCTCATCCCCTGCGCTGCATGGAGCTGGAAATCCCTGAAGAACTCTCAAATCCAGCACGAAAGGGTTTGAAATGAGGGGAGGAAATGCTCAGCATTTGTTTAATTTAATTTTTTGGAATGTTGGTCTTTAGTGAAGGTGGGCAGAGTCACCTTTCTGTTTATTTCTTTTTTAATCTGATCCTACTGGATTTCCTTCCTTGTTCCAAGCATGGAACGTTCCTTTTACATCTCTGGAAGTGTCCAAGGCCAGGTTGGACAGGGCTTGGAGCAACCTGGTCTGGTGGAAGGTGTCCCTGTCCATGACAAGGGGTGGAACTGGATGGGCTTTAAGGTCCCTTCCAACCCAAACCATTCCAGGATTCTTTGCAAATAATTATCCTAAAGTATGGAAGGCATTTAGTACTGAAGATGCTCATGGAGCTGCTGCTTTTCCCTGGAATTCCCTACATTAATGACAAAATTACTTGCAGGAGGAGACCCTGCTCTGCATTTAAGTGACTTCCCTACATCTTCAGACCCCAGGAATATCAGGAATACAAACCCTGATGCTTCTTCTTTCTCTGGGAAGAGCAATTTCAGCCCTTCATTGCCCTTTTCGGCCCCTGGAGTTGGAACAAAAGAGCTTTTCTTCTAAAAGTGAGCCGTGCAATTGGGTGTTAATGGAAACTAATTAATGCTGAATGGAAAATTCCTTCTTGGCTATGTTTTGCTATTCTCTTTTATAGCTCCAACCTACCAGACCTTGTTCTTTTCCAGGAAGGATAAATGAGGCTTATGTTTCCAGAATGGGAGCTGAAGGCATCTCACCCCTCCATGCACCACGCTTGGCTTGATCTGACCCAACCTTCTCCAGACCTCTGAGTGCTCCTCAAAAGGCCCAGTCCTGCTCTGTGCACCCACCTCACCTTCAAAAAAACCCTTTTTCTTTGGATTTGGCCTCATTTTCTGTTCCAGACAATCCCAGGATCATTCAGGTTGGAGAAGCCCTCTGGAATCATTGAGTCCAACTTTTCCCCAGCACTGCCAAGGCCACCAGTAGCCCACATCCCCAAGTGCCACAGCCACATGGCTTTTAAACCCCTGCAGGGATGGAGACTCACCCCTGTGCCAGGGCTGGACAACCCTTTCTGTTAGAAATTTTCCCTAATATCCATCTAAACCTGCCTTGGCATAGCCTGAGGCCATTCCCTCTGCTCCTGTCCCCATTCCCTGGGAGCACACCTGACCCCCCTGGCTGTCCCCCCCTGTCAGGGAGCTGTGCAGAGCCAGAAGATCCCCCCTGAGCCTCCTTTTCTGCAGGCTGAGCCCCCTCAGCTGCTCCTGGTGCTCCAGACTCTTTCCCAGCTCTGTTCTCTCCTCTGGACACAGAAAAGGCCCTGAAGAGCAGCAGGAGATGGTTGGGCTGGGGAGTTTCACCCCATTCATAAATGGGGAGATGTTGGTGCTGAGGAGCCTCCGTGGCCAAAGTGGCAGAGTTGGCTGAGCCAACATTTTCCATTTGGATCTCCTGAGCACAGCCCTGAGCCACCACCTCCAGCCAGAGCTCTGCCTAAAGCTCTCTGAGCTCTTCTGGCCTTTCAAACACAGCCAAAAGCCCAACTGTGGAGGGAAACACCTGCCTGTGCTTTGTTTTGAAATCCATATTAAATCAGGAGATCAAGGAGTCGCTGTCCATGCAGAGGGATGGAGGAAAGCCATTGATGTGCCAGATGTGTGGTTGGAACATCTGTGGCTGGCTGGAGGTGCTCTGCCCAGGGTTGCTGTGATGAGGAAAGCAGGGAGGTGGTGCCTGAAGGGGCTGTGGTTGGTGGTCTCCTCTCTGTGGTAAATCCATCCTTTTCTTTGGCCAGGACATGGCTCAAATCCGTAGAACAGCCAGGGGTGGTGCTGAGGATAAACTCATTGAATTCATGATTGTGGTTTTTAACTACTTGAATTCCCAGTTGGTGAGGGGGGATGATTCCCTGTAGGAGCAATCTGAGCATCAAAGCTGTTTGTCCTTGCTGAGCTGGGCTCCAGGCACAGCCTGTCTCCAGCAGAAAGTGGGATGGGGACTGTGATGTTGGGAGCTGTCAGTGTGGAGACGTTCCACATCCTCGTCTCTGGATGAGCCCAGAGGAAAGGGACATTCATCGGGCTGAGGCTGCATCCCATGAGGATCAGGGGGACAATTGCATCTGGCACTGGGGCTGGTGTCCTTCCAGAAGGCAGGAGGGAAGGAACACTGGCAGGATCTTGGTGCTTGGCCAGTTTGGTGACAGATCCCAGTTAAGGATGGCGAGATCCAGAGCACAGGCCATGTTGTTCACAGTCCCTGTGAGGAAAAGCTTTCCTTGGCTCGCTGTCCATACTTCCATTCCCTTCCAGATCTCTGCATCCCTCCCTGGTTGTGGCTGCAGCCACCCCCCTGCAGGGTGAGGGCTCAGGGCTGCCCCTAGGGTGGGAGGGCATTCCCACATCCCTGTGGGATGTGCAGGTGTCCATGTGCCACACGTGGGCACACATTTTTTCCCTGGGATATTGGCTGCTGGAATTCCTGTCAATGGATCACCTGCTCCCAGTTGGAATGGTAACTCCTCTCTGTCTCAGGGTCAGCAGTGTATCAGGCCCACAAGACAGGCAGGAAACCTTCCTCTCTCCCAGCTCTTGGATCACAAGGGGAGGATCAACCAGATGTCCTCAAAATCCTGCGTGTCCTGAGGCTGACCTGCAGCTGGCAGGGATAACTTCACTCTGTGTCCATGGGATCTCTCCCAGGTTTTGTAAAGACAGAGCCATTTCAGATCTCCCCATTCCTCCCTCGGTCTGTGTTGGGCTCCAGCCTCCTTTGGGGTGGTCAGAATGGAACCTTGTGGAAAACCAGAAAGGTGCTGAGCTTCTCCTGCAGGGACTGCAAGGAGTGTGTCTGACACTTCAGCTGGTTTTCCCTGTGGATTTAAGGAAGGGGGTCAGGACAGCAGGGCTTGGGGGGTATCAGTGATTCAACCAAAGAAGTAATTTATTTGCATCAAGCTTGACATTTAAATGCTCATGGATAAGCAGGAATAATGTGTAGGATTTGTGGTACCTGTTTAAAATAGCTCTGCTGGAGCCCCAAACCAGACACTGAGGGTTTGGATTTCAGACCATCCTCTTGCTCCAGGATCTTCCTTTGGAAAGAATGCAATATTCCGTGCCAGCAGCTTGTGCTGCCCCAAAGATCCTCCTGTTTTTAGGATGCAGATTTTGATCTCAACCTGGGAGTCAGAGCACGCACTTGAACAGCATCTTAATGAGCTTATGGTTGAGAGCTATTTATTATCTGTTAGAACAGGCCTTTTATTCCACTGGCAGCCTAATTTGCATGGTTTGTTGTAATTAACACCATAAAATGTTTAAACAAAAGTACAGATAGAAATTAAATTTACAGGCATTGAATTCAATAGCATCAGAATAAACCTTTGATTTGTTTTTTTCCTTTGGCAAGAAAGTGATTCACTCAAATTAAATTTAGGAAAAGCTCTCAACTTGGAAGGAGGGATTTAATGAAAAAAAGGCATCCCAATCTGCCAGAGCAGCTCGGGGGGAAAACTGGGATTTCACTGGGACAAGGCTGCTGAAGGGAAACTCTACTGTTTTGGGTGGGAGAGGTGTCCCAAAATCCTTCATCAGCCACTGCTGGCAGCACATGTGCAGGCAGGATGGTGCCTTTGCTGTCCATCTGTTCCATTTTTCAATGCTCTGGCAACTTCTGTTTTGGAGGCACTGAGGGGTTGGGGTGGAGGCAGATTGGTGGGAGTGTTCCCTGGAATTGTCCAAGGGTGGATTGGACAAGTTTTTGGGATAGTGGAAGGTGGGAAAGGAGTGGAATGAGATGAACTTTAAGGTCCCTTCCAACCCAACCCATTCCAGGATTATTCTGTGATAGTCTGGAAATTCAATTTGAGGCTGATCCGTGGGTGGAGGGGTTGGGAATTGTGTCCCAGACATTCCTGAGGGGCTGGAGGCATTTTCCAGGGGCTCCTGTGGCAGTACATCCCCTCCTGCTGCAGGGCACTCAAGGTGGCTCTGGAAAAATCTTTTATGGCCCTAAAAGAGGCGTCTGCATGTCCACCCCCAAATGAAATCATCAAACCCAGGCCACTTCTGCTGTGATTTATGCGGCAAACATTATAAAAAACTATATTGTGAGCAAATGGTCTCTGGGTGAGGTTTAGATTCCCTTCTATTGTTTGGAATTCTGGGTTTAGCCTTATGGCTGGGATTTCTATAGTCAGAACTAATTTGTAGTGTCTGGCACTGAGGCTTGGCGTGGTGCAGGAGCTGGGGCTGAGCTGCTGGAGGCGTTAGTGGGGGGCAGCACGTGTTCCCTGGGGCCAGGGCTGCCAGGATTTACAGCCTGTGGGACCCTGGGAGCTGATCCAGCAGGAATTCTGATAGTCAGAAAACAAACAGGCAGAGTTCAGCACATCTGTGCCTCTCCCTGGATCTTTGAGGTGCCAGGTTGGGGTTTCAAGATCATCCTCAGATTCATGTTCTGCATCCCAAGGGATTTGTCCAAAATTTCTTCAGTGAGATGGTGCTATAGAGGATATTCTCCAGCAGGTTGGCATTTGAAGCTTAAGAAGCTTCAAAAAGCTGTCTCAAAGGTTTGTAGCATGGAAATTGGCGTGACGATGGAGCAGATTGAAAGCTTCAGGTCTTTACCAGCTCCTGGGCAGTTTCATAAACTTACAGTGGCTTTTCCTTCTTGATTTCCTCCTGAAATCCCTCCTGGATGAGGGTGAAAACCACCACCAAGGATCTGTGTCTGTAGAGGACACAGAAAAGCTGAGATAAGTGAACTAAAAGCAACTTTTTAAAAGAAATAAAGCTGGCATGCGTTGACACTTCAAGGAGCAGTGCTGGAAATCACATTTTCTTGGCCAGGTCATGCACAAACTAAGATTAATTAATTAATTTCTGTTGCTGCAGCAGGGAGTTCTCCATGTTGATTTATGCTCCCTTTTTCATCATTTTTATCTTTACCTCTGGCTCCTATTGCTCCACTGGTTGCTTCTCACTCTTCCCCAACTAAACCTCTAAAAGTTCGAGGATCCATGAGGTTTGTGTCTTGTTTATGTCTATTTTTATTCTCTATATGATTATTTGGATTGGTTTGCCAGGAGAAATCCAGCCCTGGGTGCTGCAGGTTCTGAGCATTGGCTGTATAGGAAATAAGAATTAATTTAGCAGGAGTTGTTTTACTTTGGGATAAACTGGGAAGGAGCATCTTGCTGTGCCAGCACCTGCTAAGAGCACACTTTGCTGGTTTAGGAGGGATTTATTATACCCAAACTAGAGATTCTGAAGTAGGAAAAAAGCTTTTTTCCTCTTTTCTTAGTTGCTTTGTAGTGTAAAGGGCCAGGTAGGGCCCTCTGCTGGGGTTTGCAGTGTTAATCGGTGATTAACAAAAAGAAAGTTGTGAAATTAGGGAAGACACAGGATTTAATGCCTGCAGTTTGACAATTGTGTGGTTTAGGGTTTTTTCACTTTAAATTAGAGGGTTTTCGTAACATGATAAGCTGCTGTTAGGTGTTGGAGGCACAGGACTTGAATTTGAAATTTGTTTTTTCTAGCAGTGTTTTTTAAGAACAGATTCTCGTTGTCTTTATTGTCAGTTCCTCTAGTTTCTCTTTTTCTTTGGAAATGACACACTGGGAATGATGTTGTTGGAATTTGGGGGGGGGGGCGGTTAGAGTGAGGATTTTTGGTTCAGACAATGGACACTGAAATTTTGCCTTGCTGTCCCTTGTCAGTGGTGTGCCCCATGACAAAGGTGACCCCAAATGGGTCCCTTTCACCCCAAGGCATCCTGTGAGTGTGGGATTCTGTGTCTCCACATCAGAGCCCGGGGGAGCAGCTCAGCCTGGGAGCGTGTCTGGGCAGGGCCAGGAGGGAAGTGGGGAGCAGAGCTGCTGTTAAGTGGATTATTCCCAATGTTATTCATCAGCCAGGCTTGAGTGATGCCTCAGATCTGGTTGTGTTTGTGTTGGGGGGTTGTGTGTGTTGCTGATGGGAAAGTGGAGCCTTGCTCTGGGGGGGAGCTGGTTTTAGGTTGGTTTTGTACCAGTGTTGGTAAAGAGGCTGCTGGTTTTATTTACATTTATTTTTATATATTGTGTACATATATTGGGTTTTTGGGATAGGGGCACTGTCCATCCTTAGCCCATGGACATCTCCATGCACACAGAGCCACAGAGGCTGTGGCTGCCCCGTCCCTGGAAGTGTCCAAGGCCAGGTTGGATGAGGCTTGGAGCAACTGGACAGTGGGAGGTGTCTCTGCACATGGCAGGGGTGGAACTGGATGAACTTTAATTTCCCTTCCAACCCAAACCAGTCTGGGATTCTGGGATTCTTCACAGTCCTCCTGGGGACATGATCTTGTGCTCTGGGCTTTGAGTGCTTGTGGCCAGGTTGTGCCAGTGCATTTCCCTTTTCCCTGGGTCTGAGTTTTCCTGGTCTGGTTGTGATGGGAAGAGCTGGCTGCCCTGACTGATGGTGGAAAGACTCCAGTGCCACGTGAGAGGTGTCTCAAAATCTGCTTGTCAGTGAATAACTGCTGCTAAAAGACACGAGCTGGCATTGGTGTCAAGAGGAGATGCTGGAACAGGGATGGAGCTTCAGCTGCAGCAGAGCTGAGGGTTCAGGAAAGGTGCCGGAGGTGCTAAACAAGGAAAAAGGTGGAGGAGCAGCTTGAGAGAAGCTCATACGTTCCCTGCCCAGAGTGTTCTGCTTTGCAGTAAGTGCTGCTTTTTCACAGAACCACTGAGGTTGGAGATGCCCTCCAGGATCGCCCAGTCCAACCTGGGACCACGTTGTCACCGAGTGCCACATCCAGGTGTTCCTTGGACACCCCCATGGACGGATGCTCCAAACCTCCCTGGGCAGCCCCTCCAATGCCTGGCCACCCTTCCCATGCAGAAATTCCTCCTGTAGTCCAGCCTGGCCCTCCCCTGGCACAGCTTGAGGCTGTGCTTGAAGTGAAGACCACTTTTGTTCTCCTGGTGCCTCTGGCGGAGCGCGGGGTGGGACGAGCAGCCCTGTTTGTTGTCTTTCCCTGGGTTCTCTGCCTCATGCCTGACTGAGGAATTCTCCTGATGAATACACGGAACAGGCACAGCTCCTGGCTAGAGGGATGAGAGCAGCTAATCCACAGGAGCACAGCCCAGCCTTTTGTTGCTTCCCGTAGTGGGGAGCTGTGCAGAACAGGATTTGTCAACACTCAAAGAGCCCCTGACGGCTGTGGGTGAGGCCAGAAAGCAGGGCCGCAGGGGAAGGTGTTGGGACTTGCTGCTGGAGCTGTCTGCACACAGACAGCTGGTTCAGGAATCCCTCCTCTCCTCTGGGAATGCAAGACTGACAGTGCTTTTGGCATCCCACAAGGAAGCGGGTTCAGGGCGGCTCTGCACGCTCAGGCCGTGAGGAGTTGTTTTTTAGCAGTGAGGTGAATTTTGGGGGATTTCATCCCTTTCAGATGTTCTTTCTCCTTTTCTCTTTTTTTCTTCCACTCTAAAAGTTGAAAGAGGCCTTGGGTGGCTTCTCCTTTTGAAAGGTGACCTTGCTGCATAAAGTTGTCTGACTCGGTGCTGTCCGTGCCCAGTGATATATGGGAGCATCTGGGAAGGAGGGGAGGCTGCTCATTAATTCCCTGAATTTCTCTAGGATCACACATGTACCTCGGGATCCCTTCCCAGCACTGGTGAAATGTTCCCCCTTTAATCCCAGCCCTGTGTGAGGAGCTGCCATGTGTAGGCAGAGCAAAGAGAAGTGGGGAATGGGCTTTTCTGGGAGTCTGGCATATTCCAGTAGTGCCAAGTGTGTCTCAATTAGTCCAGTGTGTGCATCTGTTATTTGACTGTGGTCCAAAGCAATACATTCTCCTCCTGCCTCCCTGGCCATGGTTTAATTAATTAAATTTTAAAATTCAGCCACAAGCTATAGGTGAAGGTGCTGCTGGGGGAGTGGGAGCTGCTACCAAAATACCATTGTTAAATGGTGGTGTCATTCCCAAATAATTCACTTTATAAGGCAGTTTTATTGGTAGTTTCTGTGCTTTGCTACTTCCAGAAGATCTCTCATCAGAGGCTGGTTCCTGCTCTGCTCACTCACTTCCCACCTCCACCCTGCACCTCTCCAGGCTAATAATAAAAATCAAATTGTTTTCTCTGCTGGGGAAGGAAAAGGAGAGTCAGAACTGAGGCTGATGTGATCCAGACCAAGCATTTCCCTCTCCTTTGGGTGCTGGATGTCCGAGTTCTCTGGGAATTAAAACCACCAGATGCATTTCTGCCCTTGGGCACCCTGAGCTCCCTGCAGCAGCATTCCCAGTATCCTTCTCTCCACATGGGATCCTCAGTCATTTGGTTTTTTCCTGTTGCAACGTTACAAATTTCTGCTGCCCTGGATTTTATTTGTGGGTTTTTCAGGCTTAGCAGGTAATGGTTATAAATGGAAATTTGACTGCAGCACGTGGTTTCTGGCTGCAGTAAATTCATTCCCTGCGGGCTTGGGGACGGATCCCATGTGTTTTCTCCAGTGCAAATGGTCGTTTCAAACATCCATCTGCTTTATCTGCTGTTGTGTTTACAGTTCCCCTTTGTAGTTCCCAGCAGCATCTCCTCTCTCTCCTCTGCTCTTGTTTATTTAAGGTTATGGTAAAATATCCCTCTCATTTGGAGCTGTTTTGTGGGAGCTTTTCCCAGCTTGGCTGATCCCAGGGGTCAGGGGAATAAAAATCCTGAACCTGATCACCCCTGGGGAATCCCACAGTGGTGGTTCCAGCTGGTCCCTGGTGCTGTTGCTCCTCGGGAATGGGATTTTAGCCAGATCCTGCCCTTGACCTTCCGGTGCTCTGCAGGCAGCATGGCTGGTCATTATTGAAAAATAAAGGGTTTCATCCGCTCAATTTGTAGCAAAAGTTGACCAGTGGGCTCATCTTTGTTTGGGTTTTGAATTGTGTGATATCCCTGGTTTTTTGTCTGTCCAGGATGATTTAGGAAACCAGTTTCAACTTTAGAAAAAAAAAATAATACAACAAACAAACCCAAACCAAGCTGTCTGAAAATTCCTAGGAGGATATATTTGATACTTTTTCCTGGCAAAAGTTAAACATTTTCCATCCTTCTTCAGTTTCAAGCCTTCAGAAGGTTTGTGGGTCCTTCTCCAGCACGTGGTGATGCCTCTCTGTGTCCAGGCAGGAGCTGCAGGGAGCACCCTGGGGCTCCACAGCCTTTGGAGTTTCCCTCAGGTTTTGTGTCCCCATCATGGGCAAAATATGACCCAGGATGACATTTGGAGAGGTTGCGAAATTCTCTCTGTAAACAGTATTTTTTTTTCTTATGCTAAGCCCCAAGCGATGTCACTGCTTGTCTTGCACAGAGGAGTAGGAAAACAGTCCCTGCCTGCAGGAGGGAGTTGTTTTCCTAATTTTTCTTCACCACAGCAGCATTTCCTGTTACTGGTGAGTGTGTGGAGTGCCTGGATGAGGACCCCCCATCCCCAGCTCATGTGTCACCCCATGTTGTGTGTTGGAGTTTTGTAGGACACTGGAGAGTGACTTTGGAGTGGGAGCTGGAGTGCCAGGACAAGGAATGTCTTCCCACTGCCAGAGGGCAGGGATAGATGGGATATTGGGAAAGAATTCCTGGCTGTGAGGGTGGTGAGGCCCTGGCACAGGTTACCCAAAGAATCTGTGGCTGCCCCAATCCTGGGAGTGTCCAAGGCCAGGTTGGATGGGGCTTGGAGCACCCTGGTCTGGTGTCCCCATGGCAAGGGGTAGAACATGATGAGCTTTAAGGTCCCTCCAACCCAAACCAATCTGGGATCCTATGGTCTTGAATTCCCCACCGTTTGCTGCTGGAATTGTCTCTTTTCAAGGGTCAAAAGCTGCTGGCCAGCTCCAAATAGTCCAAGCCAGTAAGCCTCATTTTAGCCCCTGGGTATGGACAGAACTGTCCATGATATTCTTTTTCTGGCTTCTTTTTTTATTAACCTTCCAGTTTTTTTAACCTTCTGGGTTCTTTTAACCTCCCAGTGCATCAGTTTTACCACAGGATAGAGAACCATCTGCTGCAGAGGCACGAGCACCATCCAGGAGCTGAAATATTAAATCCTTTACTACTTTCCTTACTTAAACTCCTTTCGACGAACAACTCAGCCAGCACAAAACCTTTTTCTTTCAGCCTCGCGGAGTCAGAACATGTCATAGGGGATGTTGAGCTAGCTCTGCTCCCTCCCAAGAGCTGCCCCAGCCCGACACGAGGCAGCTGTGCAGCAGCTGGCCTGGCTGCCTGGCTGGAAACATCTGGATGGGCTGCGGCGCATGGCGGGAGCTGCTGAGCTGATGCTGCTGTGCAGCCTTGGGCGCTGTTTGAAGACGTGCATCGGGCTCTGCACTTCAAAGCCCGGCTCAGAAAGGCTTGGCTTGCACAAACTCACACCTCTGCCTCTGCTCTGAGGTTGCCGTGGCTCCCACCCGCAGCCAGAGTGCCGGGAATGCCGTGGTTGAGGTTTGTTTGCTGGGAAGGTGATGGAATTCCTGCGTGCGGCTTCGCGATCCACTCGCTCGTGCCGTGCCAGCTGCTCGCGCTCGCTGGCCAGGCCATGGGGGCTTGGGATGCGTTGTTTGGATGGAAAATGGAGCTGTTGCCATGTGGAGAGGGAGTGGGGAATGTTGTTGTGATCAGGAACTGTCTGGTGCTTGCAGCAGCAAGTGGAGCTGGGTTTGGTGGCCCCAGAGCTGGGCCCGGAGGCGGCCGGGGTTGCGCACGGTGCTGGGACCGGCTGTGAGATAGCGGCTTGGAAAGCTCACATTCCTGAGCTCCTCCCAGCTTCTTTTCCCAGAGTTTCCACAGATCATCGTGGTGTTTCTGATTCAGCTCATCCCTCGTAGCTCAGGGCTGTGATGTCCCAGTGCACAGGCCATGGTGGAGCAGAGCCAGCCTGGTCGATCCCATGGCACCGCTCCAGGCACTCCATGGAGCCACCAGGGATCCCATGTGCCTCCTCGGACTCCCTCAGCTGCCCACATATCCCAGAGCACATTCCAAGGATGAGGAGATGGCACAGCTGGCAGGTGGATCAGGGTGCCACAGGTTTGCTCCTGGAAGGATCCATCCCAGAATTGCTGGGTGTTCTTTTCCCCTCATGGCGGTGGTTTCGGTGGTACCACAGCTGTGGGAGCTGCTCCACGTGTCATCACTTTCAGAGGACACTATTCCTGCTGCTGAGTTCCCACAGGCAGGGGAAGCCAGGCCAGGAGGGGACTAAACGGCAACAGAATTTGAGGTTTTTTACAATAAGAGTGGTTTTTACCAGCACTGGCACAGGGTGCCCAGATCAGAGGTGGATACCCAAACCCTAGAAATATTCAAGGCCTGGTTGGATGAGGTTTGGAGCAACCTGGACTAGAGGAAGGTGTCCCTGCCCATGGTAGAGGGCCATATGCTCTTGAAGGTCCCTTCCAGCCATATGCTCTTGAAGGTCCCTTCCAGCCCAAACCATTCCACGTTTCTATAATCCAATTTTTGCGAAGCAGGATGTTTATCTGGAGGCAGCTTCTCCAGTGCCACGTCCTGAGAAGCCCCTTGGTTCTCTCTGGACCCAGGGCATGAGGGGACATTCCCTCTTCCCCCCCATTCCCATGCTGTGTCCAGTTGGCTTCCGGGGAGTCCCTGCAGGATCTGGAGTTTTGCAATTCCTGCATGAAGGAGCATCTCTGGCACTGCACCCAGCCCTGCCTTGTGGGGACTTGTTCCCGTGGCTGTGCCCGGAACAGAGCCTTGCAGAGCTCTTAATCCTGTCTGCATGAGGTCATTGGCTCCTTGACGTTAATTGCAGGGGATCTGATTAATTAGGCAACAGAGCATAATTTATTTGAGCAGATTATTGTATAGAATTAATCAGGCAGTCACTGTCTCCCACCACAATTCCATGCATCCCCGCAGGTGTGGGAATTGCCATTAAAACCTTCACCCTTAATGTGGATGGCTGAGTAGAAACTGGGTTATTTCCCAGTTGCTGCAGTGGGCTGTTTATCCACGCTGTTTCATGGATGCATTATTTTGTGGGTGTTACATTTTCAGCAGACTTGTTTTCATTTTAATTCAATTTAATTTGGACTACTTGATTCCCTCCTCCTGTTTCTTTCCCTTCCGTTCTTCTTCTTCCAATAAAACGTCATAAAAATTAATCCCCACTGAAGGCCAAATTTAACATTCAGATTGAGAAAAGAGGATTTTAAAGCCCTTGTGCTGAAAAGGGGGAAAATGCACTCAGACAGGAAGTCTTGGATTTGTTATGGAGCAAGGAGAAATGTTTTTAAAACTTTATCATAGAATTATGAAATCCCAGGATGGTTTGGCCTGGAAGGGACCTCAAAGCTCATCTCATTCCACCCCTTTTCCATGGGCAGGGACACCTTCTGCTAGACCAGGGTGTTTCAAGCCCCGTCCAGCCTGGCCTTGGACACTTCCTTAAACAGCTCAATTATCTGATCAGCAGAAATATTTAAAAATTATGAAGATTTTTGAATATTTCCCCCCCAAAACCCAATAGGAGGGTTTGTCTGAGAGCAAGGGCAGAATGAAGTTCATCAGCTCCAGTGTCTGACAGATGTTCTCCTGCAACTTTCTCCCATATGGATCCATATCCATGAGTGAATCTAAACCAATTCTTTGCTGCAGCTGGTCCCACTCCAGGCAATGGGAGATAAAAGGTCAAATACCAGAGAACTGAAAAATGCCATAAATTTGGATCCTGCAGCCACATTCCCAATGGAAAACTCCAGAGCAGGATCTAGTTGGTCACCTCCTGCAAGAAGAGGTGGCTTGGCCACCTGGAGTGTTTGTCTGCTTTGGAGATGGGTTCAAAAAGGGGACTGTTCATTGAATCAACTACTCTTCCCAGATGTTGGGATTTCAGTGCTCCTGTCTCTTGAGAAACAGCTGGAATTGGTGGGAGTTGAAGGAGTTGGGTGGCAAAGAAGCACCTTCAGTGGAGGTGATCCAGAGCATTCCTCTGGGAATGGTCCCTGTGCATGTTATGGTCCATGTTATGTTGGTTGTGGAAACAGCTGAGGTCCTTGTTCCTGCCATGACTAGCAGGACCTTCCAGGTAGTCCAGAAAGTGTTTCCAAACCTGGCAAAAGGAGTTCTTCTTCTAAGGAGGAGCCCCAAGGATGATTTCAGTCTGGAGAGAGCCCAGTTCTTAATTTTGCAGGGAACAAAGGTGCTGCAAGGGAAGCAGCAGGGCCATGAAGCTCTTTGCTGGACCAGCTCTTAATTTGGGGAATATTTTTAAGAGGGATTCTGGCTTGAGGAGGATTGTGCTGTTGATCTCATGTTGTTCTGGATGTGCTGGAGAAGCTTCAGGTCATGAGGAGCAAGAGCAATGGTGCATCTGGAGGAAGGAAGAGGAACTCTGGCTGATATAGAATTGCTGAGGGTTGAGTTGCCTCAAGTGTGTGCTGTGTTTTATAAAATGCATGAATATTTTGGGAATATAACTGCTCAAATAAGGAAGGAATTGCTGCTGGAATGAAGGAGAAGAACCCATGACCTCCATCTGGAGGGGGGCGTAGCCCAGCTGGCTGAAAATTGGCCTGCAAAGGGCTACAAAAGCTAATTAAAATGTGAAAAACTGAGAATTCCTGCTAATAGACAGCAGATCCCTGCCTGGCGCTGCTTCACAGCTAAATTTGATTTCCTTGGGAGGCAAAAGGAACTGATTTAAGTTCCTTACCTTGCTGACATTGATCCCTCTGAGCATTTAACCAGCCTGTTCCCAGCGAGGAACTTCCCCTGGCTCTGCTGTGCCGGACCCAGAGCCTGCAGCAGGAATCTCTTATTCCTGCTACCAGTAAAAAATTCACTGCAGGTGTCTTCATGTGCATGTTAAACTCAGCTTTGACCTTGTTCTGCTCACATCTGGGTTGTGTTTGAGCTTTCCCTCCAGTGCCAGCAGGTGTAAGGAACGGGAGGCTTGAGCCGTCGCTCAGCCGGAGCCGTGTCCACCTCCGTGGCATTGTCCCCCATCAAAGTCCTTGAGGGAGCCAGCAGCTCCCCACCAGAACAAGGCAGCTCTAGGGAAAGGTGTCTTAGGCAAGTGTGTGGACAAACAGCCTCGTTTAACAAATTGTGGTCTTCCAGGCTTGAGGTGGGGCTGGTTTGGGGTCAAATTTTCTGATTTTGGTGATTGCGTCAGGGAAAGTTGGGGGGTGTGTGGAATCCAGGGATTCAGATTGTGGACCTGGTTCCATTTTGTGCTGAAACCAATTTTCTCTGGAGGTTTAGGACAGAAAATGTTTCTGAGGGTTCCATAGGTTATTCTCCCTGTGCTAAAGGAATGCTGGAACCTTCCTTTTCCAAAGTTATGCTTCACTCCTCCCATGAGGAGCAAATCCACCTGCCTGTCCCTCTGCCGTGTCCTGACCCACCAGGCTTACCTGCATTTGCTCCAGGTTCCCTGAGCTGATTGAAACTAAAAATCAAGTGGTGTGTTCGGTTGGGTCAGTGGTGGAAATGTAAGTATTTGGGGTGTTGCTTACTGACCTAAACTGAGTTTGAGCCAAGAAAGGTTTGGATTAGAGGAAAGGAGGAAATTCCTGTTCGGACTTGGAGTTGCAGGATGTGATCCTGCTGTCATAGGTCTGCTTAAAGCCCAGTTTCACGTGGAAAGGAGGAAGGGAGAGGGAAGGGTTTGGATCTGAAGGGAAGTTTATAAGGTGTTTTAATTGTTCTGATAGCAATTAATTCCCTGTCTATCACTTTGGCTTGGGTTGAGAACTGGCAGCTGGATTTAGAGTTCTGTCCTGCAAAACACCGTGACTTTCCTGGGTACTGAATGTAAAATACCAATAAATCCTGGGAAAACCTGTTTCCTCCTTTTCCATTGATCTGCAGTCAATGTCTGTTACTGCAGTGCTTGGAAAACCCAGAGTGTCATTCCCTGGCCTTCTCCAAACTGGGACTGCACAATCCTTGGGAGAGGATTTTGACCCAGTGCTCAGCATGTTGGCAGCATCTCAAATCCTGTTCCCAAAAGCCCTGGTGGCATGGTCAGGGTGTAGATGTGCTGGGATGGGAGTTCCTGCCCACTGACAGGTGCTGTGCCCCCAGGCCATGGCATTCCATGGTCCATCTCCAAGTCCAAGGTCATTTCTGTGTTCTTGTGGTCAAACACTCCCTTGACTCCTTGGCTGTCATTTTTGTGAAGCTACTCATGAGTGTTGGCTCTGCTGTTACAGCTCTGCCTGGGCCAGAGCTCAATCCCTCCTCCCAGCCAAACTTCCTACCTGGATAAGCTCCTTAGCACAGAATCACAAGGTTGGAAGAGACCTTCAAGATCATCAAGTCCAACCCATTCCCTGCATCGCTGGTGTTTTGGGATTATAGAACAGCTTTGGGTGGAAAATGCTTTTGAAGTTCCCTGTTGTGTCTGAAAACCAGTGAGGAACCTTGAGTGCAGACTGGAATGAGGGAGAGTTGGGATTCTGTGTCGACTCCAGGGTGAAGGATTGTGCCTCTGGGATCTTGGGCTTCAGGATGAACAGCTGCAAAGAGCAGGAATGTGGCTGGAGTTGGGAGGGAAGGATGACAGAGATGAAGCAACAGGGACCAGAGGAGTTCTGAGCATCTTGAAGGTGAGGACCAAACTGGAGCTTCACACAGGAAAAGCTGAGGGCAGGGGTTTGTTATGGGGTGGAACCTGCTCCAGAGCCCGGGCAAGAATTCCCACAGCCAGCTGGGAGTGCCAGGTTTGGGGAGGAAGGCGGGTAGTGGAGGTTGTTCCATCTCTGCTCTCTCCGTCTCTGCTCCTCCCCTCATGGTATTGATGACATTCCACGAGTTGTGCAGGCAGGGCTGTGGCTTGTCCTGCAGACAAGACACGGTGTCAAAGTTCTGTCACGTTGAAATGGGAATTGTTCCCTCGTTTGCTCCTTGCATTTTTATGAGGAGCAAGAAACGATGACAAAAACAATTCTTAAAATATGTGGGATGGGGTTTCTTTTCAATAAAGCAAAGCTACTCCTCGAGCTTCTTTCCGAGCTGGTGGAATATAAATTATCTGCTTGATCTTTTTATTTTTTTGCACCACGTGTGACCAGAGGCAAAGCTCTGGAGGACAATGGGGCTGATATTCAAGTAGCTGCTCCTCTGAACCACAGGCTGAACTTGAGAGCACCAGAAAAACAACAATATTGCTTGCAGAGAATGCTGCTGCAGAGCCTGGGCTGGTTCTTAGGCTCCTTACACTGCTGATCTCCCAAATTGCAGAGGAAGAGGGAATTTGATTTTAGCGATCCTGTTAAACACTCGTGCAAGAGGGTGAGTTCATGCTTTTTCTCTGAGGTGCTTTAAGACATCGAGCTGTGGTTTCTGGACGAGATCTTTGGCTGGACTTGCTTTGTCAGGAGGAGTTGGGAGCCATTAGAGGCAGAAAATCTTTGGGTTTTTTTCATTTTTCACCCAAAAGGCCTTGTACACCTGAAGGTTTGGGTCTTTTTCCCTTCTGCAAGAAGAATACACTTGTTCTTCCTACCAACTTAGCCTAAGGAAAAATCCACCCTTTGTGTATAATTGCATGGGGTGGGTTATATTCTTCTACTTTTCTTCCTTTAAAGCTGTTTGACTATTGGAAATACATTTCCTTCGTGCCCAGTGGCTCTTCAAGAGACTTTTGACAAGGGCCTGGAATGACAAGACAAATAATATTTTATTTTATGAGAAACGATAATACCTTTCTGTATCCTTTACTTGCATGGAGTGGGGAATGTCCATCCCACAAATGAGTTTGAGAGGCCCTGTTATTTTGGCAGTTCCCCCTGTGCTCCCTTGACATCCATCCTCCAGCAGCTTTGTCCAATGTTCCCAGGCAGGTTCTGCAGGGAAAACCAGCTCTGTGTGCCTTTGTTTTGCTTTATTTTGCCCAGAGAAACCGAGGCAGATCCGATTCCCTCCAGTGAACAGTGCCTGTGCTATTGTTTCCCAGGTTATTTTGAGGAATGCCTTCCCCTGGGATTTTTCCTGTGTTGGCTTTTTGACCTTTTTGCATCCTATAGTGATTCTCTTGATTAAACCTGTGGTGTTTCTAAAATTAAGAGTGATTTGAGGGCTTTAGCTTGGAGGAGGAGGGAAATGAGGATTGTTTAGACTGTGCAGGGAAAATACCTGCTCCCAAAAAAGAAGCTGTGTGTGCTTGACTCCTGAAAAATTCTCTGGCTCTGAAAGTGCACAGGCTGAGAGAATCAGCTCTCCATGACTTTGAGGATGAGGAGTTTCAGTGAAATCATGGACTAGGTAACAATTCCTCTTAGAATTCCCCGGAAGGTGGCACAGCCAGGGTGCCCCGTGAGCCCAGGGTTGATGCAGAGGAAGGAAGAAACCTTAAACATCATAAAAATTAATCCTCACCGAAGGCCAAATTTAACATTCAGATTGAGAAGAGAGGATTTTAAAGCCCTTGTGCTGAAAAGGGGGAAAATGCACTCAGACAGGAAGTCTTGGATTTGTTATGGAGCAAGGAGAAATGTTTTTAAACTTTATCATAGAATTATGAAATCCCAGGATGGTTTGGCCTGGAAGGGACCTCAAAGCTCATCTCATTCCGCCCCTTTTCCATGGGCAGGGACACCTTCCACTATCCCAGAGTGTTCCAAGCCCCATCCAACCTGGCCTTGGACACTTCCAGAGATCCAGGAGCACCACAGCTTCTCTGAGCAACCTGTGCCAGGGCCTGACAGGGAGGAATTTCTTCCCAATATTTCACTGCTGTCTCGGGGGTGGTGAATGGAAAAAGCGACTCCCAGGCGGACACAGACAGGCCCTTCATGGCTGAGCATCCCCGAGCTCGGGCAGCTGCAGCCCTGGAACAACGGGGCCCTTGAGTCCCCTGAGAGCCACTTGGCCTTTGGCAGCTTGGGTGGCTGCAAGAGCCTTGGTCACCCTTTGGCTGCCCCTGACCTTCCCGGCCATCTGAGCATTCCCTCCATCCTGAGCAGGACCCCCGAGCCCTCTGCGCCAGTCACGGGAGGGTCAGTGCTGGTGTTTGCATAATTCACAGCTCTGTGGAAGGTCCACCCTGGGGATGAGCCCCTCTCTCTGCTCACAGGGGTGGTGGCCATTCCCAGGTGGGGTGTGTCACTGCTCCTGGAAAACACGGTTTTGTGGGTTTGTTTCCTAAGTCAAAAGTGTGATTTAGTCATTCACCCTCGCTGTCATTTCTCTTTCTGATTAGAAATACAGAGTTTAATGGACAGATTACTTTTAGCCAAAGTTTAGTGGTTTTCTGAGTGGTCAGTGACAAGTGACATCAGATTAAAACTTGGAGCAGAGCCCCTGTCTCTGCTCACAGGGGTGGTGGCCGTTCCCAGGTGGGGTGTGTCACTGCTCCTGGAAAACACAGTTTCATGAGGGTGTCCCAAAGCAGCAGCTGCTGTGTTCGCAATTGGAGTCACAAGCTGCTCTTATGGGTTTATTTTCTTAGTAAAAGGTGTGATTTAGTCATTCACCCTTGCTGTCATTCCTCTTCCTGACTAGAAATACAGAGTTTAATGGACAGATTACTTTTAGTTAAATTTTAGTGTCTTTCTGAGTGGTCAGTGACAAGTGACATCAGGTTAAAACCTGGAGCAGAGCAGTGGAGTTGGGCTTGTTCAGCCTGGAGGAACAGCCTCCATTTCTATTGCAGCCTCTATTACCCTGTTCTGTAAACTCCAGTAATGATCCAGGCAATAACAGCATTCCAAAGCCATGCTGAGGATTTCATTGACACTTTAACCCAAATTATAATGCAATTTGTTCCTTCAATTAGTTCTGCAGTATCTCAACATGAGTTAAATGAGGGGTTTAAAGAGAAATTCACTTTTTCTCATCCCTGGCTGTGCCGCGGTGTGTCAGGACAGGTGCTGGTGGTGCCTGCAGGAGCATCCTGCTCCAGTGTTCCACACCTGGGGCAGTGCAGTGGGGTGTGGGAGCTTTAGGATCGTGGTGCTTTGGGAATTGTTCTTGCCCTTTATTCCTTGTTGTAAACGAGAGCCTTCAGTTGTCCATCCAACCCTTTAGCTGGCCTTCCTCAGGCAGGTGAGTTTTACTCATCATTGCCTTTTAGGGACGTTTAAAAGCCCAGTAGTGAGAGTTTGGGAAGCTGATCCCAGATCATCCCACAGCATTTTGAGGTCCTTTCAGCCACGACATCATTGCAATGACAAACACCCAGGAATTTTGCAGACCTGCCTGTACAGGGACAGAAGGAAATAGCAACAGATGGGGAATTTGAGAAACGCTTTGGGAGTTCTTCTTTGGAACCAAAATTTCCAAACATTTCAATTTGTGAGATTGCAGCCGAGCTTGTTGTTGTAAAGCAAAATGCAGATGTAAAATCTTAGCGAAGGACTGGGATGCTGAGGCTGGGAGGGGATCTGTGCTTGGGAAATACCTTGGGAATGGGAGGGAGAGAACAGGAGAGGAGAGAGGGGAGGTGAGAGCCCTGGGGCTTGTGAAAAGCCAAGGGCCTTTTGCGATTATTGCTCTTGATAGGGACTTTTATGGGCTGGAGCTTAACGAGCCCGGCAATTCAGGGGAGGTGTTTGTTCTTCTTTGCTCTTTCAAAGTTGCTTTTGATGCCCCACGTTTTGTTCTCAGAACAATGATGGGTTCGATAACCTTTGGGGCTGCTTTTTGAAGCCTCCTGGTTCTTGTCTTGGGCTGTGTTGTTGTTTTGCTGTGTGTTTACAGCTGAAATAAGCAGATCAGGTTTCTTGGGCAAGAAATCCCCATCCTGGTCGGAGCAGCCCTGGCTGTTGGATGCAGTAACACACAGAAGGTGTTTGGTCCCTAATTGATCTTTGACTTCCCTTTTTTATGAAGTGGAAATAACAGGAAAATGCCGCTGGGGATGAGCTGCCACACCCGGGGGTAGCTGGGATTCTGGTTTCTAACCCCAAATTCCAATTTCTGGGTCGGGATGTTGATCTTAAGGCAGCAGTAATTTTTTCCTGAATAAGAGGTCGCTACATAAAACTTTTGCCTCCTGGCAAATCTCGTGTTACAAATGTTGCTGTAGGTTTAAAGTGTTAATTTATGTGGTACATTGGGTTGGATTTAAAGGTCCCCGAAGACCTTTGAATCTCAGTAGCTAATGAGCCTTGCAGAGGAGAGGTTGAGAGAGGCAAAACTTACTGGCAGTGAGTAATGCTGGAGAAGGAGATCCAGAATTGAGCAAGTTTTGCAGAGAAAAATTAGGAATTATTTTAATTGTTTGATTATTTCCAGCCATAGGTCTCCCTGCAGTCTGCAGTCCCCCATCTCTGGGGGAAGGATTCTCCATGCTGAAACCCCTCAGGTGGAGTTTTCCCAAGTCCTAGACCGCTTCCAAGGGCACTTGGATGAGCTGAGATCTGTGAGCAGCCATCTCGCATCCTCCTCGTCTCTCCTGCTGGAAAGGATTTGGCATTTAGGCTCCAATCTCTCAGCTTGGCTGAATGCAAAGATGCTTAAACTTGTCCCTCTCCTTACAGCTGGCCTTGCTGAACTTCTTCCACCCTGAGGAGAAGCTGCACGTTGGAGAAGAAGGGAGACGCGTCCGTCGGAATAAAAGGAGTAAAGGCAGCGAAGGGCCCGACGGTGAGTCCTGCTCAGTTTCCCCCTGATTTTGGTCCCCTCCCAGATGAGGAATTCCAGGAGTTCTGATTTCTGCAGCTCTAGGACTTGTGTGAATTAATGCTGCTTAGGAATTCCATCCTTGACTCCTAGAACTGTGCTTGTTTAAGACTTTAATTTGTACTTGTTTGCCCTTATTTGTTGTCCTGCACACCCAACTTTGCTTAAAATCATCAAGGAGCTTTTCACAATCCAGCAAACAGCTGGGAACAGCTGCATCCCAAACTGGTGACTGCTTCAAGGAGGTTTTAAGTTGCTGTGGAGTCTCAGGTGGGGTCAAAGCCTGTGTGAAAGGAAGGCAAAGTTGTACAAAGCTTGGATTAGAAGAGCAGAAAAGTTCCTGATTTCTTTGTGAGGAATTTGATTTCCAGTCCTGCCTTTCTATGATTGTCATAACACAAAGACAGGAGTGTGAACTCCTGAAGAGCTCTCATGCTTCCCTATTACAGGAAAGAACAGATCCCCTTTTATAGGAGTGGAGAAAGGACTGGATTCTGGAAAGGTTCTGTGCCCAAGTCCTTACTCCGTTATCACCATCAGTTTTCCAGTCCAGCTCCGTGAGTTTCCCATCTCCCCCGAAACCTTTGCAGTTTCACAATGGAGAAGCATTTCCCTGTGGCTCTGCTCCAAGAAAGAGCTTGGTGAAACTCCCTGGATTCCTCTTGCCCAGAATGCTGACAAGTCTGATGCATTGGCTGCAGACTCCCTGAGTGATTCCAGCCCAGTGTGGGCTCTCAGTTTTGGAGCTGGTGTCACTCTGGTGCTCAGATGGCTCAGGCAGCATCCCAGTCCTTTTCCCAGTCTCCTTGAAATCTATCCCAGTGTCTTCACCAGTTGCTTGTGTAGTAGCAAGTTCCCACTGGAGGCGAGCAGAGTTGATGGAGCGCTGCTGGCAGATGTTGGGAGGGATTAACTTCATCCCTCAGGCTGCCTCTGCCTTGCCAGATGTGCAGAGAGCTGCTGAGGAGAGATAGGGAGGCTGAAGGTTGGTGTCTAAGGAGGGTTTTGCCCATCACCCTTGTGCCCAGTGTTGTCCTTTGATGACTGGCATTCCTTTCCCTGATGTTCCCTGGATGCTCAGAGTTGAGTCACTCCAGAAATGCAGAGCACTTCCACCCTTATCCAGTCCTGGGAGGGGATTGGAGCTGGGGAAGGTTCTAGAACAGCTGAGGGGGGCTCAGCCTGGAGAAAAGGAGGCTCGGGGGGACCTTCTGGCTCTGCAGAACTCCCTGACAGGAGGGAGCAGCTGGGGCATGTTGGGCTCTGCTCCCAAGGAACAGGGACAGGACAAGAGGGAATGCCTCCAAGCTGTGGCAGGGGAGGGTCAGGTTGGACATCAGGAGGAATTTCTTCCTGGAAAGGGTGGTCAGGCATTGGAAGGAGCTGCCTGGGGAGGTTTGGAGTGCCCATCCCTGGAGGGGCAAAGAACCCAAAGAACACCCAGACTCTGGGCTGGGATCAGTCACAGGTTGGACTTGGTGGTCTCAGAGGTCTTTTCCAGCCCCACTGATCCTGTGATTCTTACCTGTCTCATTTTGAAAATTAGGAATTTTGACCCTACAGGTGGTGGAAATGGGAAAAACTGCCAGAGTGACAGGTTGTGTCCCTCTGGCTTTGGCAAGTGGTTGCCCCACGTTTGGCTGTGATGGTTTTAGAGCCGCACTTAACAAGTGGGAGCTGTCAGGGCAGGGCTTGACCTTGTAACAACCATAAAATCGAGAAACAAACAGAGCCACGGCCTTGGGGAGCTCAGGCTGTTTGTTTTAGACCTTTGTTAAGGAATCTTGCTGTCAGAGCAGGGCAATGAATCATTAAACTAATAAATAAAATCTTGTCATGGTCTTGATAACACCGTTTTCTTTGTGAGTTTCGCAAAGGAAAAGTTGATCAAATCTTTGATCTCCAAAGAGCCTCCCGAAGATAAAAGTGGCTGAACTATAAATTCCCAGAAGGAAGGAGATGTGCTTTCCACTTGATGCCTCACTAATATTTGTCTGGAATTAATTTTATGAACTTTCAAGTGCTTTTACACATGCAGGGAAAGACCAAAGTGATCTGAGCATGGAGGCTGGGGCTGGAGGGAGGCTGCTCCGACCCTTCCCAGCTCTTCCAGTCCTGCTCATCCTGGTACCAGCAACAGGCTGGCTTTGATAATTTCTAAACATCAAGGAAAACATGGTTCCTTTCCCAGAAGCTTTTTCTTTTTGGAGGATTTGCTTTTAAGCCTTTTGCTGTGAAAGAGGTGATTTTGGGACAGGGCAGAGCTGGTTCAGAGCAGCCAGGGGAGGATGATGGTCCTGGCTGTGCCCAGACCATGGAGCCACAGGGATGGGACATGGGAGCAGCAAAGCTGCTTTGGTGCCTCTTTGTTCAAAAATCCAAGGAAAATTGTGTGCAAAGCCATCAGTTGGATCCTGGCACTCTCCAACAGGACTCTGGAATTTCAGGGGCTCCTCCTTGAAAGACTCTGGTTTCAGCCTTCTGACCCCTGACATGTTTTATGGTTGGGTTTGCTTAATTTTGGGTTGTGGCCCTGCACCCACGGTGCCCTGGGGCCACTTAAAGCAGCTGAGGTCGTGTCCTGGCCAAGGTCCCTCTCCTTGTCCTTGAATCTCTTCAGCATCCCATGGGATCACTGGGGGCTGGTGCCTGTTCCAGTCCTGGCATCATCATCCTGAAACCACTTTCCAGTCCATGCCACCAGACTCAACTTTTGCACAGCTTTAAAAACTGCCACCAATTTTCCCAGTTTCTCAAGGCCCAGGATTATCCCTTTGCACTCTGTTTTTTCTTCCTCTTTTCTCCTCAGTGTTCCAATCTCCACCTGTTGCTTCTTTTCCTTTAATTTCCCAAAACCTGCCCCTCTCCAATGCCTCTTCCCTATTTTCTCCTTTCCCCCTCCTTCCCTTTTGCCCTGGTGTATTTATGCTGCTGTGGAACTGCTGCTGCTCCCAGATGAACAAATCATTCTGGAGCTGCTAATTAGCAACAGTTGTGCTAAAAGGAACCATCAAGGATGTTAAATTAGTCCACTTTTAAATAAACTGGGTATGAAATGTTAGATCTCTATTCCCAGAGTGCCAGTAAAAATGCTGCTGGCTCTTTGCTAACAAAGCCAAAATCTGGGAGTAGCATGGTTGTAACTCCAGAGACAATTCCGTGCTCTGGAGGTTATAAATAATGACAGAGCATTTACAAAGCAGATGTCAATAGGACTCTTTAAAAAACATTGTTTTAAACAAATAAAATAGTTTCTTTTTCTCCTACTTTCATCTCTGTTCCCAGTTAGATCCCTGCCGGGCTGCTTTCCTGGTTTCTGGGTTTTTTTGCATTTTGGGTTTGGGGTTGTTGGTTTGTTGGTTTTTTTTTTTTCCTTCCTAGATTTTTTTCATATTGAGCTTGGTGAGAAACATCAGGGATTGTTCTCCAGGCTTTGATTGGGAGCATGGCAGCTGGGAAGAGGCTGAGCAGATGGCTGGCCTTAAGCTGACAACAATTTGGTTTCTACTACTTTGGCAGTTCTTCCTGCCGAGGAAAGTCCTGGAGGAGAATTCCAGCACTGCAAATGAATTTGGGTTGAAAGGAAAATTAAATTCTGGGGTATTTAAAGCTCTTCCCCATCCCTGTTCCTACCTGGAGCTTTGGAAGTGATGCTCCAGCTACGTGGGTCCAGTTTCACCCTCTTAGGATTTGCTTGGTGGTTTTGGGGTGATTTCACTGTGGTTTTAAGATGGTTTTAGAGTTGGTTTTGAATAGGTTTAGAATGGTCTTACAGTGGTTTTAGGGTGGGTTTTGGATGGTTTCTGGATGGTTTAGCAGGTAGCTGATGCCAGAGCCTGGCTTTTAGAGTGATTTTAGGGTGGGTTTAGGGTAGAATTAGATTCTTTCTGGATGGTTTAGCAAGTAACTTATGCCAGCCTGGCTTTTAGGATGGTTTCTGGGTAGTTTAGTAGGTAGCGGATGCCAGCCTGGCTTTTAGAGTGTGTTTAGGATGGATTTTGGGATGGTTTAGTAGGTAGCGGATGCCAGCCTGGCTTTTAGAGTGTGTTTAGGATGGATTTTGGGATGGTTTAGGAGGTAGCTGATGCCAGCCTGGCTTTTAGGGTGTGTTTAGGATAGATTTTGGATGTTTTTGGGATGGTTTAGCAGGTAGCTGATGCCAGTCTGTCTGGGGGTGCCTGGCTAACCCCAGGCAGCCCTCAGTCCCACAGGTGCCCTGTCCCAGCCATGCCCCTTTCCCGACCCGGCAGCACTGACGATGCAATCGGACTTTTTTCCACGTTTTTTTTAATATCCAGCTCACAATAGCAACTTTTCCTGCTGGCTTCCTCTCCTGTGGAAAGGGCAGGTTCGTCCCTCTGCCTCCAGAACAATGGGTGCCTTTGTGTTGGCCCCTGCAATTCCCAAAGCCCCGGCATTCCCAGAAACACAGATGGATGCAGGGCGATAGAGCCTTATTGTGCTCCGAAACCATGGTGATGAGCACGCAGTAAATACTGGACATTTCCTGGATCCTGGAGCACAGGAGACTGTCCCAGAAGGAAAGGCTCACCACAAAGTGCTTGTTCTTCCTGATTTCCCTCAGAATTTCTCTGTGATTTCCCCCTAAATGGGAGAAATTGGGAATAATGTGGTGTTTTAGTCTTCGGGGGAAAACTCATCCCTTTCCTGGGATGTTGCTGTTAATGTTTGTTATTACTGTGATAAAATTGAGGCTGCAGCTTATTTACATATCCCTATCTCTGTTTTATTCCCAGGCTTGTGATAACAGCAATCTGTTTTGGTCTTGTTGCTAAAACCCAGAGTGGTGTGTAGGTGCTGGTTCCAGCTCTGTTCCAGCCCTGGCCGCAGAGAAGCTGTGGATGCTCCTGGAAGTGTCCAAGGCCAGGGTGGACAGAGCTTGGAACAACCTGAGTTAGTGGAAGTTGTCCCTGTCTGTGGCAGGGGGTGGAATGGGAAGAGCTTTAAGGTCCCTTCCAACCAAAACCAGTTTATGATTCTGTGATTGTGCTGAAGCCCAGAATTCCTCCCTGAGCTCTCCCATGTTGCTGTCCCAGTTGGATGTTAAATAGGAAAGGCTGGGAGAGGCCCAAGCCCAGTTGTGGGGTGTCCAGGGTGAGGAATTACCCTGGCTCACAGGGATCACAGTGGAATAATGGTTGGTGTGTCCTGACCCATCCACAACCTCCCTTTGCCCCTGGCTTCTTCAGCAGCCCTTCCAGTTGGGATCTGGATGGTTCCAGCAGAAACTCTGCTTCATTATTTGGAAGTTTACAGAGCTGTGATGAGATGCTACTGATCTGGTCCATCCCTGGAGCTGCTCTGGGGGTGTTTGTCCTTTCCTGGTTGGGATGGGACCGTGGGGTGGCCACTGGGAGACCTGGAGTTGCTGAGGATGAGAAGGAATTCTCTGGTCATCGTCACCTCGGTGGCACTTTCAGACACTTGCCCTCACTGCACTTGTGGGTGGATTCTGAGCTCCAAGGGGCTGTGCTCAAACTCGACCAGAGCTCAGCTCCTTTTCCAGCTGCACTTTGAGCAGCCAGCGACGTTATTGGAAGTGGCTGGTGATTCCGTCTGAATCCCACTCCTGAGAGCCGGGGCTTTTCGGAACGCCCCGGGTCACACACTGAGCTTCAGGAATCTCACAGAGTTCCTTGTGTTACAAAACAGGGCCAGCACTAATGAGAGGAGAACAGATGTTCCAGAGGGGCAGGAATGTGGCTGCAGCTGAGCCGTGAGTGCAGCTGAGCTGCACCGAGCGCTGGAAATGCCGGACTCCTCTGGAAGCTGCTGCTCCCTTCTCGCAGCATGAGAGGCTCCATTGTCTCCCTGCTGGCGGATTTGCAGCTCAGCTTTGATTTCAGTGGGTAAACCCTCAGCCAGGGAGGTTCTGCAGGCTCAGCACGTGCTCCAGGCCCATCTGGTCGCTCCAAGTGGAGGAATTGTTGTGGAACTGGATCAGATCCACCTGAGCCCCCCATCAGGTCCTGCCCTTGCCACCACAAGGATCTTCCTCCTGCAGATTTTGGGATGGATAAGCTTGTTTTTCTGTCTGGGGATCTCATAATCCATACAAATATCTCCAAAGGGTGTCAGAGGATAGTGCCAGGCTACAGGACAAGGGGCAGTGCCCATAAACTACAACACAAGGAGTCCCACCTCAGCACGAGGAAGAACTTCTTTCCAAGGAGGGGGCAGAGCCCTGGAACAGCTTCCCAGGGAGGGTGTGGAGTCTCCCTCTCTGGAGACATCCCAAACCCACATGGACATGTTCTTGTGTCACCTGCTCCAAAAGGTGACCCTGCCTAGGACTGGATGATCTCCAGAGGTTCCTTCCAACTATTCTGGGATTCCGTGAACAGCCAAACCTGGAGCTGCTGCTCTGGTGGTGGCAGTTGTGATTGTCCTCTCTGGGCACTCACTGGAACCCTCTTGGCTGTCACAGAGCAGCTGCACCAGCCCAGAGCTGCAGAGCTCCAGTGAGGAATTCCTTGGGGAAAAAGCTGTGAATGGGGCTGGGGTTGAATGTTTTCATGAGGGCTTTGTTGGCCGTGATGTATGGAGACATTGTTGGAGTCATATCTGATCCCACTAATTCCAGCAGGATTTGGGGAAGTGCCTTAATTGCTTTCAATGGATAAATGAAAGGGTTGGCTGAGCCAGGCAGCATTCCCTGTGTCCCAGCTGCTGCAGGGACTTCACTTGAGCTTCCCAAGAGTGGCAGAGTCTCTCCTGGGATTCCTTTTCTCCTATTTTTTCCCCTTCTTTTTCCTTTTTATCAAATTCATTCAATCCTCACAAGAGCGATGGGGTCTCTCTTGGGTTTCCTTCTTTTTCCCCCTTCTTCTCCTTTTTTTTTTCCCCTCCTGTTTCCCTGTTCTTAGATTCATCCAGCTGTAAGTGCGTGTGGATGCATATGGGCAGATCAGATCCTTGGATATAGATCCTGCGTTTTTCCGTGGAATTAATCCATCAGTTCTCAGGCAGCTGCTCAATGCCATGGAGGTTTTCCATCCAATTAGGCAGGATTATAGATGAGAGGAGGAAAAACACATCAAGTTCTGCAGGGGTGAGACTGTCAGAGAGGTTTCCTCCCATCTGCCCTTGATTCCTTATGGATAACCATGGGGAGAGCTCATTTTAAACATCCAGCAAACAATTCGGGAGAGCCTCTCGTACTCCCACTTCAGACCTTGCTGCTGCCCCACTTGGGAATCATTTCTGCTGGAATTCATGACATATGTTCGTTGTTTATCTTAGTGGGATGTGACTGAAAATGTCAGAGTGTTTTGTGTTAGGCAACAACCGAATAAAACAAACAAAATAAAAACACAGCTGTAACGCTACGCTTCAAATTGTTGGATTTAAATATGTGGGATTGATAAAGGAAGCAAGAGGGTGCAGTGGTGGATAGAAAATCAGCCTGGTGACTCCAGCCAGCAGCCAAAAAAAGCCTTGGGATCCTCAAATTAGAACTGGGAATGTTCTTTGTCAGCTCTGTGCTTGGAATCCAACCGAAATGCCTGAAGGGAAACAAAAGGCACATCACATCCTCCTTCCAGAGCCAGCCAGAGGGTGGAAAATGAAATATGATGGCCACAGGTTCTGGTGTGAACCCCAGGAACTTGGCTGGGGCTGGTGATGAGGGAGCAGAGCTGAGGAGGGCGGAGATTTCCATTTGATTGGCTTTTTGTGTTTCTGAGGAGGCAGTGCAAGAGGATTTTGCCAGCAACAGTGGCTCTGGAGTTAATTGGGAGCAGGATTTTGTCTTTGCTCGTGACCACATTTGTGCTGTGGTGTTCTTGCACCTACTCAGAGGCTGGAGCTGTTTTTTTAGAGCCTTCTGGTACCAGCAGCCAGTCCTGGTGCCTTGCCATTGATCCTGCAGTGGATCTGGAGGGGATGGAGCGGGTAAATCACCTTGGTTGTTCCTTGTGTCCTGTAAAAGCTTGGAAATTCCCGTTGCAGTGAGCAGGGACACATCTGCCTTGCTCAAGGAAGTAAGGAGGGATTTTCAGCAGAGCTTTGGCTCTTGGAGAGCAGAGTTGAGGTTGCAGGGTGGAGAGAACCCCAGGAGGTGACTGGATCCAGCCTCTCCTAAATGGGACCAGCACTGTGACAGAGGTGACAACAGCAGAGGTGACAGACCTGCTACCCACAGGTGCTGTTCCATCCCGGTTCTCCTACAATTCTGCTCCTGTATTTTTCCTCATGCCAGAAAACCCTTAGGAAGGAGATGCACAGGGCTGGTGAGGCTCTACCTGCTCCAGCACCTCCCTTCAGACAGCACCTGGTGCCCTTTGAGTCCCATCATCCTCTTGAAGGTGGAAAAACCTGTGGAATGCATGAGCACAACTAGTTCATCCTGCTCCTTTTGTCCTTTCCTTTTGACCTTTACCTGGTGTAAAAATCAGGTTGATGAGGGGTTGTCCCTTAGGTCTGTCTCCTGTTCAAACTTTGATTCTGATCATCTCCAGTAATCAGGTTTTTTTCCCTTGAATATGATGGAAGATCAGGGTAAGCTACCTCCCAGCCTACTGCCACTATTGGTATTATCTGTAAATTTGAGTTTAGCTGCCCTTAGGAGCTTCACCAAATGATTCCCCAAGGAGTCCTGGGTTTTGTCAAGCCAAGCAAAAATCTCTGAGTACTGGCAGGAGAAAAAAAAAAAAAAACAAACTTTCTCAACAGCAAAAAAAAACCCTGTTCCTGATGAGATCTTACGTGGTCTGAAGCTGTTTGAGAAGAGAGATTGTGGCTCTCTGGCATCTCGTGTCTCTCCAGGGATTCCAGGGATGAGCTGTGACTTCCCTGCATTTGTTTTCAGCCCGATGAGCTTGAGCTGGGGGCTGGTGCTTGGGATCAGAGGAATGGGGAGGGAGCAGGCTACTGATCCATGGAGCTCCTGGAGCAGCATCTGCTCATCTGGATGACACATGGATGGAGGTTTGTCCTTTGGTGGAATGTGAGGAGAGGAGCAGGGAGGCAGCAAAGGCCACTCTCATCCCTAAGCCACCACATGAGAGATGGTTCCCAGCCCTTGGTGCTGGGGCATGAGCTCCTTTCACACCCTGTGGCCAAGCAGCCAGGAGTGACCTCAAGCAGGACACTTCCCCTGGAGGCGCATGGAAAGTCCATCAAAGAGATGAAGAATTGCCTCAAAAATTGCATGGAGCCAAGGGAGTGCCTCAGAAGAGTCCAGAATGAGCTGCAAACTGTCCTTGATCTCCCAGGCTGGTGGAGACTGGCTTTGGGCTGGGGCAGTCCTGCACAGGGCTGGGGGGGGTCGCGAGTGTCACTGTCCCCAGGCCATTTCTGGGGACTCTGCAGCCTCTCACTCCACAGTGGGACACAAAGCAAAGACTCCTGAAATTCAGTGTTGTGCAGATGGAGCAGGCTGGGATGGCCCTCGGGTGGCTCTGGGAATGGTATGGGACCGAGATCCCACTGGATGAAGGACAGGGAGGAAGCTCTGGCTTGTGGGGGCTGTTGAGGAGCATCTCAATTTAAGGTGTAACCAGGCAAAGACCACTAAAGGTGGCTGTGTTCACACGTGACTTTTCATGAGTTTTAAAACAAGGTTGAAACAAAAGCAGGGATAGAAGGAAAAGTGGTGGCTGAGGAAAGCTGGAATGCCCTGGGCTCTTTGCTATGGACTCACACATCCCACAGTGCTGTTTCATCCTTCCCTTACTTTGTGTCATGAATTTCCTCCCCATTCCCTTACAAAACATATTCTCTGTATTCAGATTTGTTGAAGTTAGTTCTAGTTCACACCCCTGGCTTGGGTTCCTGTAAGTGTGGGCAGCACTTTTCCTCCAGTCTCAGCAGAGGATCTCCCTCATCAAAAAGCCACTCTGGGAAGATATGCTGGAATTCATAGCACAGGATGTGATTTACTTCTGGGATGTTTTCCTAGATTTATCATTTATCGTATTCTCTAAATATTCTGCATCAATAATCCCAAAGCTGCTCTTCAGCAGACCCATTGCTTTCTCTGGAGTTGGTAAAGAAGCACTTTCTTTTTCAGGGAAAAGGGAAAATATTCCTCTTGTTTCAGTGTTTGTATCACTGACTGATAGTTCAGTAGGGTCCAAGAAGCTTTCATCTGGATAGACCAAATTTCCTGAAAATGTTGAAAACATATTGGTTCCAAACCTCCCCCAAAACCACATGTTCTAGATTAGGCATGTGTTGGGAGCTTTCCCCAATCCACTGGAATCTGGCATTAATAACCCCACACTTAAAAATATTTGAAAAGCTTTACATTTCTTCTGCCTATGAGAATGAAATGAATGTCACTGCACCAGCCCTGGAAAGGCAAGTGCTGAGTTCTGGAGGTTTCTTGTTCATTGGGAAAACTGACATCCCGAATGGCAGGAGGTTCATCATCACCTGGAATCTCAAGGAACGCCCAAGCTGCTCTTCCCACCTTAGGTATTGGTAAAATGGGGATAGAGGGGTTGGTTGATGGGTAGGACTTCACCCAGAGTCCTTGAGGTTGGAACAGCCCTCCCGGATCATCCAGTCCAAGGTGTGACTGATCCCCACCTTGTCACCAGCCCAGGGCACTGAGTGCCACATCCAGGCCTTCCTTGGACACCTCCAGGAATGGACACTCCACCACTTCCAGTGTTTGAAAGAACCTACAAGGAAGCCAGAGCGGGACTCGTCATCAGGAACAGTCATGACAGGACAGTGAGAAATGGGTGCAAACTGAAAGAGGGGCCATTTTTGCACATGTGGAGGAAATTTTTCCCTGTGTGATTGGTGAGGGGCTGGAATTGTTTTCAGTGGAGCTGTGGCTGCCCCATCCTGGGAAGTGTCCAACACCAGGTGGGACAGGGCTTGGAGCAACCTGGACTAGTGGGAGGTGTCCATGCCCATGGCAGGGGTGGGACTGGATGAGCATTAAGGTCCCTTCCCACCCAAACCATTCCATGATTCTGTGACTTAATGATTTAATGTGTATTTTATGGAAGAGTGAGAAGTGATGTGGTGTTTCTGGATTGCACCAACATCTCGTTAATCATCATGATTTTGTCTCTAATCTGTAACCTGGGATGAGGAGAATTCCTCAGTATCTTTATCCTCTCCTCTCCCAGGGTGGAGGGGAGATGGAAACACAGAAGTTGAATTACCTGGTCTTATATGTCCCCAGACCAGTGTCACAATTAGGGAAGAAGGCTGAGGATGTTCCATAGTAACTCAGTGCTGGGAAATAGGAGAAGGGTCAATAATTCCAAATGAATGCTGAAAACAGGTTGGCACAGTCTCGGATGGATGGATGGATGGATGGATGGATGGATGGATGGATGGATGGATGGATGGATGGATGGATGGATGGATGGATACCCAAAACTGGTGGCTGCTGCCATGTACGTTTCCCAAACTGGATGATACCTTAAAGACATCACTTGGTGTGGTGTCCTGAATCAAATGATGCTGCTAAAACATGGTTGTGGCATTTCATGGCTTTTTTCTACTCTTGGCAACTAGGAATTCCAGCACATTCAGCACCTCTTTAGGTGTATCCTTTGTTTGGCTGATTCCTATAATGGTCAGCCTTTTATAGGTTTGATATAAAATCAGCATAATTACAAAGATCTGTTCCCGTCCATAAAACCAGTTGGAACTGTTTGGCAGGAATTTAAACTATTTCTTGTTAATCCACACACACAGCTAATAAGGGAATGCAGGGGTTTTTTAATATCCTATTTATATCAGCAGATGTCCTAAAGAAGTTTGGGATATTTCTGTATTTAGAGTAAATCATAGCAGCGTGTAGCGTGCAGAAAGAGAGATTGGAGGGGGGGGCAAAGTCAACTCTATTAATCTTGCTGAGAGCAAACATGTCACATGTAATATCCTTGAGTTGCATCACCATCTGGGATTTTTCTGAAGGCCCTGGAATTGATCCAGCAGATGGTATGGCTGCAGGAGCAGGGGCTGGAACCTGCTCCCTGAAGCGTGGGGAGATGTCTTCTGCTGCTGGCTGGGCCACAGCTGGGGGTTTGCACACCAAAAACTCATCTCTTGCAAGGGTTTCCCTCAGCTTCAAGTGAGTTGTTTGCATCTGAACCCAAAGTGCTTCTGCTAGAAGGGGCTTGGAATTGTTTGGAGTGCCTTGGAATGGTGTGGAGCCTTCCACTTGTGGTGGCTCTGTTTGGGTCGAGGTCTTTTGTCATCATATAGAGACATCTTTCCTGCTTGTGCCTTTCCCTCTGGGTTTACCCCTCCTGCAGGCTTGATATTCCCTCCTTTTCTGATGTCCTCCTGTTATATTTTCCCAGCAGTTGTGAAAAATCAGCTTTTGGAGGGGTCTAGCTCTGGAGTGCTGCTCACAGCCAGGATGTCCAGCATGCAGCATTCCTGCTCCCGTCTTTCCTGAGGGAATCCTGTCTTGTGATGAGGAATTCAGCTGGTCTGAGTTACTGCAGCAGGGACAGGAGCTTTTCCTACAGGAGATCCAGGGAAAGGGAATTCTGTGGTAGGAGCAGATCAGGTAGCTGCAATGTTTCCAGCAGCAGCTTCAGTAGTGATGGCTTTGGTGCTCAGGCAAAAATATTACCAAAAGTAACATTCCAAAGGGACTGGCAGAGTTTAGAGAGACTTTCCAGCCATGACCTTTGACACAGGAGGGCTCACAGTCTGAGCCAGAAGATCCCCTCCAGACCTGTGCTTCTCCTTGGAACCTTCTCATTCCTAACTCCATGGTCTTGGGGAGCAGTTTGGATGTGCCAGCACTGTTCTTGAAGCCCTCCAGGTCTTCTCCTTCTCCCAGTGGTGCTTTCACCACTTTCCCAGGGCTGGTGGCCACCAAGGCAAGCTCACTTGCCCACTTCTTGCCCTTTCCAGGAGCCTTTCTGTGGAATTCCTCTCATTTCAATTCATCTTTCTGTATCAGGTAATCCAGATTGACTTCATTGTTCCCAGGATTTCCTCAACCTCAACCCCTCACTAAGTGGCAGCAGGATTTCCCCATGTTTTCCAGAGTTATTCCCATTTTAGGATTGTGTTTCTGCCTTGCCTGGCTGAGCAGCAGCAGCTGAGCACGTGCAGGTGTCCTCCAGAATCCACCAGAACACTTTATTATTTCCCATATATTTATATATATATATTTTATAGGACTGTATATTTTGTATGACTGAATCTCATTCCATGCTTATTATCCTTCAAAGCCATCCAGCCTGTCCTCCTCTCCCAGTCCTTTTCTGTATTAACAGTTCTGGCCAACCTCCCTCCCCCTAAACAAGGGGGTGAACAGAGCTGACAACTCCTTCAAGGAGGGATCAGACTTTAAACATATATTTAATTCCAGTTGAAAGATGGGAAAAGTAGAAGGGGATGGACTTCCCAAGGTCTGGGCCTGGTTTGACCTCAAGGGGAACAGGCAGCATGTGGCAAGAGAGAGGTGGGATTAGTGGGAAGAAGGACAGAAGTCAGGCAGAATAACTGTGCTTGGGTGGCTGTCACATTCACTCTTGGCAGCTGGGACCACCTAGATCTCTGGGACATTCCTGAGGGATATGGAAAGGGATTCATGAGGAGCAAAAAGGTGCACTCAGAAAGGTGTACATTGTAAAGAGGGGAAAAGAGGTGCCAGGGAACAGCTGAGAGACTGAGTTGCTCTCAGATCCCATTGGGACTGGAATAAATCCTCACCTGCAGCATGGCAAAGTCCCTGAAATCAGGTTTGGGAGAAGTTGATCAGTCAGAAGTTCTTCCAAGTCAAATGAGTTTCCTTCTCCATGAAGGTGGCAGATCTGTAGACTCTGGAGCAGCAGAAGATATCCTGTAATTTGGTTTTTATACTCCTGGACAGTAAGGAACAGAGTGGATACACCTGTGATCCACATCCTGGAGTGGAAATTAACAGAGTTTTCTCTTAGCCATCCTTGGAATCATGGGCTGCATGAAGCTACAGTAAATAAATGGTTTGCATAACTTGTAGTTATTTAACCATCAATTAAGAGGTAACCAGTGGGTCAAATGTATCATGGAATCCCAGACTGGTTTAGGTGGGAAAGACCTTAACACTCACCTCATTGCCCTGCCATTGACAGGGACACCTTCCCCTATCCCAGGTTGCTTCAAGCCCCATCCAACCTGGTCTCAGACTCTTCCAGGGAATGGGGTATCCATTATATTATAATGATATTATCTGTGTGTCCAACCCCTGCATTTAACAAGTTTAAATATTTTGAAAAGTACTTTAAAATATTTTAACAAGTTTAATGTTTAAATATTGGGTTGTGGCCTCTGAAAACCCTGGCAGAAAGGATTTTTTAATTACCATTTTTCTCCTCTGCACATCAATGTTGGGATAACATCCATCGAGCCAAGTTTTCAAGCCTTATGCCTCAACACCTCAGCACCTCAGAGGAATATTGATCTGAAATTTTGGTGTCACTCAGCTTAGACTCAGTAATTTATTACCATTTTAGCCTAAATGGAGCAGTAGCTCATGAACTTCTCGTTTTGAACAGAACCAAGGGAAATTCTGCTGTATCAGAAGCTTCAGCTCTGCGCTCCAATTAAACGATCCCCCCCTGCTCTCGGGAGGCGAACAGATGCAAACCCCAGAGAGACTCAGAAGCTCCCAAGCTTAATAATCCTGGGGTTTTTTTCCCCCCTCGTGTCAGGAATACTTTTGTGTCTGTCGAAAGCTCCACTTGCAGATCCATAACATCTCTCTCTGTCGTGCCTGGAACAGATGCGTGTGTTGTAATATAGACTGCGAACATTGACATCCCATGTGGTTCTCATTCCTCCCAGTCATCTTTGAAGCTAATTGGATCCAGCCAGCCCAAATGTGTCTGGCTGGCCACAGCTATTTGTACTTTCACTCTGGTTCTGGTGCTAATGGTGGGATCTATGGAACATGAAATAAACTCTCGTGACTCCAAGGGCTGCTGAGGCACAGCCGCTCGCGGCTCGCTGGGCTGGGATGGGCTGGGATCTTTAAATGGGATTTTTTTTTTCCCCTTCTCTAATGTTGTTCAGTGGCTGGTGGCTACAATGAGGACTGGTGGGGCTCAGAAGTGCAGAATCAGGAGCCTGGTTGTCCAGCCTAAAAAGTTTTGCAATTTGGTGTGGCTTCCTAGTGGTATACTGGGATGGTATTGTTAGGAATCCATGTGTTGTCCAACCTGTGAATATTATAAAAAATAGTATAAAAATATTATTTAAAATAGTGAATTAGCAGAAATTATCATTTAGATGGAAGGATCTTAAAGCTCATTCGTCCCCATGGGTAGGGACATCTTCCACTATTCCAGGCTGCTCCAAGCCCTGTCCAGCCTGGCCTTGGACACTGCCAGGGATGGGGCAGCCACAGCTTCTCTGAGCAACCCGTGCCAGACCCTCACAGGGAGGAATTTCTCCCTTAAATTACATAAATTATATTATCTCCCATTTATAGGTAATGTCTTTTACAGATAATGCCTTTTATAGATAATACCATCATTTTCCCATGACCCAACAGCACAATGTGGGAAAATCAATATTCCTGTTGGAAAGGCATCAGTAAGGTTGATGGGTAATTTCTCTGGTCCTTTTCCTGTCTTTCTTCTACCTATCCATGGGGAAATGGCTTTCGAGTTGGGAATTTACCTTTCCCCACCCCCTCAGATTCAAAGCAACCTCATTACTTTCAGTTGGGTATAATTTTATCTCAGTTAAAGGTGATTTCAGTCATTGCTGTGCTAAACCTTAGGTTTTAGAGGGATTTCCCTGATGAATAGCAAGGGAGTATTTGGGGATTTTTGCAGTTAATTCCCATACATGATGAATTCTTGGGGAAGCAGCGGAACATGTTTCACACTTCAGGCTATGCTCACAAAGTCCTGTCATTTCTCAGCTTCACTGTAAATATTTTCTCTCCATGCTCAGGCGATTTGGGTTCCCATTGTTTCAAACAGCCAGTTCAGAATAATTCTTTGCTTTTGTGGTTTTTTAGTGTTTTATTCTTATTTTTAAACAACTTGGCTCACAAGGAGTCAGCAGGGGATTGGACCAGATGATCTTTAAAGGTTCCTTCAAACCCCAACCACTCTGTGATGCTCTGAAATTTGGGTTACTGCTCTCAGCTGAGACCATTCCTGTGCTGCTGCATGGGCCACAAATACATCCATTGTCCACTTGGAAAATAAAATGGCAATGGGGATTTTCTCTGATGAAATGATCACTGAATTTCACTAATTTTCTTTCTTTTTTCCCCTTTGTAGGTCCAAGTTCAGTGAAAAACAAGAAAAAGGGTAAGTTTGAGTTTTAACTGAATTTTCCTTTCTGTGCTTTGTGAATTCTCTTCAGCCAACACAAAGGAGAAACCAATGGCAGCTTCCCTCTCCAGGAAAGGCTGGAATAACACCCACAAGCACCCCTTAAAACTTCCTTGAACACTGAAAGAAGTTAATTACATTGTACAGAAGTAATCCTGAAGATTCTCCTACTGAAGAGTTGAGTTGAGTCAGTACCAAATACCAGGAGCTGTTGCTGTTTTCCAGCCTTGGCTTTCATCCCAGTCCTGCCAACTTGCAGCTTGGATTCTCCTTCAGACCCACCAAACTCAGCGTGAACACATTTTACATTCTGCTTTTTCTTGTTTTAAGCCCGAAATTATCATTTTATGGGCCCCTTCTGAGTGTTGCTCAGCCCTCAAGGTTTTGTGGATTTTGTGATGTTCCTCAGGCAGTTTGCAGTGGATTGTTGGGATTTGGGTTATTCAGGCAGCCCTGTTTCGGGGGGTTCCTGATGCCATCCTTGTTTCTGTAGGACTGCTGGGAACACTTAGGGTCCCACACTTAGGGTCCTACATGTAGGTCCCACATTTAGTTCCAGGAGTTTGAGCAAGGCCAAGGATCCGAGCAGTCGCGTTTTCCATGTCTGTACACTGCAGTTGCACATCAAATAGCTTTAATCTTTGGATGCAAACTCCAGAGCCACAGCTGAGAGGTGGGAACAGGCCACACTTAGCAACTTCATTTGTATTTACTCCGAGAAGCAGCGTAAAATTTTATGTTGGGGAAGTTTGTCCTAACAAAGCTCAGCCTGCCCCACAAATAACAACTGATGGCTGCAGCCTCCAGAGCAATTCCAGGGGGGCAGGGGGATCTCGTGGAGCTGGATTGCATACAGCTGTATAAAGTAGCTTAATTTTATGGTATTGTCACATTTAATTCCTTTTAGAGTTCCAGTTCATTGTTTGATGAGTGAGGATTATGGAGAACTCCCTGCTTCTGCCTGCTCTGAGTTTCAGAGTCCATGGAAGACTGGCAGGCTGGGATTTGGTGCTGGGACCCTCCTTGGACATCTGATAAGGGAGCTGTCAGATAATAAACAGAATATCTTTTGTCTTGTGAGGTTTGTTAATGCAGAGAAGTGGTTGAAGTGCCTCGAAGGAGGGAAATGTGTGGCTGGGATGAGCGACTGTGTCACTGCTCTAGCAGCAGCTCCCTGAATAGCAGAGCAGATTTCAGAGGCAGATGAGTTAAACCAGCTGTGATGTGCATCCCTCTTGGGAAGGGAAGCCTGGAGTGACAGCAGCAGCATTCCCAACTCCCTGGCTGCAGTCCTCCCTTGGGATGGCCTGGATTGGAGGGATGTCAGTGAGAGGAGTTTGGTGTTGGGAAAACAGGTGTGGTTCAAGGTGATCGTTTCCAAAGCAGGGCATTATCCTGAAGAGATGTACTGGATTAGAGGAGGTCTGGATTGTAGCCAGCTCAGGTAGGAAGTAATGGCTGCTGATTTGGAGAGAAATACTGCTGTGGAGATTTGTTCCCTGAAGCCTTTTCCCACTTTTTGTAGGATACAAGTCTGGCTTTACTTACCCCTGCTTACTTTAACTTCATTTTCTGCACGTTTAAATTGCCCACAGTTGTCCCACCCTGATGTCCTTGCTCCTGGCTAGTGGCCATCCAGAGATTCCCAGCCCTGTGCTAAAACAGATGGATTTTTCCTCACGCTTCTGTCTATTACAAGGATGGATATTAGTAGAGAAACAAGTACATAAATGTACTCAGAAACTATTCCAACAACTATAATTTCATATCCCAACTGCTGCTGTCATCTAAATATGAGTTTAATTCTGTCCTACTGGGGACCTTGTGGCAGCAATTGAAGAGATTTTGCTCTGTTTATGTTCCTTGGCAGAAAAGCTGTTCCAAAGTGGCATTTTAAAAACTACATCAAAAGAACATCAATTTGTCAGGAACATGGAAAATCAGGAGAACAGGGACCAGGCTTTCCCTGCAGAGTTTGTTTTATCCCTCTCTCTGTATGTAGGAGTCATTCCTGAGGTGATTATGTCATTTCTCTTCCTTGGGATGTGTGAGGTGTTTGAGGATCATGTTAGGGAAGATTTTTACCACTAGGCTGGTAAAATACCAGGGCAGGTTGTCCAGAGAAGCTGTGGCTGCCCCTGGAAGTGTCCAAGGCCAGGTTGGACAGGGCTTTGAGCAACCTGGTCTGGTGGAAGGTGCCTCTGCCCATGGCAGGGGCAGGACCGGGTGGGCTTTAAGGTACTTTCCAACCCAAACCAGTCTGGGATCTGTGATTGTAACAATTCCCCCATGTTTCCATCCCCTGGATGGGATTAGTCCTTCCCAAGGCCCTCCCTCCATCCAAAGCCCAAAATACTGAATTATTTTGAGGCACCAGTAGCACAGGGGCTCCTCCAGCAGCACTGGGGAAGAGCTGGAGCTCAGCTCTGAACTGCCCTCTGGAGGAGACCAAGCCATGGGGATCATCTCCCAATCCTAATGTGCAACAGGTAGGAAAGATTATCCCTGTTTTCCATCAAAACCCAGCAAACACAGCAACTGCAGAGTGGTTCATGTGGTCCAGAACAGCCCAGCCATGGCTGGGTGCATTGGAACGTGCTGTGAGAGCATCCTGACTGTATCCAGAGATCATCCTGGGTCTGTAGGGATGTGACCAGCCCCAGGGCATGGGACTTGAGGACTGGCCCCATGCTGAGTGGAGTGACTCTGGGCCTCCATCCCTTGAGAGGCCCTGGAGAGTCCCCACGCCTCGTTTCAGTGCAATTCCCACCAGGAAGGAGCCTGCAGGGTGGGGACCTGCCGGCAGCGTTGTCCTCATGGTGTGGAGCCATAGGACCCCCACGCCGGCTGTGCTGAGCCAGGAGTGATCCATCCCCACCCTCCCATTCCCTGCAGCCCCAGTGACGCCTGTCCTTGTGTTTTCCAGGTAAAAAGGCCGGTCCTCCAGGGCCCAACGGTCCCCAAGGGCCGCCGGGGCCTCCGGGGCCGCAGGGTCCCCCCGGCATTCCCGGCATCCCCGGCATTCCAGGCACCACCGTCATGGGCCCGCCCGGCCCCCCTGGCCCCCCGGGCCCTCAGGGACCCCCCGGCCTGCAGGGCCCCTCAGGTAAGGATCCATCCGTGCCCTCAGCTCCGGGCTGGGCAGTGGGAATGCCGGAGATGCCACCAGAGCGTCCCGATGTGATGGCACCAGGGCCTGGAGCAGGACTGGGGTGTGCTGGGCCGTGTCCTGGGAGCAGCCTTTGGAAGGAATCCCTGCCATGGCAGGGGTGGAGCTCGATGGGCTTTAAGGTTCCTTCCAGCCCAAACCATGCTGGATTTCTGGGATTCTGGGATTCCGTGGCTCTGAACGGCCGGGAGCAGCAGGAGCCCCTCAGCCCCACGGGCATCTCCTCCCTAATCAGATTTTGGCTCCCAGGGAAGGGAGATGGAGTGGATGACCTGCAGAGGGAAACTTGGCAGCTTGGCAGCCAAGGGGTTTTATTCCTGCTGTGGATCAGGGAATGGGTTGTGCAGTTTTTCCTTCTAGTGGAAACATGTTGAATAATAAAGAATTTTGATGGTTGGACAAAAATGCCAGGAATAAACTAGGGAAATATAGGATGAGTCTTTTTCTTCCTTATGTGTTTTTTATATTTTTTAATATTTAATATGTATGTTTTATATATTTTAATATTACCTGCACCTTATATCCCTCCTTCTGTTAAAACAGAGGTTTAATGTTTATTATAGAGTAAGAAAAGTGATTCATGTAGGGCTTCAGTGTTATTTTGGGGTAAAAGAAGTTTTATTTATGGGATTTTTCACTCAACCTTCTTTAATGATTTGGAATTTCCTTTTGCAGGTGCCACAGACAAGGCCAGCTCCAGAGACATCCAGGTGGGTTGATTTTTCTGTGGAAAAACCCAGCTCTGGGGGGCATTTTTGTGGACTGTCACAGTGCTTCCCATTAATCCTCTATCCCTGTGCTCTCCCTTGCAGCCAGCTGTGGTCCATCTCCAAGGGCAAGGCTCAGCAATCCAAGTGAAGAATGGTAAGGATCTCTTGATAATTGTGGGTACTGGGAAGAGCCCCTCCTGCACCCCTAGAGTTCCTGGATCCCAGTCCATACCATGACACAGCTCCAAGATGATCCCTGCCCTCCAATACCCCTGCCCAGACTGCCCAAGAGTCTGGTATGGAGTCTCCACCTCCATTTCCCCATAGCTCCTGTTTATCTCCCAGATTATCCCTGCCCTGCCCACCCTAGTAATCCTGTCCCCCTGAATCTCCCTCTCCCTGACCTCCAGGTACATCTTGTGCCTCCTCAGCCCCTCCATGACCAGGCCTTTTTCCCCCTCATTCTATGTTAAGCCCTCAGTGGATCCTTGTCCTGTCTCTTCCCCCATTTGCCCATTTTCCTCCAGCTTCCCAGGCATTTAAGGCAGGGAAGACCCAGTGGTGAGAGGACACAGAGGTGTTGTCCAGCCACCAGCTCTTCCTGGGATCCCCTGAGCACCTCTGGCCCCACCAACAGCCTTCAATCCCAGATCCTGCTGAGCCACTTCCCATCCACAGGCAGCTCCTTGCTCTCCTCCTTCCCAGATCCCCATCCAAATTCTCCTCAATTCCTGCTCTCCCTGCCAACAGCTGGGGCTCATTCATCACCTCCTGCCTCCCTGCTCTGGCTGTGCTGGACAGGAGCTGGCTTGTCCCGTCCCTGAGTCCCCACGTGCAGCTCCCCAGGGACCACATCCATCCATCCTCACCCCAATTCCAGACTGGTGGGGGAAGCAGGAAGGGGCTGCAGGATCCCTGGCCAGGAATTCCTGCCTCACACGTGGGATGGGGAGGGCTGGCCGCTGCTCCTGTGGGAAGGCAGCTTTCCCTGTGAGCAGTGGCAGCTGGAATTTCTCATGGACAGGGATTTGTGCTTGCAGCTCCCCAAAATGAAAAGGAAACCGCCCGTTCCCAGGAACAATGTGAGGGAAAAGCTGCTGTTTGCTTACGTTCAGAAAGCAATTATCCCTTCGTTACTGGGGATGCTGAGGGTTTCCAGAGGGAACACTGCTCTCTAAGAGCGGGAATGCCCTGTGAGTGTCCTTCCCTGCTGCTCAGGAACAATCCAGAGCTGGGAGCCAGGAATGCTGTCCAGCTGCCAGCCTGGCGAGCTCCAGCTGATGCACAGAATATTCTGAGTTGGAAGGGACTCACAAGGATCATCAAGTCCAGCTCTTAAGTAAAAGGCCCATCCAGCAGGGAGAGGAGAGGCAGATGGAGACTGAGAGGAATAGAGTGGGATTTGACAAACTGAGGCACCTACAGAGATTGGCTCAGTTTGGTGCTCATAGCAAAGTCTGTTATCCCAGTAATCCCAAAGGACTGGGTGGTGGATCCATAAATAAATCCCTGTATTGAGGGACCCCAGTTAGGGATTACTGTGTTGTGAGATATGATGCAATTTCCTACTTTGTTGTTATTCTGGCTTTTAAAAACCTTAGGAGTTGTAAAGGCAAAAGTTTTGTTATAATTATCCCGATTACAAAGTCAGGAATGGTGAAGTCAAGGAACACCAGAATTAAAATCAGCTGGCCTCCATTTGCCTGGAGAAGAGAAAACTCCAGGGAACCCCTTCCAGTGCCTAAAGGGACTCCAGCAGAGGTGGAGAAGGATTTTGGACAAGGGTCTGGAGTGACAGAATGAGAAGGAATGGCTTTAAGCTGAAGGAAGGTAGATTTAGATGGGAGATTGGGAAGAAATCCTTCCCTGTGAGGGTGGGGAGGCCCTGGAACAGAGTGCCCAGAGAAGCTGTGGCTGCCCCTGGATCCCTGGCAGTGTCCAAGGCCAGGTTGGACTGGGCTTGGAGCAGCCTGGGATAGTGCAAGGTGACCCTGCCCATGACAGGGTGTGGAATGGGATGAGTTTTAAGGTCCCTTCCCACCCAAACCATTCCGTGATGGTTCTCTGGTAACCATTCCCATGGACACAGTAGGGAATAGGGATCAAACCAGCTCAGCTGCGGGGTCAGGAGGAGGCAGGTCCATGTCCAGCCCTGGGATGAGCAGAGCACAACAGGCTCTGCACTGGGTTTTGAGCTGGAGAGCACAGAGGGTTGGAGGGACAGGTGATCTCACAAGCCATGGTGTGCCCAGAGCTAGAGAGGAGTCCCTGCTCCCACTCCCTGGCGTGTAATCCTGGGATCCCCCTGTGAATTCCCTGCTCCCCGTGGTGCTGTGACTGTGTTTGTGTTGCTCCTGCGCTTTTCCTCCTGACGGGTACTGAGTGACCGCCGTTTTCTCATACTGAGATCTTTCAGGTGGAGTCCTCAATGACTGGTCTCGCATCACTCTGAACCCCAAGGTGTTTAAGCTGCATGCCCGCAGTGGGGAGCTGGAGGTACTGGTGGACGGCACATACTTCATCTATAGTCAGGTAGAAGTGAGTACGGTCCTAGGCTAACTCCTCCTATTCTTGTGTTCCGGTGGAAGCCTTGCATGAACCACGAGAGGGCTCCAGACAACAGACAAATGCCAGCAGCTTGTGTTCGGCTCAGGAGGGGTGTGGGGAGGAGTGTCACACCCCTGTCACCGCCAGGACACCGCCCGCCAGGGATTAGTCACTGAAAGCACAGCCCACACCCGCCAATCCCGGGTTATCCCTCTGTTTATCCGTATCCCGGCCCTTCCAAACCTCCCTGCAGGCAGGACGCTGAGCTCAGTGCTTTAAAAGACCTGAACAGTGGTCGTTTGTGGTTATTTTGGAGCTGTGTAACTCTGGAAGCACAGGCCTCCCAGCCCAGGTGGTTTGGCCAGATTCCAGCCCAGGTGACTCCGTTTGCCTCCCCACATCTGTGTAGCTCCTCCCCAGAACCAGCTCTGGGATGAAATGGGCCATGGATGTCAGGTGCTCTTTCATGGAACTGGTGACACGTGTCCAGTTTGGATGGGGACAGAAAATATAACTCCACATGGGCCAAAGTATAATTGCTTCCCAAGTGCTTGATGCTGATTGCTGGCCACAGTGTTGCACCAGTGAAGCGTCATCGTTTGTGGTCCATCAAGGAAAAAAAAGAGATTCAGTGTTCAGGCAGCTCCTGCCTCCAAAAGGGCTGGATTTCCTTTCTCAGGAAGAAGCAGCTCCCTGAGACTGACTTCTCCTTGGACAGGTCTTCCTCCTGCAGCTCTTTGGAATCAGAGTGTGGGAGAAGGGTTAAGTGAGGACAAGTAGAGTCACAGGGCCTTGGAAGAAGTCAGGGAGTTCAATCAGTAGAAGCACTGTGAGGTGATTTCCTTGCAAGCTGTGGAGGTTGGGAGAGCCTTTTCCCTGTGATAGCTCGTGCCTGTGCAAGCACCGAGTCCAGTTACCCAGGAGGCAGCTCCCAGGCCACCTTAGGGCAGTTCTGATGTCACCACTAAAGGAGGCTCCTGGCACCAGGAAGCAGGACTGGCCAGGTAAGTGCAAGAGGCCTTCAGTGGAATGTGTGTGTCTGTGTGTGGGGTGAGAAGCTGCTGTAGCACACAGGGAGTCCTGCATGGCTCTGTGCAGGTGTGTCACTTCCCTGGAATAAGCAGGATGGTAGCTCAGCCTTAGGCACACAGATTCAGGGGTTTTTGCATGCTTGGGTCAGTCTGAAGCGGAATGAAAGAGGTCCCTGGATGGTTTGGGGCTCTCCCTGCCTCGCACAAGTCACCTGTGAGTGCAGGTGTTGGGGCCAGCGGGGGCTGCACACACCCCAGGACACTGCACTTGCTCCCCACACCCCAACCCCCTCCCTGACACCTTTTTCCTCCCTGCTTCACATCAGGTCTACTACATCAACTTCACCGATTTCGCCAGCTACGAGGTGGTGGTGGACGAGAAGCCCTTTCTGCAATGCACTCGCAGCATCGAGACCGGCAAGACCAACTTCAACACCTGCTACACGGCCGGCGTGTGCCTGCTCAAGGCCAGGCAGAAGATCGCTGTGAAGATGGTCCACGCTGACATCTCCATCAACATGAGCAAGCACACGACTTTCTTTGGGGCCATCCGCCTGGGAGATGCACCCGCATCCTAGAGAGGGACTTGGCGTGGCCAGGGACGCCCACGGAACTGCCCAGTGCTGCTGTTCATAAAGCCTATCAGTATTTCAGGGGTTCTGTAATCCGGCCATAAAGGAAACTGATCCAGAGCTATTTATTCCTATATGTGAATGCAGGAAGCACAATTGTCCTCTGTGACTCGCGGGGAGACTCGGATCAAACCAAAAAGCTGGTGGGGAGAGCGTTGTGAGGAGGAAAGGCTGTTGGGTGTGCCTTGTCTCAGTATTTCAAGTATTACTGCACTGATACTCTGCTCTGTGACCTTCACACGAGGCTTGCTGGGAGAGCTGGGGGCTCTGCTCGGATGTCGGCGCTGGCAGGAGCATCCCAGGCAGGAGGGAGCGGGAGGACAAGGACTCCTGTCCCAAAATCCCAGCCAGGCTCCTGCATGTGCACGCTAACCACAGCCAGGAAGGGGGTTCTGGCTTCCTGCCTTCCCAGGGGGAGCTGGAAGGGCTGGGGGGCGAGGGGAGGTGCGTGAGACAGGGTCAGTGGTGTTTACATTCATCCTCAGGAGGAGGAGGAAAAGTGCCTCGACCTAGAGCTTGGAAGCAAAAGCAGGAAGTGCGAGAGGAAGAGGAATAACTAGAGCAGGCTTAGCAGATAGGAAACTGCCTCCACATTCCAGAAACCACCAAATCCCAAAGAAAACGCCAATTCCCGGGTCCTGGCCTCTGCTCCTTTCAGCTCCTGCCCTTACCCCAGAGGTAACCTTGCCCCAGCGGGGGCTGCCTTCAAGTACTGCTGCTGTTACAGCAAGTTGAGTTGGATTGGGGGTATTTTGGTTTTGGTTTTTTTATTTTGTTTTGTTTTGTTTTTTTGGGGGGGAGGTTTGTTTTGTTCTTTTTAATTAATATTTTGCAAACCAGAACACATTTCTACAGGCTTCACCGAGCCACGTAGAGCAGCCACAAGTACTTGTGACAACACTCGGAGGAAGTTTGTTATGTTTAAGAATAAAATATTCAAACAGGATTTTTTTTTCTGTTTTAATAGCAACTGTCCTGCTTTTAGATGTGGTTTTTAGCCTTCCTCCCCCCACCCCTTTCCTTTTGGCACCCTTCTACCTAAAATGAGTGGTGATGGAGACTTTAGCAAAGGAAAAAAAATGGGATTTTAAAATCCGGTCCAGCATGAAGTCACCACTTTTTCTTTTCTCTGAGCCCTGCTGAGTCTAGTCATAACTTGATTTCTGGTGACTAATAGAGGAGCTGGGACACTATTGTTTCTTTTGGCTTCTTGAGCAACTCTGTCCCGTTACCTCCCCTCAGCTGGGGAGACCTAAAGCCATAAGATGCTCTGAGCCATAAGAGGCACAAATTGCTCTGTTGTCTCAGCCCTTGGCTCACACTTGCTCAGCTTGGTTGGGGTTTTGTTTCCCTGTGTTTCTTTCCAGAGCCTGTTTGTGCTTTCAAGAGGGGAGTGAAGTTGCAGCTTGTGTAGAAACGGGACAAATCCCAAAGTGACATCTTCAGCCTGGAGCAGGGAAGGTTTTGGGTTTTCAGTGCCTCAAGGGGCTCCAGGAGAGCTGGAGAGGGGCTTTGCACAAGGGCCTGGAGTGACAGGACAAGGGGGAATGGCTCCCCATTGCCCAGAGGGCAGGGATAGATGGGACATTGGGAAGGAATCCTTCCCTGTGAGGCTGCTGAGGTCCTGGCACAGAGAAAGATGCCCCTGGATCCCTGCAAGTGTCCAAGGCCAGATTGGACAGGGCTTGTGGAAGCTGTCCCTGTCCATGGCAGGGTGTGGAACTGTTTGATCCATAAGATCCATCCCAGCCCAATCCTGTGATTCCATGCTCTTGGTGCTGGCTCCATGCAGAGGTGGCTCACGGTCACCTGCAGGGTGTGGGAGGGACGTGTCCCAGCGCTGTGCTGTGGCCACAGAGGGTCCGCCCTGCCTGGAGCATTCCTGGCTCCAGCCCTAGCGAGTGATGTCCCTTGCCAAGTGTTGCAGTTATTGGGAGACAAAAATTCCTCGGGGCAGCGGCGTTGGCCGCAGCCTCGCTATTCACAGGAGCCGTGCACTTCGGGAAACAACTGCGTGACAAATGGGCTGCTCTGGCTTTTTAGTGGCTTCTCCTCCCTTCAGCCTCGACATGTGGGACGGGCAAGAGCCTTGGGGGCTCTTCACTGGGCTTTGTGGTTTTCTTTCCTTTCAAATGGATTAAGAGGGACATGTTCCTGTGACAAGAATGAAGCGGGACAACTGTGTACAGTGAGAACATGAAGCAAATCGTTAACAGGATTGCTTTAGAACAGGCCCGAGCAGCAAGGCTGGGGGCAGCCATAAATAACAGGGGGTTGGGAGAGCCGGGGATGGAGTTTGCATTCCTTGTCCCCCACTGGCAGGATCTGGGATGTGCTCCATGGCTGTGGGCAGCGGGAGGCAGAGGGAGAATCCCTTTGCTCTGTAAAAGGCCAGAGTGTTGCTGTCCCCTGTGGTGTGTGCTCGGGATGTTGGAGGAGAGCAGGAGAGAGCAATTCCTGCACGGAAGTTCTTCCTGGTGCATGCTTGGGGTGCAGGAGGGAGCAATTCCTTCATGGAATGTGTTAACAGGCTTTTTCTGGTGCTCACACTAACCAAAGTGTGAGTTGGAGACGTGGAATTGCAGCTGGCTGCAGATGGCCTTGGCAAATACAGCTTTTTCCTCCTCTTGGTGTTCCTGGTGGGATGTCCCTCCCCAGCCACACCAGGAGCTCCCATGGAAGGTCTGTATGGCCACAGCAGAGTGTTGGCTGTGCTTTGTGAGGGACAGCTCCATCCTTCAGGGGTGGGAGAGCCATGGTCCCCTTGGTGGGATCAGAGCTGCTCAGGAGTCACCTTCCCAATGCCCTGGGAATGCAAGGAAGGACGGACAGAGCCAATGGATAACTGGGTATCCTACTCCCAAACAGCCAGCCTGGAGCCCATCACCCATGGCAGGGATGTGACCTGGGCAGGTGGTTCTGTCCCTGCTTCCTCCACACTTCAGTCCTGCTGCTCGTTCCTCACATCCTTTGGAGACTGCTCCCACAAAAGCCTTGGGGGGAACAGGGAATCTCTCCAACAGATCCTGCTGGAGCCAGCATGGAGGGCAGGAAGGCCAAGAAGCAGAGGGTAGCTGGTTTCAGAGCAGATCTCTCCCTGCTCAGGCCGTGTGGTTGACTCTGCCTTTATCACAATCCAAGAACAGCCTCGGTGTTTGCCGGCTCTGATGCACGCCCGGCGCTCCCACCAAGGGAGTTCACAGCCCTGGGATGCAGATGCCCAGGGATTCTCTGCAGAAGTCCCTGCCCCAAAACAGGGACTTTTCAGCCGCTGACAGGGGCTGTGTCACCGTGCAGAGCCACGTCCAGCAGTTGGGGTGCAGGGGGACAGGCTGGGCTTCCCCGGGCGTGGCAGGGCCGGATGTGCCGGTTCTGCTTTGGGAGGGCCCGGCCCGGGGGTCACCCAGAGGTCGGTGTTTCCCTGGCAGGAGCTCACATCTGCACAGATGTGCATCAGCCCTAAATGCTGTCCCTGGCCTGTCCCTGCTGTCCTGCCTGACCTGGATGCTGGGGACACCCGGCCAGCTCAAGGCTGAGTCACATCCTGGGGTGACAAAGTGTCCCCCACCACACCAGCTATCAGAGGGGTAACTCAGTTGTGTAACTCTGTATGTGTGTGTACATATAAATATTCTATCTTTATGTATTTTATGTCTATATACTATTTTTTCCTGCCAGACACCTCCAGGATTAGAGCATGAGCTCTGTGGCTGAAACTTCACATCCTTGGACAGCCTTTCAGTAGCCTGAGTTGCTCCTTCACATGCAATTAGCCACATTGAGGCAAAAAAAAAAACCCAAACTGTGCATTTTGGAGAGTGCCCCGTGAAGCACGAGGGGCGTGTCGCCAAGGGGTGTGTCAGCACTAGGTGGCACAAGGACACGGAGATACCATCACCAAAAAAATGTCCCTGTGGGTGGGGCACAGCTCCGGGCGCGCAGATCCCACCTGGAGCTGCCGCAGGGACAGTTCCCTTCTGTACCTGCCCTGGGCGAGGAGGTGACCCGGCAGCCCAGGTGGGGACACGGGGTGTGACAGCAGGAGGAGGAGGGGGGGATTCCAGCTCTGCACATCCCGCCCTGGGAAGCTGTTGTTTCCTGAGAAAGGCAGAGTCCCCTCGGCTGGGCTGCGCTGGGATGGGGAGGGACTGTCGCTGCCTGGGTGTGACAGTCGGGTGATCCCGCAGCCAGGAGCTGTCCCTGGCTCAGGATGGCTGCAGAGCCCTCGCCAGCTGCCCCTGCTGTCCCGGAGCTGGCACACCCTCTCCCTGGCACAGGGAAACTCCCGCAGACCCTCTCAGCTTTCCTACGTGCCTCCTCTGCCTCCTGGCATTTGATGTCACAGCGGGTCCAGCCGGTCACCTGAGCTCCCTCCTCCCCATCCTACCGTTTCTCTTTCCCTTCCCTGTGGCTTTGTGCCGTTTTTCCCCCTCTGCGAGCTGATGTCTTTCTTTTCCCACTTCCGTAGCTACGAACACCCACATGCCTTATCTCCTTCCCCCATCCCATCCTGAAGCCTATTTATACAGAGCCTGGCTCCTGCCCAGCCTGCCAGCGACGCCGCAGGAGCGGGACGGGGCTGGCAGCGCCCGCAGCCCAACATGCTCTGGGCTGCACGGGGATGTTTCCTGCTCTGCCTGCTCCCGTCCATCCTCAGAGCCCGGGCTAGCCCCGAGACCAGGCCCAGCTCCCCGCTGTGCCAGCAGGTAAGGCTGTTTTCCAAGGAGCACCTGGGCTGGGATGGCTCCAGCAGCGTGGCTGGGGCTGCCAGCATCGCCCTGGGTCTCCTCCCTATGGCTCTCGCCTCCCTCCAGCCCCCATGTCTTTAACTCTCCCAGCTTTTCCTCTGTTTTCCTTCCTTGGAGCTGGTTTCCTGTGAGGTGGTCCCTGGCATGAAGCTGCTCCCACGTCCCTGCCATGCCTGAGGTGCTCAGAGGATGGAGTGCAGGGATTCCAGTGAGGCAGCTGGGAGCCTGGATGGGGGATCAGCAGGTTTCTGTCTCCCCAGAAAAAAAACAGCTGCTCCCATCCAGGTTCCCAGCTCCAGAGGAAACTGGAGTGAGAGGAAAGGTGGAGCCTACACAGTGCCCTTCCTCTGCCTAAACAGGGATGCTCTGGACCAGCTGGGCTTGGAAAGGGGGAGCAGTGCTCGTTCCCACTTCTCATGCCCATCTTGGACAGCAGCTGGCTTGCCTGGAGCCGTGGTTTGTAGCCCCCCCTCATTCACACCTCTCCTGTCTCCACAGAGCCCCACGAAGGTGTCTTGCAAAGGAGTTGGCCTGCAGAAATTTCCCAAGGAGCTTGGCAAAGGAATTAAGTACCTTGAACTCTCCAACAACTTCATCCAAAACCTGTCAGGCAGCAACATGCCAGGATTTGGGCAGCTGGAGTACCTGGATGTGTGCTTCAACCAGCTGGAATCCGTGTCAGCCACCGCCCTGGCTGAGCTGCCTCGGCTGCGCTCGCTCCTGCTGGGCTCAAACCACCTGGACCGGAATTACTTGGCTAACGGGGAAGCTTTCCATCTGCTCAGGAATATAGAGGTCCTGGACCTGTCTGTGAATAACCTGGAGAGCCACATGGCCAGCTGGTACATCAGCAACCTCACCAGCCTGAGGGTGCTGGATCTCTCCGGGAACACGATGACCAAACTGCTGGCAGGGACCTTCCGGAGCTCACCGCGGCTGCGCCAGCTCGACCTCAGCCACAACTACATCATGGAGATCCAGGAGGGAGCTTTTGAGACTCTGGAAGAGCTGGAGGTGCTGAACTTGGCTTTGAATTCCCTCCACTGTATCTCTGGCTTCAGCCTCACACAGCTGCAAGTTTTAAACCTCAGCCACAACGCCCTGGAGCTCTTCTCCGAAGAGGAGGGAGCGGAGCCCTACCTGCTCCGAGTGCTCGACTTGAGCCATAACAGACTCCTCTCTTTCCCAGAGCTCCCCAGAGCCCATGATCTCACACACTTAAACCTCTCCAACAACCTCATTGCTTCCTTGCTCCCAGGCTCACCCCATCCCTGGGAGTTCGTCCTGCCCTACAAGGAGATGCAGAGGTTCAACAGGACCATGCGTCCTGTGGCCACTCTGACACACGTGGCTGACCTGGATCTCAGCAATAATCGCCTGGAGCTGTTCCCATTTTCCTTCTTCCACAGCCTGGGCTCCCTGCACAGCCTCAGCCTGGCAAGGAACTGCATCCAGGACGTGGCCAGGGAGTCTGTCACCAATGGCACGGAGCTGTCTGTGCGCTCGCTGGACCTCCACAGCAATGCGCTCCGTGTGCTGCCATGGTGGTTCTTCGATTCCCTGCCTCACCTGGAATCCCTGGATCTGGGCTCCAACAGCCTCCAGCCTTGTGAGAGCCAGGGGAGTGACCAGGGAAGGGATTTCCAAGGGGATTCTCACACGTCAGCCCTCAGAGACACCTGCACCCCCTTCTACAACGTGTCTCGCTTGAAGCACCTGAGCCTGTCCAAGAACAACATCTCCAGACTGCACCCCTGTGCCTTCAGTGGGACCCCACTGCTCTCCCTGGACCTGTCAGGAAACAGGGACTTGTCCATGCCCACGGGAGCGCTGGCAGGGTTGGAGCTGTCCCTGCAGGAGCTCTCTCTGAGGGACAACCAGATGGACGAGGCAGCGCTGCCCTGCCTGGGCGCGCTCCGAGTGCTGGACCTGTCGGGCAACCGCCTGAGCCTGCTGCCCACGGGGCTTTCCTGCTCCCCTCTGCAGAGCCTGGACGTTCGGAATAACAACCTGCAGGCCTTGGGAGCAGTCAGGAGCTGGTCCCACAGCCTGAGGGCCGTGTCTGTGGCTGGGAACCCCTGGAGCTGCTGCTCTCTGGGCTGGCTGGACACTCTGCGTGCAGCCGGCGTGGCCGTGCTGGACCTGCGCCAGGCCCACTGCCTCTTCCAGGAGCACGGCCGGAATATCTCAGCCAGGATCACCGGCACTCCCCGGTGGATCTGTCCCCAGCCCGAGGGGACTGCCTCCCTGGCTCTGCTGGTGGCCCTGATGGGCCTTTTCCTCCTGGGTGCCTGGGTTTTCTGCCTCCTGAGGAAAGGGCGGAAGGCTCCGGGATGTGCGGGACTGGAGAGCAACAGGGTGGGAGTGTCCCAGCCCCACCCCAAAGAACAGGGGCCAGCCGAGGAGAGGCCACCTGACAGCATCACCAAAGTGTAGCCTGGAGCTGCAGCCATCGGTCAGAACTCTAATTATTATTAATAATAATAATATTAATATTAATAATATTATTGTGGTTGAAGTCTCGCTGGTACCTGCGTGATTTGTGAACCCCGTGACAGGAGCGTGGTGGGTGCTGGGCTCTGAGACACCTCCCCTTCTCCAGGAGGGACATTTCCCCGTCCTGTCTGACCCCTGCCAGAAATTAAACATGGAATTTGGGGCACCATCACGCATTCCCATCTCTCAGCGCAGGAAACCAAACCCTGGCCTGGCTGCCTTGAGCACCCCCCTTCCTCCACATCACACTCAGCTGGATGGGAATTGTCTCCATTGGGGCCACCTGGCTGTTTCCCAGCTAGCCCAGCAGCCCCTTTAAAAAGGTTTAATAGCTCTGCTAACACTCTGCTGCTGCTCCTGAAGCATTCCCTAATCCAGGAAGGAGCAGGAGGGAATGGGAATGGTGCTTGGTGGTGGCTCTCAGTGCCGGGGTGGGGAGGGGGTTTCTGTGCCCACCTCTCTGCTGCCTTTCCTTGCTGCAGATGCTGGGAGGAATTCCACCCTGTCCTTGCCCACTGGGATAGTGGGAATGGGAGAAGTGGGGCTCTGTGCTGTCCCTGCTGGCACAGGATGTCCCACCCCTCAGTGGCAGAGACAGCTGGTCCCAGCATGAGGTCAGTGCTGCCCAAGTTGTGAATTTGGCACCCTCTGAGCACCCCCCCAAAGCCAGGGATGATTCAGGGGCTCAGACCCCAGCAGGGCAAGGCAGCAGGAGGAGGTGTTGAGCGGGATTGTCACTGTGTGCTGGTGTCATTCTCCCTTGAGTGACCTGTCCAGCTTCCCAGGGCAGCACCTGGAGGGCTGGGCCAGCTCCAGGAAATACAAAACTGAGGCTGCAGTGAAACCTTTAACGTTTCACATGCATTTGGTTCCACCTTGGAAGTCCCCAGCTGGGCCCAGTCACCTCCACACACCTGGTGGGTTGGAGCTGTGGGAGCAAAAGGGCTTGGAGGTTACTTAAAATCCCAATTGCTTCATTTTCTTCCTTTTTTTTCTTTTTTCTTTCAAGCTTATCATGGTTTTATTGGGAAGAAGAAAGGGCATTTTTGGTGTAAAATATGTCAGGGCTTCAGCTTCCTGTCCTTTGCTGGCCACACAGCTCCAGGCCCCCTGGTGACTTTGGTGGCCCCCACATTTCCACCCCTGCCTCAGTTTCCCTCTGACGCAGAGCTCTGTGCCCTGTCACTGTGTGTCACCACCCTGCAGGACCTTGGGGACAGGAGGGAACCCAGCCTCCTGCTCCAGGGCTGCTGTTTGCTGTACCTCCTGCTCCCACACCCCTTCCCCCTGAGCTCCTGTTCCCGTGTCCCTCTCAGGTCACAAAGTCCCTGTGCCACAGCCACCACAACCCTTGTCTGCTCCCATTTTGGTGTTCCCTGGCTCTGTCCCCAGTGCTGTCCCCAGCTGATGTCCCTGGGCAGTCACAGCCAGCTGGGCTCTGGGCATCGGGTGTCCCAGGAGCTGCTGTGCCCACCTGGGGCTTCTCCCCAGCACTGTCCCCTGTCCTTGGGTGACACCTGAGCTCCCTGGGGCAGGGACCCCAGTGTCCCCAAGTGAGTTCAGACTGCCCCTGGGGCTGGATTTGCTTTTCCAGTGCTGGGACAGCAGCTGGGGGAGCTCAGCCCATCCTGATCTGTGCCATCCTCCTGCCCCAGCGCTCGGTGACATTGCAGGGACACTTCAGTGCCCAAAGTGCCTTCCCGGGCTGTTTCTGGTGCGTTTTTGTGGCCTCTGCTCCTCGTTTCACCCTTTCCCAGGCTGTATCGCAGGAGATGCCCTGGCTTTGTGCTGCCGCTCCCAGCAGCGTTAATCTCGGAGCCGGGGACGGGCGGGGACACTGGGGACGGGCGGGGACACCGCGTACCACCGGGTGCTCAGGGACACCATGTGCCGCCGGCACTCGGTGCCAGGCGCTGCCTCGGCCATCCTGAGTGTCCCCAGCCGTGTTTATGCAGAGCCGTGTCCCCGCGGAGCAGCAGCTGGCGGGGGTTGACCCCTTCAGGGCAGTGGCACTTGGGGACAGCGGCTGCTGATGCTGAAGTTGCTCTGGGGATTGAAGCATCTGCTGGAAAATGCACTAAAAATAGCGGGGGAGAATCCCGGGGCTGGTTTTACCCCGCAGAAAAATGCTCTCAAATAACTGGACTTGATCTCAGAGGATTTTTCCAGCCCTAAGGGTTCTGTAAAGCCCAGGGTAGGGGGGGGAGAGGGAAAACTTCCCAGGCTGAGGAGGGGCTGTGAAGGTGTGGAAAATGAGCCAGGGCAGTGGTGTTGGGTTGTCACCATTATTGATGTCTGTGTGCTTTCCTGCCTCAAAGAAAAACAGGATTCCATGGTGCTCTCATGGATTTACCAAGAATTTAATCCTTCTTCCAGCCCCAGGAACAGCTTGGCCAGGAGCAGGACATGAGGTGAGCCTGTGCTGGCCCAGGGTGGGACAGTGAGGTGGCAGCAAACCACATTTGCCTCCCCAGAACCAGCACGAGGCCCAGAGAAACGTGGGGTCTGTGCTGAGCTCTGCTCTGCTGCTCATCCGGAGCTTCCCGTGCTTTAGGGGAAATGGTTTCCCTATCCCAGGCATGTCTTGGCATTTCCAGTGTTTTCTTGATCCAGAAGGAGGGCAAAAGATCTGTAGAATATTAAATTTTGAACAAATAAAGCGGCGATGCCAAAAATGTTGCATTTTCGTGTCAGGCTGGAAGGCGGCAGGAGTGTAAATTTTGGTCTGACAAAAAAAGCAGCAGTGATTAAAATGTTGTGACCATTGACAAATTTTCTAGAGAACTGGTTGAGAAATCCAGCAAAACTCATTCTTTCCAGTGGAAAGCCTTCACATTTCCCTGGATCTGCATTTTCAAAGAAGAATAGATTTTTATCAAGAATTTCCACCGAGCTGTTTCACTAACCCAGGCGGAAATTACCTTCCCTCAACTCCCTTCAATTACAGCAGTATTGCTTTTCCCCTTTTTCTTCTTTTTTCCCCCCTTTTCCCTCTTTTTTTGGTCTTTTTTTTTTTTTTTTTCATGATCCAGAGCTTCATCTGCTGCAGGAGCTGAAGGATATCCTGGGAAGTGCCTGGCAGATCTCCCTCCTCAGCCCATCCCAGCTGGGCAGAGAGGAGAGCATTTCTCTTCCTCTGTGTTCAGACGGAGCCCAAATTAACCTAAATCTCCCCAGTCCTGATAAGATAAGGAAGATCAGGAGTCCTTTCACCCAGCTGAAGGTACATCCCTTTCCAGAGGGCTGCTGGAGGTACAGTTTATTTTATTTTCCCTCTTATTGCTGCAGCTCCCATTCCCAAACCCTTTTGATCTCATCCAGGCCCATCCTTGTGCTGCCTGGGATGTTCTCCTGGTGAGTGTGGCGCTTTCTCTGCGGCTTTGGGATGGGACAAGAGGCTGGTGGCACCTCCAGGACACCGCCCTGTGTCCCTCCCATCCATAGGGCTGCTTCCCATTATCCCTGCCTGCCGCAGCGGCTCCGTGACTGGCACAGCTCCCCTGGCAGCTCCTCCCAGCCCGGGGGGAGGCCGGGCGTGTCGTTCATGACACTTTTCCTCCTCTCCAGGGCTCTGGCCGGGCTGGGCCCTCCATCCCGAGGTGCCTCGGGGTGTGGCAGATGTGGAACGTGTCCCCCCGGGTCCCTCCTGCCTCTGCAGCGTCACCTCCCCAGGCTGGGACAGATGTGCCACATGTTCTGCAGCTGGATGCTCCCTGCCAGCTGTGCTGGGCTGCCTGCACGGGGACACTGCTGTGGGCACAGGGAGGTGTCACCCGTGGGTATCCTCATGCAGAGCTGCTGTCCCTGCCCCCAGGTTTGGGACGCTGTGGGGACAGGTGGCACTGGGAGGTGGCTCTGCAGGATCAGGTCCCCGCCACTGTCCCCAGCCTGTTCTCGTGCTCTCTGGAAAGAGGAAGGGGATGGCTTCCCTGAAGGAGAGCTGAGCTCCTGCCGCTGAGGGTGACCGTCCCACAGTCCCCAGCCTCCAGAGGGGACAGGATGCTGCCAGTGCCCAGCAGGAATCTCATCCCCATGCCGAGCTGTGGCAGGAGCTGGAGCGTCAGTGCCCCGTGACCACGTGCCACCAGCCCCTGCGTCACTGTCACCGCGCTGGCACGGGATGTGGCTCCTCACAGGCTCGGCCAGGAGGTGAGGCTGGGCTGGGGAGCCGGGGTCACCGGGGCCTGAGGGGACGCTTTGGTGGCAGGGAAACCCCTGGAAGGTGCCTGGATCTGCCCCTGCTGGGCCTGGGAGCCAGGGACACTGGGAGCTGGGACAGTGCATGGGGACCCCGCGTGCTCACAGGGGTCACAATCCGCTCACAGGTGTTTGCTTTGGCCCCGGCCTCCCTGGAGTGAGGGACACCAACCTTTGGCCCTCCAGGACAGCTCTTTGCTGTTCCTGCACTAAAGCCTCACCCCAGGAGCTCTGAGCCAGCACCAGCTCTGCCCCTTTAGCCCCTCCTGGAGCTGTCCCCTCCCTGTGTCCCCAGGGTGGCCAACACCAGGAGGGGGATGGGACGGGACAGGACCTTTCCCAATGTTCTCCCGGCTCCTTTGGTCTCCCCCCGGCAGTGAAGCCCCAGCTGGGGAAGGGAAGCCTCTCCTGGGCTGGGAATCCCCTCCTGCCCCCCGAGAGCCCAGTTTGGAAGGGGAAGGAAGGGGTATTTTTAGCACTCACCCTCCTCTTGTTCCAAGGATTGAGCTAAAAAGAGGAATTGACGTTCAAAGGAGGGCTGGCTTTGCTTTAAAAGGAAGGGTTTGTGTTTTTCCTGCTACTCCGTCATTGCAAAACTTTCCTGTGAAAAGGGGTTGGTAAAAATACCTCTGGTGGGAGGTGGCAGCCTGTGGCAGTTCCCTGTGCTGGCACTGCTTCCATTGCCCAGTCCCCAGGGTGGACTCCTATCCCAAAGCAAGGATGGGGTGGGACCAAGGCCCCCTGTCCAGGTGCTGACCACAGCTCCCATCACCTGTGAAGGGAATTCCCTCCATCCTGGCGTGGTTCCTCTCTGCATTCCAGCTCTCTCCAGCAGCTTTTCCTGGCCATTCTCACGGCTTTGGAACCCCCTGGGGACTCAGGTGCCTTCCCAGCTGCCATCCAAGCCCAGTGCTGTCCTGGCAACCCCCTGGAGATCCTCCAGGTCCCAAACCAAGACACCATCCCCAGCCCGAGGAGGAGCTGAGCTGGAAGCCACAAGGGACACAATCCCAAACATCAGGTTTGGCGTTTAGGGCTCATCCCTGCATTCCTCCTTTTCTCCCTGCCCTTTAACCAATCCCCCTGTAACTTGGTGGGGGGTTTGGGAGTGACCTGGGACCCTTCCTCAAGGGCCATTGCTCCAGCACAATGGGCCACGGCCTTTGCATCCCAAGGGAATGGTTTGGGAAGGACAATGACTCCAGCCCTGTGTTTTGGTTTCAGTGCACATGATCCCAAGTCAAAGGAAGGTCACGAGGGGACAATAATCAACCATCCAGGCATGTCCTGTCAAGGTGAGAGGTCACGGGGGGGGGGGTATGGCAACCAACCCCCAGTTTGGTTCTGTCAAGGAAAAGCACCTTCCAGAAAGAGAGGAAGTAGCACAGCCAGGGAGAAAGTGAAAGCCTAAAAAGTGGGTTTCAACCTGTCACGCCTTCCAAAACCTGGGGTCAGCTGGCCTTGTGTCAAATGTCACCTCCCACTGCAGGAAAATCCCAGCCTACCTGGTTCCTCACGGGCTCCAGGCAGCGCTTTTGGTTTTGTACTTGTAGGAGAGAGAGATCCCGAGAAATGCACCTTGTGACAGGCACGAGCCAGCCCTGGTGCCCTGCCAGGGCAGAAGAAGAAGTAGAAATTGTGAGCCTGTGCTGACCCTACAGGAGGTGCAGCCAGGGGCGTCAGGCTCTGTTTCCAGGGCACAGGACAGGAGGACGCAGCTTCCAGCTGTGCCAGGGGAGGTGTAGTTGGATATTAGGGAAAATTTCTCATGGAAAAGGCACCCAGGGCAGCGGCGGAGTCCCACCCCAGCAGTGATTTAAAATCCACGTGGACGTGGCACTCTGGGGACGCGGTCAGCAGTGGCCTTGGCGCTGCTGGGGGAACGTCCTGCAGCGGCTCATCCCTCACCCCCTCCAGGTGCTGTTTGGGGACGGTCACTGCTGGTGACAGCTGCCCTCCCTCCAGCCCCTCCTTGTCCCTAACCCTGTGAATGGCACCGAAACCGCCTTTGTTCCCCTCCCCGGGGGGCAGGACCTGCTGCTATAAAAGGGGCGGTGGGACCGAGCGGCCCCAGCGGTGCTCGCAATCCCTGTCCCAGCTCCATCCCACGCCCATCCCAGCTCCCAGTCCCCATCCCAGCTCCATCCCTGCTCCCAATCCCTGTGAAGGGAATCCCAATCCCTGTCCCAGTCCCCGTCCCAGCCCCATTCCCAGCCATGGGCCGCCCCGCCGCCGCTGCCGCCGCTCTGCTGTGCCAGCTGGGGCTCTCCGCAGCCATCCAGTGGCTGTGAGTAGGGATCGGGATCTCTCCTTGCAGAGCCCCTCTTGGCGGTCCCTCGGGGCGCTGCGGCGCCCCCAGTGACCCCCAGCTCTCCCCGCAGCGGGCTGGCGGGCAGCGGGGTGGCCTGGAACGAGAGCCAGCACTGCCGGCTGCTGGCGCCGGAGCAGCTGCAGCTGTGTCGCCGGCACCTGGAGGCGATGCCCAGCATCGTGCGAGCCGCCCGCCGGACGCAGCAGCTGTGCCAGCAGAGCTTTGCGGACATGCGGTGGAACTGCTCCTCCATCCAGCGTGCCCCCAGCTTCGGCCCCGACCTGCTCACAGGTAAGGGATGCTCCTCCCGCCCAGCCCGCTCTGCCCCAGGAGCATCCCGGGCTTGGCAGCGCCTGGGTTTCTGTTTTGGGGTAAACATGCTGCCTTTACGTGGTGTTAATCCTGTGCAAGTTCCGTCTGGGGGAGGTGACAGACAGTAAATTCCATTTCAAACAGCTGCCAGAGGCTCCCAAAAAACGCAGGGGGAAGAGGTGGGGATACGGTCAGTTTAACCCAGGGGCCACAGGTTGAAACACAAAAACTGAGAGGCCTCGCGTTTATCCTGCCGCGAGGCGAAATAAAGAATCTCCTTGCGCTGGAGAGATGTGCGAGAGGGGAGCTGGAGTCATTGCCCCTCCCGGCTGGGCAGCGAGGAAGGAAACATCCCCGTTTTGTCCGCAGGAACGCGGGAAGCCGCCTTCGTGCACGCCCTGGCGGCGGCGGCCGTGGCTCAGAGCATCGCCCGCTCCTGCGCCTCCGGGGAGCTCCCGCGCTGCGCCTGCGGCCCCGCGCCCGCCGAGCCCCCCGCGCCCGGCTCCCGCTGGGGCGGCTGCGCCGACAACCTGAGCCACGGGCTGCAGCTCGGCGCCGCCTTCGCCGACGGCTCCGCCAGAGCCGGCACCGGCGCCGCGCCCGGGCTCCGGGCCGTGAACCGGCACAACGGAGCCGTGGGACGGGCGGTGGGTGCGGGACCCGCGGGGATGCGCGTTGGGATGGGGGGTACGCAGCCCACCAGGGCTGCTGCGGTCAGTCCTGGGGTGTGTGAGCCCCCCCAGGACTGCCCGGGGTGTGACACAGTGGGTCTGAGTCCCCCTGGGATAGATGGAGCTCAGCAGCAGGAGCAGAGGTCCTCTATTTAAGGCAGCAGATGTCAGCGAGGGTTTTGGGATGTCCTGAACGTCAGGAAGCAACAAAATGGTTAAAAAGTGTGTTAGCAGACCGCCCCCCCCCCCCCCCCCCATACACACACACTGCTGCCCACCCCCAGACATCCCACACCCTTTCCACAACCAGCACATCTGACGCTTCACGCCAGTATTCCCAGTTAGCTGATATTTCACACCAGTACTCCCAGTGCTCTGGGAGAGCTGGCAGACAGCTCTCTGGGAGACAGGAGAGCTCTTCTTTCCACCCTTCACTCTGGAAACAGAGCTCCTCCTGCCCCGTTCCAGCTGGGCTTCCCAGCCCATCCCATCTGCGTGCTTCCATCCACTCGTGTTCCCCCGGTGAGGCTTGGGAAGCCTCCAGCTCCCCTGGAAGTTTTCCAAGGATCAGGTTCTTATCAGAAGGGATTGAAGCAGGGCTGAGCCCCTGATTGCCCCATTATATTCAGCTCTGAGCTCTTTTATGCCTTAAAACTCCCGTGGGTGCCCTTGGGAGTCAGTCCCTGGGGCAGTACCAGGGGAGAGCAAACTCACCTGGTTTCCCTGCAGGTGCTCAGTGACTCCCTGGACACCAGGTGTAAATGCCACGGGGTTTCAGGCTCCTGCTCAGTGAAGACCTGCTGGAAAGGGCTGCCAGACCTGGGTGAAATCGCCTCTGACCTCAAATCCAGGTACCTGGCAGCCCTCAAGGTGACCCATCGGCTCGTGGGGCCCAGGAAGCAGCTGATCCCCAAGGAAGGGGATGCCAGGCCAATGACAGAGATGGATCTGGTTTATCTCATCAGCTCTCCTGACTACTGCACCCCAAACCCCCAGCTGGGTTCTCTGGGGACACAGGACAGGTAGGAAGAACTCAGCCTCTGATTCCAGGAGCGCCTGTTCCGCTGGGTTTGAGTGTCCTGAGCAGCCAATGTGGCTGGGCTGGGGTGAGCCTGCAGCAGATCCCTGGATCCCTGAACCTCTGTCTCATGAGACCCCTCCTGCACTGCTGTGTCCTGGTCTGGGACCCCAGCACGAGACAGGCAGGGACTTGTTCAACAAGTCCGTGTGTGCTCATGGAGATGCTCTGAGAGCTGGGGCCCCTCTGCTCTGGAGCCTACCTGGGAGAGCTGGGGGTGCTCACCTGGAGAAGAGAAGGCTCCAGGGAGATCTCAGAGCCCCTTCCAGGGCCTAAAGGAGTTCCAGGAGAGCTGGAGAGGGACCTGGGACAAGGGATGGAGGGACAGGACAAGGGGGAATGGCTTCCCGCTGACAGGGTTAGTTGGGATACTGGGAGGGAATTCCTGGCTGTGAGGGTGGGAAGGCCCTGGCACAGGTGCCCAGAGAGCTGTGTCTGCCCCTGGATCCCTGGAAGTGCCCAAGGCCAGGTTGGATGGGGCTTGGAGCAGCCTGGGACAGTGGAAGGTGTCCCTGCCCATGACAGGAGAGGCACTGGATGATCTTTAAGGTCCCTTCCACCCCAACCTTTCCATGATTCCATGACCCTGCAGCCTCCTGCCCCGAGCACACCAACTCTGGGGGAGTCCAGGGCTGGGGAGGGCAGGTCCCCAGGTCCCACATCTCTCTGCAGGCCGTGCAACAAGAGCTCAGTGGGCAGTGACAGCTGTGACCTGCTGTGCTGTGGCCGTGGCTACAACACCTACACGGAGGAGGTGCAGGAGCGCTGCCACTGCCGCTACCGCTGGTGCTGCTCCGTGGTGTGCAGGCGCTGCCGGCGCAGCCTGGAGAGACACGTCTGCAAGTGAGCAGGAGAACCCCCCCTGGCACCCACCAGGCACGGCTGGACACCAGGAGCCCGTCCCAAGGGATGCCCCCAGCAAGGAGGAGGCTGTGCAGGAAGCCTGGTCTCTCATGGAAAGCCTCAGACTGAGAGATTTTGGGGAATTTTTGGTGCCTTCCAACCCAGACCTCGGGGCAGGACAAAGAGATGCCCTCCTGCAGCTGGTCAGCGGCCAGCCCTTTGTCTCCAGCTGGGAAAAGCCATTGATCATCCCACAGGCCCCTTTCTCTGGGAGGGAACAGGGACCCTGGGCTGCCATTGTCCCTTTCCAGGAGGATTCTGACAGCTCCTGAAAGCCCGGAGTGATAGATGGAAGGGGGTAGAGTTACCCACTGGCAGAAGGCTGCAGGGATGGAACGTGAGGGGTCATGGGCAGCTCCCTCAGGAACAGGATTCTGCTGTGGGCTCATCCAAGGAAGAACACTGCTCCAGGGCCCTTTGCAGCATCCCAGTGGATGCATGGAGATGGCAGAGACATCAAGGACAGGAGAGCTCCTGGGGGCTGCCAAAACTGGGCAGCCTGGCAAACTCAAGCCTGACCGTGAGTTAACAGCCCAGCCATGGCCTCACTGTAGCGTCTGTCCCCATGTCAGAGGCGGAAGCACATTCAATACATTAAATTCTTATGGCTTGTCCTTCCTGCCCCTCCTTCTGGCCCACTGAGGTCTTCAGCCCACTCCTTCCACCCTTCACAGGTGTGTTGGAATTCTGGCCTGTAGAGGGGACATAACTCCAGGGCCTTGGGGAAGCAAGAAATAACCTTTATTTTTTTGTACTTCCTGTAAGTGGGATTCTGGTGTGTGTTTTTAAATAAATGTTATCATTCTCTGTGCCTTGTTTTCTAGGACAATCTTTCCTGCATGTCCTTCCAAGCTGGTCCTGGAGAAAGAGGCTGTAAGGAGAGCCTTGTGTCCACAAAGCCCCATGTCCATACTTTTAATTTCCTTTTCTGAGGACCAGCTCACTTTTAACTCTTTCTGCTTCTCACTGGCCCAGATTTGCCTTTAATTACAGATCCCTGCCTTCCTCAGCTCTTGTTTTATCCTCTGCTTCCTCAGGTCTCTGTCTGCCTGGGATTCAGGGCTGGTGCTGGAAGCTGTGGCAGTCCAGGGTTATTTTCTGATCCTTGGGAATGAGGGCTGGATGAGTGTGTGTGAGAACAGCAAAGGGTTGGGAGCCAGGGATGGGGGCTCCCACATTTCCCACAGCACAGAATCTGGCCAAGCACTTGGATGGGATGAGATTCCTGCTGGTGCAGCCTTTGGAGAGAAAGGATGAGTCCCTACAGGTGCTGGAGAGACTCCACAGCACCAGGAGGACAGGTAAACGGGATGGGAATCCTCGGGTGGGTTCCTGCAGCTCCCAGCAGTGCCTGCAGGCTCCAGCAGCTCCGCTCTATTTTTGGTTCCCATTGACTGGAGTTGGCCGCGCTCAGCCCCAGCCCAGCTGGCCGATTACTCATTTCCATATCCATTCCATCACTTTTAACGGTCTCTGCTGGGTCACGGAATCAATGCACGAGCTTTTCTTGTAAAACACCTCCTCCCCTTAATGTGCTCCAGCTTTCTGTGAGAGCAGGGAAGGAATCAGAGGTGGCTCGAGAGGATGCAGGGGGCTGGGAGCCGAGGATGCAGGGGCTGGGAGCTGAGGATGCAGGGGCTGGGAGCTGAGGATGCAGGGGCTGGGAGCCGAGGATGCAGGGGCTGGGAGTTGAGGATGCAGGGGCTGGGAGTTGAGGATGCAGGGGCTGGGAGCTGAGGATGCAGGGGGCTGGGAGCCAAGGATGCAGGGGCTGGGAGCCGAGGATGCAGGAGCCTGGGGGCCGAGGATGCAGGGGCTGGGAGTTGAGGATGCAGGGGCTGGGAGTTGAGGATGCAGGGGCTGGGAGCCGAGGATGCAGGGGCTGGGAGTTGAGGATGCAGGGGGCTGGGAGTTGAGGATGCTGGGGCCTGAGAGCCAAGGATGCAGGGGCTGGGAGCTGAGGATGCAGGGGGCTGGGAGTTGAGGATGCAGGGGCTGGGAGTTGAGGATGCTGGGGCTGGGAGTTGAGGATGCAGGGGCTGGGAGTTGAGGATGCTGGGGCTGGGAGTTGAGGATGCAGGGGCTGGGAGTTGAGGATGCTGGGGCTGGGAGCTGAGGATGCAGGGGCCTGAGAGCCAAGGATGCAGGGCCTGGGGGCCGAGGATGCAGGGGCTGGGAGCCGAGGATGCAGGGGCTGGGAGTTGAGGATGCAGGGGCTGGGAGTTGAGGATGCTGGGGCTGGGAGTTGAGCCCGAGCTCGGGGAGGGCCAGGAGCGAGTTACCCCTCCTTATCAGTTGTTAATGTGCCATTGACGGGCTCTGCCTGCTGCCGTCTCCCTGTGAGAGCCCTGGAAAACCGCAGCTGCCCAAGGCCAAAAGCGATCTCGGGTTTTCCTTTTCGAATGCAATTAGGGGTCGGTGCCCGGCATTCCCCAGAAAAAGGAGTTTCAGCTGCCAGGCTGCACAACAACCGCAGTTTCTGCGTTCGGAGGGCTGCAGGTACTAAATCAGGATTACCTCGATGCCTTCCCTCCATCTGCCTCCCCGCGCATCCCAGATCATAGGGAGGCGACAACGGGAGGGGCTGCGAACACCGCCGAGCATTGCAAAACGGTGATGAGAGGAAGCAAAAAACGGGGAAGGATCTTGTGGAGTGAGAACTCCAGCCAGGAGGGTGGGAAATGTGATTTGCATTTGGTAACTACAAACACACATCGCCTGGGGGAGAGGAGAGGAGCCACAATAGCAAGGAATGCCCAGGGGAGCAGTCGGGATCCCTCCTAGAGAGGTCCCGTTGGAATTTCTGCCTGGGAAAAGGCAGGGTCAAGTGCTGAATATGCAGAATCCGCTCCTCCTCTCCCTCCTTGACTGCAAACCCGACGGGGGAGAGCTGGGAAAAGGCTGGAGGGGTCCCTGCGCTGCCGGAATCCTGCGGGAAAGGGGAAGGCGCCGGAACTGGCTGGAGAGTGCAAAGGGTCAGGCTGGCAGGGGGTGACAGCTCTGTGACAGCGCTCTCGGTGGGGGCTGCTGGAACCCGGGCCCGCACCTGGAATTAGCAGGGATGTGAGATCTGCAGGGCTGGGAGCATCCCTCAGGAACCGGGAGCCAGAGGATGGATGTGGTGGAAATGAGCCCGGTGTTTGTCCCCAGGGGTTTTAAGGGAGTAACGCTGGTGTGAACGTGGTTATTTGTTGCTGGTCAGACTTGTGCAAACAATAAAGTCGGGAGGAAGGCGAGTGATTTTCATGGGTTCTTTTGATTTTGCTGTTAAAACGCTGATTTATATTTATTTTCCCTTTTATTTCCTTATTCATCGAGGGATGCTGCATAACTCATTCCAGGAGGGTAATACGAGCAACAAACCGTGTGTAATTCAGCGTTTTGAAGGAAGGATGGCTCCAAAAGTTCAAGGATATGTTGGGCCATTTCTTCTGCACAGCTCTGGAGTGTGGATGGGGACCTGCACTTGCTTTTCCTTGTGCTGTCCACAGAGCTGAGCCAGGAGCAGGAGAAAGCGCAGGGTGGGCTCAGCTGTGACATCTCACAGAATCAGGGACTCCTGGAATGGTTTGGGTTGAAGGGACCTTAAAGCTCAGCCAGTTCCACCTCCTGGGATGAGCAGAGAGCCTTCTCCTACCCCAGGGTGCTCCAAGCCCTGTCCAGCCTGCACTGCTGGGAATATTTGGGGGATGTTGCTGTGACCTTTGGGATGGTTGGTCCGTGCACCATCACACCACAAGGCACAGACATGAGTAAACGCCTGTATTTAAGGAAAAACCCTCCCCTCTCTGTTCTCCTTTGTTCCCGGGGTATTCAGGATGACAAACCAGAAGAGGGATTGTCCGTGTGGGGATCTTCAGCTGAGGGACAGGGACAATCAGGCGTGAGTAAGAGCCATAAGGTCTGAGGGGGAACCAGCTGCAGCCTGAGGAATTTTGGGTGGAGCTGGAAGGTCAGTTCTGCCAGGGGCTGCGGGGGGTTTGGAGGGGAAGCAGCTCTCCATCCCTTGGAATCACGGAGTTCTTGGATGGTTTGGTAGAAGGGATCTTAAAGCCCATCTTGTTCCACCCCCTGCCATGGGCAGTGACACTTTCCTCATCCCAGGTTGCTCCAAACCCCATCCAACCTGGACTTGGACACCTCCAAGGGATGGAACAGCCACAGTTTCTCTGGGAAATCCATTCTGGGGCCTCCCCACCCTCCCAGGGAAGGATCTGATTTCTCCCAGGAGGAATTTCTCTGCAGGATGGGAGCCTGGGGACTCTCTCCTCCGCAGAGCAGGCGCTGATGTGGCCGTGAACCCCCCTCACATGGGGCTGCCATCCCACCGGGAATACCCAGGAGATCCTCCCATCAGCAAAACGGGGCCAGACAGGTTGGGAGGACCCACAGCACTCCTGGGCTCTGTGAGTAACAACTCATTGCACAATCTGACACAGCCATGAAGAAAACAGAGTAAATCGTAAACTGAGTCATTCTCAGAGGTTGGGTTAGAATTACTCAGGAGTAGTAGCAGTGGTTGCTACATCCATGCTTTGCTCACAGCCAGGTCAGTCACCTGTATTTCTATGGGAAATAACCTGCTCCTAAAAGCACAGGTTTAACCCTATCCTGCCTGATGCCTGGTTGAATTTTAGAGATTTTAGGAGTGAAATAAATGAAGAAAAAAAAAAAAAAAAGAGGTTGCATGCTCCACTTGTACTGTAGAAAAACTAGAGAATAGGAAGGTGCTGTGCTTACATAAATAAATTTATATTTATTGGCTGCACTGTCGAGGAATCTCCACTGTGACCCCTTTTATACAGCTGGAAAACGGATGTTTTCTGCCAATTTATCGAATTATCCACATTTTTTCCATTTCCCCAGACTCCGTCCCAGCGCTCCCTGCCAGGACCCGCGCGGGCCGGAGCACCAGGCAGGACCCGGCAGGGAAAAGCGCGCGGGCACTGGAGGCCCCTGAGGGCCCCCGGCCGCTCCGGGCCGCTCCTGCCCGCGGTGCCCGCCCGCCGCGGGGGCTCCGGGGCCGCGGGGCGAGCGCGGGGCCATCGCGGCGCCCACTGGCCCCGCTGCCCCTCAGCCTGCCCTCACCAGCATGGCGGCTCCCGCGCCCCGGCTGCGTCCGTGCCCTCCCCAAGATGGCGCCTGCCGTAGCGCCAGCCGTGACCTTCCCAAGATGTCGCCCCGTGCTGTGGCTATGGCAGTGACCTCCCCAAGATGGCGGCCGGGGCGGGTACGGTCGCGCCGGACCGCGCCGGAAGTGGCGGCGGCGCCGTTCCCGGCCCATGATGGCGGAGGCGGGCGCGGGCGGCCCCCGGCTGGCGGAGCTGCTGGCGTTGGGACGGCGGCTCTGGGAAGAGCTGGAGGCCAGCACCGAGCCCTCCTCGGGAGCCCCGGCCGTGCAGGACAAGGTGCGGCAGGGGCTGGACGCGCTGCAGCGGGCGGCGGCCATGGTGACGCAGCTGGAGCTGTTCAGGTGAGCTCAGGGGACGCGTCGGAGGGGACGGGGAGGGTCCCCGCGCAGGGCAGAGGTGGAGCGGGACAGGATCCCAGAATCACTGAGGCTGGACAAGATCTCCAAGGCCATGGAGTCCAACCTGTGACCGATCCCCACCTTGTCACCCAGCCCAGCGCACTGAGTGCCGCGTCTGGGCGTTTCCTTGGACACCCCCAGGGATGGGGACTCCAAACCTCCCTGGGCGGCCCCTGCCAAGGCCTGGCCACCTTTTCCATGGAGAAATTCCTGCTGATGTCCAACCTGAGCCACCTCTGGCACAGCTTGAGGCCTTTTCCTCTCCTCCTGTCCCTGTTCCCTGGGAGTAGAGCCTCCCCTGGCTGTCCCCTCCTGTCAGGAGCTGTGCAGAGCCACAGGGTCCCTCTGAGCCTCCTTTTCTCCAGGCTGAGCCCCCCCAGCTCCCTCAGCCGCCCCTCCTAGGATGACTCCAGCCCCTTTCCCACCTCCATTCCTGTTCCCTGCTCTCTCCCTGGCAGTGAGAACGAGGAGCTGGAGGAGGTCGCCTCAGCCGACCTGAAGTTCATGCTGCTGCCGGCGCTGCTGGGAGCCCTGACGCTGAAGCAGGTGGACCTGAGCAGGAGAAGGGAGCACCTGGAGAGTGCCCGGGAGCACTTCCTGCACTTCCTGAAGCTCTGCAGGAACTACGGGCTGGGCTCTTTCCAGCTGCCCCCCAGCAGCTCCGGCGAGGAGGAAGCCAGGAGCCCCTCAGCCCCCCGGGAGCCCGGCCAGCCCAACCTGGTGGCCATGGCCATGAGCAGATCGGCCAAAATTGAAAGGTGGGCTCCGTGCAGTGGGAAGGGCTTTGGGAATCACTCTGGGAGGAGCAGGAGCCTGAGGCAGTGCAGGGTTGGACGGGGAAGAGCTTCCCTGGGCATTGGAATAATTTGATCGTAAAATGCTCATTTTAAAAGATGCTGCTCGCTGTTTAATGGGGAGGGACATTTGTGACTCCAGTTTGTAGTCTCTGAGGAAAAACTGCTCAAAAACTTGAAATTAGCTCTTTAGTCTTTCATAATTAATCTTACAATTAGTTTTTTAATCACTGCTGGCAGCACAAAGACTTCCAAACTGGAAGTTTCCTACCAGTGTGTTCATTAGAGCTTGAATAAAAAGGTGGTTGGGATTTTGGCCCCTGAGTTGCTCATTGTGGCAGCACTGGAAGGTCCAAAGTGGGCTGGACTTACTTAAATTGTGTCGAAAAGTATAGAAAATATGATTTATATACTAAGTTTGAAGGGTTTCTATTTTAGAATTAATATTTTATACTCCTTGTCCTCTCAGCTGCCAAAGCTTTCTTGGCTCTTACTGTTCATTCTTCAGGTGACAATAACTGAGGGAAGTAGGACACAAGGATTTAGTTTGGAAGTATTTTATATGAGTAGTTTCCCCTCTAATAACTAATTCCTGAAAAAGTAAAAATGAATTTACCTTGGAAGTTTATTATATAGGGAGTTCTTCCCTTTAATAATTAATTCCTGAATAGGTAAAAAAGTCCAAAAAGCCAAAATCATATTTTTAAAAATGCTTTGGAAAAGCATTTTATTCTGTTTGTGTGACATGGAATCAGCCCAAAGCAGACATTCCATTGATTTTCTCAGTCCTGCTTTCTCCAGGAGACTGATGTCCTCAGTCTTGCCTAATTTTACCAGAAAAGCTTCAATTTCTAAAGATTCCTCAATGTTTAGAAGAATAAAGTCATTGAGATCCCTCTGAATTAAATGTTATTTTACAGCTGCTTTTAACAGACAGGAGAGGCTGAAATTCCAACAGGAACCAGCACAGCTTCCATGAAATTTGGTTGTTCCTTGTAGAAAGGGTGATAAAGACCCCAGGGCTGGGCTGGGCTGGAGAAGAATGATTCCATGGTCTGATTTTGCTGTGTTTGAGGCAGATACAAACAGAAGAAGGAGCTGGAGAACAAACTGGCCTCCATGAGCAGCTCCGTGGAGAGCGGGACAGCGGATGAGGATCAGATCCGGGAATTTTACATCCTCCAGATCCAGAAATGGATCGGCACCAGCCTGGAGGAGATTGAGAGCATCGACCAGGAGCTGGTGATCCTGAAGAGCAGGGATGCAGCCAAGCAGGTGAGAGAGCTCTCCTGGGATCCAGGGAGGAGGGGATGAATCCCAGAGGAATTCAGTGGCAGAGTTTTGTTCAGTGACTTCCCAGTTGGAATTGAGCTCGATCACAGCATGAGCTGATGGGGTTTCCTTCATTCTCAATTCTGAGTTTTGGGTTGGGCTCTGCTGCCATACACTTCCCCCACAATCCCAGCCTGTGGAATGCTTCAGCTTGGAATATCAGAGCTGAAATAGGCTGTGCAAAGGCTTTTCTGCAGATCCTTAATTCTGAAGAACAGTTGGGTTTGGAAATAAAATAAGACCCTTGTGGTTTCTGTCAAGCCTCCATTCCTGGTCTGCAGCCTGTCCAGGTGTTATCAGCCCATTTGTAGTGACAGAACATTCCCACAGACCTGCAATCCCTGTGCAGAATATTGTATCCAGGGTTTCTGTGACCTGGGATGTGCTGGCACAGCCTCCTGGCAGGGCTGGTTTGGGGGTCATTTTTTGGCACTGCTGGACTCAGCTCCTCCAATGTGTCCACGGAATGATGGACTCAGAATGTTCCACTGCAACAGTAAACGTTTCCTGCTCTGCTCTGAGCTCAGCCCTGGCAGCTCTGCTTTGACCCCAGCAGCTGGAACAGAGACACAGGAAGTGATTCCTGTACAGGCAGAGTTGGAATTCCTGATTTAAACCAAATTCAGGCCTGGATTCTGCATCCTGAGGCATTGGTTTGACAGCTGAGGTGTTTCTCCTCTACAAGACCTTTAATAACTTCGGGATGGGAAGCAGAGAGGGAATTCTGATCCCCTCCATTCCCTGTTGTTTGCATCCCCAGGCTCCATCAGGTCCCCGTGGCCCTCCCCGGCCAGCCAGAACTCCGGTGAAACCCTTCATCCTCACCCGGGATGCTGCTCAGGCCAGGTATGGATTGGGATGACCCAAACACACTTTGGGGCACTGCTCTCATGTCAAGCCTAAAATATTCCATCAAGTGCAGAAATCCAGGTGGTGCCTTCATGTCTGCACTTGAGTTTGTGGCTCCCTGAAATCCGTGCAGGAATTTCAGCACCTAAAGCACAGAATGGGAGAGAAACCAGATTTCCTGTCACGCTTGGCACATGATTCATGCTGAGCTTTCCACGTGTCTGCTTCACTTCCCAGCGGTGTCCTGGAGCCACCTTCCCCTATCCCAGGTTGCTCCAAGCCCTGTCCAGCCTGGCCTTGGACACTTCCAGGGATCCAGGGGCAGCCAAAGCTTCTCTGGGCACCCTGTGGCAGAGGCTCCCCACTATCACAGGGAAGAATTCCTTCCCAATATCCCATCTAACCCTGCCCCATGGCAGTGGGAAGCCATTCCCTGTGTCCTGTCACTCCAGTCCCTCTCCATCTTTCCCTCAGGCACAGGAAAGCCACAATTGAGTCACCCCTCAAGCCTGCCTTGTGACATCCTTAGCATAGATTGGATCATGGAATAGCCCTGTGCCTCTTGCTGTGTTCCTGCTCATTCCAGGGGATTTCACTGCCTGGTTTTGTCCCACTGCAGGGTGTTTGGAGCTGGCTATCCTGGGCTGCCCACCATGACTGTGGATGACTGGTACGAGCAACGCCGGAAGCAGGGAATTGTGTCCACCCCACAGAGGGTTCCAGGTATGGGACAGAGATGGGAACAGGGGGGTTGGGAAGCCTCTTGAGAGGATGGGTGAACAAGAATATGTGCAGGGTATGGAACACCCCTGACTATGGAAGAATCCAAGCTTTAATAGGAAAACAACTGGGTTAGACTGGACTTGGCGTGTCCAAGGCCAGGTTGGACGGGGCTTGGAGCAGCCTGGGATAGTGGAAGGTGTTCCTGGTGGCACTGGATGGGCTCTCCGATCCCTTCCAACCCAGCCCATTCCAAGGTTCTCACTCCTGCTGTCTGGCAAGCCCAGCTCCCAGCAGGCCTTTGGAGAACCTGGATCTCCTCCCTGTCCCTCCCCTCCAGCAGGTACAAGTGATGAGGAGATGCAGAAGCAGCAGAAGGAGAAAGAGGAGGAGGAGGATGATGAGGAAGCTCTTCGGAAAGCTCGGGACTGGGACGACTGGAAGGACACACACCCCCGGGGCTATGGCAACAGGCACAACATGGGCTGATGCTCTGGCTGCCAGCAGGGCCTGGAGATCCTGGGAGAACAACCTGGAGAGGGAGAAGGGAATACAGTGTACATAGGTGGAGCATCTGGGAATTCCCTGGATGGACAGGGCACAGGACGGCAGGAGGACACGTGACCCCTTGCTTTGGTGTTCATTCCATGTCAGACTGGGGGCACTGGTGGTGTTGGGGGGTGCCCCAGAGCTCTGAGGGACAGCTCCATGAGGGTCAGGCTCCCTCTGCCCTCCCAGGCGGAGGCAGCCTCCAAGGGGAGCTCCATGGATTTGGAAACTGCTCTTTGTATTGTGGGTGGATATATTTATTTTTTTTTCCTCTCTATTTTAAGCAAAATAAACTCTCTTTGTGCTGTCTGGTTCTTGCCATGAAATTCTCTTGCCCTTCCTCCCGAGCTTTTGCAGGGGGTGAGTGCCAGATGCTCTCATGGAGCCCACAAGGGACAGAACTGGGACAAATGGTGCCATATTCCAAGACAAAGTAGTCAGTGTGCTTTGAAACCCACTAGTACAATCCCTGAAAAGGAGAAAACTCTGTGAATCCCTCTGGCACCATTCCTGAATGAGGGAGAAGAGGACTGAGCTGGCACAGAGCAGGTGTGTGCAGGAAGGTGAGGAATCACAGCTGGAAGCTCTGGAAGTGCCCAGTGTGGGCTGGTAGCTGTGGGTGGACTTGTTCCAAACCTGGTAAAATACTGGGATGGAAAAGCAAAGCATGGCTGGCACTTTGTGTCACCTGGAGCAGTGTCATCTCCACGGTGCTTCCTTACCCTGGGACAGTGGGATTCTGTAGAAATCTGGTGGTTTTCCTTCCTGTTAGCAGGATTTGGGCACAGCTGGAGTTGTTTTCCATGCAGCAATCCCTGTCCTCAGAACTGATCCACACCCAGGAAAGCCTGCAGGGACTGTGGTCCTTTCTCCCAGGTACTGAGTCCCTACAATTCACAGGAGGGGTTTGTGGGTTCCAGATCCCCCAGGAAACATTTCTTACTTCCCCACCATGATTCTGTGGGTGTGTTTATCTCTCTCCTACACTGATGTTAGCCAGCACTTCCTAGGAGCACCTCTGGACAGCTTCAGGGATTTATTCCCTGTGGGTTCTCGCTGTTCCTTGGGCTGTTGGCCTGAAGCCCCCCCCTCAGTGCTGACCCTCTGCTGCTCCTATTTCCCTTTCTTGTCATTCTTCCCTTCAAACCTCTCTGGACAGTGCTCCAGGCTCCCTGGGCAGGAGGCAGAGTGCCCATCCCGGAGCTGGGAGCAGCAGCAATGGTCTGGTGGCTGAGGAGTTCAGGGTGATATTTTTGGGTGGCTCTGGGGCTGTCACATGGCAGTGTTTGTGACATTCCCCCAGCATGGACGGTACCATTCCCAGGGGGATGCAGCATTCCCAGAAGAATTCAGTCTCTGCCAGCACCAGCAGCCGGGACTTTCCAAGGAACAGCAACTTCCCAGTACAGCCACAGTGCCTCACCCTCTGTGTGACCCTTCCAGGCAGCAGCAGTTGCTCTCCATGTTCCTAATCCCAGCTGGAGCAGGTCCCCTCCCCTGAGCAGGGCCGGAGTCCCTCAGGTCACCTGGTTAAAGCCTCTGGACACACAGCCCGGCGCCCTCTGATTGCCAAACTCACCTTTCCACCCACAGCACCACGGAGCTCTTGCCACCATGAAAACCATCATAGCAGCCTGCTCCCAGAATCTCAGTGGTAAGAGATTCCCAGAATGGGTTGGGATGGCTCCTGGTTCTCCAGCAGTGCGAGGTGCTGGTGGTTGTCACTGTTGTCTGCTTGCTTGGGAGTGCTGAGGAGAAAAGGGGTGTTGGGAGCAATTAGAGAATAACTCCACGGGAAAATGTGCTGTTGCTCTACAGGGATGAAATTTTGGATGGCTTTGGGAGTGTTACACACAAGCTGCTCCTGCAAATTCCAAATGTTGGGTTTGCAGAGGCTCCTGTTGCTGTGGATGGGGCTGACAGCAGAGCCCTGTGGGGTTCTCTGTCTGTGATGTGGACATTCATGGGGTTTTTGGAATAGGAGCTATGAAAATTGAAAAGCAACTGTTTGGTGGGCACAAGTTTGCTGGGAAGAGCTCTGTGTCTTCCCTGGGAAAAAGACACTTTGCAGGTGGCTGGGATTTTGGGGATATGTGGTGGGTGGAAGGGATCACCCAGAGCCCAGCGTGCTGCGTGGGAGAAAAGGACAAAAATTTCCCACTGGAAAATTCCCCCATGGGCCAGAGATAGCTCCAGTGTTTAATTTATTTCACTTGTCCCATTCCTGGTTTGGATTGAGCTGGGAAGAACTGAACCTCTGCCAGCTTCCTGAACCACGGGTTAGTGGTTCTCCTCTGAACCAGGGGTCCCTGGCTTGGGAAGCCATGGGGACAGGGCTGCTCCTGTGTCCCCCTGATCATCTCTCTGGCCAACATGCAGATTTGGGGTTGTTTTCCCAAGAATCCAAGGCTTTTGTGACGCTGGGGTGGCTCTCTGGGGTGGTCTGGGCGTGGGGACCTTTGGCCAGGAGCACTGCGCTGGCAGGGCCGGCACCTCAGGCCCATTTTAGGGAGCAGGGATGGGGCCAGTTTGGAGTTTGGATCCTGGCTCCCAGCCCGGGGAGGTTAATGGTTCACCAAGATCGGCTGGAGGGAAGGGGTGGCAGGGGGAGTGGAGTGGCTGCGCTGCCACTGTGGGGACAGACTGGGATGGCCACCTCCAGCCACCCTGGCTTGGCCTTGCTGCTGGCCTTGGCACTTGCTGGGGGTGGTGCCTCCCTGCTGTGCCAGCTGAGACATCCCCAAATCCCCTGTGAGCCCGAGCACACCAAGGAATGGTCCTGGCCCTTGGGCACTGGATGGGAGCAGGAGGTGCCGCTGCTTTCAGCCCCCTTGGTGCACGGAACTTTTGGGCTTGGGGGTGCCCAGTGCTCCCCGCTCTGGGGACAGCCCTGATTGCCCAGGGCCACCTCCTGGCATGGTCCAGAGCTTCCTGAGGATGCTCCTCCATTCCACCCCCCACATCCCATCCCTCCTCCCCCAGCTGCTCCTCCTTCCCATCCCACCTCCCGCCGGCAGCCAGGTGGCCCCGCCCGCGTACGAGCCGTGCTGTTTTGGGCGGGGGCCGTGTCCCCCTCTCTGCAGGCAGCCGGGCCAGCATCCAGACCGCCCTGAGGACGCTGCTGGCCGTGCCCTGGCCCTCGCAGCGCGACATCGGCTCCGCGCTCCAGCTGCTGGCCGTGCTGCAGTGGGTGCTCAGCTTCCTGCTGCTGGGTGAGTGAGTAGGGGGCTGCGGGGGATGCCGGGGGGCCACACAGCCGCTCACACCCTGCCCGGCTCCCGCAGGAATCGTCAGCCTCCTGCTCCTCATCTACCTGCTGTTCACCAGCCTCTGGCTCATCCCCGTGCTCTACCTGGCCTGGATCATCTTCGACTGGGACACGCCGGAGAAAGGTGTGCTGGCCGTGTCCCCGCTTCCTCCAGATTTGCAGCAGGATGGGAGAGGGGTCCCCCTTTCAGGTGTCTCCCAGAATTTCGGGAGCACCACATCCCCCCTGCTCCTTCCCTCCGCGCCCCCATCATCAGCATCACGGTGGGAAGGGGGATACAGCGGGTCCGCGGGGAGCGTTTCCCTTGGATCCGGCTGGGCTGGCCTGGGCTGGGCTGGGCGACATCTCCTGCGGCCCCTCCCGGCTTTGCAGGTGGCAGGAGGCTGTCGTGCCTGCGGCGATGGACCGTCTGGAAGCACTTTCGCGATTATTTCCCAGTGAAGGTACGGCCCTGGGACGGGGCGGGACCACCCAAAAGGAGGTGCCACCGTCACGCTCCCGTGACTCCTTTCGTCCCCGCAGCTGGTGAAGACCCACGACCTGTCCCCCAGCCACAACTACATCATCGGCTCGCACCCCCACGGCATCCTCTGCGTCGGCGCCTTCTGCAACTTCATCACGGGCTCCACGGGCTTCGAGGAGCTGTTCCCGGGCATCCGCTCCTTCCTCACCACGCTGGCCGGAAATTTCCGCCTGCCCTTGTTCCGGGAGTACCTGATGAGTGGCGGTGAGCGGTGCCTGCCCTGCCCAGCTCCTGATCCCTCCTGATGGCGCTCCCGGGAAGAGGCAGGGCAGGGATGCTGCTCTGCCTGCGCTGTGCCTGAGCGGCAGCTTCACCTCGCACCTTGCCCACACCCTGCCTGAGCTGCACCTTCACCTTGCTCGCACCCTGCCCGCACCTTGCCCACACCCTGTCGGGACAGCTCCTCCGCCTTGCCCGCTGCTTGTCCACACCCTGCGAGTTCCCTCCGCCCCGAGTGCCCTCACCGCTCCCTGCCCGCACCTTTCCCAGCCGCTGCCCGCAGCAGAGGGAGCCCTTGCACCGTCCCTGCCCTGGTCCCGCCGGGTGCCGTCGCTCGGGGGGACCCTCGGCGGTCCCTGCCGGGTGGCCGGGCGCTGCAATGACACAGCCCCGGTGTCCCGTCCCGCCGCAGGGCTGTTCCCGGTGACCCGCCGCGCCATCGGGTACCTGCTGTCCCAGAAAGGCACCGGCAACGCGGTGGCCATCGTCATCGGCGGCGCGGCCGAGTCGCTGTCCTGCCGGCCCGGCGTCACCACGCTCATCCTCAAGAACCGCAAGGGCTTCGTCCGCATGGCCCTGCGCCACGGGTGGGTCACGGCTGGGCCACCGGCGCTGCCACCCCCGCGGCTCCCGGCGGTGCCCAGCGCCCCGTCACCACCCACCGTGTCCCCTCCCTCCTCAGGGCTTTCCTCGTCCCCTCCTTCTCCTTTGGCGAGAACGACCTCTTCCGCCAGGTGGTCTTTGAGGAGGGCAGCTGGATGAGGAGCATCCAGCGGCGCTTCCAGAAGATGATGGGCTTCGCTCCCTGCCTGTTCTACGGCCGCGGCCTCACCTCCTGCCGCTCCCGCGGCTTCCTGCCCTACGCCAGGCCCATCACCACCGTGGGTGAGCAGCGGGGCTGGGGGGAGAGGGGACACCGCAGAGCGAGCCGCCTCCTGGGTTGTGTCCCCAGCGGGACGAGCGTGCGGCCACCAGGCTGACGCTGTCCCCTGCCGGCAGTGGGGGAGCCGCTGGCCGTGCCCAAGGTGGAGAACCCGAGCCGGGAGCTGGTGGACCGGTACCACGAGCTCTACATCACCGCGCTGCTCAAGCTCTTCAACGAGAACAAGACCAAGTACGGGCTGTCCGAGTCAGACGAGCTGCACATCCTCTGAGCGCCACCAGCACCGGCCCCGTCCTGGCTCATGAGGGCTCTTGCAGGGGGAATTTCAGCCAGCCTGGCATGGGGGACAGGCGGGGGACAGTCCCCACTCTGGCCTGCTGGTCCTCCAAGCTGAGGGGGAGGTGGGAGGAGAGGGGGAAGCGAGGGGAGGATTGGGAAAGGCTCCTCCTTGCAGGGGGTTGGGGGGCTGTGGGTTACACAGCTGTTCCCTGCAAGGGGCTGGAGTGGGGCTGGGGCCAGCCGTGGGCACGGTCCCCCTGGGATAACCAGGTCACCACAAGCTGAGGGAGGGGTCTCATGGGAGGAGGGATTGACATGGGGGTTTTGGGGTGGCATCCTGATGACCAGTGGGATCAGCCTGGGGCACAGCCCACCCTGGGATGGAAGGGGGACACTCCTGGACTTGGGGACCTGCAGGTGCGTCCTGAGCCAGGACCATGTGGCCCCAGATGAGCCTTTCCTGCCATCTCCATACCCAATACAGATTTTGAACCTCCCAATGCCTGTCTGTGTGTGTTCCACAGGTTGGGATTGGCAGCATGGTGGCAGTACCCCTGCACTGCCCATCTGGGTGCCCTTGCCACCCTGTGTGTCCCACCTCCGGCTGGGGCAGTGTCTGGCAGGGCTCTTGCACCACTCAGGTGCAGCCAAGCAGCTCCCAGATGCACCTGAGCCACGTTGGATATAATGGGGGGTGAGGGGGCAGCTCTTACTGGTTTAACTGGGCTCAGGAGGGACGTCTCCTGCTCACCCTGCTCTTGGCTCAGTGGTGAGTGAGGGTCTCTCCGGGTGGGACAGGGATGTGGGGCTGGGATGGGCCATCCCTGGGGCCATCTCCTTCCCCTGGGCAGCTCCTGTGGGACGTGGCTGTGTGTGACTGGTGTGGTGGCTGAGTGTGACACCCCAGTGACACTCTGGGCACTCCTTTCTTAGGCATGTGCTGGAAGGACTTGCAGAGACTGATGGGGACAGGGACTTGCAGGGACTCCTGGGGCTCTTGGAGTGGGGACAGCCCTGTCCCTGTCCCATTCCTGCCAGGCTGGCGTGGGAGAGTCAACAGCACTGATACCAATCTCAGCACACTGCTCTGCGCAGGCACTTGGTCAAACAAAAGGCCTGGGTAAACATTTGAGGAGCAAACACCCATAAAGGGAAATTCCCAAGGACCTTCCTGTCACCACAGGAGCTCCAGCTCATCCCCCCAGACCTGCCCCAGTGGATTTCTCTGGGCTGAGGATGATTGTCTTATCCCTCTTCCTTCTGCTGCAGGGAGAAACAGGCCTGAGTATAGAGAGGGGAAGGGGCTTTATTGGGGGTCATGGGCAGCAAGTGCTCCAGGCCATGTCCTTCCCCCTCTGCCAAGGCCAGCAGTGTGACAGGGACATCTCTGAGAACCCGCCCAGCCTGGGCTCTGTCCCCAGGTTCAGTCTGGTCCCTGCATGTCACCACTGAGTCACCTGGAAGAGCTGTGCCTGCCCAGGGAGGCACCAGTGTCCTTTCTCTGTAGTGATTTGTCAGCCCCATGTGTCCCCAGGAGTGCCAGGGATGGAACACCAGCCTGCTGCCCCAAAAGAGCCTCCTCAGTGTCCTCCCCATTCCTGTGAGTGCCCGGTGGCTCTCCTGCCCTGACCAGCACCAACACCCTCCTCCCACAACACAGGGCAGGGCTGGGACCAACCTGGGGCCTGCAGCCCTCAGCCCTGCAGGGCTGGGCAGGAACAGCTCAGAGCTGGGCACTTGTGAGTGCCCTGAGGGGCTGCAGCTCCTGGAGCCCAGGGCTGAGGCTGCAAACCCCCTCAGCACGCCCCTCCACTGCGTGCAGTCCCGGTCCCTCGGGTGACACTGGCCACGTGGCTGCCGTCCGTGAGGCTGTCTGCAAAGGGTGACACCAGCGCCAGGTCCAGCGTGGGCACGGGCCGGAGGCGCTGGGCGGCCCCACGGCGCAGCCGGCCCCGGTACTTGTCCCCGGCCATGAAGTACAGGATGGGGTCGAGGCAGCTGTTGATGCTGGCCAGCGGCCGCGTGATCTTGTAGCTGAAGTTGATGATGTTGAGGGTCCTGCAGTCGGCCTGGAAGTAGCGGGAGGTGTAGTAGAGGGTGCGGGTGATGTGGAAGGGCACGAAGCAGATGGCGAAGACGGCCAGCACCACGATGATCATCTTGATGGAGCGCCTCTTGTAGGAGGGCATGCGGAGGCCGGGGCTGGAGAAGCTGGGCTTGCAGAGCCGCTTGGCCATCAGGCAGTAGCACAGCACGATGACCAGGAAGGGCACCCCGAAGAGCAGGGCCATGATGGAGGAGCTGTAGTGCACGTAGTGGTCAAACTCCTCGGGCTTGGTGGTGTCGTGGCACAGGGTGGTGTTGCCCTTGGAGCTGGTGGTGACGAAGATGAGGTTGGGGATGAGGCAGATGATGACCACGAGCCAGGCGGCCACGCAGATGATGCGGGCGTGCTTGGTCTTCACCCACTTGAGGGAGCGGATGGGGTGGCAGATGCCCATGTAGCGGTGCACGCTGATGCAGGTGAGGAAGAGGATGCTGCTGTAGAGGTTGGCGTAGAAGAGGAAGCGCACCATCTTGCACAGCCCCGTCCCGAAGGGCCAATTGTTGCGGTCGGCGTAATAATAGACCAGGGTGGGCAGGGACAGGACGTAGAGGGTGTCTGAGAGAGCCAGGTTGACCATGTAGGTGGTGGTGGCATTCCAAGGCCTCATCCTGGAGATGAACATCCACAGGGCCCAGGTGTTGAGGGGCAGCCCCACCACGAAGACGATGCTGTAGGAGACGGGCAGCAGGATGAACTTGAACTCCTCGTTGAAGACACACTTAGCCTCGGGTGCTGCTGTGGTGTTCCCTCCTGGCCAGGGAGCCGGCGTCGGTGTCCACCGGGAAACTGGGAACATCCTCACAGGAGTGGCCATGGGGTGCCAGCCAGACCTAGGGAGCAGTTCATAAAAGCACGATAGTCACTGATCCCGGCCATTGTCAGGCACAAAAGCGTGGAGAGGAGCCAAAGCTGCCAGATTCTCTCCCCCTCCAGGAGCTCCGGCCACTTTGATGGTTCTCTGGTTTTTCTCAACTCGCGCGGGGAGAGCGGGCTCGGCAAAGCCTCCCCTCCGCACTGACACTCGTTAATCAACCATTAATCAACCCATTAATTACCCCTTTGAGTTGGCGGAGGGATGGCCGCGCTGCGCGGAGCCGGGAGCGGGCCGGGGACAGAGCCACCACTCTGGGGACAGAGCCACCGCTCTGGGGACAGAGCCACCACTCCGGGGACAGAGCCACCACTCCGGGGACAGAGCCACCGCTCCGGCCCCACCAGGCACAGCCCCACGGCCGCCGAGCAATGAGACCCTGATGAGCACCAGCAGCCCCCGGCCGGGGCCGGCGCAGCCTCTTGGAAGCTGCCTCAGCCTAATTGGCACCATTGTGACAATGCCGCTGCTCCCGGAGGGCTCTGTGGGAGAAGAAAGGCGGGAGGAGAAGAAAGGCTGGTCTGGGGGAATGTTGTGGCCCGGAGAAATCCTGGGGGGGCTGTTAAAGGAGCCTTTGGGAGAGAGTGTCCCTGGACAGCGAGGAGCCACCGGCGGCCGGGTTTGTCCGTAGGGAAGGGCGAGTTGAGCCCTGTGGAGAGGAGCTGCCGGAGCCAAGTCTCAGCTCAAGACAGACAGGATCCTCTTGGCTGTGCTGGGATCAAAGGCTGGGATCTGTGAATTCCTAGGAAGTCGGCATGAGGACAAGCTGTCAAAGTTCACAGCTCTCTTCTCAAGGGAAAAGGAAGGGTCTGCCACCACCGTGGTGTCCAGCAAAGGGTTGGTGAGGGCTGCCTGGGACTTGATCCCTCCACACCCTCCACCATCCCTGGTGAAATGACTCCTTCAACAGAGGATGGATGCTTGCATGAGTAACCTGGGAGCAGGAATGATGTGCTGCTGGCAGAGATCAGGGTGTAGCCAAACCATGTTTGATTGACAAGATTCCTTTTGTCCAGAGCTCACCCAGGAGATCATGGGCACCGGGACAGGGGAGGACTCGGGGCTCGGGGATGCACTTTAGCTGGAGCTGGTGCTGCAAGGTGGAAGGACACATCTTCTCCAGGCTCCTTCATCCCTTGGCTCCCTCATCATCGCCCTCCTGTTTCCCTTTGCCCTGAGGATGTGCGGGCTTCTCCCAGCAGGAATATCTTTGGGATGTCTCTGTGGGATCATCCCTGCCACACCCTGCCTGGGGAGATACCTGGGGTTGACAGAGATGCTCGTAAATGACTCAGCAGGCAGATGGGACAGCGGGGGCCCCTCCAGCTCTGCTCCTGGGGCTCTGTTTGAGTTGCGGGCTGAGCTCCGGGCCCACATCCAACACCCAGCGGCTCCTGGCCCGCCACAGCTCCAGCCTTTATTGCAGGGATGAGTTCAGAGAGCAACAGGCAGGTCCTGATCAAACATTAACAGTGGGGAGAACTTGGTTTGTTTTCTCAGAACCAGGAGGGGAAAACAGGTGGTAGAAAACCTGGGCTTGCAAGCAAGGTGCCAGTGGTGGTCCTGACCTGGCAGCCACATGTCCCCAAGCTGCTGAGGACATGAGGGACCAGGAGATTTAGTTTCCTTTTCCAGCCTCTGAGTGCAAGGTAACACAAAGCTTTGAGCCTGACCAGAGCAGAGCTGCTGCAGGATCAGTGTTCGTGACACAGGTCACCAACAAATTCAGATATGGAGAAGACAGTACATAAAAGTTAATAATCAAGTGTGAAAAATGCATGAGGAAAAATCCTGAGCAGCTGTGGACTGCTGGACTGCTCAGAGGAGAGCACAGGCACCCGGCTTCTGGCAGCTGACACAGCCTGAGCACAGTCAGCAGCGGGATTTAACCATTCCCAAGCACATTCCTTTGAGGATAACTACCGAAATATAGAAATGCAGAAGAAGATGACATTTGTCAAGTTATATCTTAACAAGTTTCTTGCTTCCTTATCTTAGTCACAACCAAAATCAGTGATTGAAATTAATGAATCACATCGGTCTAGCCCAAGGACACATCACCACCAGCCCCATTCCTACTTCTTGCTGACATTCCTAGCAAAACTATCCTTGGCCATGGGCTTTTGAGGAGAGATCGAGGTGTGAGCCAAGAGTTGGGACTGATTGTTGGAGCACGAAGATGGAAGGTGCTGCAGGAAAAGGACTTGGAGCAGGGAGATGGAAGGTGCTGCAGGAAAAGGAATTGGAGGAGGGAGATGGAAGGTGCTGCAGGAAGAGGTGATGCTCTTGTTCTGCCCATTTTGTGGATGTACAAGGAACGCTGCAGAACCCCTTGTCCATGGCAGGCACATCCCCCAGGGATGGTGTCATTGGAGTGGTTTTCCCCAGGAAGCAGCAAGGGGGGTCCTGGAAAAGGCAGCAATGGCCATGGGCCAGTGGGAAGGGGCAGGGGCCAGCCATGTGACACACGTTGGGGACACACGATGCCCTTGGCCACAGGATTGGCAGATTGTCCCTGGCTCCTGGTCCTGCAGATGTTCCCAGCCAGAGCTGTTCTTTGGCCCCGCTGGCAGCACCAGTCCTGGTGGGATCTGAGGGCTCCCCCAGCCCTGGGGATTCATGGAGGCGTTGGAAAGGCTCCAGCAAAATGGAGGAGTGGGACAACACCAGAGCAGAATCTGCCCTGGAGCCAAAGTCCTGCTGGTGGGACAGGATGGGAATGGTGGTGCTGGGGACCATGGAGCAGCAGCAGGAGCTCAGAGAGGGGAGGTGAGAGCGGGTTTTGGAGCGGCTGCCAAGGGATGGGTGAGCCTGGGACCGGCTGCTGCTGGAACATGGGAAAAGCAGGGCTTTTCTCCTCGCCTAAGCCCTTGGAAATTGCAAAACAAGGAGAAATTATTCAAAACATCCTGCAGAAGGACCCTTGTCCCTAATCGCCACGTGGTTGGTGCAGCCAAAGCCCCGGCACAAGGGGATGTGACCTAATTCCAATCCTTCCCCTCGCCTGGAAGAGCAGCCAAGGCACGCTCTGCCGGGACACCTCCCCAGGGGCGCCAGCAGGGCCGGGCGTTTCCCTCGCTGTCCACCCCATCCCCTGGCCCGAGGTGACCCTGGCAGCGTGGGGGTGAGGGTTCCCTTCCAGCCTTGCTGGGCTGGCCCTCCCCACCTCGCTGGGAGCAGGCAGGAGCCCACGGTGTCAGGCTGAGCCACCAGGGCAGCTTCAACCCATGATGAGACAGAGATCTGGGGGATGGAGAGGAGGATGAAGGAGAGGAGGGGGACACATTGAGATGGATGAAGGCCCTCAGTGACAGAGGAAAGAGGTGTCATGTTAGAGAGGAGGAGGTACAGAGGGATTTGGGGGAACTGGCTGACCCCCAGCCTGCACCCACCCAGCCCTGCAGATCCCATCTCTGTCCCTCGCCCCAGAGCCCAGCTGGGACCTCGTGACCACGGCAGGGCTGTCCCTCCCGGCTGTCACCGAACAGGGGCTGTCCCTCCCGGCTGTCACCGAACAGGGGCTGTCCCGGCTCACCTGCAGACCTGGGCGGCTCTCAGGAGTGGGGCCCCCACGGGGACAGCCTGTTCCCCTCGCGGGACGGGGCCATGCCGGGGGGCTGCGGGTGGCTCTGGCCGTGCCCGGCCGTGCCGAGTGTGCCCGCTCCCGCTTCCCGCGGCCGGGAGCAAAGTGCCCAGGGAAGGCAGGGCTGGAGGCGGGCAAAGGCGGAGGCAGGAGCTGCCGCAGGGCTCAGCCCCGCTGCGCTCCCATCCCTCTGTTGCCCTCGCAGGCTTTGGGCCACCTGCAGCCCCCGGACATGGGGCATGGTGGCCTCTCCCATGCTGCCGCAGCCCTTTCCTCAGGAAAGGAAAAGGCTCCTCCACCACAAGAGCACAGCCCCTCATCCATGGGCACCGTGTCCCCCCGCCCGTGGTGACCACATCCCTCCACCCACGGGGACCGTGGTCACTCAAGCACAAGGTCCATAGTCCCTCACCCACGGGCTGTGTCCCTCTGCCCGCGGTGACCGCGGCCCCTCTCTCATGGAGACCACAGTCCCTCAGCCACGAGGGTCGCAGCCGCCATCCCTGGGGCCCCTCGCCCGCCCCAGGCCAGCCCCGCCGCCCCCGGGCTCCCGCAGTGCCCGCGGCGCTGTTCGCTGGCCCCCAGCCCTGCGGCCGATCCTGGGGACAAAGGCGGCCACTGCCACCTTGAGGCCAGCCCGGGCATCGTGTCCCCAAACCGGGGCCACCGCGCGTGTGGCGCAGCCAGGACACGGCGGATCGGCGTGTCCCTGTGTTTTTGAGGGGGTGCCCCTCTCCCTGTGCCGGGCAGAGTAGAGCGAAGGGTCAAGGGCTGTGACACCCGTCAGCTTTGCCATGGGCAAGGGCAGCCTCGAGGGCTGGGATGTGCAGGGTTCCCATGGGATGCAGAGAGCTGTGGGGCAATGCTTTGGCGTTTTCCCCCGCCTGGCTCGGCACTTCTTCTGTTTGCCTTTTCGCAGAAGCAGTGTGCAAACACACACCCAGTCCCGGACGCTTTATTCTCGAGAGCGAGAGCAAAGGGAAGCAGCGCAGCGGCCTGGGGAGCTGTGCTGGAGGGAAATTCCTCGGGGAGCACTGAGCAGGGCTGGGCAGGAGCTCGCAGCCCCGAGGGCAGCAGGGTGCGCAGGGCACAGCGGTCGCTACATCCTGGCAGGCTGCAGGTCGGCGGGAGGAGCAGGCTGAGCGTCCAGGTCCACGGCACCGAGCGCTCCCCGCTTCCCGAGCGGCCTCGGCGCCTCCCGGCAGGGCCGCGGCGGCTCCAGGGCGCGCTGGCTCTGGCGCGGTGCGAGCTCCTGCCTGTCCCCCCTGCCCTGCGGGGTCACAGCGTCCGGCTGGCTCAGGTGAGTGGCCGCATACAGCGAGCAGTCGCCCAGCCCCAGCGCGTCCCGCGTCAGGACGGCCGATTTGGGTCTCTTGTGGTGGCCAGCTCTGGGGGAGCTCAGGGGATGCCCAGGCGACGGGCTCAGTGGCCCGCAGCGGGGCCGGCCGCACCACGGCTCCTCCTCTGAGGATAACGGGAGCCGCGCTCCAGCGGGGCTCCGGCAGCGCGGGCCCCCGGCCGGGCCCTCTCCCTCTTTCCTGGGGGCTTCTGCGGGGGCCGGGAGCCACGCGTTGGGCACCCCCTCGAAGATGAAGTAGGCAGGGTTGGTGTAGCCGGTGGCCGGCTCCGGGAGGCTGCGGGGGCGGCTCCTGCGAAGCGCAGAGGGGGAAAGGGCTCAGCATCCCCCGGTCTGGGGCTGCGGCACGGCCGAGCGCACCCCGGGTACCTGAGGCGCTGCGGGGCTGGCTTGGGGCACGTCGGGGGATCTGCCGCCGGCTCAGCATCCTCCTCCTCAAAGCTGATCCACTCTGCAAAGGCAGCGAGGTCTGGCCTCACCCCACGGCCCGGGGCCAGAGGGAAACGTGGCCCAGGATGTCCCCGAGCCCAGGGCAGCGGGAGGGGGCTGCGTGCGGCCGCCGTTACCGTAGAGCCGCTCGCGGGTGCCGCTGCGGCCCCGGGGGACCCGGACCCGCATCCAGCCGCGCACGGAGCCCGTCTCCTCGCCGCGGTGGAACAGGAACGTCTCGAACTGCTGGGCCGTGGTGCCGATCGCTGACCTCAGGGCCAGGCAGCACTCGCCTGCGGGCACAGCGTCAGTCCCCGGGGCTCGGGGGACACGGGAGCCCCCCGTGAGCAGCAGCACCCGCAGCAGGGTGGGTGCCAGGATCCCACTGCCTCCAGCAGGCTGTAAGCTGGGGGGGCTGTGCTTGGCACCCCCCCTGCCACCATGGTGGCCCCAGTGTCACCATCCCCAGGTACCGTAGGACTCGCAGCTCTCCACGGCCTTGATGCTGAGGAGCAGGTGCTGGTCCCCCAGGTACTCCAGGTCGGGCAGGATGGGGTTCAGCTGTGCACAGAGAGGAGAGGCTTGGGGGGGTTGGTGGGGGGCACAGAGAGGCACTGTCCTGGGTGTTGGTGACAGCTGCAGCTCCCCTTGGGGCTCAGGGCACAGAGCCAGAGGCAGGGATGGGGATGAGGATGCACACCACAGGCAGATGCTTGGAGGACCAGCCCAGCTTGAGGAACCCAGGGATGTCACAGTTCTGGAAGGTGTTCTCCCCGCTCCGCTGCACCTCTGGGGGGGACAGAGGGGCACACAGCTCCAGCCAGGCAAGGTCACCCCCAGAGCCACGCCCAGCACCCCAGGCACCCCCTCACCCTCCAGGCAGTAGGAGTGGAACTCGATGTAGCACTTGCTGCGGCTCGCGGTTTTCAGGATCACCTCGATGCTCTCCCACTCGATGCAGGCCAGCGCCTCCGGGCCAGAGCCAGGAGCTGCAGGCAGGTCCTGGCAGGTCAGGGTGTGCCAGGGCTCACCCCAAACCCAGCCTGAGGGGTGACAGACCCCGGCCCTTACCCTCCTTGGGCACAAACTGCGACGTCACTCCCACCTCAAAGGTGGCAAAGACAGGCGAGTGGTCGCTGGTCACGATGTCATCAGTGCAGCCTGGATGGCAGGAGGGGCAGCTTGGGGACAGTCCCAGAGCCCTGGGGTCCTGGGCAGCACTGGCCACCGCTGGCTGCTGTGTCCCCAGGGTCTCACTCACCGTAGGAGTTACAGACCACGTGGGTCTCCGGGTGTGACTTCCACAGGATGCGGTCACACCACGAGGGGACATTGATCCTCATCTACAAAGAGAGAAGGCAGCTGGTCCAGCAGCCTCTCAGGTCTTGGTCCCCCTGCCCAGAAGACCACCCCAAAAAGTGAGTTCCCTCCTGCCCAGACCCTGTTTTGGTAGGGAACAGGCTGATGGAGCTGTGGGGACTGAGCATCACCACGCAGCCCCCTCAGCACCCTGCTGTCCCTGTCCCCAGAGATGTCCTGCCTCAGGGAGGCCTCTGGAACTCACCCCTGTGGGCTTGGACTTCTGCCACACGTAGGTGTCCCGGGTGCCCCGCTCGTACCGGTACGTGGGAGGGAAGGAGATGTCACCCTCACCTGCAATCAGGACACGCAGGTGGCATGGGGGCTGTGGTCCCTGCCTGTCCCCATGGGTGTCATGGTCCCCACAGCAGGCTCACAGCCATGGCTGGCACCCCTGGCCCAGTGCACACCAAGGTCCCCCAGGCTCTCAGCACCTCGTGAGGGCTGTGCCAGGAGAGGGGACCTTGAGAGCTGGGGGTGACACAGGGAGGGCTGTGGGGACCCTGGTGGCACCGTCTCAGCAGGAGGAGCAGCGCCCCTGTCCCCACACTCACTGAACCTCAGGAACACCTTGTTCTTCTCCCGCTCCAGGCTGAGCTGGTCAACAGCCAGGAGGGCTTGAAACTCTTTCTTGACGATGTGGCTGAGGATGTCCTGTGCCAGGGAAGGGACAGTGACCCCCGGGCTCCTGTCCCCCTGCTGTCCCCAGCCTGGCACCGCAGGGTCCCACCTGCACGTCCATGTCCAGGCGGTAGTTGAGGTCCCCGAACCAGAAGAGGTGGGTGAAGCGCAGGGTGAGGTCGAAGCCCCCCAGACGTCTGTCCCCCAGGGCCAGGGAGTGCAGGATGTCACTGTAGTTCTGGTTACGCCTGCAGGGGGACAGCAGCACCGCATGAGCCACCCCGGGGACACCTCACTCTCATTCTGTTCCTGCCAGCTGAGGACAGGGGCAGCCCCACAGCTCCTCAGGGTTCCTCCAGCCCCCTGAGACACCCACCTGCCCCGTGGTGGCCCCATTCTCCCCATCCCTGCATCACCTGTGGGTCTTCTCGCTGCCAGAGGCCAGGTGGCAATTGACGAAGCCAAATGAGGTCCCATTGAAAAGGAAGGAGACGCCCACAGCTCCCTTGTTCCCTGCAGGGATGTGCCACCACTGAGCTCTGGGAGAGCCCAGGGGTCCTGTGTTGGCCCTCAGGCTGTCCCCTCCCTCGGGGTCATCTCCAGCCCCATCCCCTCCCTACCCAGCGTGTTGGCAATGCCGGTTTTCACGCTGGAGGTGTGGACGTGGCTGATGCGCCGCTGGTGCTCCGGCTTCACCAGCACCACGATCTTGATGCTCCACAGGCACTGCAGGGCCACCTGTGGTGGGACAGGAGGTCAGTCCGCCTGCCCCCCACCCTGCCCCACGGCCAGGAGGGTGGGGCTGCACACACAGGTAGGTCAGCGTGACCCTGGCTCCTGGGGACAGCACTCGTGGGGACTATGGGGCATAGGATGTTCCCTGGGCTGATTTGGGTTGGGGGAGGACCTGGGGGTCGGGGTGGGAGCTGTGGGGTGATGGCTGCTGGTACCCAGCCCCCCAGGGCTGGCTGTGCCTGCTGTTACCACTCGGTAGTCGATGGCCATGAGGCTCTTGAGGGAGGCGCAGAGGAACTCGACCCACTCGCGGTCGCCCAGGGAGTTCTCCTGGGTGCCGATCACGTACAGGTCGTGGGGGATGCAGGCTGTGGTCTCGTCCTGTGTGCGCCCCAAGCCCCTCGAGGTCAGCCAGGAGGCCAGGGAGCGGGGTGGGGGCGTGCTGCCTGCGGGCAGGGACACGTGTCACACAGAGGGGACGTGCCAGCACCCCGAGCTCCTCTCCAGCACAGCCCTGCCCGTCTCCAGGAGCTGCCTGCCAGCCCCGTGGATCAGCCGTGTGCATCCCAGGCTGCTGCTGGGATTTCCAGCCCAAAACCTTCATGGTATCCCTGTTCCTCTCTCTCCCCAGCACCCTCCACGTGAGTGGATTGCCACAGGACAGACAAAGCCCGTGGCAGCCAGATTGGTTCTTCTCCAGCCTCCTCCTCAAACTGAGAACCAGCTCGGACCTGAGACACCTCCCAAAACCCAGCCAGGCTCACAGAGAGCCACAACAACCTCCCAGGACAAGGCCACCTTCTCCAGGTCCCTTACCCATGTTCCACGTCCCGACATACACCGAGATGATCTCAGGCTCGTCCAGGTTGGAATGCTGGATCCTCATCAGCTGCAGCAGCTGGCAAAAAGCCTCTCGCTTCTGCAGGATGGCGAGGGTGTCTTAGAGACACGGGGGGCACAGCACCCCAGGATCAGGGGGACATCACCCCCAGGTGTAGGAGCCAGCTTGCAGAGGTGGTCACAGTCCCGAGACCACTGATTTGCTGCTTCCCACATTCCCAAGGGCTCCATATTCCCCCAGAACACTCTGTGGGCATGGCTGGTGCCACTCACCCGGGCGTTGGGGAAGATGAAATCCCTGCTCAGGCTCTTCTGGTTCTCACGGGCACACACCAGCCTCACCTTGCTCTGCACACTCTGGTACTTGATCAGCTGCAGGACTGAATGATGGTGGTCAGGGGGCCATGGTGGCCCCCACTGCCCACCACAAGGGGTGTGACAGGCCGTGTGGCCCATCCCCGTGGCATCAGGCCTATGGCAGGGAACCCCACAGCCCCAAAGAATGCCAGGGGCAGCCATCAGGAGTGCAGCAGCCCCTTACTTTTATCCTGTGGGATCACCTCCTCCGGGGAGCCGCTGCCCCGCTTGGTGACTGTCACTGTCCCCGACTCCACGTCCACCGTCAGGGCCGCACGCTGGGACTTGCCCACCTTCACCTGCGCGTGGGGATGTGGCTCTGGAGTTGCCCCCACACCTGCCCTGCCCAGCAGTGACACTGGGGTCCCTCCGTGTCCCCAGCCTCACCTCGAAGTTCTGCACAGCCAGGGGTCTGGCAGCTGGCAGGGGGGCCATGGCCACGCTGGGCAGGGCCAGGTTGTGCCTTGTCACCGTCTCCTGCAGCGACTTCAGCACCTGCCAGAGGGACAGGCAGTGTGCTGTGGGCACTGGGACAGCTGGGAGCCCTCTTGTGCCAGCAGAGTTTGGGGTGGCAGAGGGGTTAATTAGCTGTGCCTCCCCCTGCACCGTGACTGGGGTCAGGCACCTTCTTCTCCAGCGAAGAGAGGAGGTGGTTGACAGTGGAGATCTTGTTGAGGAGCAGCTCCAGGTCTGGGTCGCTGCCCAGGAAACCCTGAAGGGGAGGAGAGATGGTTTTGGCGCAGCACGGCGGCAGTGGACTGGTGGATTCCTCGCCGCTGGTCTGGGCTGCTCCACAAGGTGTGGAGGTCCCTGGGGGCTGTAGGGGCACTCACCTGCTCCCTGGCCGGGCTGCGAGGGGACACAGGGGGGTCGAACACCCTGGCCAGGGTCTCCAGACCCGCCAGCGTGAAGTCGATCTCACTGCGGGGGAGGAGAGGAGGGGCGGTGTGGGCGTTTCCCGTGCCTTGACGCGACAACCAGGCTCCGAAAGGGGACGGGGAGCAGGCGGGTGGCCCCGGGCGGTGGCTCCGCTCCAGCCCCGCCGTCCCCAGGCTGCTCTGACCTGTGCAGCGCCCGGCAGGCGGTGGCGAGCGCGGTGCTGAGGTGCCGCAGCTGCGGGTGCCCGTGGCACAGAGCCTCCAGGTCGTGCACGTGGTGGGTCAGGTACTCGGCCATGAAGCCCGTGAAGTCACTGGCCGGGCTGGGAGAGGGGTGGACATGAAGCTCCCCTCTGGGCACGCCCATCCCACGGCCCGGGGCGGGCAGGGCTGCGTTACCTGCTGCGGAGCTGCTCCTGCAGCCTCTGGTGCAGCTGCTGCGGGATGTGGCTCCGGCTGGAGGGGGCAGCGCCGGGACACGGCACCGTGTGCCCCCAGCCCCGGGCATCCTCCCCGTCTGCGGGCAGAGTCAGCAGCTCAGCGGAACCCTCCCCTGCCGCTGCCAGCCCGGCACAGCCCCCGGCCCCGTCCCCGGCTCACCCGAGTCCTCCTCGGGCCGCGGCCGGGGCACGGCGTGCAGCAGCGGGGTCACCAGCCCGTTGTTGGGGTGCTGGTAGGCACCGATCAGCTCGGGGAGGGTGCGGAAACACTTGGCTTGGATGCCCTGGATGGTCTGGGGAGGCAGAGAGGGGGAAGCACCATCACATCCCCTCCTCTGCCAGGGCAGCCCCAGCGGGCTGGGTCCGGTGGGTCTGTCCCTCAAAATGTGCCCGTGCTAAGCTGGAAGGGCCAGCGGGACACCGGAGCCGCGCGGGGAGGAGCATGGAGACATCAGCCTCCTCCAGCAGGCAGGGATGCTCCCTGCGGGCACCCAGGATGCTCTTTTTGGGGGGCAGAAAGGGCAGCTGCAGAGAGCTGGGTACCAGGAGAAACCCTGAGGGGACATGGAAGCGAGGGCCAGACAGACCCCGCGTGGGGACAGGCACCAGGGGCTGGCTCTGCGTGGCCATGCTGTGACAGGGCGTGCGGCAGGAAGGGACAGTGTCGGGATGCTGTGCAGAGGCAGCTCCTCCCGAGCTGGAGAGGCTGCAAAGCGCCCGCATCCTGCAGCTCGTGCAGAAAACAAACCACAGGCTGATGCCACCTCGCCGGGGAGGGGGACGAGCACCCCGAGCCCTGCACAGCTGCATCCTGCCCACGCCCAGGCCGGGGGATGCACCCACCTGCACGGAGAGCAGCCCCTCCTCATCGGGAAGGATGCGGTAGGTGTAGACGTGCCTCTGGAACCTGGAGAGAGCAGGTGAGGGCCCCGTTCTGCTGCCCTTGGCAGCGCTGGGGGCCCAGCCCTGAGACAAACACCCTGTCCCCTCTGCAGGGAGAGGAGCTGAGCCAGCATTTCTAGAAATAAATCATCACCCCCAGCTCGGAGTGTGCGGGAGGATGTGCAGTGCACCCCCTGCTCCCAAAGAGCTCGGGACAGCCGTGACTCCCCCAGCACTCACTGGGCTGCCCACAGAGCCTTTGCCATGCTGCCTGTGGGGCCAGTGCCCATCCCTGCCCTTGCCACCATCCTGGAGTCTGGCTCGTGCCCCACACCCCCAGAGCCCAGATTTGCAGTTTGTCCCACACAAAGAGCCAGGGCAGTGAAGGAAAGGGGGTGCATCCTGCCAAACCTGCCCGCACAGACATGTGACAAGCAGGCAGGAAGGGTGCAGGGCAGGAAGGGTGCAGGGCAGGAAGGGTGCAGAGCAGGAAGGGTTCAGGCAGCAGCGCTCTCAGGGTCTGCACACCTGGTTCCAGGTGTGCAGATGGCGAGAGGCCCCATCTTGGGGGCTGTAGCCCCAAATCCCCAGCACGGGAGATGCTCACAGGCCAGCAGCAGCCCCAAACAGCTCAGTGTGCCCCGGATTTGGGGTTACCCATTCAGCAGCCGTGGTGCTGGGCACGGCTGTGGGCCCAGCCCTCATCCTGCTCCCAACCCGGGGATCACCCAAAACCCCGGTGCCAGGGAGCTGCCACCCCGCCCACATCCCCGCAGCTCTTCCATGGGGTTTTGGCGGTGCCTGGAGCACGGAGAGGCACAGAGGGAGGCAGGCAAGGGACAGAGGCACAGAAGCCGCAGGCAGAGGCGGGGCAGGGACTCACAGGAGGCACAGGGCATATGCCCCCTTCACCGACTCGCTGTCCCGCACCAGGAAGGAGCCGTCCCGCCCAGCCTTGGCCAGCAGCTCCTCGGCCACCACCTGGCTGATGTCGCGGTGGTACCAGCGCGCTGCCGCCATCCTGCCGAGCCGTGTCCCCGTCCCGGCGCCACATCCAGCTCAGCAGGGGCCGCTGGCACTCACGGGGGCTGCCGGGCCGGGTGAAGGAGGGGGTGGCGTGGGGGCTCCCGGTACCCGAGCGTGGTGCTGGCCGCAGGTCCCGGAGGGTGTCAGGGAGCCACCGAGGTGATGCTCACGGGGACAGGCTGCCCTGCGGCCGGGCAGCGTGGCGGGAGCACCCTGGGGGCAGCTGGGGGAGGCTGGGGGTCCGGATGATCCTCATCACGGGGGCTCCAGCCTGCAGGGAGCACGGGGGCAGATCAGCGAGCGCATCTCTGCTGGTGGCAGGTCACAGGAAAAGCGGCCCTGGGCCACCATCCTGCCGCGGTGCGCGGCGAGGACAGGCCATGCTGGTGGCACGCAGGGCTCCCACCCCACCCGACACACTCACCGTCCCTCTCAGACGCCGTGCGGGGCTCCCGTGGCTCCTGCGGGGTGCTGCGGGCAGCGAGCTGAGCTTTTGGGGTTCAGCCGAGCGGGAGCGGGGCCGTGATGCTGCTGGGCCGCCCCGGCGGCTCACATCGGCCCCGGGGTCCCGCGGTGCCGCCCGCGATGCCCTCGGTGCCCGCCCCACGGGTCGCTCCCCCCGCCCGGGGCTGCTCGCTCGGCACTGCGGCGGCCGCGCTCTTCCTCCTGCGGAGCGCCCCGCTCGCCCCGGCCCCAGAGCGGCCTCCTCGCTCCTCCTCCAGCCCCGCTACCGGGGCCCGGCCCGGCGGGGACAGCGGGGACAGCCCCGCGGCGTGCCCTGCCTCCGCCTGCTCCCCGCACATCCTCCCCGGGATGAGGGATGGGCAGAACGCTGGGAAAAGGCACTGCCAGCGATGCAGGATGGCAGAAAGGCCCTGAAATATGTTTGGGGCGGCGGGCAGGGCTTGAGCTGCCCGCTGCTGGGGACCCGCTGCCCTCCTTGGGGCCGAGAGAGACGGGGCTGCGGGCACCGGGCACCCCCAGCGGCACTCGTGTCACCACACCTGTGCGTGCCCTGCCTGCAGGGAGGGAATTTGGGTGCAGGGGCTCCCCTCCCGGGAAGGGGTCAGGAAGGAGGGAGACTTTTCCCGGCAGGACAGGTTCGGACAGCGCTGCAGGTCCCCCAGAGGTTTTACTCCTCGTGGCCGGGAGCGAGCAGGCCCACACGCGTGTGGTGGCTCGAGATGCCAGGGTGATTAACAGCAATTAATTACAGATGAGCAGCAGCCACCGTCTGCTGTCCAAGTGCCTGGCGGCTCCAGAGAGGCTCAGGAGATAGATGGAGAAGCAGATTCCTGCTGGAGGAGGATGAGGATAAGGATGAGGATGGAGCGCTGTGCCAAGCCCCGCTCCTGACTGTTCCTCACCCTTGGCATCGCTGCACATCCCTGCAGCGCTAAGGGACTGTTCCCCCCACCTCCTGCCCTCCAGCACAGATGTGCCAAAACCCCCTGTGAGGCTTCCTCCTGGCTTCCCAGCCTCGAGAGGAACCTGTGGCCAGGCCAGTGAGAAGCTGGGCCCCTCGGTTTATTTTGGGCTGGTGTTCTGGTCACACAGCAGCGGGTGCAACTCTGCCCAGCCCCCGCCGTGGGGACACACAGAGGTGGCAGGTTTGTGTGGGGCTGGACACAGCCATCCTGCTGGACCCCAGTCCCAGCAGCGCTGCTCCATCCTGTTACTTAACAGCACGGCAGTAATTCCTGGCAGGCGTGGAGGTGCCTGTCTCCTGATTAATGCCATCCACGCCGCTTAATCCGGATCAGGGGAGAAAGCCCAGGAGCTCTGAAGGGCTTTGGGAAATCAGCAGTGCCTGCTGTGAGTGTTTATGTAAGGTGGCCGTGGTGTGCAGCGCCAGAGGCGGAGCTGGCACCGAGCCAGAGGCACCTGGGCACAGGTGAGGTTGGGAAGGCAATGTGGGCTCACCAGGGCCAGGCTGATGGGGGCTCTGGCTGCACCAAGGCTCCCTCCAGAGCCTGTGGGTGCAGGAGGCCCCGTGGCCCTTTCCTGGGAAGGCAGGACACTCCATTGGGACAGAGGGATGAAGCCACCACAATCCACCAGCCCCACACCTGCTGGTGTCCTGCCCTCGGGAAGTGGCTGAGCTGTGCTTCACACAATGCATGTACCTGGAGGGATGGTGGGATGAGGAGATGAGAGGAACCTCTGGTCATTCATTGCACAAGAAGAAGCCTCTTTCATTTCCCTGTTTTGAACTCTGCTTCCTTCCCCAGCACTTGGTTTGGAGCACAAGGAGAGCGTGGGAAGGGATGTGGGCTCTGTCCATCTCCCCACTGTTTTGGGGAGGGGGATTATCTGCTCCCCAGGTTGGGCAAGGCTGAATCCACCCAGCTGAGATAAGGCTGAGCTGAAGGGACCCAAGATGAGCCCTGCTCTCCACCTCACCACACTGTGCAGACCCTGCAGAGCCAGTGAGTGGCCCTGGTCACAGGACTTTCATTAAGAGAGTAATGAAGAGCCACAAACAAAGCACAGGATTAGGTGCCCCAGGCACAGTGCTGGGGGCCCTGGCCACACTGAGGGTGTCCAAGTGGGGCTGCCTCCTCCTCCTCCTCTTTCACCTGCCAGTGTGAAGGTCACAGTTCACGTGTCCCCCTGACTGTGGCAGAAATAGCGCCCGTTAATCTGGAACCTAAGCAGCTCTCCTGTGTGCAATTAAAGAGATCACAAGTCTCGGCCCCAGGGAACGTGTGCTGGCAGCTAAAGCCCTGGCAGTGGGGCTGCTGGGCATGGCATGGCATGGCATGGCATGGCATGGCATGGCATGGCATGGCATGGCAGCTCCTGGTGGCCCTGGGGGAAGAGGTTAGCTGAGTTTGGGAGGAGTTGGTACCCAGGTGATAAATGGTGTTGAGCTGATGCAGGGGCCTGGGAGGAGGCACAGCTCCTACAGGGGTATCCTAATCTCAGTGCTCAGCTCTGGGGGTTGAGCCAGAGCAAAGAGCAGCCCCAAAGGAAGGGCTTGAGTGGTGCTGGAGGTGAGGAGGGTGAGTGGGGCATTGCTGGAGCAGTTTGTAGCTGCCCTGGGCTGTCCTTGTGCCCCATCCTTAGAGCCATTCCCACAGGAGGTATCCCACACAACAGCTGTGGCTGGGACAGGGTTGCAGTGGGAATTCTGCTTGCCTAGCAGCCATAAGGTTGAGCCACTTTGGGCTTTCCACAGTCTCCTCTTTGCTGCAGCAAACCTGGAGCTAATGATGCACTAATTGAGTCAGGCAAGGCCAGTCTGGAGTTATGAAATGATGCTGGGCTGGGCAGGCTGTGCTGGGGACAGTGGCAGCTCTGTGTCCCACCCACCAGGGGTGGCTGGTCCTTCCCTCTGGGTTCAGGGAGGGTGAATTCTGCCTCCACCCCATCCTCCTGTACGGCAGTGTCCCCATGGGGAGGGTGTCCTCTGTGCCCTGGGCCATGGCAGGTCACCTCTAGGTGAGCAACCTCATGGGCACCTTGGCCATGCAGGAAGCTGCTTGTGCCCCCATCCTTGTTACCCAGTCAGGAAGGGGAGGGAGAGCTCCAGGCTGGTCCCTCCTCTGCCACCTCCATCCAACCCCATGCCCAGACCCATCCCATCTCCCCTTGCCATGGGAGCAGCTGCAGAGAGCCCCTGTGGGAATCCACACTCCTTCCCACCGGGAGCAGAGCTTCCACCTCAATTACCATCACCTTGCTCCTAAGCCCTCTTTGCCAATCCTTCTAAGCTGCTTTCCCAGGGCTCCAGCAAGAGATTGTATTTATAGCCCACTCTTACTCATGCAGCGTCTCCCCAATTAATCAACTAATAGGATTCTTCCCTCAAGTCCCTCTCCTGGAGCACTCACAGACACACAACCCCCCCCAGCCCCAGCCAAGGCTGAGTGGGCGAGATCAGATGCCAGGGGAGGGACAGCCAGGGGGGATATAAGAACCTGCAGCACTGGGAGCAGCCTGTAGTGACTGGGTGGCACTGGGAGCTGCTGGGAGAGCAAGAGGAGAGCGTCTGTCTGTCTGTCCAGCTGCCGGGTGAGTGCTGCCTGCTCTGCTGCCTGGGCCCTGCCACGGCTCTGGGATTCTGAGGGTTGGGGAAAACAGGGCAAGGACACTGGTGCTGGGTTGTGGCTGCAAGGAGGGTGGTTGACAGCTGAAAAATGGGGAAAATGTGGACACAAAGGATTCCAGTGTGGCCAAAGGACATGGTGGAGGGGTTGGGCAGTGGTGTGGGACAGCTGAGCCAAACAAGGGAAGGTCTGAGTTCCCTCTTTGGGGCTTGGGAGATGCAGAGCAGGAGTTCAGCTCTTCTCCCCTCCACCTTTCATTGCCTCATCTCCAATTCCTGGGGTCTGGAGGGAGCCAAACTCTGCTCCCACTCCCTTTGCACCTTCTCATCCTGCGAGAATTCCCAAACTTCACATCCCGCAGCGCCAAAGGACGTCAAAGATCCTGAGCTTGGGACTAATCTCTTGTCTTCCTGTGGAGAATAGACTAATCCCCTCACTCCCAGGGCCATTTCTTCTCTCTCACCGGCTTCCCTGAGGCTGTGTTCAGAGGCAACACTGTCCACGTGCCCCTGGGGCTTAAAATCCTGCCTGGGCTTAAGCTGTGCTCATGTCAGAGCTGCCTATCCCTAAGAGGCTGAGCTCATCCCATTTAATATCCTGGAGAATCAGCTGGTGATCAGTGGGATCTTTACAGGCTCCTCCTGGACACAGGCTGGAGCCAGCAGAGCCTGGGCAGGGCTGGGCAGCTCCAGCCCCACTCCCAGAATAAAGGGTTGGGAATCAGGAGGGATCCTGTGCCCTGACACCCCTCTTTCCATGGCAGCTGAGCTTCCCTTGACCTTTCTCCCTGGGTTTTCCTCACTTTCCTGTGAGTGACAGGACAAAACAAGCCCATTCCTACCACTGAGCCATGACAGCCAATTTCCAGGAAAAGCTACTAAAATTGAGACTCTGTAAGGCCTTTTGTTCGTTTTCTTGCCTTTCCCAGTCTTGAATCTGCTCCGTTAGGAATCACCCCTGTGCTTCCTCTTGTCTGGAGCAACCCTCTCTCACTTCCTCACCTTTTTGGCTGGGAACAAGGAGCTGGCTCAGCTCCCATGTGCTGCCCCAAAGCCAAACCTGGAGCTCCCAAGCTCTGCAAAGGTGGCAGTGCCCTATCCAGAGGGCTCTGCAGTTTGTTGGGATGTGCAGGATGTTGGATGGTGGCCGTGGCTGGAGTTTTCTCTTCCCCAGCACCTCATCCAGTGCTTTCCCTGTTTCTCCCCACAGATTTCCACGTGGACGTTCCTGCACTGAGCTAAAATGGCAGATGGATCAAAGTAAGTATCTTTATTGATTTATTTATCTGGAATTGGGATGGAGCAGGGCAGGAGGAGGGGGAAAGAGAAACCCCAGCTCAGCCCAGCTGCTTCTCCCAGGGGCTGGAATGTGAGCTCCCATGGAGCTGCCGCGGAGCTCTGTGTTGGTCTTTCTCACTTGTCCTTAAGACACAGAATCCCCCCACTCCTCCATGGTCACCCTGAGCTCAGGAGCACACCTGGGGTAGCCACACAGGGTGGGTTTGGCACTGAATTTTCAGGACATGGAATTCCCCAGGGACTGGACACCCTTGGTGATGCAGCACATTTGTAGGGCAGCCCATCATCTCCCTGTGCCCCATCCAGCCTTGTCCAAGGCATTCCCAAACATCCATCTCTGTTTTCTCCACAGGGTTTTCAAGAAGACCAGCCCCAACAGCAAGGTGAGTCTCTGTGCCCTGTTCCCTCATGCGCCCTGTCCCCTTGTGTGTCCAGCCCAAGGTTTGGGCTGGGCTGGGTCTGCCTTCCCTTTGAAATCTGATTGATTCCTGGACCTGCCACAATGCCACTGCAGGATTTGTTGTTCAAAACAGAAATTAAAAAATACCCTGATATGACCCCTTCAAGGTGATTCCAGTCCAGTCTGGTGACAAACCCCATGACACAACTCAGGGCTTTGAAATTTGGGCCAATTCCATGGCAAACATTAACTTGTTTCCTCCCTTCCTTTCTCCATGTGCTGCTTCCAGCTCTCCCTGTACCTGGGGAAGAGGGACTATGTGGATAACGTGGATTCAGTGGAATCTGTAGGTGAGTGGGGCTGTGCCCAGCACTGAGGGGGAAGGACAGGCTGGGGAGGCCAGCCCCAGTGTTGTGGGCTGCCGGTAGAGCAGGAGGAGCAGCTCTAGAGGAGCAAATGCCATGTTTTCCTGCAAATAGCCTTAGGAAAAATTGTGGGGAAGGGGACTAAGTCCCTTTGCAAAACAACCCAGACACCCTGCTGGAGGAGGCATCACCATCCCCCTTGGTAGCAGCTCCTCTCAGTCACCTTTCAGCTGCAAAGTGGATTATTTGGGTTTAAAAAGCTGCGTTTTAGCAAAGATCTTTCCAGGCAGCTGAGCTCACCTGTCCTTCTCCTTTTGCTTCTTTGCAGATGGTGTCTGCCTGATCGACCCGGAGTACCTAAAGGACAGGAAAGGTATTGATACAGAAATACAGCATCAGGGGAGGGAATGGCACTCAGCAGCTGTGCTCAGGTTGAGGCTGCTCCATGTCACCTACAGCTCGCTGTCCATCGGGGCCGCGGCAGCAAAGGACATGAGGGATCCTGTTCATATTTAGTGTCTGAGGCAGTCTCATTTCTGCTGAAGAGTTTATGAACAGTTTCTATTGCCTTTTTATTCACCCCCTGTGCCTTCCCTCCCTCCTTCCCCTCACCCCTGCCCTGCCTGGCTCAGTCTATGTGACGCTGACCTGCGCCTTCCGCTATGGCCGCGATGACCTCGATGTGATCGGCCTGACCTTCAGGAAGGACATCTACGTGCTGACCACCCAGCTGTATCCCCCCGTGCCAGACCAGGCCCCCAAAACCCTCACTCCTCTGCAGGAGAAGCTGATGAAGAAGCTTGGGGAGAATGCCTACCCTTTCACCTTCGAGGTAAGGGCTGCTCAGCCCCTCCCAGCCATGTGGCTCTGTGAGTGTGAGGCCTCAGCTCTGAGAAAGCCCTTTATTCCCTTTTTTCTCTCCTTCCCTGCTCTGCCCAGATTGCCACCAACCTGCCCTGCTCCATCACTCTCCAGCCCGGGCCAGATGATGTGGGAAAGGTGAGCTGCTGTCCCCTGCCTGTGTCCCCTGGACCATCCTCCCTGGGAAGGGGTTGAGTTGTGGGGTGATAAAAATGAGAATTGATTCTCATGGCCCATGAGGTGAGGGGTGGGAAGGGAGGATGGCTGGAGTCAGAGCCAGGATCTCTGGGAATGCAGTGGAGGAAGGAAGGAACACAAGGAACCTAAAGCTCAGGCAGCTCTGAGCCCCCCCTGCTCAGTGACCACATATGTTCCCCCAGGCCTGTGGCGTGGACTTCGAGGTCAAAGGATTTTGTGCTGAAAACCTGGAGGAGAAAATTCACAAGAGGTATTTTCAGGGGATCCCTTTTCGTTCTTTTGGCCCTGAACTAAACCACAGGATCTTTTTGGGGTGCCCAGCTTAGGGATCAGGCTGAGGGTCTTCCATCAGCCTGTGCCATGCTTGGATAGGGAACTCTGCCTGAAACTGGGGCAGCGATCCCTGTCACATCCTAAGAGCCAGGTGAAACATTCACCCTTTGGCTGGAGGCACTCTGAAGTCCCCAGAGCGTCCCTGTGACCCTGTGTTGATGCTGTGGGGGACACTGGGGGTGCCACCTGTGTCCCCACAGGAACTCGGTGCGCCTCATCATCCGCAAGGTGCAGTTTGCCCCGCTGCAGACGGGGGCCGGCCCCGAGAGCCGAGACCACCCGGCAGTTCATGATGTCAGACAAGCCTCTGCACCTCGAAGCTTCCCTGGACAGGGAGGTCAGTAGGGACACTGTCCCCTCTGCCAGGGATGGGGACCAGGATTTCTGGTCACATCACTGAGCCTCTTCCCCTTGCAGATCTACTACCACGGAGACCCCATCAATGTGACCGTCAACATCAACAACACCACCAACAAGGTTGTGAAAAAGATTAAGATCTCAGGTGAGAGACAGAAAGAAGGGACATGTCCCAGCACCCATCACTGACAGAGATGGGGACTGTGAGCCCCTGCCATGTCACCAACATGGCTCCCCCTTTTCTGTCCCCAGTGGATCAGATCACAGACGTGGTCCTGTATTCCCTGGATAAATACACGAAGACTGTGTGCACCGAGGAGATAAAGTAAGGGATGAGGGCTGGAGGTGAAGTGGCATTTCTGGGAGGGAGGAAGAGAAATGAGGGAGAGGAGGAGGATGGGACAGAGGATGTGACAGTTTTACACCAAGCAGCAAAAATGTCTGGGTTAGAAGAGCAGGTGCAGAGGAAGCAGAGGACAGGGAAGGCTGTGGACCACAAGCCGGTGGTGGCTGGGAAGGTCCCTGGGGAAGGTGCACAGCTGCTCCCAGGCTTCTTCATCTCCTCACTTTGCATTTTTGAGGCCAGACACAGCCTCTGCCCCCCCTGAGAACGAGAAGGGAGGGAGCAAAGGTGGTGGGGAGAAAAAAGAAGTGGTTGTAGAGGGGAAAGAGAGGAGGGAATGAAAGGAGGAAATGGCCCAGCAGCTGCATGGGGAGGGCAGGGCTGGCCTTGCACAGGTGCCTGCAGTGATGCTGAGCACCCCCAGGCTGGGGCTGGCTCTGAGCTCTTCTGTCCCATCCTTCCAGTGAGACTGTGGCTGCCAATTCCACCTTCTCTAAAACGTACTCGGTGACCCCCCTGCTCTCCTCGAACCGCCAGAAGCGAGGCCTCGCTCTTGATGGCAAACTCAAGCATGAGGACACCAACCTGGCCTCCACCACCATGTAAGGGCTGCATGGGCTCCCCCTGCTCCCCACCACGCCTTCCCCCTGCTCTAGGCTTCCACCAAGAGCCCCTGAGCCCACCCCATCCAGCTGGAAAATGTAGAGATTTTGTGACTTTGTCACCTCTCCATCCCGTAGGAGAGATATAGCTTCCCAGTTCCAATGTTGTTCAAAGCTCCTGAATCCTTCTGCAGGGCTGGAAGGGGCCTCCAGAAGCTTCTCTGTGGCTTCCCCCAAGTGCCCTCCCCTCTCTTCTCCTGTTCTCCCCCCCCTGCTAAACCTCAGTGCACCCCACATGGTGCAGGACACAAACACTGGGGCTGCCATGGGGGGGTGGATGGGGTCTGCAGGCAGCACTGCCCTCTCACTGTCCCCCTCTGCCTTTTTCCTAGCCTGAGACCTGGCATGGACAAGGAGGTGCTGGGCATCCTGGTGTCCTACAAAGTGAAGGTCAACCTGGTGGTGTCCCGAGGAGGGTGAGGCTCCATGGGCTGGGGAGTGTGGGGCCATCAGCTGTGCTGGGGGGTTTTTGTACCCTGGGGAAATGAGAGGGCACTCACACCATGGGCCCCCTCATCCCTGCCCTGCTCCCCTGGGGTCACTGGGCTGCTCTCTGACCCCCACTCCACCAGCCCTATGATCAACCATCTTCCACCTCAATATAAAGCACAGCCTAACACCTCCCCTCCTCTGCCTTGGCTCATTTCTGTCCCTTCTCTCCTGCTGCCACAGCATCCTGGGGGATCTCACTGCCAGGTAAGCGGAGCTGCCTGTGGGGCTGGAACTGGGGCTGTGCTGGGCAGGATCCTTGACAGAGCTGCTTTTCCTTCCAGTGATGTTGGGGTGGAGATGCCAGTCATCCTCATGCACCCGAAGCCTGACGACTGTGAGTCCTGTGTGGGATGCTGCCAAAAATCAGAGGGGAAGGGGCACTTCTGGTTCAGGGGGGAGCTGGTGAAAACAACTCTGGTGCAGCTGCCCCAGTGCCAAGGACCCTGCTGTGCCCTCTGTGGGATGGGCACAGCTGTCCAGCTGTGCTGGGGCAGGGTGGGAGCAGTTTTCCCATGGGATGGGCACAGCTGTCCAGCTGTGCTGCACCCACCCTGTGTCCTGGAGTAGGGTGGGAGATATCCTCCCCATGGCACCCTTCCCACTGTCCCTCTTTCCAGGAAAACACCCAAGCATTGAGGAGAGCTGTCACTTGAAATGTCCTTTCTGTATTAACCTGCACATCTTTTCTCTTCCCCATCCCTTTCTCCCTGTGCTTATCACTGGAATGCAGCTAAGCCAAGGTAAAGAGATGTTCCTTCTAACACACAAACCACTCAGATCCATCACAGATGGATGTGACATCCCAGCTTGAGGTCACATCTTTGGATTAAACCACCCAGGTCTCAAAGCCCTGAGCCTGTGTCACAGCAGCCACTCTCAGAGGCAGCAGGAGAGGCCAAATCCTGGCATTGGGATGTGTTCTGCAAACTCCCAGGGCTTATTTGATAGTTCCCTTTGCTGCAGCCACAACAGCTGCAAGGCCAGGCCTTGCCCTGTCCCTCAGAAGCAGCTGGCAGTGTCTTCCAGCCACAAGTGCCATCACTGGACAAGATATCTCCATGGTCTTGGTCCCTACACAAGTTCCCTGGGCTGCTAGGAGCACGTCCCTGTGCCCCTGCACATTCCCCAGCACCAGAGGCCTCTTCTCCTCCCAAATCAGTTTCTTCTAGCTGAAGCCACAGCTGGGAGTCTTCCTTCTGGGAAGCTGCAGTGCCACATTCCTGACACCATGGTCCCACCACAGGTTTTGTGTCTGGTTACACCCTGCAGCAGGATGTGAGCACTGGGATTTGGGGCCTGGGAAGCCAGGATGTAACTCCAGGCTTTCACACTTATCCCTTTCACACCATCCCTTTCCCAGCTCAGTGAGAACATTTAAACCTCCAAAGAGGAAATCTCTTGGTCTGTATCCACCGTGACTCCATGTAGGTTTTGCTAAATCATTTCACATTCCCAAGTGTTTGGAATCTCTTTTGCTGACTCTTTTTTTTCCTGTTTTCTCCCCTACTTTTCACTTTGTGCTCTCCCTCGCTGCTCACCTTTCTCCAGGAGGTAACTCAGCTCATTGTTTTCCTTTCTTTGTTTTCCCTTGGAAATGCAAAATATTGTGTGAAAAACCATCAGAAGCTGCAGGCCAAGCTCCTTGGGTCATGCAGGCTCACAGTGATGGGGCCTGGGTTTTTGTGCTGGGGCCAGGCTGTGCCTCACAGAGATCTGAGTGTTCTGAGTGGGGTGACAGGGCCGGGGTGGCCACTGTCCTGCCCCCATCAGGAGCAGGGCTTGGGCTCAGCAGGGATTTCCCCTCTTCCTGTGGCCTCACTATGCTCTGCTCTCCCTTCCAGTGAGGAGGACATTGTCATCGAGGAATTTGCTCGCCAGAAGCTCAAGGGGGAGAAGGATGATGAAGATGAGAAGGAGGAAGCTGAGAAAGAGGAGAGCTAAGCTGCCGGCCCCCCATGCCCCAGTTTGGGACACAACTGCCTGTAGTGTCCCCACTGTGCCACACCTGGCACAGCACCCTCAGCCCCCCACAGTCCCCATAGTGGCCCCCTCCTCTCCCACTCCAAGCCCTGGTAGTGGTGCTGAGAGCTGCTGCAGCTCCTCCTGGGCCCGCCACGCTGCAAAGCCCCACGGTGCTCCCTGTTCCCACGGGTGCCAGCAGAGGGACAGGGACAGGGCGGGACGCAATGGCCCCGGCCGCGTGCATCACCAGCGTGGCTGCCACCTGCCCATGACATGTTGTGCACAGCTCTGTGACATTGATACCAATAAACCCACCCGGTGGCCCGGTGCAGGCTGCGTGTTGTGCTGGGCGGGGAGCAGACGCTGCCTTCGTGCTGTGGTGGGGGGAAGGACGAGGTGCTGCAGGACCTGGTGCGGCCGCTCCCGGCCGGGCCCATCCAAGGTACGGCGGGATGCATCCTGCTACAGCTGCAGGATCTACAACCACGCCGGTACAGGCAGACCCATTCTGCTACAACCAGAGGGCTCCAGCCCAGCTCCAGCCGGCTCCGTCCCGCTACACCCGGCTCTGCTGAAACACCCCCGCTACAGCCCGGGCACATCCCGCTCCACGCCGCAGCATCCTCACCCCGGAGGCCGCCCGGTCGCCATGGCAACCGCCCTCCCCATCACCACGGCAACCCCCTCCGGTCGCCATGGCAACCGCCCTCCCCGGCAGCCCGGCCCCCGCCCTCGCCGTTGCCATGGCCGCGTCCCTCCTCCGGCGGCCGTGGCTCCCGAGGCGCCTCCCCGGGGCGGGCCGGCGGTGACGCGGCGGAGGTGACGCGCGGGGCGGTGGTACCGGGGCGCTCGGCGCTGTCTCCTTGTCCCCATCACGGCTCCCGCTCGGCCCCCCCGCGCCGCCATGTCCGCGCCCGGCAGCGGCGGCGACTTCGGGAACCCGCTCAGGAAGTTCAAGCTCGTCTTCCTGGGCGAGCAGAGCGGTGAGCGCCGGGCCGGGCCCGGGCGGAACCGGGAGGGGCCGTGCGGGGCGGGGGCAGCGCCCGGGGCCGAGGCCGCGCCGTGCCCGGGGTGGGGGGACGCGCTGCGGGGAGGGGCGGCCCGGCCTGAGGCCTCCGCGGGCGGGGCCCGGGGCTCCGTTCCCGGCCCTTCCCCTCGCTCGGGGCTCCGTTCCCGGCCCTTCCCAGCGCCCGGGGCTCCGTTCCCGGCCCTTCCCCATCCTCGGGGCTCCGTTCCCGGCCCTTCCCGTCGCCCGGGGCTCCGTTCCGCCCTCCCAGGCCCGCAGTGCGCCCGCAGCCCATGCGGGGAGGCGGCCCCAGAGCTGCGGGGGCTCCGGCGGCTGCGCTGCCCCCCTGGCCGCGGCCTCCCTCCCTCCCTCGCAGCCGCGGGGTTTTGTTTTGCCTCGAATGGCCTCCCTTTTGTGCCCCTTCCCTGGGAGTGGGTGGATGAGCTGTGTGTTTTCCCTGGGATCGCGGTGGGTTCTCGCTGGGAGTGTCCAAGGCCCGTTGGACAGGGCTGGGAGCCGCCTGGGCTGTGGAAGGTGTCCCTGCCCACGGCAGGGGTGGGACTGGATGAGCTTTGAGGTCCCTTCCAGCCCAAATCATCGTGGGCTTATTGCTCCTCACCTTCTCCTGTGGTCTGGAACTGGAGGTCTTGGAGGGATTTCCAGAAGTTTTCTAATTTCCCAGCCTTTCCAATGCAGGATTGGCATTGCTGCTGATAGACATTTGTTCAATTTGTTTTTAAACCTCTCCAGTGTTCCTAATTTCAAAACCTTTTTAGGCAATTTATTTCTCTTTCCTCTTCTATCCATGTCCTTTGGATTTTTCTTGGCTTCCTCCAGTTTCCTGAGCCAGAATTTGAGCTTTATCTTTGTTTTTTACTTCTTATCAGTTCTGCACTTTGTCTTGTGATGATATTTGGAGATGTAAATTTAAAGTTTTGGAACAAACCACCAGAGTTTGCTCTGTATCTGAAATCTTGTTACGAAGGAAGGATGGGAGTGTGGAATATTGCTTTTCCACGCAGCCAGAGGCAGCAGAACAGCATCTGGGATATCACCTGCTTTGTTTTGATGTTTATGTCCCAGACTTGGGGATTACATAAGGAGCAGAACAGGGTAACAAAGCAGATTTATTGCTTGCCCAAAGCCAACAGTGGGTTCTTTGTTATCAGCACACCTGATTTGAGGGCCAGGTTATCTCCATGATTAAGTTTGGACCTGCAGAGATTGATCTGCCTCTGTCATTTTGGGACTGAAATTTCCAGCTGGAAAGGAACGTGTAGCTGGAATGGCCTGAGATTGGCAGCTGCTGTCAGATCAGTGCCACTCCCAAAGCAGTGCTATTTTTTTTTCCCCACTGCTGCTTGAAAGTAATTTTTCTCTTCTCTTGTAGTTGGGAAGACCTCCCTGATCACCAGGTTTATGTATGACAGTTTTGACAATACTTACCAGGTATGTGATAGTATTTGTTTGCTTTTTTAATATATTTGTATTAATGAATCCATGCCCTGCTGTTCAGATTGATGCCTGGGAGCCCATTTCTCCATGAGATGTCAGTTCAAGGTCAGATAATGGGTTAAAATGTGCTGTGAAATGGTAAATCAAAGCATCCAGTGTGATGTCAGGAAGTGCAGTGCCCAGAAAGCTTTAGATCCCCTTTGGATGTGGGATAGATCCTGTGAGAAGCCTTGAGGAAAATGGGGAGAACTTTGTTTTATGGTCAGGATTTCTGGTGCTGGATATGGAGAATGAATAAAAACCCAACATCTTCTGACATTCTTAGTCTCTGTTATCTTTAGAGCTTCCATTTCAGAATAGTTGAGTCTGGAGTGTGTAGATGGATCTGCCAGAAGTCAGCTTGGTATATTTTGTCTCTCAATTTCTTTATTACTATTTTTTGACTAAAGGACTAAAGATAGGAAAAGCCAGGGAAGTCTTGGCAGGCAAAGAGGGGGGTGGGGATGAAGAGGCTGCAGATGAAAAGCAGAAGATGTGTAAGAGGCCTGAAGATTTTGGGGAAGAATTAATTGCATCAAAGGCACTTAGAAATATTTCATGGGAATATCAAATATTCCTGTAAAGCAGATGAGATTATGGGTTTATCTTTTAATTCAGCCTGGAAGAGTTACTGGGTTAGATTGGGGTGATTGGAAGTGGAGGACAGGTCACTCACTGGAACTGGATCTCTTGTGCTTCCTGTGCTTTTTCTTCTCCTGTGCTCCTTTTCTTTTCCTGACTCTTATAAGATGCTCTCATAGATTTATTTATTGCTCGTTGTTGTTGTTATAAACCTTGGCCTGGTTGGAAAATTGACCTCCCAGAAATAAATTCTCCCTCCCAAAACTGACTGTGTTGCTCTTTACAATTATCCAGCGGTACACATTCCGCTGTGAGTGTTAAGAATGGGGATAATCTGTCTAAAACACTCAAATCTGGTACATCAGGAGCTCTCTGCTCTTTCCTGGGGTTCTGATGAGCTGGGACAGCTCCTTGATTGAAGTGCCTGGGAGTGCACCTAACTTAGTGCATTATTGTAAATGCCATTGTACTGGAATTGCTGTAGCAGTGGGAATGGGAGTGGATGCAAACCTGCCTGGGAAAAGAAGCTGCTGAATATCACTGGAAGGGAAGCCCGTTCTGAAGTGGAAAGGCCTGGATAAAAAATGGCTTTTTGCTTTCAGCTGCCCATATTTTATAGATCTCGTTTGTTCTACCTTTTGGGTATTTCTACCAAGATAATTCTTACCAGACTGAATTGGGGCAGGCTAGAAGGAGCTGCCAGCTCAGATACAATCTGTGTGGAGATACAGCAGTGTCTGAGGTTAAAATCCAGACTCAGAGGTTCTTGTGGAGCTGAGAAGTGTTGAGGAATGCTGTGAAATGCAGCTGGTGCAGATCCCCAGATTGCTTTGTTTTCATCACCTCAGTTGAAGGCAATTGAAGGCAAATCACTTCACCAGCTTCATAACAAGTTTGTGAACATTTGTGAGAGTTTGTGCAGCAAGGGGATGCTGGAAGGCAAGTCACAGCTCCTAATGCTTCTCCTCTTTCCAGGCAACCATTGGAATTGATTTCCTGTCCAAAACAATGTACCTGGAGGACCGTACGGTGAGTGGGGCAGGGCTGGGATGGCTGGGAGGGCTCTTTCCCCTGGCCCTTCCTCCAGCAGCTGCTGGAATCCCCCAGCAGCCTCCAGAGAACCAGCCTGGGCTGAATCCCATCACTGGTACAAGATCTGAGACCTCTCTCAGGAAGCCAAAATCTTCCATGGAAAACTGGGACTGGATAATGGCCACGTCCCAGGGAATGTGCTGCCTCTTGTGTGCACCTGCTTTAGGTGCAGTTTGCTCCCTGAATTTGCAGCTCTGCCTCTGGGATTGTCAGGATGAAAAGGGCTGAGCAGAGCTCAGGTAGCACAGAATATTGTGGCTCATGCAGTGCAGCTCCTGAAGCCAATAAAAAGCCAAGGAAGGAGTTGGTGTTCCAAGTCTTGACGTCCTTCATGATTAGACCTCATTCCTCCTCCTAGGAAGTTCCTGTGGTAACACAGGTCTGACCTCCTGCAATAAAGTAATTTAGGATTTAGCCTGCATGAGAGTCCTGTTTGCACAGAGACCTCTCCCTTCTCCTGGATTTCGTCTCAGTATTTGTGGGTTTGCTCATGTTTGCCAGTGTTTGCCTTTTTCCCATTTTACTGCTGTGTGAGGAGTGTGACAGAGCTGTGGGGAGCAGGGAACACTCCTGTGTGGAGCTTTGGGCCTGCTGCTTCCAAAGAAGTCTCTTCCCATTGTGTGTGCTGAATTTCCTGAGAATTTCTCTGCCATTTTAGCAATGATTCCCTCTTAGAAAAGCTCTTCTTTAACCTTGGTTTAAGGCAAAGATCCTGGGAATGCTGTTGGACACCTGTGGATGTCTGTGTGCTGTTACAGTGGTGTGGGTTCCTCATGGTTGTGTAAGTCAGGTTGGCATTCACCTGCTGCTCTGCTATCCAGAAAATCCCATTTTCCTCCCAGTGCTGGAATGCTGTGAGCTTTCCTGGTTATGTAAGTGGTTCACAGAGCCCATAAAGCCTGTTCAGATAACAGAGGTGTGGAGTGTAGATAAGAGGAGGGACAAATACAAGCAAACAAGCTGAGAAAATTCAGACACTGGAATAGTTTCTCAGATGTGGTTAATGCAGGATTTTGCAATAGGCTTTGATTTCTGGGCTGGAAATGAGGAATGCTGAGCCTCCAGCTGGGATGTGTGCTTTGGTGGATTTGATAGGGCCTTGCAGCAAAAGCCAGCAGAAGGGATCCTCATCCCTGGAAGAGCCCACGGCTGGGTTGGACAGGGCTTGGAGCAGCTGGGATAGTGGAAGGTGTCCCTGCCCATGGCAAGGGTGGAATGAGATGAGCTTTATGATCCCATCCAACCCAAACCATTCTGGGATTCCATGAAATACATGTGGAATTTGGTTCTCTAAAACCATCTTCCAGGAAGGGCAGCTGTGTGACATTCCCAGCGTTGGGATGTGTGGCATTAAGTGAGCTGGAGCCACCTGAAGCCCCATCCTTGCTGTCAGGAGCCACCTCCATGTGCAGTTCCCCTCATTCCTGACAGACTGAGCAGTTCCTCCTCCTCTGTGTGTCCATACCCTCCCAGCCTTGTTGGAGTGCAGTGCAGGAGAAGCCAGCCTGCAGGGTGGTTGCTCTTGGGGCTTCCAGCACCCCTGCTTTTCCAATGGGATCATCCAGGCTGGGCTGAGGGGGTCCTTAGGGTCAGTCAGGAGTCCCACATCTGGCCAGCTGCTTGTGTGGCTGTTCTGGCAGGATGCCTGAGACCTGGCTGTGCATTTCCCTTGTTAGCTGGTGCCATGAGGAAGATTTAGGGCTCTCCCAGTTTCTGGTGTTGGAATGTGTGAGATATTCCTGGGTGTGTGGAGGGAGGGATGTTCCCAGACCTTGGGAAGTGCCGCTGCCTCTTTTCACATTTCTGTTCCGTTTGAACTTTCCTTTTGTTGCCTTAGTTTTGCTTTGCAACTTATTTTTCTTTATTTATTTTGATTTCACTTGAGTTTTGGTTTTGTTCTCCATTTTCCTGCTGTTCCCCTTCCCCTTGCCCTGCACTTTTCCATTTCCCAGATCAGGCTGCAGCTGTGGGACACAGCCGGCCAGGAGAGGTTCCTCATTCCCAGCTCCATCCGTGACTCTGCTGTGGCTCTCATTGTCTTTGACATCACAAGTAGGTATGGAGCCCAGGCTCTGCAGGGACCTTGCTTTTAACACATATCTTTACTCTGGAAGTGGTGGTGGTACCCAAAAAGAGCTAAAATGGCCCATCAGCCACCTGTGGGTGTTGGCAGGGATTGGGAATTCCTGTGTCTGTGCTGGTTGCTGGTAGCCTTTGCAAAGCTTTACTGTTTTTCTGTTTTTGTGGGGTTTTTTTGTTTGTTTGTTTTTTTCAACTTCAAAATGATTTTCTTTTTCGTTTCTGGATAAGGAGAGAGGTTATACAAGTAACAGCTTCAGGTGCCAAAGCAAAGGAACATTGTCAGAGTAGGTAAAACAAAACAGGACCCTTTTAAACAGAAGTTGTGGAGTGACTTAGGAGGATTCAAGATTCCCATTTTCTTGGAAAAGAGACCTGGAGACTCACGAGAGAGCTTTTGATAGAGGAGAGATGCAACAACCACAATTTCTAAAGAACAAACAAGCTTAGAGGGGAATTCTCTGTAACTCTTGACATGAATGTTTTAATACAAGATAGGAAGTTATGAAGAGAATTATTTCATTGTAACTCTTTGTTATTGATTCCATTTGATCTGGTGAGGGTTTTGTTAATCTACAGTATCAGGATTTATATAAATTTCAGTAAGGAAAACAGCATGGGTGGAAAAGCTCTGACCCAGCTTTATTCTGTTACAAAAAAGTTCAGAGTGAGGTGTTTGTTTTGCTCTGCTAGGCTGAAGTGCTTAATAAATAATAGGCTATGATTGCTCCTCACTATTCAGGGCAAATAATTTCTTGGTATTTCTCCAGTCCTGGAGAGAATTTTGGGGGAATTCCTGGTTTGGTGCAAGTGGTGTCAGACTGGCCTGTTTGGGGAGCACAGAGATGTGCAGGTGGTGGCCTGTGCTGGGGACTCTCCTGGCTGAGGCAGGGGGGCAGAATGCACAGCTTGGCATCATTTTTCCCACTGTGCAGGTACAGGATGCTGTTTATCCAAGCAGCTGGAAACATTTTGCCAGTCCAGGCTGTTCTTAACAGCTCCCAGTCATGTCAGAAGAAATTAAGTGACAGCTGATCTCATAATTCTTCAGTAACAGGCTGATCTTTGCAGATAATTTCAGTTTTTCGCAGTTCTTAGTGACTGGGAGGTTTAAAGTTTTCTTGTGTTGCAGAAGGGACATGCCCGGGTACTTGTGGGGGCACAATGAAATTGTTTAGCTGTTGTTGTGCTGGACATCCCAAAATGCAGGTGGAGAGATCCATGAGGGGAGTCCATACTTGGCTCAGGCCCCTCCTGAAGGCTGTTCCTAAGGGAGGCTGGGCTCATTCCTGGTGTCCAACAGTGGTTCTTTGTATTTTCCCTTCCAAAATGGGTGCACACAAACCTGGACTTGTAGAAATGCAGGAAACCTGTGTCACTTCAGGGGTGTCTGTGTAGTACCTGGTCACTGGAGACTGTTCCTCAAATAACTTTACCCTGCACATATTACAAATTAAACAAATTTATAAAATTAAATAAATTTAATAAATTAAACAAATTACCTGGGCCAGCTCTGTGTTGCTTCCTCCAATTGCCTTTTGCTGTGAGTCTGAAGGTTTGGGGTGGTTCAGTCACCACCTGGGTGAATGTTCTTATGGAATATTGCCGTGTGACAGCACTGTTCAGGGAGGGTGTGGAAGGGATCAGCCTGATCTTCCAGCTCTACTGTGACTGTGCCCAGGTGCTCCCACTTTGTCACCTAGAGTTTCCTGGCATAGAGAAGAGCCCTGACTTCTGCTCCTGTAATCAAGTCTGCCGGCAAAATGAAGCAAGAGCTAATTGCTTTAACTATAAACCCTAATCTTCCTTAAGCCCCAGGGCATCAGCTCAACATTCCCTGATGGAGATAAGATGTTGTTTTGAATCTGACTGCAGGCCTGTGCTCTATCAGCTTCTCTTCCTCTTCTAAACAAGCAGTGATTGGTCCTGAAGAAGCTGCTTTTTCCTTGATGAGCTGCTTCATTAACCAGTGCTCTGCCTCCCTGCTGGGATTATTTGTGGCTGTAAACTGGGAACCAGTGGGTGCCTGCAGAAAGCTGTTGGGAATGAGTAGCAATCCTGTTTTTAGGCACTGTGGGGTGAAGGAAAAGGAATCCCAGTGTGGAAAGTTTTTTGTTTGGGGTGTTTGGGAGTTTTTGGGCAGTGCTGGTTCAGCCAGGCAGGTCCCAGACCTTGGAGCTGTCATAGATAATAATATATAATAATAACAAGAGTTTGTGTTTGGGGTTAAACTCTTCCAGCATTTTTGTGACTCCTGTGCTGCTCTGGAAGGGAGAACCCAATGCCCCTTGCACCACCTGAACCCTGCAGTGTGTGACACTTGCTTTCATTTCTGCTGGAATTTAAGTTATCATTGCTTCAATATCCCATGAAAATCCCCACTGCCATCACATGGATGCTCCATGCTGGAGGTTGATGCTGTTTTCCTGCCTGGTGTCTGTCCTGGGGGAATTGCCCCAAAAGCTTTGATCAGAGATGCTCCAGGCTATGAGTCCTGTGGAGATCCCATCCATAATCCTGGGAGATCAGTGCTATACCGTTGGCTACCCCAAGTAACGAGGTGGGAACCAAATCCTAGAGACGTTTGGGGGTAGCAGGGTCTCTGGGCAAGCAGAGGAGGGAATTCAAGCACTTCACAAACAGATCCAGGAAACAGCTCTGCTGGGCTTGGATTTGGGGCGAGATGGCAAGGTCAGCTCAGCTGCTGAGGTTGGGTGTGGAAGTGGCCTTTTCCCTAAAGGGTTTTCCTGCTCTCTCTCCTCCTTGGTGGGCCGGGCTGGCCCCAGCAGGTGCGGCTGCAGCTCTGGGACACGGCGGGGCAGGAGCGGTTCCGCAGCCTCATCCCCAGCTACATCCGCGACTCCACCATCGCCGTCGTGGTCTACGACATCACAAGTGAGTGCTGGCAGCTCAGGGCAGGGCTGCTCTGCTGGGTCCTTGTAGAAACACCCCACACCAGCAGAACTGAGAAGTTACAACCACAAGTTCTGCAAAAACATCATTAAAATCAGAGATGTTTTCATGCCTTCCTTGTTTTTCTGTCTGAGTGGGAAATAATTGATGTGGGGTGGGGAGGTTTGGAGAAGCACCTGTATAGGGATGTGCCCCCTGTTGAATGAGTGACAGAACTATCCTTTGGCCCCTCAAAAAGGAAAGAAGCCCAGAAGTTTCTCTCCTAGATTAGGTGAAAAAGCCACCTCATAAGTCTGAAGGACTTCAGCTCAAATTTAAGGATAGCTAATTAGATAGGATTATCTAATCTATCAAAAAGTCCCACCTAAGCAATTTAGTAGAAAAAGAAGCGAACAGAGAAACTAATTGCTTTTGTAAAATGTTTTACCAAAAACAAAGATCTCCTGCACCTAGCTCAGTTTTTCTCTGTTATTTTGCCCTTTACTAAACCTTTTTGTTTCCAACACTGCAACAGAAGCCATCCTGGTGATTTTTATGCCTCCAAAAGTAGCTGAGCTATCTTAAGTGTGTTATAGACCTCCGAATGCTTATTAGACCTAACTCAAAAAAATACTATAACACAGCTGAGTACAAGTGAAGCATTTTCCCTGTCATAAAGGAGTTTTATCCTCAGCTTTGCTATTTCATTCTTCCCTGCAGACTTGAATTCTTTCCAGCAAACCTCCAAGTGGATCGATGATGTCAGGACAGAGCGAGGCAGTGATGTCATCATCATGTTGGTGGGGAACAAAACTGACCTGGCAGACAAGAGGTAACAGGGGACCCTGGGCCCTGCTGCCCTGCCCAGAGCCACCAGGGACTGGGGCCAGGCTGGGCTTTAAACAAGGCTTAGTTTTAAACACAACATTGTTTGCTTGTCAGGAAATTCTCATTTCTGGTTTCAGCACAAGTTATTCCCTTTGCTGTCCAACAAATAGTTTAAAACAAACCCACCTAAAGTGGCTCTGCACCATTATCTCAGTAGGGTATTTTGTCTGATTTTTCCTTTTCACACTGAAGGCTAAAAGCTGCCTGTGAAAGCAAGGGAATCAGCTGATTTTCACTGTTTTCCACTAATTTCCCTCACTTTCTCTGCACATGCAGCTGGAAATTCATGGCACAGTTTCTCCTCATTAAGAAGCAGCACAACTTTTGTAGGATTGATCTGAAAGTATGAATTTCTCTGAGTATAAATTTCATGTCATACATAACACACACTGAGCTTGTGGATGTGTGAAAGGAAACAAAATCAGCAAAACCCAAACTTCCCCAAAAGAGAGACCCAAGAATTTGATTAGACTCCTAAAATGACACAGATTAATGTTTTGGGAGGTGCCATAAAGCATTTTGCTTTAAAACTCTTAATTCTACAGCACATCAACCAACATAACCAATGTAGTGGGGTCTTAGAAGAGCACAGGCTTTACTTTGTGTTCCTATTTCAAATCCTTCTCTGGATTGTTGATTTAACAATTATTTTGGTGAATATATTCAGAGATTTTTGTTCCTTAGGAAGGTATCAGGAGCAGTGTAGATAAAGGAAGGTTTTTATTTTAATTGGTGATGCCAGAAGCAGTTGGCAAAGGGAAGGTGGTGAACCAGGGAGTTCCAGCCCTCACACATCCCAGAAATGTGGGCCTTAGGTGTCAGGGGATGTGTGAGGGCTTGAAGCCACAGGGGGATTTTGATCTGATGCACAGAAAATCACCTCAGGAAGGTAGAACTGGGAAACACCTGGGTCTCACAGCAAAACAAAGTCTTAAAAAATCAAGTTCTTGTGCTTTGGCTGTTCACAAGATTTTCCTGATCAGAGGAGAACAATTTATAGATGAAATTAATGTTTTCTCAGCAAAATGTTGGCTTTTATTTGAATATCAATTTACTCTGTTTCTTGGGATGATGGGCAGAGTGATCTGAGTGTTCCACTGTGGGACATTCCCACATTTTTAATTCTAACCCCTGCTTTGCTCACTCCTGCAGTTACACATCCCTTCAGCATGTGTTGTGATGTGGATTTTCTCCTGTCATTCTGGTGGTTTTATGTCCCAGTATCCCAGGCTGTTTACCCTGCAGGTTTTTAGTTTTCATGCCCAGCAGGAAAAGCAGGGATAATTCCATTTGGCTTTTCCCACTTCACTGGGAAGCCTTTTGAGGTGTCCCATGCCTTGCACTTTGGAAATATTCCTAAGACTTGGTTTTTCCTGAAGTTCAGAGCTTCAGGAATACAATAAAAACATGTACGGTTCATTTTGCTTTAGAGTTCCATGTGTGATGAATTCATGATGTGTCCCTGAAGTCATTCACAAAAGCAAAATCCAAGATGTTGTCCCTGAGCCAGCTCTGGGTTTTGATCACTGAGCCTCTCCCATGCCCTCCTGGCAGCTGGGAATAACTGCAGCTCCCTGACTGAGCAACCTGGCATTTCTGATTCCTCTCAAAATCCAGTTTCATGTGAAACTAGAAAGGCCAATGGGATCATTTCAGCCTTGGAGTATTTCCTGGTGGTGCACAACAGCTGCCCCAGCGCTGCTGGAAGAATTAAAAATACCAGAAAATTGTTTGAAGCAGCTACAGCTGAAGTTCATGCAGCACTGGAAATTCTCATTTTGGCAGCTGAATGTGACAGTAGTCCTGGTGTGGGCTGGAATTTGGAATGATTGGAAGGGAATATCCAGGTGTCAGTAGCAGGAGATGCCTTGCCTTTCTTTTCAAAGGACCTTGGGGTTTTGTGAGGCTGAAATTCTGGGCCTGTAAAGGCTGGACAAAGCCACCTTTGGTGTCACAAAGGTGACATATTTTTTTTTGAGGCAGAATACAGGGAAGCCATTCATCCTCTGATAAAAAGCAGGGATGAGGCAGGTTCTGAGGCCAAAAAGCAGAACTAAAAATAGCCCTGTTCCTGTTCAGTGCAGCCTGGTAAGTTTTGCATTCCGCTCAATGTTGCTTCAGTTGGTGGCTGTTTTTTTTTCTTTGTTGGTTTTTTCTTTCTCCCTGCAGTTTTCTTTCTCTCATTTTTGGACACTCTTGCTTTGGTTGGGTTTTTCTGCTCTGTAATTTGTTCTCATTACTGGAGACAGGTTTCTGTAGAGGAGGGAGAGAGAGAGAAAAGCCCAGGAGCTGAATGTGCTGTGTGTTGAAAGCAGTGCTAAAGCAGGGCTTAATGGGACACAGAGGGGCAGTTCCAGGTGCTTGTCCCCAAGCTGCTGCACTGTCCCTGCTGCTGGAGCCTTTCTGGAGTCTGTGTGTCACCTCACACCATTCCCTCTGTCAGATTTGGGAAACTCCCTGTCTCAGTGTGGGGATTTTTCCTTGACTGGAATGCTGTGGATGAGGCTCAGGTGTTCTGCACAAGCTTCATCCTGTGCTGCTCATCTGCCACAACCCCAGGGGTTCCCTGGGGAGCTTCCCTGAGGTGTTTTCACTCCCAGCTGGAAGACCTGGGGCTGGTGAAGTCTCCAGGGTCCTGAGGTCGGCTGTCTCCTCTTGGAGGGGGAGCAGCAGCTCACTGCCAGCCATCTCTGACTTTTCCTTCTGTTCCTTGTGTCTCTTCTCCACCTTTGTGCAGGCAAATCACCACAGAGGAAGGGGAACAGAGAGCCAAAGAGCTGAATGTGATGTTCATTGAGACCAGTGCAAAGACTGGCTACAATGTGAAACAGGTAAAACATCCAGGCTGTGTTCTCAGTCAGGAATTCACTGCTCTGGGTCTGCTGCAGGGTGGATTTGGGATCCTGCAGGAATTTCCTCGTGTTTAATGCCAGCCCCTGAGATGTTTCTTGGTTTGTGTAGTGCAAGCTCCTTTCCTGTTGAGTCAATGATTCCCTGTCAAAGCTAAACCTTGAAACAAAGGAGGACTCGCTCCAGAATGTGCTGAGGGATGGGAAAGGGGGAAAATCATTGTTTTGTGCAGCCAGTCAGCTGGAATTTGGTTTGGTTTGGTTCACAGTCAATGCACTGTTTGCTGAAATCACTGCTGACATCAGTGGGGAGAATTGTTTCTGCTGATGCACTGGAGTAGAAGTTCTTCCTTCTGTTTGCCAGCAAGAGAATCTTGCAATATTTTAGAGGAATTGAGGTTGGAAGGGATCTCTGGAAATCACCTCTTCCAGCCCTCCTGCTCAGAGCAGGCTGCCCAGAGCTGACTCCAGCTGAGTTTGGAATATCTCAAAGGATAGAAACTGTCCAGGTGCCAGTGTTTAATCAACCAAACAGCAAAGCAAACTTTAAATTTTCATTTTAAGCAGAATTTCTCAGATATCTGCTTGTGTCTTTCTTGCTTGTGATTCCCCTCTCCACTGGTTCAGGGATTGTTCTGGATATGACAGAGCTTGGCATAAGGAGCTGTGAGCTCTGGAGGAGATTGGGAAACATCCTCAGGGGTTTGCTGCACACCAGCAGCTTGGTACAGCCCCACAGTGGGATTAGGAGGCTTTGGGCTCAGTTTTTGTGGCTGTTCTGGGTTGAACCCGCTTTAGTGGTGGATTTTGACTCCTGTTGCCTCCTTTGCCTGGTGGGTGTTTGTGAAGAGAGCTGGGATTTGAAGCTGCAAACCCCAGCACCTCACTGGGACCTTGGTTCTGCAAAGAACACCCTCTGAGGGGTGGCTGAGGAGGGGAATCAGCAGCAGGGATTGCTCTGGGGTTTGTTGCAGCAGAGTTCAGCAGCCTGGCAGTGTCTGTGCTGTGTGAGGGCAGCAGGGAGAGCTCCAAACATTGACAGAGGAATGCTGCAAACCCATTTTCCAGGTTTTCTGGGGATAGCAGAGCCCTTCCCAGTGTAAGTGCAGCTCCCTGGAACCAACAGTTCTGCTGAGGAATGGCTCTTTGGCAGCAGGACTGATCTGAAGGGCTGGGCTCTAAAAGCTCTGTTGTTCCACAGAGGAATATTCAGTGCCAGCTGAGTGATCAGAAATCCCCAAATGTGCACCCTGTGTGTACAAGCAGAGGCTGAACATGGTAAATGATCTTCAGTAAGTGCAGGAGGGAGTTTCATGAATACCTGGAAGAATGTTACTAACTAATTCCACATTCTCTTCAAGCAGGAACAGGTAAAATAAAACTGGTTTTTTTTGGTAGGCATTGAATAAGTTCTTTAAAACCTGTTAAACTTCCTACATAAGATTCTCATGGCATTTTTGATCACTGCTCTGCCTGCTAAAGTATCCACCTAAGGAGTTTGTACAGCTCAGACTCAGAGTCCTGCTGTAAAACAATGCTTTTAACAGGAACTTGTTTCTGACAAGCCTTGAGCTTCTCTCCTGTTGCTTTCCAGCTTTTCCGCCGTGTGGCTGCTGCCTTACCTGGGATGGACAGCACACCAGAGAAGAGCAAAGAAGACAGTATCCTTGTTTTCCCATGGAACTGGGCAATTATCTGGTGTAAAATTGGGCTTACTGACTTTGTTTGGCACATTGTGGGGATGGGCCTTGCTGGGGTTTGCAGGGATGTGGCTGAAGCAGGGCATGGAGCTGTTGGAGTGTGAGCAGAGGGATGAAGCAGCTCTGCCATGAGGAAAGGTTGGACAACTGAGATTGTTTAGGCTGGAGAAGAGAAGCTTTGGGGTGACCTAATTCAGGCCTTTAGGACCTGAAGAAGCCAAAAAGAAAAATGGAAAGGGGATATTTACAATGGCTTGGAGTGACAGGACAAGGGGGAATGGCTTCCCACTGCCACAGGGCAGGGTTAGGTAGGATATTGTGAAGAAATCTTCTCTCTGAGGGTGGGGAGGCCCTGGCACAGATTACCCAGAGAAGCTGTGGCTGCCCTGGATCCCTGGAAGTGTCCAAGGCCAGGTTGGATGGGGCTTGGAGCACCCTGGGCTGGTGGAAGCTGTTCCTGCCCATGGCAGGGGGTGGCACTGAGTGATCTTTAAGGTCCCCTCCAACCCAAGCCACCCTGAGATTGCATGACCCTGTTTGTGGGCCAGGTATAAATGTACACAACTAATGGCCAGCGCGAGTTTTGCTTCTCCTCTGGAACTGAGGCTGGAATTTCCACACCTTTAGAACACCAGAGTTTGGTACTCTTTTTGTCCATCCTCTGAAATGGTGTCTTTTCTGTCGCCTGTAAATGCTTTAGTTGGGTGTGGGGAGTGGCTTTGTTATTCCAGGTCACGTCCATGGGGCTAGAGTTTGGCATCAAGACGATCAGGCTGGGCAGACACCCCAAACAACCCTTCCAAATCCTATCCTGGGTGATTCCTTAACTGTCCCTGCAGTGATTGACATCAAACTAGAGAAGCCCCCCGAGCAGCCAGTGACGGAGAGCGGCTGCTCCTGCTAACGGCCGCGGCGGCAGCGGCAGCCCCGGCGGCCGGGCTGGAGAACATCGCGCTCATCGCCCCCGGGGCTGCCAAACCATCCCCAAGCGAGCAATGAACCCCTGGGTACTGGTGGGGAGCAGCCCCGGCTCCCCTCTCACTGCATGGTTTGAGCCCTGAGTGCAGAATGAGTGTCCTGTCTTTTGAGTTTATTTTTTTATGTTGTTGCACTTTGGCACCACGGTGCCCTTCACACTTTCTCTCTCCCTCTTTCTCTCTCTCTCTCTCTCTCTCTCTCTCTCTCTCCCTCCCTTTCTCCCCCTGTTCCCACCTGGAGCCTCCCTGCTCAGATGTATCTTGTGAATGCCATGGAAAAGCTGCCGAGTTAGGGAAGACAAAAATGAAGCTTTGGGGGGTGGGTTTTCTGCCTTCCCTCCTGCCTTGCATCCTCCCCCTGCCTTCTCCAGCCCCCTGTCCTGCATCCCCACTTCCTCTGGTAAAAGGCTGCTCCTTAAACTTAAACCAGTCACTTGGACTTGCCTTTTTGGACTCTGCAGGTTCCCAGGCTTTGCTTCCCACAGGGCACACACCCCATGAGCTCTCTGGTTTCTCCTTTCTGTGGATGATCCTGGCTAACTCTTGCTCACCACTTCCCAGTTTTGCCCCTCGAGTCACCCAGGCCCTGGAAAGCCCCAGACTCTGAGAGCTTTGGCCTTGTTGCTCCCATTTGTGTGGCAGGGACATCCCAGAGCCTGCTGGAATCTCTTCCCATCCAGAGGATGTTGGTGAGTGTTGGCTGCAGGTGTGGGGGAGGACAAGGGACCAGAGCAGCCTGAAGCTGGGTGGGGAGAGATCCTCAGGGATTCTGGAAGCAAACAGTGACCTGGAATCCATCACTGCAGGGGCAGTACCTGTCCTGGGAGTCATGGATGCTCCTCAGGCTCCTTCTCTGATCTCCATTCTCCTGTTCTTTGTCGTGGGAGCTGTTTCATGCAGAGCAGGAGAGCCACAGCAGAGGGAAGGGCAACATTTCAGTCTCATTCCCAGGTTGCTGCTTGATGGAATCATTCCCATTGCCTCTGCCCTTGGAGCAGAGCTCTGGAGTGGGACCAGCAGCCAGTTCACTCTTGGGGGAAGTTTAAACCTTTGCCAAAGCTGAGGGGAGCAGTGGCAGGGAAGGATTGGAGGATGGGATGCTGCTGAAGGGGATTCTGGTGTCACTCACCAGCCTTGGAGGTTGGGAACTGCCTCCTTTCCCCCGGCTCCTGGTTTTGAATTAATTCATGGAGCTTTTCCGAGATTTCCTGGGGTTTTGGCTCCACAAAAAGTTGGCAGAGAGGAGAATTCCGCTGTCCTTTCCCCACCTGGCCTGTGTGACACGGAGCAAGCTGTGGTAGGACAGTGAGCACAGTGTGACCACGGTGGGGGGATCAGTGGCACTCCCTCCCCTCCCTTGGCAGGGTGTCCCTCAATCCCTGACACCATGTGTCACCCAGGGAGGGTGGCAGCAGCTCACTGAGGTGCCCAGAGTCCCCTCCCCTGGGGCAGCTGGCCGCAGGAGGAAGCTGGGATGTGAGTCCTGTCCCCCCCCTGGGGAAGCTGATCCCATTCCCTGTACATAGCCCCTGTGGGAGTTGCTGGTGTCGGTGTCCGTGTCTGTAGAACAGGTGTTGCTGTCCCTGCCCAGGCAGCTCTGCTGTCCCTTCGTGTTGTTCGAGTCACGGACCGGGGCGGGAGGGGGGAGACCCCAATTAGGGGCGGGGGGTAATTAGTGGAATCCAATAGTTCCCTTCCCACTGTTTTTCTGGATGTGTTCCTGCCGTGTGTCCGGCCCCGCTGTCTTGTAGCTGTAGCAAGTGTGACTGTAACTCTGAGTAAGGACTGTGTGACACAGCCACAGTGTATCACTAAATAAATAAAGTTATTTCACCAACACCGAGCTCTCCTGCTGCCACGGCGGGCTGGGGGGGAAGAGGGGTTTGCTCTGAGCTGTGACAATCCTGTCCTGAGCAGGGATGGAGGAGGAACAGAGGAAGGATGGAGGAAGAGGAGAAAGACAAGGAGGAATGGAGGAAGGATGGAGCAGACAGCATGAAGGAGGGATAGAGGAGGAAGGATGAATGAGGAAGGAGGACAGAGGTGGAGGAATGGAGAAATGAGGGACAGAGGAGGGAGGGAGAAAGGATAGAGGAGGAGAAAGGACTTCGTTGATGTCGCAAAATGTGGAATATGTAACAATGTTCTCAGGAAGTCTCTTCTTTGACGTTTGATCTTTGTTACTTTCAAGCCTGATCCGCAAAAAATGAGATTTAATCCAAGAAATTGAGCAGCCAATGAGCTGGAAGTGATGTCCAGGTGTTGGAAGGTGGTGTGGGTGGAATTGCCTCATTGAGGGTTGGGGCTGGACATGCTTCAGTGATGTCAGCCCTAGGGGAGGTTACCAAAGCTTGGGAAGAAGGATCCCTGTTTTGGGATAACAGGACCCTGTGGATGCAAAGGTGACTCTGAATGGAGCCCTCAGGTGAGCCCTGCCCTGCAACACACCTGGGACTGATCCTGCTGCTCCAGAAAGACCTTCAGGACTCTGCTGGTGCTGCTTCCCTGCAGCCTGAACCCCTGGCAGTGCTCCCTTCATCCCTGCAAGTGTCCAAGGCCAGGTTGGATGGGGCTTGGAGCAACCTGGGATAGTGGGAGGTGTCCCTGCCCTCCCTGTCCAGGCACTGGATGATCCTTCCCACCCAAACCAGTCCATGATTTTATAAATTTGTGCCTCTCAGCCCAGTTTTATGTCACTAAAAAAAAAAATCCAGTGTTGCTGGAGCTGTTTTGCCACCAGGAATCAGCAACTGCTCGAGTTCTGGAGGATGAAATGGACTCTGGTGGCCTTAATGCTTGGCTAATTAACATACCCAAAACATGAATGTGCCTTGGGAAAGAATCCACTCTTTCCTGTCAGCCAGGTCAGCAGGAAAACACCTGAGTCATTCCCTGGGAGGAGCTGCCCTAGGCAGGGGAGACCTGGAGCTCCTGCCAGGGAATGCTCTGAAGCAGGAGGGACAAATTCAACCTTGAAATGTGCAGCTCTTCCTTTCCTATGGGACACAGAGATTGTGGGGAACCAGAGAGGTGATACAAGAGGTCTCCTTTCCTTGTTGCAGGGGCTTCCAGGATGTTCATTCCCCTAATGGAAAAGCTGATTTTTAATTTGGAGCAAAAATCTCTTTTCCAGCGTCTTTTCCTTGTTCCCAGCCTGGCTCAGTGTCCTGCCCTGCTCCTGGAGCTGTGCTGGTGCCACCACAGCCACAATCCTGTCTTGTTCCTTCCCAGCAGTGCTGGAACACTCCAGGTTCATCAGGGACTGATTTCCAGCAGAGTCAGTGAAAAAAGCCCCTGAAACAGCTGCAGATTGCAAATTTTCTCCTGCAGGCTGCAAGAGTGACTGGAGCTGAGCCTTGTCCCAGCATTTCCTTGGAATGGTGCTCATGGTGGGCACATCCCAACCTCCACACAGACTTCCTGAGTGGGAAGAAGCTGAATTCAGGCTGCTGTACTTGATTTATTGATTGTTTTTACAGAAAAAGTGGAAAACACCACAAGGAAGAGAAGTCAGAGCCAGGGCTGTCCTGAAGCCATTACAACATGATCCCACCAGGCATTTGCCTGGATTTGCTGATAATTTCCTCGATAATTAACATTTCCAAATATCCCAGTCCTATATTGTGGGGGTTTTATCAGCAAAGAGGCACAAACGGGCAGAGCTGTGCATGGACTGGGGCTGGATTTTACTCCTGGAGCTGCCAGCAATGCAGAGCAGAGGTGGGACAGAGGAGAAGGAAAGAATTCCACGGCACAAGAGAGTGGAACAGGTGAATCTCCTGGAGGACAATGCCTGTGCTCTGCTCAGGAATGCTCAAGATCCAGGGATCCAGAACCAGCCCAGAATTTACTTAAATTGAATCTGGCTAAAATCTGGATCCTGCTGGAGCAGCTGCCCCCAGGACCCACTTCACACCAGCTTTTCCCAACACCCATTCCCAGGAGCACAGCCTCAATCCCCATCCACCTTCCAGCCAAATGAGCCCCTTGGCGTCTCCCCACGTGGGAAAGAGCTGATCCTGTGCAGGCCAGTGGTGCCTCCAGTGAAAGCTGAAACGTGAGGAGTCATCTCAGGCGCTGGGAAGAAGGAGTGAAGAGGTTTTGGCAGGATGGAGCTCCCTGTTAGTGAACTGTCCGTTCCTTCTGCCGCTGGTAATCTGGGAGGGAGGGACAAGGAGAGGATGGCCAGGGGGAATCACCCAAAATGTTCAGGAAAACACCCATTCCCAAGTGGAGGCAGTGTCTGAGACCCTCTGGCTTTAAAACTGCACCCCCACTGGTCACTTCAAGTGATTTTAGGGCATTCGGGACAAAATGCTTTCTTTGAAATTATTTGTTTAAAACCCCCTCTTCCCCTACTCCTTTTTTTGTCTTTTTCTTCTTTTTTTCTTCTTCACTTTCCATTCTATGAAGAATCCTTGTTTGGTTTGACTTCTCCCTTTTCTTATCCCTAAAATCTTGGAACTTTACAGGTGCAGAAGCAGAAACTGGGAGTTAACCCAGTCCTTTCCTTCACTCACAATTCAAACATCCTTAGGCAGGGGTATCCACCATTGGCACTTGCGCCAGACCCTGTTCCTCTGTTATTCAAGGATAATTAGCTGAAAGTCATGAGCTTTAAATTAACTTTTCTATTCCCAGCCATCCCACCTGCCCGCTCTCCAAGTTTTCCTACATGGGCAGATGAAGCCAGACCTCATTATCCTGATGTGGTGCCTGATCCCAAATCAACAGTCAGTGACCTTGGGCTGCTAAACTGGTGTGGAATGGGCAGGGATTTATGGCATTTGCTTCCCAAGGAGCCTCCCAGGAGCGGGCACGTACTGTAGGGGAAGTACCGGACGCGCATCGTGATCTCCCGCGCCGTCTTCAGGATCTCCACAGCCTGGAAAACGAGCAAAGAGCGTTCCACGGGTTCTGTGCTGGGCTGAGAGACTGCAAGGAGGTGGATGCCCCATCCCAGCACTCACCTTGCTGTGCTCAATGTCCTGGAAATCCACATCGTTCACCGAGAGCACCTGGTCCCCCTCCTGCAGCCCGGCCCTGTGAGCATCCGAGTCGGGAATCACCTGGGAAGGGAGAGCAGGGATGGCAGCAGGGGATCTCCCACAGCTCCCCTCCCACACTGCCCAGGGAGCAATTCCAGGGGCTGGGAGGAGACCAGGGAGTGGTGCAGGATGTTCTGAGGCAGCCAGAGCCTCCCTGGGGCTCAGCTGCTCCCACCGGCACAGGCAGGATCCGGGGGGGAACGGCGCAAGGACGGACACACCTTGGAGATGAAGATTCCCAACTGCGAGGCTTTTCCTCCCCGGATGTTGAAGCCCAGCTGTGGGAAAAACCAGCAGGGAAGTGCAGTCACTGGGACCCTTCCCTTGGCCCAGCTCTCTTTCCATTCCCCAGGACTCTTCTCCCTGTCCAGGGCTCTTGTAATTCCCCAGGACTGTTCTCTCTGCCCTGCCTCCCGGAGGGATCCAAGGCGTGGGTGCTGCGATGTTCAGCCAGGCAGCAGCGCCAGGTCCTCTCTCCTCATTCCTGCCACTGGGAATACCTGAGGGGACCCCGCTCCCATCCTCCAGCAGCTCCACATCCCAAGATATCACCCGGGGAACAACCCCTCCCCTTTCCCACCACCCTGGCATCAGCCACCCTGCCCGCCCCACGCCTGTCACAGCAGTTCCCTGTGCCAGGGCGCTGCCAGTCGGGAATATCGCGATCCCAGCGTCTTTTTTTGTCGGGAAACGCTCCGGGAACGCGACACCGCGCCCAGGAACGCCGGGCCGGCGCCGCCCGCCTCACCTGCGCCCCGGGCGGCTTCTTGAGGACGATGGTGCGGGGCAGGAACTGCGTGAGCTCGTTGTTGTAGTCGGGGTGATAAACGCGCTGCGGGGGACGCGCGGCGGCTCAGCCGGGGCCGGGCCGGGCCGGGCTCCCCCGCCCGGCGGGGCCCCGCGGCCGCCGCCATCCCCGGGCCGTGTCCCCGCTCCCCCCGCCCCGGGCTGACCTCGTGCGGCGGCACCCAGGCGGGCGGGCTCTCGTAGGGCGGCAGGAAAACCACCGGGAAGTCGTCGTAGGGCACCCGGCCCTCCATGCTGCCGCTCCGCCGCGCCCGGGACGCGCCCCGAGCGCGACGCACCGCGCTGCGATTGGCCGAGACCCGCCCCGAGACCCGCCCCCCGCCTGACGCACCCGCACGCGATTGGCTCCGCCCCGCCCCTCGCGCGGTCCCGTCCCCTCCCTCGGGTGGCTCCGCCCCCGCATGACGCACCGCTCTGCGATTGGCTGCAGTTCCGCACCTCGGCGACGCACGGCTCCGCGATTGGCTGCGGCGCCGCCCCGCTGGAGGCTCCTGCCGGTGATTGGCCGCGGCGGCGCGCGGCCCGGTTTGAACGGCGGCCGTTGCGGCGTCGCCATTGGAACGGGCAGCGGCGGTTCCAGGTCAGTCCCGCGGCCGCCCCGCGACACCGGGCAGGGCCAGGCCGGGCCCGCTCCGCCCCCGCTCCAGCCCCGCTCCCGGCCCGGGGCCTCCGCTCCATCCCCGAGCCCCGGCAGGCCCGCTGCACCCCCCTCCTCCACCCCAGAGCCCCGCTGAGGCCGCTTCCCGCCCGCTCCCCCCTCAGGCCGGGCAGGGCCGCGGCCAGCCCCGCTCCGTGCCCCGGCCCGCCTCACGGCGCTCGTGTTCCGCAGGCTGGTGATGGTGCGGGAGGACGAGAAGGGCATCCCGGTGCGCGTGGCGCTGCGCTGCCGGCCGCTGGTGCCCAAGGAGACCAGCGAGGGCTGCCGGACGTGCCTGTCCTTCGTGCCCGGCGAGCCTCAGGTGAGCCGCGGGGCGCGCCCGGGGGATCCGCAGCCACCGGGCCCCGCTACCAGCGCTGCCCCGTCCCTCTCGTCCGCAGGTCGTGGTGGGCAATGACAAAGCCTTCACCTACGATTACGTGTTCGACCCGTCCGTGGAGCAGGAGGAGGTTTTCAACACCGCGGTGTCGCCTCTGATCCGTGGCATCTTCAAAGGTTTGTCCCGGGTTTTGCCCGTTTGGAGCCCGTTCCTCTCCGCACAGCGAGGGGGGTGTGTGCTCTGAGGCAGTTTTTATGGAATGCCAGAGGAGTTTGGGTCGGAAGGGACCTTAAAGCCCATCCAGTGCCACCCCTGCCATGGGCAGGGACATCTTCCCCTGTCCCAGGTTGCTCCAAGCCCTGTCCAGCCTGGCCTTGGACGCTTCCAGGGATCCAGGGGCAGCCACAGCTGCTCTGGGCCTCCCCCACCTCACAGGGAACAATTCCCTCCCAATATTCCTCTGGCAGTGAGAAGCCATTCCCTTTGTCCTGTTACTCCAAGCCATTATAAAAAGTCCCTCTCCCTCCTTAAGAATAACACAATGAATTGATCAACATCCTGTTCCAGGATGCTGCAGCAGAGCTGGGATGGGAAAGAATTTGCGCTGCGTTTCTGTTTGGCTCTAATAAAACATCCAGTCTTAAAAAAGAGCTGAAGTAATCACTTTATCTGTGCTTTATGAAGTTTTCATTGCCCTTTTTTCTGCCCTCAATGCTCCTGACTGTGACCTGTGCTTAAAGCTGGTGTAAAGTGATGCTTTTCTGCAAGGGTGGTTTTCAGAAATGCAGCTTTCAGTCTCCACGTGACTCACCCGGGTGTCCTTTGTCCCCTCAGGATACAATGCCACTGTCTTGGCCTACGGACAGACGGGGTCAGGGAAAACCTATTCCATGGGAGGCACCTACACTGCCAACCAGGAGTATGAGCCCAGCGTGGGGGTCATCCCCAGGGTCATCAGGCTGCTCTTTGAGGAGAAACAGCAAAGGCAGGACTGGGACTTCATCCTCAAAGTTTCTTATTTGGAGGTAAAAGTTTGGTTTTTATCAAGTTAGGAATAAAGGGAGCTTTGAGGTCACCTCCTTCAGGTAACAGATATTGCTTAAATCAACCCCTAATACCCCAGGAGGTTTTGTTAGTCCTTTCTGGTCCAAGGTGTCTTCCCCTAAAGGTGAAATGAATAAAATGTGATGCTAAATTAGCCCTAATTTCAGCATGACTGCTCCTTTCTTTGGCTGGTAACTCTGAGCTGCTCCTCTGCTGCCTCCAGATCTACAACGAGGACATCCTGGACCTGCTGTGCCCCTCCCGAGAGCGCTCCCCCATCAGCATCCGGGAGGATCCCAAGGAAGGCATCAAGGTCTGCAGGGCTGGGTCCATGTGGGAGCTTCTGTCATCCCCAAAGCACTGGGGTGGGGCTCATCCATGTGTTGGGAGCAGCACACAGAGATCCAGCGGGTGGGATGCTCAGGGAAAGCCCAGCTTGCCAAGGAGCACATCCAGTCCCTCCTGCCCATCCCCTCTCTGGTTTGTGTCCCTGGGAGCTGCCTCTGCAGAACTTTATTCACACAAATTCCTCCTGTGACTGGCACAGCTCTCAGCTCCCAGCTTTGCCCAGGATATCCATGGATTTGTCCCTGGAGCCCTGAGGAGCTCTGGCTCCATCCCAGAGCCCAGCTGGCTCTGGAGCAGGCAGAGGAACCTGGGGGGTGTTTAGGAACAGCATCAGGATGTGATTCCGTGTTCCTGAAGTGAAATTCACAACCAGTTTTTCCTGGGAGTTTCCATTCCAGCCCCCTGGGAATGGGCTGGCACAGCCTGAGGGGGAGGGAGATTTTTCTGATCCCAGGTGGGATGAAGAGGAAGCAGAGGATAAACAATGTTTCCTTCCTGGCTACAGATTGTGGGGTTGACAGAAAGAAATGTCACCTGTGCCCAAGAGACTGTGTCCTGCCTGGAGCAGGGGAACAACTCCAGAACTGTGGGATCCACGGCCATGAATTCCCAGTCCTCCAGATCCCATGCCATCTTCACCATCTGCATTGATCAGAAGAAGAAAAATGACAAGTGAGTGTCACTGTGCAGCTGATGAGAGTTACTTTGCCAAAATTTCCAAAATTTCACCTGGTCCTGAGCTGTGCTTCTCAAGGCAGTTCAGGTTTTGGCTCTGTGAATTTTCAGCTCCTGGGCTGCTCCTTTTCCCCCTGGGAGAGTAAAACAGTTTCTTTCTGCCCTAGGAATTGCAGTTTTCACTGCAAGCTGCACCTGGTGGATCTTGCTGGCTCTGAGAGACAAAAGAAGACCAAGGCTGAGGGAGACAGACTCAAAGAAGGTCTCTGGGCTGGGACTGGTGGAGTTTGGGTTTCTTCTCACTTGGGAGTTAATAAAAGAGCAAAGCACTTGTTTAACCCTTTAATCTGCTTTTTTTAACCTTGTTAAATTTTTAATAAGGGCAGGAAATGAGGAGTTTGTTGCTATTGAGGTGGCTGTGCTCACTGTGAGCTTTGTCTGCAGGAATCAACATCAACAGAGGCCTCCTGTGCCTGGGGAATGTCATCAGTGCTCTGGGAGAGGAGAATAAAAAGGGAGGGTTTGTCCCCTACAGAGACTCCAAGCTGACCAGGCTGCTGCAAGGTGAGAGAAGATGATGACAAAGCCTAAACTTGCAGGTGTTTTTTAAATAACAAAGCAGGAGAAAACCCCTCAGCTCAGAGCTGCTGCTGCAAAGGGATTTGTTTGTTTAATTCCTCACTGAAGCTAGGCCTTTCCTGTACTCTTTTATTTTAGGTTGCAAATGCAGTGAGATGAACTCAAAACAAATTCTGCTCTCCTGCACTTTGTGTGACAGGAAGAAACAAGACAAAATCAGGGCTTATTTTTGGTGGGAAGAAGGAAGAGAAGTCTGGGAGCAGAGATCTATTATTGTACCTTAATTATAGCAACTCCCTGGGTGATGTCACAGCCAGAATGAAGCTGCAGCTGTCTGTGCCTTCCCTGGGATTTGTTTTCTTAGTCTGAATATCTGGTCTTTATTTTTCAGTAGCTGGGATTTGTCTTTCAATGCATTTTATTTAAGTTACCCTTTAATTTGGGCACAGCTTCAGTAATGAAATTACTGGGATTTTGATGGTAATTACATAATTTGCTGCAAAAGCTCTTCAGTATTTTCCATGTCTGAAAGTACCTAATTAAAACCTGGATTAGGCTGGATGTGGGGCCCCTTTTTTTAATGATCAGTAGCTTTAAGAGCCAATTTGTATAAAACCAAAGGATGAAGTTCCGTGCAGCTTTGTGATCTGTCCTTAACCAATAATTCCTTAAATTGGAGAAAATTCTGGATATTCATGGAGGTCTTGTTATTAGGGAGGGGCAAACCTGAAAGAACCAGGCCAGAAATGGCATAAAGAAATTATTTATTAGGGCAACAACTGAGGTGAAACCTTTGGTTTCAAACCCTGACTTTGGCTTTTAAAAACCCACTCTAAAACAGACCTGAGTGTGCAGAGGAGAAAGTAAGGAGTGGCACCAAAATCCAGCTGTTTAATCTGCATTTTGAGGATGCACTCATGGCATTTCACTGTCATTGTTGCTCTGACAGCTTTGACGTTGTTTCCTCTCCTTCCCAGACTCCCTGGGTGGGAACAGCCACACTCTGATGATTGCCTGTGTGAGCCCAGCAGATTCCAACCTGGAGGAGACCCTGAACACTCTGCGTTATGCTGACAGGGCCAGGAAGATCAAAAACAAACCCATTGTCAACGTGGACCCCCAGGCAGCTGAGCTGCACCAGCTGAAGCAGCAGGTATTGGGGGAACCCTCAGCAAACCCCAGAGGAAGGCACAAAACCTCACCAAAATGCAAAACATCCCTAATGTGCATTGCTCTGTCTCTGGAGGTGGTGGGAAAGGGATGTGTGGATATTTCTTGGAGTTTTCCTGCAGCCAGGGAAAAGTGGTGCTGGTGTAATTTAAATTTCCCTTGCACCCAACAAATCATTGCCTGGTGAGCTACAGGCACAATCAAAAATACAGAAATGGTTTGGTGTCTTCCTGACATCTCCTGCCTGTGCCCAGCACGGTGGGAAGGGAAAGGTTTTCCCTGGGGTGATCCCAGAGGGAAGTGAAGAACTTTTTGAGGAATAAATTTGAGGAATAAATAATTTGAAGTACAGTAACAATGCCATTCCTTTCCCCAGGCAGTGGTAAAAGGGGAATTATGGAGCAGCGGAGTCAGGAAGACCAAGGATCCATGGAGCTGTTACATTTACAAGCAATAATTATTTGTCTTTGCAGGTCCAGCAGCTCCAGGTGTTGCTGCTCCAGGCCCATGGAGGGACCCTGCCTGTAGCTCTCAAGTAAGATTTGTTATTTAATGTCCTCTGGATTTGTATTTATCACACTCCAGAGAAGTCTCTGGATCTCTTAGCTCTGGGCAGTGCTGTGGAGTGAGGGGTGAGCAAATTGGTTGCTTTTCCCCCCCTCTTTTTGTCATCCTTACTGGAATTCCCTGAGATATTTAGTTTTGTAGCAAACACCTCATGATTGCAAAAATCTGTTGCAGGAAGTAAAAGGGGAAGCAGGAAACACCTCCTGGATAAATTCCTGTCTCTGAGACCCATCCATCCCTGTTCTCCTCACCCCTCTACCCCTAAATGTGGGGCAGCTCCACCTCCATTATCCTTAAAAGCACAAAATCTGGGACAGAGTTGAGCTGTGCAGGTGTTGTGTTCTGGGGATGTTCCAAAACCAAGGACATGGAGTTCACAACCTGTGTTTGGAGGTTTTTCCTGCATTCTGGAAGTGTCCAAGGCTTGGACAGACCCTGGAGCAGCCTGGTCTGTGGAAGGTGTTCCTGCTCATGGCAGTGGTGGAGCTGGATGAGCTTTAAGATCCTTCCCTCCCAAGCCATTCTGGGCTATTTCTTTTAAATTATTTAGGGAACAATAATAATAATAATTTTGGAGGTAACTTCAGTGCTGTCCCAAAGCCCAAACTCACACCCAACTGCTCCTTGCTGTTGCAGTGGTTTGGCCCCCTCAGAGAGCCTCCAATCCCTGATGGAGAAGAACCAATCCCTGCAGGAGGAGAACCAGAAGCTGAGCCAGGGGCTGAGTGAGGCTGCTGGGCAAACAGCACAGATGCTGGAGAGAATCATCCTGGTAAGTTCATTATCCCAGGAGAGCTCTATCCCAACTCTAAATTCCTGGGAGTGAATCAACAGCAGCTCCAGTATTTATGACATATTGAGAATCTCTCTTAAATGTTCCTTTCATGTTGGTTCCAAACCAGTCAGAACCAAAAACCTGCCTGAATCTGTTGGTCTTTAGTTTCTTTTTGGAAAAAGGAGACCTGAATCTTTCAGCTTTTTTAATACTTTAAATATTTTGTTTTAATATTTTAAATAGCACTTGCACGCTTGTGCTGTCCCTTCCCCACGCTGCTTTTTTCCTATTGCCTGCAGTGTCTATCCCTGAAAAAATGCTGTGGAATCCAAACTGGTGGCCCTGACCATGAAAAATCTTTCAGTGCATTGATTTCACACTGCCAATCTCTTGCTGCAAATTATCAGCTGATTTCTGGTTTCTTATCATCTACTATTCTGATTTCTCTAGACAGAGCAAGAAAATGAGAAGATGAATGCAAAACTAGAGCAGCTCCAGCACCATGCTGTGTAAGTGTCCCCACACCCATCTCCTGGGATAATGTCCTTGGGAATTCAGTGTTTTCAGTGGGACAAACTGGATCCAATCAGCTGGGGTTTGTTCATCCACAATTAATTCAGAGACTGAGTGGGGAAGGTTGTTCCTCCCTGGCACAAACTCAGCATGGACTTGTTCCCATGTTTCCAGGTGCAAGTTGGATCTGCAGAAGCTGGTGGAGACTGTGGAAGATGAGGAGTTAAAGGAAAATGTGGAGGTGATCAGGAACCTGCAGCAGGTGCTGGCTGAGCTGCAGGTAAGGCTGGACCCAGGGAGTTCTGACACCTTTCTCAGGAAATCTGGGATTCCACTCCAAGAGCTTCCCTCAAGGAGCCCAGCAATTAAAATATGAAATGACTCTTGAGATCCCCTTCAAAACTGTCCTGTTGTGCTGTAATGCTGCAGAAAGGCCACTGGTGCTGCTCCTGGGGGGAAGGGAAGGAGGAGTCTATGGGGAAAAACCTGACACAGGCACTTGGCATGGATTTACTGTCCCTAAATTGGATGGAGTGTTCCAAACTTGGTGATTTTTATGGACAATGGAAATTGCAGAGGTCTGAAATTGTTAAATAGAAGCTTCCAGGCTTTTGTCTAAAGGAGGAATTTCAGTTCTCCCTCACTGGACATTCCTCTGGTCTCTCGTCCTCCTCTTCCTGTTCTCTTAGTGCTGTTGTTCAGGGAAGATTTTAAGGAATGGCATTTCCAACATGGAGGAGTTTCCTTCCATTCCTTGAGGAAGAGGATGATGGTCTCCTCTTTCCAGAGAGGTTCTGGCCAGAGGACAATCACATTGTGCTTTGCCATGATGTGCCAACAGACTGTTATTTCCTTCATTTTATTTCATATTTCCCTTTTCACCCAAATTTTCTTCTCTCTGTCCGCCAGAGTGAAAGCGCTGCCACAGAAGCTGCTGCAGAGCTGCCAAACTCTGAACAGGATTCTCCAGGTGTAAGTGAGGGGCTCAGCAGTGCACAGCTCGCTGGGGCATGGTTTTATCTCCTCATCACTTATCTGCTCCCTCCTGCTCATTTTCTAACCCAAGTGCTTGATAAATCATCACCCTTGTCTGTGCTGTTTCAGATTCAATGTATTCATGGTCAAGAACCTGTTCTCATTTCTGAATATCTGATTTTTTTTACATAAAAATGAATCTGAAGTGCTCTGTAGAAACAGAGATCACGTAATTCAGGAGCTCTGGATTAGCCTGTCCTCATGTCTGTGTCTCCTGCAGGGAGCAGAAGTGGGTCAGGAATCCAAGAGAGCCTCTGACTTCAGCACCCAACACGCCCTGCGCCAGGCACAGCTCTCCAGGGAGCTGCTGGAGCTCAACAAAGCCCTGACTCTGAAAGAGGCCCTGGCCAAAAAAATGTCTCAAAATGATACTCAGCTTGGGCCCATTCAGTCCCAGTACCAGGTAAAGCTGAAATCCTCCTTGGTCTGTTTGTTTTCCCCAATGGGGAGGGAAGGGAGGAGACGTGTCCTCAGGAGCCTGCTCTGATTTGGGTTTATTCCATAAACTGGGTCCCTGCTCCCTTGGGCAGTGTTCTCTGCTGTGCTGGGATCTCCCATCTCTGAAATGATTCAGTCAGGACGTGGCCCCAGTGACTCTGTGCCCACCAAAGCTCTAGAGTGCTGGGCCAGCCCCTGTGACCCTCACACTGCTCTGACATGGGGGGTTTAGCAGCCTCCTGTGAAGGAATGGGGTTTATCAAGGTTTCTCAGTCTTAAAGCTTTGCCTCAGTGTCTTTCCAAGGTTTTTATTTGGAGATTAATTCTTCTTGTCCTTTCTAGACCAATATCAGGGATCTGGAATTGGAGGTCAGCAACTTGCAGAAGGAAAAGGAGGAGCTGGTCCTTGCTCTGCAAATGGCAAAGAAGGACATCAACCAGGCCAAGTAAGAGGGCTCTGCCTGCAACTCTGGGGGTTGTCAGTGTGTCTGAAAATCCAATGTCTTGCACTTCCATGATCTGTAAAAGCTCTTTTTTTGGTGTAAAAATGTCCCTTTAAAGTGCCAGGAGCTGCAATGAAACCTCCTGTGGGCTTTCAGCAGCAGCAGAGGTGACAGAGGTGACATTTGGATTTGTTGTTGCTCCTCTCCAGGCTGAGCGAGCGGCGCCGGAAAAGGCTCCAGGAGCTGGAAGCACAAATTACTGAGCTCAAGAAGAAGCTGAGTGAGCAATCCAAGCTCTTGAAGCTGAAGGAATCCACAGAGCACACGGTGTCCAAACTGAACCAGGAGATCATGGTAACCAACAGGCACCTCTGACTTGAGCCAGTGTGGGCAAAGCAGCTCCCTGACAGGAATCCCAGAAATCCCTGACAGAAATCCCAAACAGGAATCCACTTTCTGTTTAGTCAGACTGAAAATAGGTTTTGACAAGATTCCTGTGGCTACATGACCACAATAGGCAAGTGACTAGTGAGATTTGGGAGGAAAATACGTCCAAAGTATCTTCTGGCATTTCTAATTTATTGCCTCAGTCAAATAATTTAATTTCTCTTTGATTTCTCTAAATTGTGCCTGTGTTGGTATTGGTATTCCTTTTATGCCTAAAAAAACCCTGTATTTTAGCACTTTGAGAGTGTCCTGAGTGGGAGCACAGCAAGATTTCCCATCTTTCACTCCCCACACCTGGCAGGCACAGGGGGGAAATGGAGGTTGAAGCTCTTTAGGATATAAATCCTGGATAACTCTTCCAGCCACTGCTGTCTTTCAGGAAATGAAGCAGCAAAGGGTGCAGCTGATGCGTCAGATGAAAGAAGACACTGAGAAATTCAGGCAGTGGAAGCAGCAGAAGGACAAGGAAGTGATCCAGCTGAAGGAAAAGGTGAGCAAACAAGCCCCTCACACAATTCCTCCCTTCAAAGGGATGCCTGAAGGTTTCTTTAACTGGGTGGTATCTTAGAAGAGCTGGGAATGCTTTGAAGAGAAGCTTGGCTCGTGTGGCTGCCACTTTTCACCACTTGGACTTGTTTGTGGCTGGAGATCTTCAAGCTCTTCACAGCCACAGCTGTGACTCTGCTCTAAAGCAGAAAGCAAAATTAGTCAATATTTGAAGGGTTTACAGTTGTGGGGTTTGGCCTCAGCATGGGAGATTTTTAAACTTCCAAAGATCTGCAGGTCAATAAAATCCAGCTGCTGAGTGCAATGGCCAGCAAACACCTGGATTGTCGCAGCAGTTCCTGCCCCTCAATGCCTTGGGGTCCTCAGGCTGGAATTTTGGGGCTGCAACCTTTCCTTTGGCATGGAAAATGTGACTTTTGCAGCTGTTTCTCCTTGCAGGACCGTAAGAGACAATATGAGCTCCTCAAACTGGAGAGGGATTTCCAGAAGCAGGCCAACGTCCTCCGGCGCAAAACAGAGGAGGTGAGGAGCCAACATCTCCTGGAAATCCCAACCAATCCCTAAAGTCTGCCAAGTGGGGCTGGAGGAAGGAGCAGGATACACAGAAACCTCTGAAAGAAAGTTTAGAGGCTGGGAAAAAATAAATTCTCTCTGTAGAGAAATCCCCATTTCTGCTTTTGAGGGATCACAGTTAAATTTGCTCCTTAAAGGCCAGGTGGCTTTGGGTTCCAGGTGGCTCTGGTTGCAAGGTGGCTTTGGGTTCCAGGTGGCTTTGAGTCCCAGGCTCCTGTGGCAAATCCATGCAGATGCCCAAGGTAGGAAGTGGGGAATGAGTTTGGGTGGTGGATCTATAAGGTTGCAGTTCAAAATACTTTCAGGATGGCTTTGTAAAAGAAATGCATCTTCAACCCCTCACTTTGGGTGTTTTCTTCTACTTTCAGGCCTAGAAGGAGCTTTTCTTTTAAAGGAGGAATGGCAGCAAAGAAAATAAATTAAGAGCAGGAATCCTTGAGTTAAACCAGGATAACTTGAGATTTATTAACCTTGTGCTGTCACCATCCCAGTGTTTGCCCTGGGCTGGGAATCCCTGGTGTTTCCAGCTGTAGCAGATGATTTGCAGTCCCTGTTCAGCTCCTTGTGGAATCTTTTCCAGGCAGCAGCTGCCAACAAACGCCTCAAGGATGCCCTGCAGAGGCAGAAGGAGGTGGCAGATAAACGGAAAGAGACCCAAAACCGGGGCATGGAAGGAATTGCTGCACGAGTCAAGGTGAATAACAGCATTTTTGCATCCCTACACTGGGCAAACTGGGATTTGGGGTGGGTGCTGCTGGCCTTGGTCGCTGGAGCACAGCAGGAGGACCAGGGAATTGCATTGGGATTATTCAGAAGGATTCAGTCCTGGAGCTGAGTTCAACCACTGGGTTTTGGGGGTTGTTTTTCCAGAGCTGGCTTGCAAATGAAGTTGAGGTTCTTGTCAGCACTGAGGAAGCTCGAAGACACCTGGCAGACCTGCTGGAGGACAGGAAAATCCTGGCAAAAGAGCTCCTTCAGCTGAAAGAGAAGAAAGATGCTGGAGAAAACCCCCCTCCAAAGCTGCGGGTAGGAGGGAAGTTCCCCTTTCCCCACCTCACTCCTCTGGCTGTTCAGCAATGCTGGATTGATTATTCTCTCTCCTACTTGACCTGTTCCATCAAAAGGTGGGGATGGATCCCACCCTTTCTGGGAGAAAGGGTTTATGTTTTTATCCTCTGACCTATCAGGAACAAGAGGTGTTGAAGGAACTTGTTACCTAATAGAATTTGGGAAATTTTTTTTTTCTGAAAGGGCAGTCAGGCTTTGGAATGGGCTGCCCAGGGAAGTGGTGAAATCATCATCCCTGGAAGTGTCCAAAAACCATCTGGATGTGGCACCTGGGGAAATGGGTGACCCATCAGTGTTGGGTGAATGGTTGGACTCAATGCTCTTGGAGAGCTTTTCCAACCTCAAGGATTCTGCGGGATTGAGTGGCTCACTCCCCTTAGCACAGGCTTTTGGGGAGGAACAATGGAACAGAGGCTGTGGGGAGATTCCTGGAGACTTTCCTAGCTGGAATATCTGTAAAAGTGTGATTTCCTCTCCTCTTCCTGCCCTGCATCCCCGTGCTGTGCTTGCAGAGGCGCACGTACTGCCTGGCTGACCTGGAGGCTCTGGACACGGATATCTCGGTCTCCAAGCAGATTGAGAGCCTGCAGACAGAGATGGAGCTCAGGTAAGGCACTGCCACAGTGCTCATCCACACAGACTGACACTGCAATGGTGAGGGAAAGCCTTTTCACTCAGTGCAAGAGGAGTAGCTTTGGTGTGCTTATTTAATCCATCTAATTGTTTTAGAGCCACTGCCAAAGCAAATTGGGGTAAAAATACAGATGCTGAAAATCTTTTTCCAAAACTCCAAGGTTCAAAATCGTCTTTACAGTCTGAGTCATACTGATGGACAAACCTTTTTCCTCTGCATCTATGGCCTTTAATCATATTTACACTGGATGTCAGCAAGGAAAGCCTTCCAGTGGTACATGGAGCACCTTTAGTTTTTGATGCAATGGGTGGCCAAGCTCTGTCTCCACAGATGAAAAACATCCCCCATGGTAAATTGTAACTGAAAACAGAACTGAGGGATAATTACACCAAGAATCCACATCTTTATACACAGGGTGATAGGGAGTGGCATCTGAAGTTTTGTCTTTGTTTTGTTCAAGCCCAAAAAGGCTGAATTTGATGCAAAAATCCACTCTTACAGAACGAAGAATTTCCTATTCTTGGGGTTCAAAGGATGCTTCAGGAAGGAATTTGGTCCCAACACCCCATCCATCAGAGAGATTTATAACAAATCCTTAGAGAGGAATATGGAGGAATGGTTTTTGGTATTGGCCAAGCATCTACTGGCAAACTGACCAAACAAATTGAAGATGGCTTTTTAGGGGGTGAAATCCCCAAACCCCTTTCAGTGGATTTTCCTGGCTGGAATTTTTCCAAAATGTGGGGAAAGTACTCAGGCACTTGGACTGGGTGTTTTGAGCTGTTAGTGATCACCTGGGGGAAAAACCTCCACTTTATTTGGGAATGTGGAGTGGAGGCAAAACTCCCCAGGGAAGCACTGCAGGCTCCAGGTACTCCACTGAGCAGCAAAAATCTCAATTTATACTATTTTATTTAATATTCTGGGAACAGTAACACTAGCCCAGAAACCAGCCCTGGTTTCCTCCTGTGTTGTAACCCCAATTCCATGGATTCTTCCCCAGGAGTGCCCAGATAGCAGATCTACAGCAGAAACTCCTGGATGCAGACAATGGAGATCGGGCCAAACAGCGCTGGGACAGCATTGCCACCATCCTGGAGGCCAAATGTGCTCTGAAGTATCTCCTGGGGGAGGTAAACCCTGGATTTTCATCTCTTTTGTCCCTGAAAACAAAGGCTGTGAGTCTGCTTAGCCACAAATAACAGGAATTGACCAAAGGAATTTGAGTGGAGCCTTCTTGTAGTGGATGAGGTTTATTAAAGTAATCTATACAGGGGAGTCAAACCTGAAAAGCAGGGAGGAGAGGAGTGGAAGAGATGAGGGTCTGGAGATACCAGCTAAAATCTTGCATAGGAAAAGGAAAAGGCAAATTTCAGAAGTGGAAGAGAAGAAAAAGTATCTAAAATACTTCCTGAGCAAGCAGGGAAGCAGTGGAATTGGTGTTGAGATGGGAAATAGAAAAATTGGGGTATTGTGGGATCTGGGAAAGAACAACTGAAGGACAAAATTACCTCTTGTTCCCTGGTGCTTAGAAATCAAAGGAAAAGGGTGAAAAGGAAAATATTCCAAGTGCTGCAGGAAGGGAGGTGAATTCAGAACTGTGAACAAGACCCTCAGCTCCCTGGTTTTAACCTGTCCCAGCAGGGAATCCCTGTCCCAAGCCATGCCTTGCTCTTGTTTTCCAGCTGGTCTCCTCCAAAGTGCAGGAGAGCAAACTGCAGAGTGGCCTGCAGCAGAGCCAGGCCAGCTGCTCTGATGTGCAGAAGATGCTGATGGAAGAGAGAAACCACATAGCAGAGATGGAGGCAGAGTTCCAAAATCAGATTTTGGTGCAGGAGCAGCAACATCAGGAAAAGGTGAATCACAGCTCTTGGAAATTTGGAGTCTGATCTCCAGGTCTGCTCAGAGAGAAGGGCAAAGGGGGATGTGCTGAAATGAAGCTGGTGCTGAATATCAGCTCAAATTTTGTTGGATTTTTGCAGATGGTTCATTCAAAGCCAAAAATCAATGTATTTATCCTGTGCAAATTGGTTTATTCAATAACTTTCCTCCTGCTTTAAATGAGGAGGCTACACCTGAGCACAAGATCACTTTTCAAATAGATCAGGATGGAATTGAGCTGGAAGTGACAGGAAATTTCCCTGAGCCTGGACTCTGATGCCAAGTGTTCCTTTCAGGAATTCACCCCTGTTTATTCCAACTTGCTTTTAGGTTCTGTACCTGCTCAGCCAATTCCAGCAGAAAGAAGCAGCAGAGAAGAGATTGGAAGATTCCCTGAACGAGCAGGAGAAACAACTACAGGAGCGACTGCGCTTCCAGGTGCAGGGGCTGGGCTGGCTGGGATCCTTTGGGATTAGGAGAAGGATTGTGTGGAATTAGTAGAATTGTGTGTTCCCTTTGCAGAAGCCTGCATGGGGTGGTTGCTGTGCAGGCTGGAATAACCCTGAGGGATTTTCTCTTATTTATCTTCAATGAAACAAATTTCCTCTTGTCCTGCAAACAGGAGGAAGAGTTGGAAAAAATGAGGGAGATCTGTGAAAAGAACCAGGAACTCCTCCGGGAAAATGACACTCTGAAACAGGTAGAGCCTTGTACAGACACCAGAGCCTCGTGGCAGTTGGGTTTGATGGATTTTGCAGAGCTAATTCTTGTCCCTTTTGACAGAAACTGCTACTCCTCCAAGTTGCCAGTGGCCAGAAGCTCCGGCACATCCAGCAAAGGCCACCTGAGTCTCCAGACTCTTCTTTTGATTATGTTCCACCCAAAGTAAGAGGCTGCACAGTTTGTGTTGCACCTGAATTCTTTGCCAGAGTTAATCATGGCTATTGATAACGTGGTTTTCATTCTCCTAAGCTGCTTTTACCAGGCACTTGTTCTACTCATTGAAGTTCTACTTATTGAAGTGGCCCCTTCAATCCTTAGCAGAAGACTCAAATACTTTACATTAGTTTTTTGGTTAAAACCAAAAAAGCAAACCCCCAAACCTGTTTCCTCATTGTAGTTCTGACTCTGTCCTCCTTCACAATCCAGATTGTTTTTCTGTTGCATTCCCAGTCTTTAAATTATGGAGCAAGGCACGTGTTTCACAGCCAACTTTGCTGCTTTGCATAGAGCCAAATCATAGTGCTGGGGAGAAGAAAAGATTTAAAACTCTTTGGACAGGAGTGTGATGCTTATTTTTTATCATGTGATGTGTCAACAACTCAGACTTCCAAGGATTCGTCATCAGTAGTTTAAATTGATTGAATTCTCAATCCTGATAATTAGATCATTTTTTCCCTCCCTCACCCCACAACTTTCTTAGCTGTGAGGGACTCTGAAAACCCTAATAAAACTATATTAAAATGTAATCATTATTAATATTATTCATGAAGTAGAGCTGATTTTTGGTGGCCTAACCCCTGGTGCTCCTGTGTTGCAGCCCAAGTGCCGCCGGCAGACGACGGCCAAGCCCCGAGCACCCAGCCCCGAGGTGGATGTGGAGGAGCTGCTCTCTGACCCTGGGGAGCTGGAGGATTCTGACTGGCTTCCTGGGAAAGCAGGCAGAGCAACCAGGAAAAACCTCATGGGGGTAAGATCCAGCTGCCCTTGATCCAGTGCCTGCTAGGGAATCACTTGCTGTGTGCAGGGGTTGGGATGGAGCTGTGAGGTGTGGTGTCCCCAACTGTTCTCAAAGTGGCAGGAATGGGTTATTTGGGTACCTGGGGATATTTGGGACATTCCCACAGACACAGCAAAGGTTGTCTGCAGTCAGCAAGACCTTTCTGGACAGGTTTTCCCTGTCCAAGTCACCTTCTCCCATGTTCTGTCCTGCTGCCTGTGTCTGAGCTGGCCTCTGCTTTTGGAACAGCCCCAACAGCAGCCAGATCTATCCAGGGAGCCAATTTTAGGGGGAAAAAAAACCAAGCAAAAAAGAAAGGATAGCCTGTTGTGGATCCCTGTTTCTTTGGGAACCTGCAGCTTGCAGTCCTGACAGAGCCTCAGCTTCCATCTGTCTGTGTCAGTCTGGAGCTTCAGCCTGTGGCTCAGAAAATTCCTGAGGCTTTTGGGGCGGGGTCTCCCTCTTTTTGTGGAAGTGTGGCACAGCAACTGGGATCCTTTTGGCATAACCTCAAGTCAGGCACTGAGTAACTGAAGGTACTTATCCTGTAGATCCTGAAGATGGATCTGTAGGTGGAAGGATTTTATTCTGAATATTAGGAAGAAAATTATTCTGGGATGTAGCAAAATGCAGAGAAAGGGCAGTGAAATGCTACAAGGGGCAGCGTGGGGGTGTCCCTGTCCTTGAGATGCTGCAGCTGGCAGGACCTGGAGCATTCCAGGAGCATCCTGGCCATTGGATCCCCCTTGCCTCCCTCACAGTGCTCGTGCAAGGGCCGCTGTGGGAACAGGCAGTGTGGCTGCAGGAGGCAGAAGTTGGGATGCACCGACGGCTGCAGCTGCGCCGCGGCCACGTGCAGGAACAGGGAGCGGGGCCCGGTGAGTGCTGCTGGCTCTGGGGGCACAGGGGCTGCATTTGGGCAGGAGCAAAGCTGGAGGAAGGGATAATTCCCACACAAGTATAGTTTGTCCAGGCAGAACAGGTGCACTTTGCTGAAACTCTGTGAATGTCACTAATTATTAGTGCCTCTCTGGTAACTGAGGAAAATTTTCCACTGCAGGACCAGACTCTGCCTTTCAGGACAGAATTTTGGAGATTCACAGCAAAGATTTTCGTGTTCCCACTTCTCATCCACAAATCTCAGGATAAAAAGTTCCATTTTCCCTTTTGGACTAAATAAATTAAAGTTTTGTCTTTGGCTTCAGACAACACAAAACCCTGACTCATTCCCAGATTTCTTTTTAAGAATGGAAGGGGGATGGTTTGGGGGAGGGGGTTGTAACAGCAGGAAGGTCCATGAGAAGCTGATGTTCCTAGTGGGAATTTTGCTCTTGGATCTCAGAGCTGTGGAGCAGGGACATCCCATAGTCCTCTAAGTATTGCCTATTTTATGGAGGCCTAGTCTGAGCTGCAGCATCCTGTACTGTGGAAAACTTCCCAGCTGGAGAGCAGGGGGCTGTGGTGGGAAGGGAAGGGAAGGGATGGATGTTCTGCAAGAGCTTCACCCTCTGCTGCCCTTCAGGAAACCACAACGTGTGAGGAGCACAAAAGGGACTCGGAGGGCTCCTTGAAGCTGGAAGACCCCACAGAGGTGAAAGCAGAGGAGACCTTCTTCCAGCCCGTGTGTATCACACCAACCACCAAGGTATTCCCAGGGGAGAGCAGAGCTGCTGAGTGAGGGGTCTTGGAGGGAAATCACCCCAGAGGAGAAGCTGCTGCTGGAAAACTGCACAGCTCCAGGCAGCTCGTGTGGAAGCTGAGAGTGTGCTGAATTCCTAAGTTCCCACACTGAAATGATGCCACGAGCTTGCCATGTTTTACTGCAGCACCTTCAGCAAGGAGGGAGGGGAAGTGAGGAGTGTGCAGGATAAAATCCTGTCTGTCCATGTTCAAAGTGACCTCTCTGACCTGGCATATGTCATTTCACCTCAGCCATGGGAGTCCACTATTCCAACTGTTGTCTCTTCCTGCTGCATCTTGATATTTTGTAAAATATTTGTCTTTTTCCTGACTTGAGTAAAAAAAGCAACTCTTGAGGTTGGCCTGGCAATTGCTGTCCTGCTGCCTCTGATGGGACACCCCAGCTGTGCCTAACTCCAAAGATTGTCCCTTGCTTTCCCCCAGGTCCTGCAGGACATCACAGAGCAGGAGGTGCTCCTGAAGATTCCCAGCACTGCTGCCTCCCTGCTCGGGAGGGACGAGGAGTCCCAGGAGAACCAGAACCCCTTTGGGAGGAGGAAGAAGAGGATGCTGAGCAGCAACATCAGCTTCTTCTCAGGCTGCACTCCCATCAAGGAGTAGTTTACCTGTCCTGGAGCTTTCCCATCCCTTTAGACCACATTCCTGGTGACTTTTGAGGGAGTTGGATTCTCCTGTTGGAGCAGCAGATCCTGCCCTCAGCAAGGGAGTCAAGCTGCTTCTTTCTTTGTTATGTCTGTGTAAATATTTGTGTGTTGGGGCCAGGTGGGGGGTAAGAATTTTTCCTCTGAAATTCCTGGAGTGAATGGAGGTGATTTTCCAGGTGGGTGTTCCCAGCTCCCTCCCTCCTGCTGAGCTGTGAACGCTGGGTACGGTTTCACCTGTAATCTTGAGAGAGCTTTGTCTCTGCACTGGAGCTCTGCTCCTGCCTCTTCCCATGGAGCCTGAAGGAACTTTCCCAGCTGCCCTGGGGGAGCCATGGAGTGAGAAGGCCCTGGCTGAAGTCTTAAACCAGCAGCTCTGAACTGCTCAGGCTTTCTGGCCCCTTTGGCCGCTGGGCTGTGTTTATTCAATGAACTTAGAAACTTGACCTATGTGAATAATGTAGGAATTTTAACTCTGGTTTGTGATTTTAATAAAGGAGTTACTAAAGAAACCTGACTTGGAGTTGGAATTACTGTGCACAACGCCCCCCAGCCGCCCCTGGGCTCTTTGCACTTGAATTTGGTTTTAAAACCAGTCCAGGAGTTGCTGTTGCTGGGACTTGCTCAGGTCTTTCTGGCCAGACACCCCAAACAAGTTCCTGCTGCTTTTCTTTGCCCTCAGCCCTAAGTTATGAGTCTCAGCAGGAGGAGGTGATAAATGTAATTTTTGTTAAATTTATTTTTCCTCTTCTGCCAATGGGTCTGACCCAGCCCTTCCCTGGGCCGTGCACAGAGCTGTGGGATTTGGGCAGCAGCTTCCCTGACCTGAGACCCTCTTTATTTACCTGTTGGATGAGGTTCTGCCAACTTAGGGATTCCCAGGATAGTCTGGGTTGGAAGGGGCCTTAAGGATCATCCACTTCCACCATCCCAGGCTGCTCCAGGCTCTCTCCAAGCTGGCCTTGGACACTTCCAGGAATGGGACAGACACAGTTCTCTGGACATCCTCTGCTAGGGCTTTACTACTCTCACAGGGAAGAATTCCTTCCCAAAATCCCCCTCAGGCTCTCTGATTTCCAAATCTATGAAGGCCCTGAGAGCTGTAAAATATTTTGAAGTGATTTAAATTAACTTGGAAGTTCTGAGGACTTAGGCCCTAATAGAAGATTGTCCCAATCACATTATATATTATTATATAAAATAAATGTTTTACATTATATAGCAAAATCTATATGGTTTACATTATATTTATTTTAGAATGCCTACCTAATACATAAAATACAATTTATATATGAAGTGTTTCTGTGCATGCATAATTAACTACAGTGTATTCCCTCTATACACTATATTCTATATACTTTATGTGTATGTTCACACATACAGATATACATTAATATATAAATATCTATGTATGTGTATAGACAAATGTATATATATTAAAAAGTGGGAGAGTTTTGAGTGTACAAGGCCATTACATTGTATATATGATTAATATATAACACATATATACAAAACACATAAAAACAATATATGTCTATATATATATATGTATATATAAATTATATATTAATTTATATAAAAATACATTTAAAAATAGAAAATATATTTTAAAATATATATAGAAAAGCCCCTTGCCCCCTTCCCCAGGTGTGTGCACAAGACACTGAGGCCAGGTTACAAACACTCTGCACTTTATTTCCACACTCCCAAGGCCCAAACAGGGCCTTCCTGCCCATTCCCACCCCCTGGAGTCCATGTGAATCCCATAGAAAGGTTCCCTGAATCCCATGGGAAGGGCTCCATGAATCCCACGGGAAGGGCTCCCTGAATCCCTTGGGAAGGGCTCCCTGAATCCCATGGGAAGGGCTCCATGAATCCCATGGGAAGGGCTCCCTGCATCCCAGGGAAGGGCTGAGGGCCCTCACAAGGCGTCGTAGTCGTCGTCGTCCTCGTGCTTCCTCTTGAGCGGGTTGGGGTCGGCGGCGCCGGGCGGGACCATGTTGGTGGTGATCAGGATGTTCTTGGGGCCGATCAGGGATGGGTTGATCAGGACGTTCTGCACCGTGGGAGTGGTGGGAGTGGCTGTGGGAATCATGGAAAGGCATCACTGAAAGCTTGGAGCAATCCCTGTGCTATTCCAGGCTCATCCCAAGAGGGAGGATGGGGAAATGCTCGGGGGGGGTTGAGGACACAAGGGGGAGAGGGAAACAGGAGCCAGGGTGGGTGCGAGCTACCCAGGATGGCCATGCCCTGGCTGCCCCTGCTGTGCTGGGAATGGGAATTAACACTGGAACTTCTTGGAATGAGGGAGAGGGGGAGAAATTCCCACATCAGCTTGGGCAAGCAGCTGTGGCTGCCCCATCCCTGGAAGTGTTCCAGGCCAGCTTGGAGCAGCATGGAAGCCGTCTCTGTCCATGGCAGGGGGTGGGACTGGATGAGCTTCACCCTCCCAAGCCAAGCAGGCTGTGGCTGTGTGGTTATCCCTGTTCCAGCCCCAGGAGTACCTGATTTGCCAGCAGGCTGTGAGGACGGGATCTGGACGGTGAAGCGCTGCCCCGCCAGCGACACCGGCGCGCCCACCTTGGCTGACACCGACACGGTCTGCGCTGAGGGGGTACCTGGGTTCCACACAAAGCCACCAAAATAAATCAAAATAAATCCAGAAACATTCCTACCACTCCCTCCCAAGTGGAATCTGTTATTAGACACAGTGGGAATGCACAGGAACACAAGAGCACCAAGTATAAGGATCAGATTTCCAGGCAGAGCTGCACATTCGATCATTTTCCTACATTTACCCCAGCCCTACTGAATTCCAGACTATAAACACACTAATTTTTAGGGCACAGCTCTGAATTTTAAGATCCTTTTAAAAATGGATATTTCCCAGTGCTATTTAATTCAGTGTCATACTGACATTGAGGAAAATAACCCTAAATTTAAGTAAAGTTCTTGAATAGCCCCTTAATAAAGAATTTATCACAAACACAGAACATCTGTAATGCATTTACACTTAAATGTTAATGTAACAATAAAGATTAATTTATGAAATTAACTTTCTGATGCTGTCAAACAATATAAAGTTAGGCAGTCCCTGACATTCCCTCAGGGGCTAGAAAAGTGTTTTAAATTATTCCTCCTTATTTTTCCTTCTTAAAATGAAGGTGGGAATCCCGTGTGGAGCTGTTTCCTACCCAGAGTGGGAGTGCTGGGCCTGCTGCTCACGGCGCCCACGCTCAGGCGAGGAACTGTGATCCTGCCTGCTGTGGAGGAGACCTGTGGGGAGAGAGCCAGGGAATCAGGGAATGGCCTGGAATAAACAGGAAAGTCCCCCCACAGTGAGGCATTCAGGGCCTCCCAGCAAAGGAAATATTTTCCCTCTAAAGCAGAAACAACTGAGGTGGAAGTCAAAAATACTTTTTAATATCTACACCAAAGCCTGACCTGTGTCTCTGACAACCTGACATTAAACCTGGCAGTTCCTCCTGGACATGAGGAGGAATTTCTTCAGGGAAAGGCTGGGCAGGCCTTGGAGGGGGCTGCCCAGGGAGGTGCTGGAGTCCCCAACCCTGGAGGTGCCTAGGGAATGACTGGATGTGGCACTCAGTGCTCTGGCACAGGCTGGATTTGATGATCCTAGAGGGCTTTTCCAGCCTCAATGATTCTGGGATTCTGCAGTATTTCTTTAACACTACAATACTCCCACACCTTAAATTTTCCCACATTTTAAAATTTCCATTTAAAATCAACCAACAACAAATCACAAATCCAGCCTGGAGACGTCCGAGCTGACACACCCTGGCCAATATTCACCCCCACCTTTCAGAGCGGTGGCAAACTGCAATTGAACACCTCTCCCACCCCCCAGGGGTGCATTCCCAGTCCCTGAGCCATCCTCACCTTCTTCTGCAGGGATTTCAGGCGGTAGTTGGGGGCAGTCAGGCAGTACCTGTCGGGCGGCAGCCGTGGGCCCGAGTACGGCTTGATCAGCGGCAGCGGCGTCTGGTTCTTCTGGCGGGCAATGTCCAGCAGGAACTGCAGAGACACGGCCACAGCCCCGGGTCTGGGCACATCCCCGTGTCCTGGTGACATCCCTGTGTCCTGGTGACATCCCTGTGTCCCACTGACACCCCTGAGTCCTGGTGACATCCCTGTGTCCCACTGACACCCCTGTGTCCCACTGACACCCCTGAGTCCTGGTGACACCCCTGTGTCCCACTGACACCCCTGAGTCCTGGTGACATCCCTGTGTCCCTGCCTCATCCCTGTGTCCTGGTGACATCCCTATGTCCCAGTGACATTCCAGAGTCCCACTGACATCCCTGTGTCCTGGTGACATCCCTGTGTCTCACTGACACCTCTGTGACTTGGTGACATCCCTGTGTCCGGTCAGATCCCTGCATCCTGGCCTCATCCCCATGTCCTGGACACATCCCAGTGTTCTGGCCACATCCCTGTGTCTCACTGACATCCCCATGTCCTGGTGACATCCCAGTTTCCCAGTGATAACCCTGTGTCTCAGCCTCATCCCTGTGTCCTGGTCACATCCCCGTGTCCCAGTGACACCCTTGTGTCTGGTCACACCCCTGTGTCTCAGTGACATCCCTGTGTCCCAGCCTCATTCCCATGTCCTGGACACATCCCTGTGTTCCACTGACATCCCCATGTCCTGGTGACATCCCCATGTCCCAGCCTCATCCATGTGTCCCGGTGATACCTCCATGTCCTGGCCACACTGCCGTGTCCCAGCCTCATCCCTGTGTCCCAGTAACATCCCTGTGTCTTGGACAGATCTCTGTATTCCAGTAACATCCCTGTGTCCCAGCCACATCCCCACGTCCGGTCAGATCCCCGTGTCCCAGCAACATTCCCATGTCCTGGTGACATCCCAATGTTTTGGCCTCATGCCCATGTCCTGCCCTCTTTCCTTGTGTCCCTGCCACATCCCTGTATCCCTGTGACACCCCCATGTCCCCGTGCTGTCCCTGTGTCCCTGTGACACCCCCGTGTCCCTGTGACACCCCTGTGTCCCAGCCACATCCCTGTGTCCCCGTGCCATCCCCATGTCCCTGTGACACCCCCGTGTCCCTGTGACACCCCCGTGTCCCTGTGACACCCCATGTCCCCGTGACACTCCCGTGTCCCTGTGACACCCCTGTGTCCCTGTGCTGTCCCCGTGTCCCTGTGACACCCCTGTGTCCCAGCCACATCCCCGTGTCCCTGTGACACCCCCGTGTCCCCGTGCCGTCCCCGGGCTCACGTCACGGGGCGGGGGCGATGTGAAGGACTGGTCGGTGCGGCACTGGATCGCCAGCCGCACGTCGTCCGCGTCCACGCTCGACTTCTTGGCGTGGCTCGAGTAGATCTTGGCGTCCTCCAGGATGGTGGTGACGTATCCTGAGGGAAACACGGGCTCTGGGTTCCATCAAATGCTCCCCGGCCCCATCCTGGGGCTGGCACTGAAACCTCCGTGGGCACTGCCCAGAGTGCCCCAGGGCAGCGCTGACGGGATAACGGGAAGGAATTCTTCCCTGCCAGGCCCTGCCACGCGGGTCCAGAGCAGCTGTGGCTGCCCCTGCATCCCTGGAAGTGTCCAAGGCCAGGCTGGACGCGGCTTGAAGCAGCCTGGGACAGTGGAAGGTGTCCCTGCCCAAACCATGCTGGGTTTGTGATTCTGTGATTAAAGAATTTCAGCTGGAACAGATCTCCGTGGTCACCGGGTCTGACAGGGGAGCCCCCGTGGAAACACGGACTCACAGAGCACTCCCTGCCCCACACAGCCCTTCCCTGCCCCGCACAATCCTTCCCTGCCCCACACAGCACTTCCCTGCTCCACCCACGGCTTCCCCGCGCACTTTCCGCCCGGCCCCGCTTACTGTAGGCGAACTCCAGCATCTGGTTGATGACGCGCGGCTCGTACTCGGTGATGCCCATGTCCTTGAGGATCTGCGCCATCACCTGCGGGGGGGCACAGGGACCGTTCAGCCCCCCGAGCCCCCGGTACCCTCAGGTGCCCCCCGGATCCCCCCGGGCCCCGCGGTACCTGCGCGTCTTTAGGGGCGCTCTTGGGAGACGCCATCTTGGCCGCCTCCATCGTTTCCGGTCATGTGACACAAGGGGCGCGGCTACGGCGGCCGGGAGGGCGGCGTTGCTATGGAGACGCGGCCTAGCGGGGTTGCCGTGGAGACGCGGCCTGGCGGGGTTGCCAAGGAGATGCGGCCTCGCAGGTCAGAAATTCACTTTATTATAAATATTCATGAGGACAAACATGCACAGCCCAAATCTGCTGGATTCAAGTGACTGTTTTCCCGCTCCCCCTGCTGCAGACAGCCCAGTGCCCCCCCTCTGCCCTGTGGTGATGCAGTAGAGGATGTCTTGTAATTTCATTAATAGCTCTGAAGCCACTTTTTAAAAAGTGCTAGCAATCCCAGGATTAACTAAAAATGACAGTGTGTTCCCACTGTTTTGAAAATAACAGGTTCCACTTTGGAAGCAAATTTAAAAGCTTTTTAAAGCTGGTTTTCATGGCAGCTCACTGGATTTGGAAGCCACTTAGAGCACATTCGATGTGAGTTTTGTCAAAGTTTCTCACTTTCTGAAGCAAAACAGAACCAAAAATAAAGTTTTGCTGTGATTTTGTCGGGCAGGCGATCAGCAGTGTTGCAGAAGCAGTTGCAATGTGGTATAACCCAGGATGGTTGGACTGCAGCCAGGTCTGGAGGAAGAGGATGTGCTGGGGACTCCCATGGCAGCTCCTGAGACAGGGACAAACCAAGAGCTGCTCCCTCTGATCTGCCCTGTGGAACATTCCAGCAGCAGCTCCAGAGCTCCCCATCCACACCCAGGCAGGCACTCAGCACCTGGATCAGCCCCATCCCAGCCCTGCCCTGGGTCTGGGGCCAGCCTGGGGAGCTGGAGCAGCCCCACGGCTCCAGCAGCACCTGGAGGAGCTGGAAAACCCTCACCCAGCACGAGGGGCAGGCATGGGATCCCTGTGCCAGAATCCTGTGCCGAGGCAGCTCCCAGGCCAAGTCATTTGACTTCCATGAGTCAGAGTGTGTTACACAAAAACATCCTGGGAGGGGGGAGGGAGGAGGAATTCCAGACACTGACCTTCGACAACAAACTAAATCCACTTTTCTTTCCTTGTTTTAGAAAAGAGGGGGAGAGCAGCTCTTCCACAGGCTGGGATCAGGCTGGAGCCCAGCACATGGAGCTGGGGGCTGCCACACATTCCTAAGGCAGGAAAGAAAATGATGGTTTGATTCCCCACTTCCATGGGGCTTGGGATTTATCCCTAAACCCAGTGCAGGACTCTTCTGCCCCCTCTGTGCCACCTTCTCCACTCACCACAGGTGACTTTCCATGCTGGGAAGCACAACCAGGAGCTCCTTGCAGGATTTCTGTGAGGAAAGCAGCAGAAGGCAGAGAGGGGCAGTTCCCACAGGGCAGCCACCTGTCCCCAGGCCACAAACACCTTCCTGGCCGTGGATGCTTCTCCTCATGGACACCTCTGTGGGGCACAGCCATGCTGGGAATCATGGGGCTGGAAAACCTCTCCAAGACCATCAAGTCCAAGGTGTGCCTGATCCCCACCTTGTCACCAGCCCTGGGCACTGCCCTGGGCAGTCCAGGGATGGGGACTCCACCACCTCCCAGGGCACTTCTGATTTTTAACCACCTTTTCCATGAAGAAATAGCTGCTGCTGTCCAACCTGGCACAGCTTGAGGCCATTTCCTCTCATGGCTGTCCCCTCCTGCCAGGAGCTGTGCAGAGCCACAAGGTCCCCCCCTGAGCCTCCTTTTCTGCAGGATAAACGCACAATGACACATTCCACGGGCACCACATGCTGGCCCAATGGAGGAGCAGCCACCCTTCCCCTCTGCTCAGCCACTGGGGCTGTTTTCAGTGCTGGAAAACAGGAAATGGGGTCACGGTGTGTCCTGGCCTGGCGCCGATGCCTCCGTCCGCCGCGGGTCGTTCATCCCAGGCAGCTGCGGCCAGCTGGGATCATCTGCTGAGACACCAGAGCACAGCCCGGGCACGTGGCTCTGCTCAGGGTGCAGGAGTGAAATCCCAGACATCTGAAATCCCTGGAAGTGTTCAAGGCCAGGATGGATGGGGCTTGGAGCAACCTGGGACAGGGGAAGGTGTCCCTGTCTGGCAGGGAGTGGAACAAGATGAGCTTTAAGGTTGCTCCCAACTCAACCCATTCCATCATTCTATGAAATTTTACTGGGAATTTCTTCCCAGACAAGATTTGTTGAGGTGTTCAGGGTGCAGCCATGCAGAGACCTGGCACAAAGACAGCTTTTCTTGTTGGGAGGTGTCCAAATCTGCAAGAACAACCCCAGCCAGAGCTTCTGCCTCTTGGAAAGGGCAGCAGGAATCTCCCTAACGTCAGATCTGGGATTTGCTGGACAATGCAGTGCCTGTGCTCAGCTCTGACCTTTCCAGCACTAATCCCACACTATTTGGCTCTACAAAACTGGCATTTGAGCAGCCCTTGGGAGCAGAAAAGCTGCAAAGAGCCAAGCTCCAAGGAGGAAGAAGAGGAGGTTTGTTTTGTAGCTGATCCCTCTCTCATTTCTGCTAGAGCCCCATTGCTGGGTTCTGGAGGAATTCCGAGGACTGTGAGGAAAGATCCTGCTGCTGGGTGCCCCTGCTCCCTCTGGCCCTGTGCTTCCAGCTCCCCAGAGCCTTTCCCTGGGATTCCCTCACACTGGCCCCCACTCCCTGTTCCTCCTCCACCCCAGCATTTCCAGCTCCTCACCCTTGATCGTTCCTCAAGTGGAAAGTTTACCCAGGCTGAGTGTCCAGCTGTCTCTTTGGGAATGATGGTCAAATAAAGCCTTTCCCATCTTATCTTTATCAGATCATTAAGGCACTGTCAGGAAAAATTCCACAATCAGCAGCAAATGCCGGGGAAGAGCTCAAGGGGAAAAGCCCTGAGTCAACACAAAATGATGGAAAATTGGCAATCAGCCCCAAACGATTCAATTTCCAGTATCAAAGAACTGCTCTACCTCACCTGGAAACTGCGGGTCCTTTCTGCAGTGTGAGGAGAAATGGAAGTGATATTCCAAGGGTCCAAAGTTAATTCAGCTCTTAATGACACTGAGCATGTTCCCTTCCCTTAAATTACCCATGACACAAGTGACACTAAATCCCACAAAACCACAGGAGCTCAGAGTCAAATTTGAATACATTTGTATTATTTATTGGCTGTATTAAATATATTATCTATTTGATAGTTACAATTTAGTAATACAATGCATGGCAGCTTTAACATACGTTTGAGATACCTCAAAAATGACAATACAAGAAAACCGAAGATACCTAAAATACATTAATGCCACGAGGGTACATCCTTCTGGAATGGACAACAGCTGATGGAAAATCCATATTGCAGTAGAAATCCCAGATATTTTCTGGAAATATAAGCATTTTGTGGCAATCACAAAAGGATTCAATTTCATTTTTTAGCAGTGGTGACTTGTTAGTATTTACTCTGCAATCCTAATTTCAGGACTATTATTGCCAAACAAACCTCTACAAGTTGGTTCTAAGGAGTTAAAAAAGAACCCTTTGGCAACGGAGATTTGCTGCAGGCAGTTTATCTGCTAAAGGGAGACTATGAGGAAAATAAAGACAGATTGTAAACTCTTCTGCAAACTAGAGACTAATATCTGTATAAAACTCTGACACTGGAGGGAGAGATTTCTATGATATAATAAATGATTAACTTAAAGTTCTGCTACAAGTAGAACAATACATTCAAACATACATTTTTTTTTCTTTCCAGGACTTTTAATCAAAATAAATAGAGTACAAAAATGAAGAGTATGGTTTGAAAAGATTAATTTCAGATTGCACCATCGATCTACTGTGAAGAGGATTAAGTGATACTAGGTCATAATTTAGGTTTTCCACATCTGAAATACAACACAATGCCTCAAACTCTAACACAACGTTATTCCTCAACTGCTGTAGGAGAAAGACCCTTAGAAGTGATTAATTAATTACTGGAAACACATCGCCTGTAGCTCTGTCACATCCACCCTCCCACCCACAAGTGCATCGTTCTGATGGCCCAAGTGGAGCCACAGACTTTGCAAAATACCCTAAATCTACCGTTCTGTGGCATGTTCCAAATGCTGTTGGCAAGACCCATCCTGAAACACTGGAAATTTGTGAGTTCCAGCTTTCAAAAGCTTTGATCTAATGGAGCCAGGGGTTGCCAGGCTCCTCCTCAAGGATTCACAAGCAGATGGAACATAACAGTCAAATGTAGTGCACAGTGTCCACAAAAATATCCCCCAGCCGACCAGGACGAGTTTCAGACAAGTTCATAGCAGGCTGAACATTCCCAACAGGAAAACCATGGAATGTGAAGCTGCTACCACTGGGATAGCAAGTTTAAAACATTGTATAAACGTTATCTAAAAAGAGTTCTCTCATGTACAATTTGCTCGTTGGGGTTAAGTTAGAAGGGCACCCAAAGCAGGCTGAACTTTTTATTTTTTAGGTTAATAATAGTACAAAAACATTTGCTCAGTTTGAGCCAAATAGTGTAACATTTATCATAAATGCACTCTTTCTCCTTAAAGACAACTCCTGTGCTGTTCTGAGCACGCTGCACAGGGAATTACTTTTCTCTCAGGCACTGAGAGTGAAATGTGGATTGGGCCAAAGCTGCTCAGGACAGCAGGAATATTCCGGGCAGAGCCTTTCCTGGGCATCCCGGCCAAGCGCCACGTCCTGCTGGCATTGGTTTGGATTAAAACCCTAAAAAACCCTGGCACCCTCTACTCCAACACTTGAAATGATTATTACTGAATCCCAAGTATTAAAATAACTGTAAAGTAGTAATATCACTAAGTCAATATTCTGCTTTCCTTCTACAGTCTAGTAAATGTGGTATGCTCTAGTAGGCTCTGCAGTTCTGCTCTAAGCTCAAAGCACTTGTGCTGCTGGATTTCATGGATATCAAACTACAGCGAAACTCGATGGAACAGCCATCGCCTCCCGCTGCTCTGGTGGTGCTGGCAGAGGACTGTTGTAGCAATGCCTTCCCTCTCCAACTGGCTGGGATGGGGAGAGAGGAGGAGCGCGCACGCACCCCTCCAGTGTGCACCGTAAGGCAGCTGACTGCTGTTCTCTAACAGCTCACCCTGATTGCAGAGGCCCCGGGATCACCCTTTCTACAGGAAATCTGTGTCCAGCATTTGGAAAGGATCTGCCGAGCCAGCGTTGCCGGCAGCCAGCAGCAGGAGCGGGAACGCACGGAGCGAGGGGTTCCCAGCTAGGATTTCACTGAACTACCCATAAATACCCCAGAGAGCTCTGTACAGACAGCTGAGCGGGGCCAGCTCTGCCCTACTTGATCACAAAGTACTGGATGACCACGGCGAAGAGGATGGCGACCACGGCGAAGCCGCAGAGCAGCGCGACGGCGATGGCGCGCTCCTCGCGCAGCCGCTTCCCGCTCTGCGCCAGCTCGGCGCCCGCCGGGGCGACGGCGGGGCCCGGCTCCCGGCGCTGGCAGCAGAACACGGTGCTGGGGCTGTAGGGGCCGCAGAGCTCCGGGCAGCCCGGCAGGTCGTGGCACTGGCGGCCGGCGCAGACGCGCGCGCGGTACTCACAGTTCGTCTGCGCGGCCGGCAGCCGGAAGCACGGCTCGGGGCCCTTGTACACCTGGCAGGAGACAGGAGCTGCCTCAGTCGGGAGCAGAGCGCTCAGCACCAGCACCTGGAACTGCCTGTGCTGCTCCAGGGGCGTGGGCGGTGCTGGGCACAGCCTGGAGTTGCCCTCCTCTCCCCAGCTTTGTAAAATCCTCTCCCGACAATTCACAATTCATTAAAGTTTCCTGCTACACCCCCCACTGAGGCCTCACCTGGGCTGGGAGGCTCAGAAAGGAGAAGAAAAATCATCCTGCTTTTTCTTCCCTAAAGCTCCTCCAGCAAAGTGGACTCTCTGATTAACAGAGGCAGTGGTACCACAGACCATCAGGATTAATAATCAAGAGCCAAAGGAATTGTTGGGAGAACAGGATAAAGCAGTGCTCACCCACTTCACACTTACTGAAATGAAAAGTCTCTCTGTCATCTCCCCAAACAGAATTTCAACCTTCAAATCATGGAATCACAGCATGGTTTGGGTTGGAAGAGACCTTAAAGCCCATCTCATTCCACCCTCTGCCATGGGCAGGGACACCTTCCACAAGAAATATGCACACCTTTCTTTGGTAAGAATTTCTCCCAGAAAAAAACCCTCACATTCCTGAAGCTGTATAAAAGGTACCTGATCAAACTCTCTGCCAGCAGCAAGCTGAAGGATGTAAACAATGGAATCTCCTTTCATCGGCTGTAGAGGCTCCCATGTGATTTCAAAAGTGTTTTCTTCCAGCTGAATCACTTTGGGTGCTGGAAAATAGAGTGATTTGTTGGTGTTTTAGAAAAAGAACAATGGTCTCTACAAATGTACAGCTGTCATGCTTACAGGCAACTCATTCCAATAACTTAAAGCAATTAAGGTTTGTTTCTTTCTTTCTTTTTCTTGTATTTGATGACACGAGCTCAAAAAATGATCATTGCTATGTGTAGGTTACACCTGTTGGTCTTTTTGAGCTGCCAGGGTGAGCCCATGTTTGTAAAGAGGAACTTTCAAGTCACTACAGAACTCAGCATTTCTGTCCATGTGCAAAGCTGAAATTATATTCTAACCATGGTCCAGTCAATCAATATTGCTGCAGGCACTCAGCACTCTGACCTTCACAGTGACTTTAATGATGACCTTTAATGTCCATGGTAAAAAGTGAAGATCAGAGGAATTAACTCTGCCCTCATTTGCCTACAACTTTGATGGATAACCCTACAAAATGCCCTTCCAGCTGAGCAAAGGTAAGAATGCTGAGTTCAGTGGTGAAGAGCTGCAGTGCAGGAAGTGATGAGAACAGAAGAGCTCTTTTCACACCCAGACAAAGCCCCTCAGAGCGAGTCTGTGTGTCTGCCCCTGTAAGACTGGCTGAGGGTCACCTTGTAGGATCCAATCCTGCCCACCAGTGGCTTGCAGCAGTTGCCAGGGCAGTGCCAGCTCACCTTTGAGAGGTGCAGGTGGAGACTTGGTGGTGGTGAAAGCACAGACCTCCGAGAAGGCTCCTTCCCCAGCGTCGTTGTACGCCTGGATGCGGAAATGGTACGTGGTGGATTCACTGAGCCTCTGCACCTTGTAGGTGTGACAGGGACCATTGTAGACTGTCACAAACCTGGGGGACACAGAACACACACACAGTTACCCAGCAATCATGAGTATTTAGAGCAGTATCAGACCTGAGTTAAGGACAAAGAAGTGATGCTGCATTCTGGTGTCCCAGCTTTCTTCCCACTGAGGCTGCAGAGCCCAACTCCTCTGAATCAAGAGAACAACCCTTGAATATCCAAAATAAATTGAAATTTCTAGTTAAAGAACAGCTGGCCAACCCCTGTTTCTTATAGGCAGGCCTGACTTCGTTTTTGAATGTCCAAAAACAACCCTGCCAACACAGGATGGTGGTAAGGAATTTATTCTTTAAATAGTATTTACTGTTTACAGGCAGCAGAAATGCTAGTTGTTGACAGCATTTCTGGTTGAAAGATGGGATGCAAAACTGCAAAAAGGGCAAACTCTGGGATGCCCAAATGATTCAGTGGTGCAAACAGAACAGAGAATAACATAAAACACCTTAAAAACTTGACATGAAGTGGTAAAACCACAAGATCCTTAATGGTCTCACCTGCCAAACCTGTCCTCCATCTGCAGGTTGAACTGAGTAGGATTGGGAATTAAAGCTCTGCTGGGCCCTTCTCCCCATTTCAGTTTAAGGCTCTGGTAGCTGAAGACAACACATTCCAGGTGGGGAGGGTCAGGAGGTAGTGGCTTGGTTTTGGCTTTCATGGAATGACTGAAAGGACCGACTCCAAAGCTGTTGATGGCCTGTACCCTGATCCTGGGATGGGAGAGAGCAGCCACATGGTCACAAAAAGTGCTGAGTAACAAAGCAAGAGTTAAAAGGTGTACAGAGTGTAACTCCAAACAGTAAAGCAATTAAGATGCGGTTAGAAATTAAATCTGAACTCAGCTCCAGCAAGACTGAGGACACAGGATCCCCTGCTCTGCTCTTAGCTGTCCATCCATCTTCTTCTCACCACACACCCGAGCATCCCAATGAAAAATTCTAAACCTAGAAACCTTGAAGTCTTGGCTTTGAGACAGAATGTGAACCTTAACACCAACCACGATCTCACTCCTGCCAACATCATGGCTGGACTCTGGATATGACAATTTTAGGAGTTTTTTTTGGAGCTGCAGGATGAATTAGGCAAATAGTCTGTAAGCTGCAGGAAATATTGCTCTAAAAATTTAAAGCACTACCCTCTCAAGGGCTTTTAAATCCTACAAATGTGATTTCAGAATAATTCTTACCTGTACAGGGTGTCAGGCAGCAGATTCTCAAGGACATGGGTTGTGTTTCTCCCCACAGTGACCAGCTGCTTCTCCCCATACTCGATGTTGTAGCCTGTGATCTCTGCCCCGTGGCAGCAGGGCTCTTCCCACTGGATTGCAAGGCACGTGGAGAAAGGAGGGGAAATTTCCACCTGATCCTCTTCAAGTAAGTGGAGCACGGCCACGGCTGCGGGCACTGACGGGGGCGTGGTCACCACGGCCGTGTCCCCAAACAGCCCCGCCCCAGCCACGTTCACAGCCTGGAAGACACCACACAGGAGTTACCAAATTCCTGTTTTCCAAGCAGGCAGGCACAGCTCTCACAGCCTTCTGTGCGTTCTTAAAAGCAAGGTGGAAGAGAGTGGAAAATCTCCTGAATAATCTCTCAACAGGGCAAAGCATCTGTAAAGCTGGTATTTCACAGCACACTGGATCTAAGCTCTTCCAGATCCAAGGAATGAGGAGGGACTGGGGGACAAGGGAAGTGTTTTTCCCAATTACCTTCTCTATTGCATGAGCAGGTGACAGCACATGACTTTACTCCTCTCTAGCTGGAGTTTGGCCCCAGACTGCAAGTGCCCAGTGGCACCAAAAGGCTTTTCCTACCTGGACTCTGCAGTAATAGGTGGTTGCAGGTGTGAGCCCCTTGACCTCATAGCTCTGGCAGGGGCCACTGTAGATGATGTGCATGGAGCCCTCCACCTGGCCCCAGTCCAGCCTGTACTCGGTGATCTCTGCTCCGTTGCACGCCGGGCTCTGTGGGGCGAGGGAGAAAATCTGCTCAGCTCTGGCACTTACACACCACTCACCCAGGGGGGAGCTCTATCACAGTGAAACACTGGGTGAGAGTCACAGAAAACGTTGGAAAACACCTCCAAGATCATCAAACCCAACCTCTGAAAGCACTGGGGTTGAAACCTGAGGTCTGTTCCAAGGGATTTTAAGTTAAAAGGTGACATGTGGTTGTAACACCACCACAGTTCACACCAGAATTCTGACTGTCCCACAATCTCTTACCACTTAAAATAATTAATTCACTATATATGAATGACCACACCATGAGGAGGATTAAATGCCACCCAATTTGTCCAGTTAAGAGACTACCATTAGTAACTCCCAAAGTTTACAAACCCAAAACGGACATCTATAAAGAAATGGGCTTAATATATTCCACCTCTACACATGCTATTCCTCTAATTTCTGTGTATCATAAATGTGTCACTACAATTCTAAAAGCCAAACACTAATTTGGGTGGTACTGGAAGCCATCAACACCTACCTCCCACGAAATCACAGCACAAGTTGCACTTTTGCAGGTTATCAGGGGTTTGCAGCACTGCTCAGGGGGTCCTGGAGCAGTGCAAAGCTCTGCCTTCTCAGAGTGGGGGCCAAACTGCAGGAAAACAACACTGCATGAACACAGCAACAGCCACAAGAACTGATGTGCAAGTGATGCAAACAAACTATTTTTAACTTGACAGGGAAGTAAACAGCAGAGCTCAGGGCTCAGTTTCAGATTCCTTGCAGGTACTTGAAGCTGGCCCCATTCCCACTGCCAGGGTTTTGTAACTCCTCCCTCCCCCAGCCAGGATTTGCCTTCCAGCAGCAGCTGGGCACTGTTTCACAAACACTTTAATGCCACCAACGTTTATCCCACACTTCTCCCAGCTTGGCCTGGCTGGCACCCAGCCCCTGTCACACAATGCTGCTCCCACCACATCTGCAGAGCCTGAGCTCGGGGTAACACATCCAACAACTCCAAAGGCACAAACACCAAGAAGTTCCCAGCACTCAGGCTGCAGGAGCCCTCAGCAGCATCAGTGCTGTCCCCTGTGTGGTGTCAGAGCTGTGGTGAGGGCAGTGCTCACCCCGACTCTGTTCCCTGCCCGCAGCCAGAAGCTGTAGCTCCTCCCTGGGAGCAGGTTGGTCACTCCAAACTCGGCTGCTGGGCCCTGGTAGAGCACCCTGCGCTCGTCCTGCTCCGAGCTGGCCATCTCCAGGAGGTACTCTGTGATCTCAGAGCCTCCATCCACAGCTGGGGGGCCTGGCAAACAAAAACAGATGGCATGAATTTCTAAATTCCCTAAGTTAGGGCAGGCTCTTGTCATGTGTCTGAGCAGAAACACTTCATGAAGCTTGCTTCCCCCCACAGGTACTGATACTTGGTTTAAGATGGCCTTCATCAGGGTTTTTTTAATGTATTTTCCCGTTTTCGTCACTAAACAGTGTATCTTCATTAATTTTTGCTTATCTCCTTTACTGAGATAACAGTAAGAAAACAAAAGTTGATTTTTAAATTGTCAAGCAGGTGTCAATTGTCTGTCAGGGTAGACAGGAAGTTTTCTCACTGGAAAATATTTTTGTCTGCTTAAGTCTCACTGTACCACCCTACCAGAAGTGGACAGAATCTTTGGTCATCTTAAAAAAATCCCACAAAAGAAACAAAAAACCCTACAGCAAACCCAAAAAAAACCCAAGGCCATGGACAACATCTCTGTATTTTTATTTTTACCTTTTTTTTCCCCCTGAAGAGTTCTATAGATTTTTTTTATTTGGAAGACTGAAATCAGAGCAGTGTTTTACTCCAGCTCTGGTGCTTACCCCACTGCAAAGTGATTTCCTTAGGTTTGGCTTTGCCCACCAGGGTTGGGGCAGGACAGGGCCCGGGGGGAACGGCCGCTGTGGTGACAGTCGTGACATCAGAGGCCTGCCAGGGACACAGGTTATTGCAGAGCACAGACAGAAAGCATTTTGCTAAAAGATGAACAGAAATGGAACAGAAGCACCTTTCCCCTCCTGCTGCTCACCTGGCTCTCCCCACCTTTGCTGGCACAGGACACCCGGAGCCTGTAGGAGGTGCCAGGCCTGAGGTGGTCACAGACGTGTTCCCGCTGGGCTCCGCTGTAAATGGGCTCCCACCTCCCTCCTGGGGGAAGGAAAAGCACTTTACCCTTCCAAACCTTTCTAAAATCCCACCTGGAAATTCCCTTATGCAATTATTAAGGTGGTCAGACCAGAGAATCAATTTGAAATTATTAATTATACAGAGAACATGTACAACACACACACGTGTGAAATCAGAAGTGACTGCTGGAGTAAAGCATCATTTAAGTTGGAAAACATCTCCAAAATCCAAGTCTAAACCATGTCCCACATCTAAATGTGAATTAAGTATCTCCAGGGATGGAGACTGAGTACTGTATTAGTACTCAGAGGTGACTCCTTACCAACTGATGCCTCGGAGATTTCCAAAAAGTATTTAGAGATGTCTGATCCTCCATTATCCTTGGGGGGTTCTGAAAGAAATCAACACCTTAAGTTACAGAAGATTTAATATCAAGGCAGTATTTTGTTATTATCTTTTCCAGTGAACACATTCATATTCATTCAAACACAGCAAGAGAAACCAATGTACTTAATTATTCACAATACATTTTTCTGAGCAATTTTCCTGCTATTATTAATCATGATTATGCCAGGAAGAGTAACTGGGAAAACACTCCCAATTTCAGGTATCAGCTCCTATTTTTTAAGTGAACATAGGAATTATTTAAACATCACATAAATCCACAGGGGGGGTTAGGACAGCAGTCAGTGCTTCTCAGAAATGACTGAACAACACCAGTGTGCTTCCACAGCCCCAAAATAAACCATTTTGGGGTAAGGTTGAGTATTTCTCCTGCAGTAAGAATACCTGCAGATAAATCATCAGCCTGAGTTCCCTCTCATTTAATCAGAGGGAGGCTGCCCACACCCCAGCAGCACTGAACACCCCAAGGCACCTACCCCACGTGACTCTCACACTGTGGGGATGGATCTTGCCCTTTACAGCAGGTTTGCTGGGAGCTCCAGGTCTGTCAGGTTTGGTGCTGTGTTCCACCACCTCACTGGGGCTGCTTTTTCCTTCACTGTTGTAGGCAAAGAGCTGTTGGAGGAGGGAACAGAATGGAGACTAAATGGTTTATTTAATGACAGTAATATATGTTGATAATACATGAGGATAAACATGATGATGATTAAAAAAATCTATTAAAAACCCAACCAAAATAAAGACAACCATTTATAGCAAAATTAGCTGGTTCAAAAAAATTGGTTTGTATTATTACTTCACCAAAACCTGCTCTAACAAAAGGTAATTGTTGGACAACAGGTGAATTCCTGCTGTCTCCATACAAAGTTGGAGAACTTGCTGGAAAATGCCAAAGCCCAGGAAAGCAAATGAAATTAGGAACAAACTATGGTACAAACCCTGAACTTATAGGATGTACTCCTCCTCAGGTTTCTTAAAGTGCATGAGAGCTCATCTCCATTGTACTGGGGCTGGAATCCATAACCCTGGCAAGGAGGGAAAAGAAGGATGAACACAGTCACTGATTTTTAGGGTGAGACAAAACCCAGAGCGGGTAAATCACATTTTTTTAATCTTGAACTTCATTTCTATGTCATGAATTGCACACAAAGTATTCATGGCAGTTCTCTGCTATGAATTCCATGCAATGCTGTCTCTCTCTGCCATCAATTTCATGCAATGCTGTCTCTCTCTGCCATCAATTCCATGCAATGCTGTCTCTCTCTGCCATCAATTCCATACAATGCTGTCTCTCTCTGTCATCAATTCCATGCAATGCTGTCTCTCTCTGCCATCAATTCCATGCAATGCTGTCTCTCTCTGCCATCAATTCCATGCAATGCTTGCCGACCGTTTATCGGAAGATCAAAAAAAGTTCATTTTTATTTCAGCACTATGAAGGAAATTTCCACACAAAGCTCAGCACTTACAGAACCTTCTTCCTCCATGTCCAGGCTGTATGTGAGGGAGTCATCCAAGGCCCCTCCTGCAGGAGGGCTCCATCCCAGGGCCATCCAGGTCACTCCTGCTTCCAGCAGCGTGGGTGGTGCTGGGGCCGGCGGCACCACCCCGGCCGTGCCGAACGTCACCGTCTCACTGAACCCACTGGGGAGGAGATTTTGAACAAGGGTGAGCAGCAGCTGATGGAATCCAGGGGGAAATGCAGCATTTGGTGTCCCTGGGCTCCTGGTTACCTCATTCCAATGTCATTTTTAGCAGCCAGCCTCAGGGAGTATCTTGTGGAGGGAGCGAGTTTGGTGAGCTTGTACTGCTTCAGGTGCCCGTAGTAACACTCCTTGAAAGGGCCATTCTTCCCCTGGAAAACAGGGAGATGCAGAGTCACTCCCTGATCCCTGCCAAGGTCACCCTCCTCACTCTACATCTTCCTAAATCCCAGAATCTCAGACTGGTTTGGGCTGGGAGAGACCTTAAAGCTTATCTCGTGCCATGGGCACCTTCCATGAGAGATGTCATTTCACTCATTTAACAGTAATTAAAAAAGAAATTACAGAGCCTCAAGAATGCAAAATTTAATGTATCATGGTCATCCTGAGTCTGCTGATGGTCACCTTGAGCACTCCTGATAATAAACCACATCAGGACTGAGATATCTGATTACATACTCCCAGTATTTTGACAAAATGGTGATAAACCACTGAGCTGAAAACAAAACACATTCTGGAAGTTTTCTATCCCTTTGCATTACATCTCAGCAAGATGCTCAAGAGCTGAGGGAGACTGGTGACACAACCCAAAGATGCCAAATGCTTGTACATTTAATGAGAACACAGGAATGACTGATGCTCTGGATGACAAATGAGGCACTTTTACACTGTCCCCTCCCACGGATCACTTGTCTCTTTAAAACTGTCAGGACAGTTGCACCAAAATAGCTGCTGTACCTAAGCAAAGGGTATTTTTAAGTGTAATTGCTCTACAGATGTCATTATGATTTTTTTTGGTACTAGAAAAGCTCTTACCTCATCCCATTCTAAAAGAAAATTAGTTATTTTGGAACCATTGTCATTTGAGGACTGAAAATAAAGAAACAATGAAAAAAAGAGTTAAAATCAAGTGGTTGTAAATGTGTTTTATAAATATTTTTACATGTTGAATAAACTCCAACTGCCTTTTAATACAAGGCTGCTGTGCTACTTCTTTTAGTTCTGATAGTTCAGATATGAATTTATAAATTGTTTGATTTTATAAATGAAGCAAATTACATTCTTAGAGCTCTTTTCCTGGTGCTTTGCACTGTGTGCTCACCACCTGCCTGTGCAATCTAAGGGTTCACACAAGCAACACCAACACATGAAATGGGAACTTCTTCATTATCTAAAGCACAGATACTGCAAATAATTTCACTGAAGTCATTTAGCTGGAACCATTTTTCAGCATGCTCATAAGAAAACATCAAAAACCAAGCAAACACAGCTACCAACAAGCCTTGACAGATAGTGGTTATATTCAAAAGTCAGATCAAAAATGAGAATCTATAGAACCATGAAAAGAAATTTAGTTTGAATGAGTCAGAGTAACTAAAAGAACATTAAGTCATATCTATTTATCATCCAGGACCTCAAGCAAAGATATAAATAAATTAAAATCAAATTTTCCTCTCTGCCAGTTCAGAAAGAGTAGAGCCCAGCTACCAACTCTGTCACACTAAAGCTGCAGGCAAGAATCTCAGCAAACATTGAAAAAAAGAGAAAGGTAATTATTATTTCATTATCAATCTTCACTGAGCAACTTAAAAGGCACCACCGACAGCACACACTGAATTCCTGACAAAGCTGATTTCAATCCACTGCCCAGGAATCCAGCAGAGTGCTCTGCTCCCCTTCACTCAGCCCCAGGTATGGCTCTTACCTTCCACTGCAAGCTCAGGCTGTTTTTGGTTCTGTTAATCAGTTTTGGGGCAGCTGGACAGTCTGGCTCACAGCTCTCTGTGGTGAAGCTCACCAGCTCTGAAATGGTTTCTTTGATGGAACTGCTGGTTGCTGAAACTCTAAACAAAGGGTAATTAATGATGTGGCTGCTGCATTGGCACCTGGAAATGTAAGGGCAGAGCTGGCAGCTTCAGGGATTTATTCCCAAGCAGTGGCTGCAGGGTGGGGGTCACACGGTTCCCTGCTGACCCCAAACCCCCATTTCTCACCCTTCATTTACTCTGCCATTACTCTCTGTCACAGTGGAGATATTTTAGTGCTGAAAAACCTGTGGGATAGGGGATGAAAACTATGGCAGGTGTTCCAAAATGGCAAGAGGATACCTGGCTGGAAATGAGCCTTCTGCTAAAAACACCTTAAAATTCAAACACAGCCAACACCTGGGCAGGAGTATGGGCACTAGGCAGCTAAATCATTAATTCACAATTTTCATAGGAATTGTTTCATGTTTTCAGCAGCCCTGCCCTCTTTCTGTGGAAAACACAACATTGTGCAGGTGGAGCTGTGCCCAGCACTTCCCACACCCAGAACTGTTCCACAGCTTCAGAGCACGACTTTGCTGCAGGGAATCTTTAATCTCATCTGCTCCAGGGGCCCAGCACTGAGTGTGACTCTGGTTCTCCTGGTTTGTTTAGCAGCTGCTCTCTCCCTGGCCAGCCCAACACCTCCAGTCAGGATTATTTACTCCTGATCATCCCATCCCACTTCCCAGTGAGCCCATTCCCACTTCCCTGCTTGCACTGCTGCAGATCAGACAAGCATCTCTGAAATCAAGCTGACAAGTCAGATTTTCAGATCCAATTTCAAGGCCAAATTATTTCATTTGCCACTGACTTCAGCCCACAACAATCTACAGAGTGTTGTTCTAAAAAAATATCAGCAGAGAATAATTTAAAGTTTGTAACTGAGAAATCTGAGGGGACAGAAAAGGTGGTAAAGAAGGAAATGAGGTGGTGTTTTAATGAAGTTAGAAGATAAATGGGAATTTAGATAGCAAACCCAGTGTCCACAGCATGATATTTTTTCATAATATTCCTTAACTGTTTGTATCACCCCTTTTCCACAATAATCCTGCAATGCCCATATCCCCCAAAGCTTTATTTCCTTCCCAGCAGCATACCTGGCATGATAATCAGTGGCTGGTCTGAGATCAGGAAGTGTAATTGTTAATTCTTCCCCACTGTGAAAAGGCAAAAACAAACAGAAAGCAGAGTTACAGCTCTTCCTTAAACCTCAGGGCTCAAAGCTCATTGAAAAGCAAAACCACGTAGTGCACATTTAAGTTTCCCACTGTCCATGTATAACTCTTTAGTGACATTACTTAAAATTTATTTCATGTGAAGTAGGAAGGTCTGCAAGTCAACAAACAGCTCCTGATAGAGAGATTGCTGATTGGTTAATGGTTTAAACATTGTGCTTAAAGGAAGAAACTAAACTTACACATAGACAGATTTAAATTTTCCATTTTTACCACTGTTGGATATTGCTACTTCAAATGTAAATGCTGCTGGACTATGACTATGGCTCTCTCCATTCTGTGAACTAACTGGGAGATTCCAGGACAGAACGGCTGATCTTGCTTGTATATCAGAAACCTATTAAAAGCATAAATAATGCAAGTAAGTTTGCTTTCTGCAAGAAAAGGTTAATTAGTCAATAACATGGCGTCGCTAATTGGCCTAGGAAGCTCCTCACTGGAGGAATTCTTTCCCTTTGGAGTGGGAATATAGAGTCATTCTTTGGACTGCAATGATTTCCTCTTTTCATTTCTAAAGGCTTTCCCTTCCAACACCAAACTAACACTACAGTGGGGCAGGAAGAGAAAATTCCTGCATCAAGGTTTCCATCACTCACTTGGAGCAAATGTTCAGCTGGGGAGTCTTGGGCAGGACCCCAGATCAGATTTAGGCACAGACACCTTCTTGTCATTTTCTGACATTCCCTCACACAATATTCAGCCACTGATCCTAAGGACAGCACAGGCTCTGTCTGTAAAACTCAACATTTCTTGTCTGATTTTTTTTTTTTTTGCTGCTTAATTCCCACACTCCAAATTCTCTCTACTCAAGGCAACACAGCCCTGGGGTAGCTCAAAGTACAGATGTCAGAAGTAGCAGGGAAAAAGGACTAAAGGACCAAAAAACCCCTCAAAAGCTGGTGCAAAGGAACACAACCCCTGTTTGCTGTGTGGATAATGCAGAGAAGAGCTCATTAAACTTGCTCAATATCAAACACAGACATTTAAATTACCCTCACCAGACTCCATCTTCCTAAAGAAGTCTCTAAATACTCAAATATTTGCTCCAGTTTCTCAATACAACATCAAAAGAGGATCTATTTGTGTAAATGTTATGCTCCTAAATCCTCTCTGCTGAGCAAAGGATGGTTCCAAGAGTGGAAAAACTTCCAAGAGTTTAGCAGGCCCCTGGTTTGCAAGGTAAAGCCCTCACATTCACTGGAAAACTGCAACAGTGGAATATTTTGGGATTACAGGCTGGCAAACTGAGAAATAGTGAATTTCCAGCATGGTTGCCCTTTCCCAGCTATGAACTCTGACAACTAAACTGTATTTACCTTCTCTATTAAAAAACTTAAACCATTAAGAACAAAGAAAAAGGGATCAACAAAACACAAATTATTTTCTAGGAAGCACAGGCCCAGAAAATAATGGGATTTTAAGGCTAATACTTACAACTGGCTTGCCAATGCTCAAGTGAGTATCACATTTCCTGGATTCTGTGTCCGATTCTGCAATTTAAACACAAACCAGATTATCCCAAAGCCTGAGAGCAACCCAGGCTGTTACCAAAAGGCCACCACGAGATGGAGTTGGCCTCATTAGGACTTGAACAATGGTTCTTATTGTGCAAAGTTCATTTCCCCTGTTTGTTTTGGCTGCGTGAGGGGCAGAAACACCAACTATCCAAAACCAACAGTGGTACAAAAACCCTTTTAGTACATCCTGCACAAAGGGAATCTTTTCCTAATGGAGCAGAAATAGGTTTTCTTTGACAACACAAAAACATTCCTCCAAAAATGAGAGGTGTTAAAAAAAATGATAATAAGATCTTATCTCTGCTTGATTTGTTTTCCTGGAATTTCTATGGCAAAACGTTCCCAGTTTGGAAGAAGCCTGACACTGTCTCAAAGACACCGCACAAGGTTTTTAGTAGCCAAAAGGTATTAAAAAGATGAAATTAGAACAAATTAAACAGCAGCTTCTACAACTGCTCAAATTTTCATATTTCTTGAAGGTTAAATGGCTCCTGGTTTATCAAAAAGTACCACAAACAGTGACACCAGGAGTTCTGGAAGTACCTACAGGTCACCCTCCCTAGGAATATTGATCAGTCCTGGCTCAAAAATGGCAGGGAAGTAAAAAGGTTTAAGATTAAATCTTTCTGAAGACCTTATTTGATAAATACCAAATGAAAAAACTTGATATTCCAATGATTCCTAGAGGAAAAAAAATCTAATGGATTCCATAATGGATTTCATAACGGATTTCAGGCTTCCTCTAATCCTGAAGAGCCAAACAAATTTATAAATTCAGCTTTTTCAGAACCTGTTTTGCAATGAATTTATAGAAATAACTGAGATTTCCCCTGTCCATGGCACCTACCTCCCATCTCTGCCTCTGGACTGCCCTTTGTTTTTCCTATCTGCTTCTGCTTTAGTGCTCCAACTGCCCCTTGCTGGCCCTTTCCATTCCCATTGGGAATTGTGGCATTGGAAGAATTAAGGACTTTATGTGGTGAGGAGGGAGGACTGTTCAGTTTATTGTTGGTGTGACCACTGGCTTGTCTGTCCTTTAGCCTCTTCTTGAGGTGCTCCTGCATTTTGAGACTCCTCTCGTCCCTCTGGATGAAGTTTGTCCTCCCATGGGAACGAGGTTCTGCCAAGAAGGGAGAAATGATTTCATTATTCTGAATTATTCATCTGACATCTGAATCTACAAGTTGGAAAAATCACTAAAATCCACCCCTGGAACTTCCCTGTGCTTTGTCAGTCTGGAAGTGCAGGGATTTTGCAGTTTGGGGTCTTTTTAAACTGAATTTTTTGGGGTCTTTCTCCTGTCAGCTGCTCCAGATTCTGGTTTAGAGCTGCCCTTCTTCCCTGCTACAGACACATTTACAAAAAATTAAGCAAATTTAGGACCCAACTGAATTTTTTCAACACATCCTGGAAGTTTTAGCCGAGAGTGAGTCAAAATGCATAGTTACCAATTTAAGCCTGAGAGACAATGAATGATCTTACGAAGTCTAATTTCTGTTTTAAGTCTTGATAATAAAATAAGGATTAGAGCTTGGATTGATTCAACATAACCCTGGTCCTTCACTGATTTATTGCTTCACTCAGTTTTTAGAGTGGGTCTGCACTTCACCCTCCACTATGGATAACAACATTTTTTGGGTTGTTTTTGTTCACTTTTCAGTCATATTTGGACTAAAAAAAAATACATTCATGTATCAAATTAAGTTCATTTTCAAACAACTTCATGCCAAGGCTGTGACAAAAGTCAGTGGGAAAGAAGTTTTAGGAGTCACTGCTGTGGGATTTACAGTGGCAAAAAGCAGGGATGCATGGAAAATACAACATTGGAAAATACAACATTTCTCAGGTACAAATTTGCATAATTCCTTAAAAACAGAGGATCCAAACAGAAAAATCAGAGGATACACAACCACACTGCACACTCAGGGACTCACTCTCTGGGACTCAGGTGAGTCCCTGACCCATAGGGGTGTCCTAGGTTAACAACACAAGCCCTGGGGATGCGTGGGGAGGCAGGGCCAGCTGTCCCCAGGGCTTGGGGACACTCTGGGCTCTCACCTTGCTCCTGGAACACGTGTGGTGGCGGGGGCTGGTGCATGAACTGAGGTGGGAGCTCTCCTGTGCCGGGCACGGCGGGGAACACGGGGTGAGGGGGGGGGTGGCAGCAGGGCATGGGGGTGGTGCATGTAATGGGGCACGTGGGGAGGAGGGGGGAGGAGGGGGGGGATGCATGGAAGGATGGAATTCCCCCGAGTGGGGCACCACCACCACTCGCCGAACTCCATTTTCTTCCACCACCTGCGGGGAAACGGGAGAAATCAACTGTGAGGCCAGAGAGAATCCCATCAAATACTGTACATGCAACAAGGGATTTATTTCCCTGCTCTGGTTCATACCCAGAACCTGACAGGCAGCGTTTGCAGACCAGACTGGATTCCAGTGGAAACCAGGCAGGTACTGCTGGGATGAAGTGGAGTTTGAGGCAGCCAGTCTGAACAATCCCAGAATCCCAGGGTGGTTTAGGTAAGGAAAGACCTTAAACTTCATCTCATCCCACCCCAGGGACCCTTGCACAGAACAGGCTGCTCCAAGCCCCATCCAGCCTGTCCTGGAACACTTCCAGGGCTGGGAGTCCACAACCTGGTCACTCCTGAATTATTTCCCTCCACTTTGGCAGAACCCAAGAGAACCAGCCCTGGGCTCCTCCAGACACTGGGAACACAAAGTTATCACCTCATCTGACAAGAGCAGTCCAGGTAACTCAAGCTCTGATTTAAAGCTCCTTTCCAACTTGTCAATCCCTGTCACAACAACCAAGGGAAAACAACCCAACCCTGCTGGTTTCAGGTGACAGCAAACACAGAACAAATAAATGTGGTTTTCAGGCTGATCAGCTCAGTGCTGCCACTGTTTGCACTGAGGGATCCGTTTCACAGGGATCAGAAATTGTCTGGGAGATGCTTTGCTCAAGGTCTGCAGAGCTGAAGAACAGCAGAAGCCCAAAATTCCATTGTGTGCAAAAAGAAACTGCCTGGAGAACCCAAGAACTCACAGTTACAGGTTTCAAACCTACTCACAACACTCCTTATTTTCAACATTACTACAACACAAGCTCTGTTTCCACATTTGGTTTTGATTATTTCCTTTTAAAACACATTAATTTAGAAATAAATCAAACTGGGAGTATCTCTGGTAACAACATGCAGGTCTGACCTGAACAACACCCAGGAGTGGAAAATCCAAGGGAGTGGAAAAGCAAAGCTGGGAGAGCCCAGAGCCCTGCTCATTTCCCAAACACATCACTGGAATCAGTGTTTGCATCACCACCATACTCTGCTCCAGCAGTGCTGCTCTGCTGGAATTTCAGGAGATCAGGGCTGGTCAAGAAAGGAGCACTGAAAATTCGGATAAATTTTTATATTAAATAGAAAACCTGCAGGCAGTTGGGACTGTTCACATGACCCAGCTTCACCCTGCAAACAGGACTGATGAAAAATAAACATGTGGATCCTGTTCATGGAGCTCAGACAGTCAATTCAGAGCTGTCCTTGTTGCTAAAAGTGTTTTTAACCGCTGGGAGCAGGATTAAAAAATTCCTGGAAACTGGATCAGACATTACTCAGTAACAGAAGGGACAGAGCCCACAATAAAGTGAAACAGTTGGTAAATTCAATGGAAAAAATAGTTGTTCACAGCTGAAATCACCAATAAAAAATTATTAAAATTTCCCCCAAAAAACCCACCCAGCAAGAGATGGAGAAATGAAGGTACCTGAGATACGTAACCGGGAGGCACAAAAATCGGCGGCATGGAACCGTTGGGGGACATCATAGGGACGTGTGCTGGACCTGGCAAGGACAAGGGGCCACTTCTTAACAACCAAGGCCTCTCCCATCTGGAGACACCTTTTGCCAAAGGTGGGAGCCCACCCTGGAGCCTGAAACATCAGGGATTACATCCCATTCTCTGTTTGATTATTGGCTTTATCCCAAGCACTGTGCTTTGGCCAGCAGTGTCTTTTTAATTGCACGAAAATCTGCATAAATAATTTTAATCTGTATAAATAATTTTCTTAATTTGTGACAGTTAGAAGTCTGTAGTACTGAAGACAAAGGTATTGGGGTAAAGCTGATGTAGGAATTTAAAAATTAATTTTAAATACATTATTTTTTGTATTAAGCTCAAGGGAAGTACTTCTGTATGGGATTTGACGAAAGTAGAATTGACACATTTTATATAATATCATGTAAAATGGTGACAAATACTCCAAAAATGGAAATACTGCTAAATTCAACTTGACTTACAGGAGATATTTTGCCCTGACTTGGGTTTTCTGTCACTCACCCAGAAGGTAAAAAGGAATTTGCAGGCACAGAATGGAGCAATGATTCCCCCACCTCACAGCACAGGGAGGCCCCAGTGCCCCTTAAAGTTCTTTAACTTATTGTAATAAATACATATAAATCATGTGTTAGGATCCTGGGAAGACACTTAGCCAAGGATCACTGCAAACCCATCTTTTGGGACTGAAAATCTGCAGGATTCAGGGAATCCTGGCAGCTTCCCAGGGCTGCCTCATTTGTGCTTGGACACAAACTGAAAAATCTGATTTATTCCAGTGCAGAAAACACATCTGACATCACAGAAAAAAAACAGTGGAATAACCTTAGAACCAAAATATTTGGATTCAGGACTTGAGCCTCCCTTTACCTTGAATGCACTGAATGTGTCCATCTTCAGTTGTAATTGTAAATGTTTCACCTGGGTTTACCTGGACAAGAATCACCTGCAGGAAACAAAACACACAAGAGGGGTTGGGGGCTTTTTGAATTTTAGACATTCTCTGGGGGAAAAACCCTTCTCTTTAGAGACAAACAACATCAGAGCTTTGGCAACCTTGGAGTAAAACAGGAAAATGATGGATAGAATGAAAATATTCTTCCTACTTTGACATAAAATCCTTCTATTTTTCCTCTGGTTACTCCCAGAAGTGCCTCACTTGATACACATGAAATAAGCTTTTAATTTCATGTTTCACACCGATTTTTCTGCTTTTTCTGAGGCAATAATGACCTGAGATTCACCTTGCATTCCAGGCTTTTCCCACCACCTCTGCCCTGCAGCTCCTGTGAGCCCAGGTGAGTTCTCCCTGCGGAAGGAACCCAGCCCCAGTGACATCGTGCAGGTCCCTTTGGTCCCCTTGCACACAGATCCACTTGGAGCCGGGCCAGGACCACTCCTCAGGCACTGCTGGGATCCCAAACCTTCCCCTCATCCTGCCCCAGCCTCAGGGGAATTTTGGCAGCTGCACTTTACTGGAACATCTATGATATTCCACAGTTAATCCTTTAATAAAAGGGGATTGGCCAGGTAAGAACTGCAGGTACACAATTCAAATTCCACCCTGGTGACAGCTGGCACTGATGTAAACATTGAAATAAAATGTGTTTGTTAAAGCAGCTGTGAAAATCAGTGTAATTTTCTTCCATTCAATTTTCATAAAGTATTTTTGCACTATTCATGGAGTGACATTTGTAGCAGGTAGATGGGACCTGAAGAAATCACCTGGTCATTTAATACCTGGTGAAGTGAGCTACATGTGACAATAATGAATGAATTTTTCGGTGCTGGACCTCCCTGAACTCCTCAGGCACCAGTTTCACTGTTCTCATCACTACACACTCCAAGGATAAATGACAAATGCTATTTTAACACTGGTTTGCAGCTTCTGCATATTGGTGTATTAATCTTTGATTTTATTTTTTATAACCTCCCTTGTCGGGGAGAATTGATGCTCCTTGTACAGGAGAATTTTACTTTGGGTGGATGATTTGTTTCTGGATATAAGTAAGCCACCAAAATCCCTGAAAAGGCCATTTAGGCACTCAGTAATATTTATTATGGTTCCAGGAGAGTGAGAGATGGCAGAGAATACCTTTAAACGTGGCATAATTTGCATTAATAATGAAATTTATGCAGATTTGTCACTTCAGAATGCAAGTAAATGCATGACTTCAATGTTAATACATTTCTTGGGGGAAAGGGAGAGAAGTGGTGTCAATTGTTTAAAGAAAACTGACAATAATGGGCTGGGGATTTGCCAGAGCACAAGAAACAGGAAAAAGATTTGCTGTGGATCCAGGATTGCACAGACAGGGACTGACCTCAGGAAAAGGCTCATCTTTGAGGGCAAAACTCAGAGGCAAGAAAGGGAATGTTTGAGAGATTCAGAGCCTCTGAGGTGGCACAACCTCAGCCCAGCTCCATGAGCTGCAGCTCGGAGCAGAGGGAGGGATCCCAGCAGTGCTGCAATCGCAGCAGTGGAGCCTGGAATGCCAGGAATGCTCAGGCCCTGCCTCAGAGCACTGACTCACTGGGATTCAAGAAGAAAATGCAGTCCCAGACACCTTCCAACAAGGAACATGTCCAGGAAGCTGGAGCAGGGCTGAGGGGTGGATCTGAGACACGGGAGAGCTGAGCCCAGGAGCTGCCAACACCCCCAGGGGTCCTGAGCACCTCTGCAGGGCGGGTGGCACCAGCACAGCCAAAGCTGCTCAGCCACAGCTCTGCTTTTAGCCTTATTCACACATTTTTGGATCCAGAAACCCTTCCAGAAAACTTCCAACTTTTGCTTTAAGTGAAATGGAGCTAATGGATTCACTGGCCAAACACACAGGTTTGGTATCTGGAAACAAATCTGCAATAATTAAGCATTAGCACTGTCCTCCACAGCACTGGCAGAGAAATAATTAAAAATCCTCTGCATTAATGAAGATTCTAAGTCAACACTCTCTTTAAAAGATTCTATTTAAACTTCAAATGCATCTCCACAATGCAACTCTATTATTTTCCTTTTTTTTTTTTTTAATCTCACCTGATTGCAAAGTCTTCTCTAGGTCCTAAAAATATCAGTGACTGCCACCCCCACGTCCCACACACAGAGCTCTGGGGACAGGAGCCAACTAAATCTACCTGATCTCCTTTCCTCATGAAACCTGAACCACCTGAGCCACCTCCCAGCTGGGCAGGACTGAAATTTCACCTTCTACTGCCAGAACTTCAGAAATATCTCGGAGACTTTGCTCATTTCCAGAGATACTCATTGCACTTCCACCTCCAGGGTCTGAGGCAGAAAGGGAAAGGACTTTTTCTTTAAAAATCCCATTTTTCCAAGTATACAACTGAAACAACACAGATTTCTCCTTCTTATCTGCAGCAATGACAAATTAAAGGAGATCTCATGCAAACTTTCAGCATTTATGGCCTGCCAGACCTCAAAGGATGGGAAGAGCTCCCAGTATTTGTAGTCCAAAGCACTCAGTTCTTTCTGCTGAACACTAAATTCACATTTCCTGACAATTTACACAGACTTGGGCTTCAAAATTGTTCTGCTGCCACTTTTAACCTGTATTTTTAATCCTACCAGGGACTTCTGAAGGGTTGTGTCCAATAAAGCTCTAAAGTTTCAACTAAATACACTCAGGTTTCACCACTGCAATGTAATTATTAATGAAGACACTTAAAACCAGGAAGCCAAGGTCTTTCCTTTCATTTTCCTGTCATAGATTTCCTTTGCAATCCCTTGCTAATCTTTATTCATCACTTCACAGGAGTTTCAAAACCTTTATTAACCCCCCAATTTTTCCTTTGATTTTTGGAGTTTGCACCTCCATTTTAAAGCCTTTTTTTTCACACCTGTCCAGTGCCTGGGAGGTGAAGGATTTTTTTTCCTCTCTCCACTTCTGTTTAACTCCTGCTGTCAGCGCTCACCAGCACATCCTTGCCCAGCTCTCAGAGCAGTGGCAGAGCTGCCTGGTTTTTGTGGAGCCACCATCCCAGTTGCTCCCAGTGCTCCCAGCTGAGGGCTCACTTGCCTGCTGGATGCTGTCCCCGTTGACCATGTGAGGTAGAAGTGGCACTTCATTCAGCAGAGGGGTGGCTTCCAGGGGGGGCGGCTGCTCAGCCATCATTTCTTGGGATCGCTCATGGACACCTGCTCACCTCAGCCACCTGCCCCAAGGAAAAACAGGGATGAGGTCAGATCCAGCTCTCCCTTCCTTAAATCATTCCCTGTTTGTTTGATAAACTCAGCTCTGCCAACTCCAAGTGCACCCAAACATTCCAATGTTATCCTGTTTTTCACTGTTTAACTCCTTTTATGTAAGCAATAAATGTCTTTTCCCCAAAATTCTCCCCTTTAATTATCAGGAATATTCAGCCATGAGTGCTGGAATTGGTACCTCAGTGCAGCAATTACACAATAGAGGAATTTACATTTATACAGCAATTTATTCCTAAATTTGCACTTCAAATTCCTAAACTGCTTCCACTCCAGACCCCAAGCTTTAGGCTACATAATGCACACACCACATTTACATTTTAGTGATGATCAAAAAACACCCCTAAACCATGCAATTTCTCCAAAACAAAATCTGCCAGGATGAAAGTAAAGCTTGAGACAACACAAAATCCTGCTTTGTCCCCAAATTTTTGACTGACAACCATGGGGAAATGTGAATGGAAAAGCGCTGCAGAGTTGTGAGCTTCCAGGGAATAATGTGTAATTAGAGCAAGTCAAAATACACATGATACAAATTAATTATAGTAATTAGAGCAAATCAAGCTGCAAGCTCCCAATGGTAGGGAATTTTCAGTGTATAGTAAATCCAGCATCCATAAAAAGCACAAGATAACAGGATACAGGAAATGCTGACACTTCCTGCTCCTTTCCCATTACCTCCCATAAACCAGAAGGCAAAATGTGGTTAGGAGGGTCCAATTCCTTAAAAATAAAAAACAAACCACAAAACACCTCTCTAAATCTGTGCATGAATCAAGTCAGGCTTCAAAGTGTCAAATATTTCTTCAGTTCTCCACAAGCAGCAAGGAAAGTGCAATTTTTGGGGAAGAAAAAAGACAAAAATGGATTAATTCTGTACCTGTGGGACTGTATTTCCAGCAGATTAGCAACAGTGGGAGAAATATAATATAATTAACATAATTTCTTCTGGTTTTGACTGATTTTGTACAGAAAAATCTGTAACAAAGCTGAGATTACAAAGGTTTTTCCTGTGTTATCAAGACAAGGCAAAGGAGCTGGTGGAATCCACTGATAAAACCCCCACTCCTCCTCTGCAAAAGCATCTCCAAATCAGAGATGCAATCACACAGCCAAAAAATGCAGCACAACAAACTCTTCAAGACTTCCCAACACCCAGCTCCCTTCACAAGGAAAATTCTTCTCCAGGGCTGCTCCAGTAACAGCTTTAGGAAGCCAAACATCACTGCAAGGTGCAAGGGCTGGACAGGACCTCAAAGATCAAATTTGCATCAGCTTTGGCCTAAATACACTTAATAAATACACTGAACTGCCTGAGCATGGTATTTATTTCCTGAATAAAATAATCTCCTTCTTGTCAGGTTTGGAATTGCCTCTGCCAAGGATGCAAATTTTAACTATTCCACTTAAAAACCCTGCCTGGAACAGTAAAATTCAGGCAAAGGTTTCTTCCTCTACACCTCTCCCATTTTTTGAGGTTGGATCTAAGCCTTAAGAGCCATAACAGGAATTCACTGTATACAGGCAAAATGAAAATTCTTTCTTTTACATATGCATATGAATTTCTTGAATCTCAAAAAACCCAGAAATCAGTAGTTAAAATAAAGGGGAAAACCCTTTACCAAAGGGCAACTCCTTCTGCATTCAAATTCAACTACCCCAAATAAACAGCTGCAGAAAAATATGTTCTGAAACAGGACCCAAAGGCACCTGCAACTTTAAATAAAGATTCAGAGTTTCTGTGCTCATCCTCTGCAACTTTAAATAAAGGTTCAGAGTTTCTTTGCCCTTTCCCTGCCCTGGCTGAATTTAATTCTCTCTTTAGGACAAATTAGAGAGCAGAGACCCAACATCCCTGTGGTTTTTAGAACCCTTCATCTCCTGCCTAATGACACAGGGAGGATTTAATTTACATGGACACCTCCAAACACCTTCTGCTTGCTTAGTGCTGGAACTTCATTTCTCTGAGGTAGAATTTAATATTTGGAGTATCAGGAAATAATTGGTTTTAAACTGTTAATGATAAACTCCAAAACCAGCCAATTTTGTGTCTTTGTAGCAATGACCATATGGTCAGAGAAAACAGAAGTATTGACAGGAACAAAACCATCTGAAGAGGTTTTGGGGCAGTTTCACCTGGCTCAGAATGTTGGTATTTCCCTGTGCAGCTGGGCTGGGGTGGCTGCAAGTAACAGAACACTGAGGACAAAGAGGGACATCCTGACAAATTGAAAAAAAAAACAAGTTATTTTGGGTTTTGAGCACTGCTTCATTCCTTGAAAACACTGATAAGAGCAGCAAAACCACCCTGCCCTCCAAGGGAACACAGTCGATGAATGTGGGACTCAACCCCTCCCCCCTTCAACAGGTAAAACTTTTCCAGGGAAATAAATCCATGGATTCACCTCCCCAAAGTCTCCATTCCACTCAAGGAAGTAGGTGGTATTTGGGTAAATAAAAAGAGAATTCCTGAAAAGTTATTACATACTCAGCACAATTTCCTGCAAAACAAAACAAAGACAGAGCTCTATCTTGAAAAGCCATTTCCCAACACCCTCCCACGGCTGGCCTGGAGCAGGGAACCCAGTCCTGCTCTCCCTGCAGGGCAAGGCTGCTCCCCAGGGAAAGGGGGAGGACAACCAGCACAGGGGCAGAGAGGAGACTGCAGGGTCCTGAACCCACCTCCATCCACACTGCCACACCCAGGCATCACAGAATCCAGCATGGTCTGGGTAAAAAGGGACCTTAAAGCCCATCCAGTGCCACCCCTGGATCCCTGAAGTGTCCAAGGCCAGGCTGGACAGGGTTTGGAGCCCTGGGACTGTGGAAGGTGCCAATGGACAGTGGAATGGACACCTTCCCCTATTCCAGGGTGCTCCAAGCCCCGTCCAACCTGGCCTTGGATGTCTCCAGGGATCCAGGGGCAGCCACAGCTGCTCTGGGCACCTGTGCCAGGACCTCCCCACCCTCACAGCCAGGAATTCCCTCCCAGTATCCCATCCAACCCTACCCTCTGGCAGTGGGAGCCATTCCCTGTGTCCTGTCCCTCCATCCCTTGTCCCAAGTCCCTCTCCAGCTCTCCTGGATCCCTTTTAGGTACTGGAAGGGGCTCTGGCGTGACCTTGGAGCCTTCTCCTCTCCAGGTGAGCACGCCCAGCTCTCCCAGCCTGGCTCCAGAGGGGCTCCAGCCCTTGGAGCAGCTCTGTGGCCTCCTCTGGACTCTCTGCAGCAGCTCCAGCTCCTTCCTGTGCTGGAGGCAGCTCTGCAGGTGGGGTCTCACCTGAGCAGGGCAGAATTCCCCTGTTCCTCCTGCCATGCTGGGAATGAGCCCTGGATTCAGGGGGCTCTGGCCAGCTCCAGCCTCTCCTCCACCAAAACTCTCGAGTTTCCAAGTTTCACATCATCCCTAAAAGTCTGTCAGTGGTTCCAGGCCTCCTCTAAAGCCCTGGATTTACCCCAAACCAAGTCAGGTTGGAGAGGCAAATGCAGCTGGGGGGTTGTTCATGGACCCACCCACAGGGAGAACTGCATCAAAGAGCTCTGGGTCCCTAAAGCCACTTTATTCCAGCAAATCTCAGGAAGAGCAGCTCAAACTGCTTTTGCTGTGGTCTGCTCTTGGCAGTGAGGGATTTATCATCCCCAGGAACTATTCAAGTGGTCAGGGAAAATAAAAGAAAAAAGGAAAAAAGTACAGTCCTGGGAATTCACAGGCTGCACTGACATTAAAGATGAGCTAATACACTAAATCTTACATTCTAGACTAAAAATAAGCAAGAAAAATCCCATCTGGAAGCATTAAAGAGCAGGCAAAACTTTTAATTTATAGGGATAAACTGAAGTTTAGTGACTCATTAAATATGAATCAATAGCAGAACATGTAGAGGTGTCTCTACAGCTTTGTCACCCTGTCCTGAAGATCTTTGACTCAGTATGGAATTCAACAGACTACATTTTAGAAAGGTTACATTTTGCAAGGGCACTTCTGGCCTGATTCTTTTTTTTTTTTTTTTGCACTGGTTTCTATTACACATCAGCTAAAGGTCATCCCAAACCTGGGCCGAGCTGAGGGATGAATTCAGCCCAGAGAGCCACAAAAAAATAAAACAATTTGCATTAATCATCTCAGCAACACACCTGAAGCTGAAAGAAGTGGTAGTGGGAAGCTCGTTTCTAAGTTAAATAGCTTGAGTTAGTTAAATTAAATAGCTTTTGTTTTCAGAGATTATTAAGTTATTATTTTGTTTTCAAAGATTATCTAAAAAACTGAAATACAGTAGTTTTTCACAATAGAACATATTTTAAAACAAATAAACCAAATCCATATTGTAAAAATGGGCCCTGAGATGTGTTCTGGACTAATTTAACAATCTCATGTAACATGGTCCTGTTCTCATATTCAAAAGAAGGCAACATTTTCCAGGGACACTCCTACAAAAGCTTCTAAGAAAAACAGAAAATCTCCAGGACTGCCCTTGCAGCAAACAATTCCTGTCCACAGAGCTGGGCCTGACCTCACTTCCTGCTGCAGCAAAAATTCCAGCTGAGCTCTGCAAGGCTCCAGCATCAGCCTCCCCTCACTCCAGCCCAAATTCCAGCTGAGCTCTGCAAGGCTCCAGCATCAGCCTCCTTTGGGCCCAGCCCAAATTCCAGCTGAGCTCTGCAAGGCTCCAGCATCAGCCTCCCTTGGGTCCAGCCCAAATTCCAGCTGAGCTCTGCAAGGCTCCAGCATCAGCCTCCTTTGGGCCCAGCCCAAATTCCAGCTGAGCTCTGCAAGGCTCCAGCATCAGCCTCCTTTGGGCCCAGCCCAAATTCCAGCTGAGCTCTGCAAGGCTCCAGCATCAGCCTCCCTTGGGTCCAGCCCAAATTCCAGCTGAGCTCTGCAAGGCTCCAGCATCAGCCTCCCCTCACTCCAGCCCAAATTCCAGCTGAGCTCTGCAAGGCTCCAGCATCAGCCTCCCCTCACTCCAGCCCAAATTCCAGCTGAGCTTTGCAAAGCTCCAGCATCAGCCTCCCTTGGGTCCAGCCCAAATTCCAGCTGAGCTCTGCAAGGCTCCAGCATCAGCCTCCCCTCACTCCAGCCCAAATTCCAGCTGAGCTCTGCAAGGCTCCAGCATCAGCCTCCCTTGGGTCCAGCCCAAATTCCAGCTGAGCTCTGCAAGGCTCCAGCATCAGCCTCCCCTCACTCCAGCCCAAATTCCAGCTGAGCTCTGCAAGGCTCCAGCATCAGCCTCCCCCCAGTTCCAGCCAGCACAGCCCCTGGAGCCTGGCCAGCCCCCGAGGAGCACTCAGTGCTCACTGATTCCAGCTCAGATTCCATGGAAAAGGCTCTGCAGCTCCCTGGGAGCTCCTGAGGGCTGGCTGATATGGGATCATCCCATCCCAAATCTGAAAAACATCAGGGATTCACAGCTGAAAATGTTAAAATTCACAGAATTCCCAGAATGACCAGGTTGGGAGGGACTTCAGAGATCACTGAGTCTACCCCATGCCCTTGTCTCCAACCCAAATGTCTCTGACAGTTTGGATCCCAAATGGAACAATGAGTAATTCCAGGGCAGAGGGGCAGTTCCAGACCAATGGTTGGAGTTGGGGTTCTTAGAGGTCTTTTCCAACCCTAATGACTCCATAAATGTTTTGTAAATTCCTGGGAAGGACTCCCAGCATTCCCGAGCCTCCTTTAGCCATTTCCAACGTGCAGCTCAGGACGAGGCACCACATCAGCTCTGTCACTTCCACTTCAATGACACAGGAGAAGCAACTTCAAAACTGTCACAGCAATATCTGGAAGAAAGGTTCTGGCCAGAAGAATCTTCCTGGACAAACACATCACTCCTGTTTTATCAAGAGTTTTTGGAGCAGTCACCATTAATTTACAATCTACAATTTACAGACATGTTTTCTTTAGGCACTGACAATGAATTTGTCAGTATTCACTGCAGGACATGGAAGAATAAAAAGGTTGTGTGTTTGTTAATGGTAATATAAAAGATACAAGAAAAATTTAATAAACTGAGAAAAAAACCTTTTTCATTGGAATTGTATCCTTTAGTCATGCTATCTATTGTGAGATTATCTCTTGTGCAAATGTGTTGCAGTATTACAGATTTAGTGAGTTGCTGTTGTCTCATATTAAAGTATTTTCCTATTATATTAAAAATTTCTCTCCAGAAAGATCTCACACTGACTTTAAATGGGAGAAACACTGCACACAGGCATGGATCAGCACTGTCCAGAGAAGAAACCAAACAGATTTCATAAACTGTGAAAAATAAGTTTATAACCCCAGACAGAAGCTGTCCCAAAGGCTGGATTTTCATTACAGTAAGTGCTGGATTTAAGATGAGAAAGTTCCTATTCCAAGGAGCTTATTACTTAAATGGAGACTTTATTTTTTTTTTAAATACAGCATGCCTGAGTTAGAAAGAACAATGTGTCCAGGAAGGAGAGCCTGAAATTCAGCAGACTTCCTGATTTCCAGGTTCAGTGCCTTATGCAATCTGCCAGCCTGATGCTAAATTTTCACTTATTGCAGGAAGTAAACTAACATTGCCCTTTACTAAAAGCCATATTGTATAAAAAGATAAAGCTTTACTTACACCTTTTTCTACTGACAGAATCACTAATTAGTATTATAAATATTATATAATGCATAAAAGTATAGCAACTATATTTCTCTGAGCAGGGGTAAAACCCCATGTTCTCTCATAAAGAGTATAATTTGTTACTGCCATGCCTTAACATCCAGATCGCCTACAAACTGAAGCTCTGAGTATTTTACATTCCACTCTGTCAGTTCAATTTTCCATCACTCATCTCCAAAGGCTGTTAAAAAGAACAACCACAGAACCATCCCAAAGCCATCCCCAACCTCAGGCTAAGGAATAACCTTGTCAAAAAGATCCAACCTTAATTATGATTCCTAAAAAAACCCAGATACGCCCCATGCAATTCTAAAGCAGAAAAAACTGGGGAAATAAGACCCAAGCTGCCCTCTCCCACCCAAATTTTTCCAATAAACAGAATTAACAAGGTGTTGAAGGTACCATCCCACTCCTAAAATAGTTTGTGCCCCAGGACCACACGTGAGACCTGCTGGATGGACTGGCTTTACTTTGAGCAAGATTAAGGCAAGGAGAGATTTAACAGAAGCTCAGTTACAACCTGAGCTCTGCAGGGACCACCCCTGCTCCATAAGTCATCTGTTCCCCACTAAACCCATGTTTTGATTAAAATCCTGGAAATCATTTCTAACAGCCCCCAAGGGAATTGGGCCACAGCATCTTGTGGGAAGTTTGGCTTCCAGCCAGGAGGGCAACACAGTCTTGAGCCTGAAAATGTTCCTCATGATTTACCCAAGAATTGGGCTCAAATATTCTGAATACTGAGAACTCACCTGAAAATGTCCTTCATGACTTACCCAAGAAATGGGCTCAAATATTTTGACTATTCAGAGCCTGATCCAGGTTGGCTTTGACCCAGGTGAGGTCTGTGACCCCAGGAAAGCTTCCTGAAATAAGAACTTGCTCATCTTAAATCCAGCACTTACTGTAATGAAAATCCAGCCTTTGGGACAGCTTCTGTCTGGGGTTATAAAGTTATTTTTCACTGTTTATATGAAATCTGTTTGGTTTCTTCTCTGGAGAGTGGAATAAAGCTGATCCATGACTGTGTGCAGTGTTCCTCCCATTTAAAATCAGTGTGAGAGCTATCTGAAGAGAGATTTCTAATAGAATAGGAAAATACTTTAATATGGGGTCACAAATCCCGTGTTTGACCTCAACAAAATTCCAGCCCAGCTCCAGACATCGGGACAAGGCTCCCACACTCTGCTCCAAGCATTTGCTTGGACTACAGGAGGATTTTTAATTTACCATTAACGCTCATCTCTCAGGCCAGAGATCTCAACTCTCCTAAAATTCTCCCTGGAGGAGGGCTAAGATCAGGATGGAATGCCTCATTTCCCAGACACCAAAACCCCTAAAACCATCCAGAACCAGCAGCTCCCAGGCCACGGGAGCTCTGCCCCAGGGATGTGATCGACTTTCACCCCGGCTCACCCTGGCTCTGGATCGGGTTCCTGGCGGAGCGTGCCAGGAAAGCCATCACACAATTGTCCCCTGCAGCCTCCCCAGCACTCCAGGATTGTTTTCCAGCCTGAAACTCCATCCCTCAGGATTCCAGAGCCCACCCTCCAGGCTTACACCCACGTTTTTCCAGGCTCCCTGTTGCTCTTCCCAAAAGAAACTCCGCTGGGAAGAGTTGGGCAGAAAAGCTCTGCCAGTGCCCAGAGTGCATTAATTTGATTTCAGCTGTTATTTAATATTATGCTCACGTTAAGGCCATGCTTGCCTTCAGAATTATTCATTTAGGAGGCCTGTAAAATTGGCAATAACAGTTTTTAGAATGCAAACATGACATGACTTTTAGATAAATATTTTCCTTTGTTGGTTTAGTGCTTTTATGGCTTTTCTGTTACTGCCAGAAAAGCAGAGCTGAATCCTGAGCACTTGTGTGCTGCTTCCTAAGTGACCAGTCCCATAAACCAAAATCCAGGAGTTCCTGAAAGGTCCAATTCTTGTCCTAATCCTAATCCTGCTTCTACAAATGTTCAGAGAACTGAGCACCTCAAAGGACTGAGCCATTAAGGTGCTTCATTCTTATTTCAGCTTAAAAAATAAAGGCATTAGGAATTTTTTAGCTGCAAAAATGTTGCTACCAAAAAAAAAAAAAAAAGAGAGAGAAAATAATAAAAAGAAATAAACATAAAATATCTTTCTTTCCACCTGTTAGGAAGGTGAAACTTTCTGGAATAAGCCAAGGTGCTCATTTTAACATCTTAATGCTACACAGGGCAAAAACTTTCAAACTTAGATGAAAAAGCCTTTATAAAATGCAATTTAACAGTGGGCTTGTTTTAAATATGATTTTCCAAGTGTAAAACTGTGAATTTAAAACATTATTCTGGTATTTTTAGGCCTTGAAGCAAACCAGTTTTTTATCCATTAACCATACACTATGGAAATTCTATATCCAAATGGTTCTCCAAATCACTTGGAAGCTGTGGAAGCAACAGACACCACAGTCCATGGAAAAGAAATCCAAAAAACTTCTGCCCAGAGGCACAAGACAGAGAACAAGCCCTTGTGTGTGCCTGGAGTTCTCTCTTGGGCCTGAACTGGTCAGCAAAAAGGCAGCTGGAATTCCCACCTGGAAGTACCACAGAGCTGGGCAGATGAAACAAAGAGTTTCCAAGTGTGCCAAGGTTTGCCAGCTGGGAACTGCAAGTTCCTACAGGGAGCTGCACCCTCTCCCAAGGCTCTGAAACCCAGAAGGATCTGCATAACTGAGCACAGCTGCTCCCCATGGGATACATTTGTCTTGAAGTGGAAGGTAAAACTGAAGGCATTTTATGATATTTTTTTTTCCTTGAAAATAAAAAAGTTCTGCCCATTTACCAGATTCCAGGGGAAAAGTTCTGGAAAAGTTTGGAAGCAACCCAGGGGAATGGCTGCTGTGTGTGCAGACATGTTCCCTCCAACAGGAACACATCATTCCACAGCACCTTGTTCATCCCAGTCCCTCCCTCCAGCCAGCAACACCCAGCTCATGGCAAGGAATAAATATTAAAGTATTTTAAAAGCTTTTTTTAGAATCTTCCAGTGAGGAAAAGTGGGGAACTTAAGAGCACCCAGAGCTTGGCTGCTCTGCTTTGTCCTGTGCCACGTGTGTCCAAACCTGGATGAAACCTCCTGGGATTGAGCCAGGAAAGCACCAAAACTGAGCCATTTTTAGTGCCAGAGCTGGGTGATACCTCCATGAATTTGGGAGCATTATGGGATGGCAGACACACACTGCTGGTATGAGACAGAGGTGATCCAAAAGCTCTTTCCCAAATGCTTGAATTCCGCATCTTGACCGATTTATTTACTTTAAACTCCGCTCAGGGAGGGCAATCGTGCAGATTATGAAAACCAAGAGCAGCCAGGCCATTTCCAGGAGAGGCTCCCTAACATGAGACAGCTCAGAGCAGTCAGCTGCTGCCTAATCCAACAAAACAGGAGGAAAATCAGCATTTCACAGGTGGAACAAACAGGAGTTTGCTCCCTGGTTTCTGCAGGAAGCAAAGGCTGATTTTCCACCAGCTCTGGTCTGCAAATCACCAGTGTTGGATGCAGCACATTTAACAACCCTCTCAAACCAGGACTTCAAAACCAAGCAGAAAACCCCAGCAAAAGCAACGGATTTCTTCAAACTGGAGCAGATTAAGCAAACTCTGAGCAAGGAGGAATTATTTTGATACAGCAGCTGCAGACTTTTCCTTGCACAACACCAGAGGTTGGGGCTGTAACACTTTAGCTGAGCACTGGGTCAAATTGGGCTGGTTAGAACAGGTTATGCTTAAACCCAGGGCTAAAACACACCAATAAATGACTGCAATTACCACAGCTGAGCAGTCTCGTGGCATCAGACCATGTGCATTTTTTTAGTTCACGGAAAATGCAAGGGAAAAATGCAAGTGTGAGATCATCCCCATGAGGCTGGAGCAGGAACACTTCCCTCAGCCTGGGTGACTGGCCAGGACGAGCACAGAATCACTGCCACAGCTCAGCTGATGGCTGGCAGCACACTGAAATCATTAGTTCCTGTACCTGAGCTTTGAATATTTATTTGCAAATCAATGAACCTGCTGGAAGTTTAGGGATTGAATCACATTTTTATGGAACTGCCTAAGTAGAAATTATCAGTTTTGAAGAACCTAAGGATGATAGTTTATATATGTTTTGATCAAGTTTATATTTTAAGAAATCGAGGCATTAAAAAGCAAAATGACAATTTACAATACACCAAAAGGCTGTTTACATATTATCTTCCAAATCTGAATAGTTCCTCTAAATAATTCTTACCCCTCACACTGAAATGGACAAAAATACACACCTGGGTGACCAGAAAAAAGCTTTTTTTAAGCAGAATCTGCTTAAAACCAACATGAACATCTTGCAAGTCCTTCAGGAGCATAAAACTCCCATGCAAACATTAAACTGCCTTCACTCCTAACTGGAGATGACAAACCCAAGTGACTTCAGTGGGCACTTTAGCACCTCACTCAGCAGAACTGAAAGCAAATTATTCCCATGGAAGAGATATTAATGCTGAAGTTATTTAATAAAGGGCATGGAAACAGCAGATGCAAAAACTTAATCTGAATTTATAAATCTGAATTTAACCTGGTTGAATGCTTTCCCTCCCAAAACACCTGTACAGATCCAGGGAATGCAGCATGATTATCACTTCTTTATCTCCTGTATGAAATCCATCTGCTGATCATGTTTTGCTTTCCAAAATTCCTCCCCGAGGTTTTGACAGATTCCCTTCTGCTTTTCCAGCAGATCAGTTCCCTGACCTGAGCAGTTCCATGAGCAGGAACTCAGTTCCATGATCTCCAATTAAAACCAAAGGATCTGAGCAAGGCACTACCAGAATGCTATCACCCACTCCAGCTGCTCTCTACACAGGAAATGCATTTGGCTAAAAACAGAATTTACTTTCTTTATCCAAAGCCAATTATGCAATTCTCTCCAAGAGAAAACTTCCAGCTAAGTGGGTGAAGGGAGAAGAAAGAGTAAGAAATGTGAAAACAGAGATAAAGCTGCCACCTTACAAAATCAATAATGTTCCTGTGGAACCTGAAACTCCTCTTACCTCAAGAACTCAATCAGTTCTTCCTTCCCTAATTTATTTTTTCCATTTGATAAGAAGTTGTCCAGAACTTTCTTCCAGAAAAAAAAGAGTCCTAAGTTTAGAGGTCTGTCAAATACATTCGTTTCAATTTAAAGTGTAACTTAGAGACTTAATCAGAAAATAAACACTACATAAAACCTGAGAGAACCCTAAATTCTGTGTAATTACCGTTGTCACTCTCCTGACTTGGAATTCCTCCTGTCAGTGCTCCAGTTCCTGCTGCAGAGTGAACAATGTGTGCTGTCCTCAGGCTTCTTTCTGCGGGCAAAAAAGTCACATTATGAAGTTAGTGCCTTGGCAAACATGAAATCCATGAAAAACAAGCTGCAGGGAACACCAGAGATCCATGGAAAGAGCAGGAGCCAGGAGGGGACAGGCAGTGGTGACTCCACTGGGGAGTTCTTTGGATGTAACTGATTTATTTAGTTACCTTCAATATACCTGTTCTACTCCTCTGCATGGCAGTAAAGATAGAAAAATCAGGTTTCAAACATCCCCAAATTTAAAATGTCCTGCACACCTTTCCCCTCTGATAAGGGGCATAAAAAGACATAAAATGTACATAAAGCTGGAAATACAATCCCAGTTTGCTGTTACAGGGCAGCACAGCTTTATTCTAGAAACTACTCCACTAAAGATGCTCCAGCAGAAGGAAATGAACAGCTCCAGGAGTCGTTAAACCACCTCAGATGTTGTATTTAATAATGTAAAAATCACCACCTTTCTCAAGCTGCATCCAGCACTAAAACACTTCCTAAAATATCAGCACACTGAGCCCTCTTTTGGCCCTCCAAACACAGGAAGGTTTTGCAGGGATCAGTCAATCCCCAATATTGTTCTTCACAGAACTATTAAGGCTGGAAAAGGTCTCCAAGATCATCAATTCCAACCTGTGCCCATCCCCACTTTGTCACAGCCCAGAGCTCTGAGCGCCACCTCCAGTCCTTCCCTGGACACCTCCAGGCACGGGGACTCCAAACCTCCCCTGCCAATGCCTGGTCACCCTTTCCATGGAGAAATTCCTGCTGAATCTCTAAAGATAAGGCCCAGGCAGGTGCAGAGTGTTCTGCAGTTTTACAGAAATGCTCAAAAAATATCTGAGTCCTGGTGGCTCCTCAGGCTGCCTGGAGGAGCTCCCACACAGCAATCCATTGTCACTGTCACCAAAAAGGTGACACTGTCTTCAGGTCACACTGATGACATCGCCTGAAGATGCTTCTGAAGTCACAACCTAACAAATGTTCCTCCTGAGCTACTTTAAATGAGACACTGGAAAAATATTGAATATAAAGCATCAGGCCCCAGAGTGAATCTTGGGCAAAAGGAGGCATTTTCCACATCAATCATGATCCTGGGAACAAGGGGAGATTTACATTAGGATTGAAAGGGCCCAAGGGCTGGGAGCCAGTGGTCTGTCTGTGCTGGTCAATACACAGACAGGATTGTGTTAGCACCACTGAAAGAATAAATTATCGCTGCTTTTACAATAAGCTCTTCAAGAATGCAATAAAGAGTTCAGTGTGTGCTCCTCACTCAGGAATCCAAAACTTTTCAGTGAAGGTCTGGCTTGCAGCAAAGATAACAGCTGAAAACCAACCATCATGACCTTGGGAAGCTTCATGACAATGTGCTAAAAACAGGTGAAAGAATGCACAGGTTCCTGCTTCCACATCCCCCAGCCTTGAGACCAGAGCCTTGAGGAACCCCAGGTTTAAATACTGAGAGTTCAGACCTGATGCTTTCAGACAGACCAAAATTAGAAGTGAGAAATGTATTTTTTTCCCCTCAAGCCTCTTGCCTGTTGCAGGATTACTAATATTGAAGTTTTCTCATCTACTTTCAGGGATAATTTTAAAATTCGTCTCTGATTCAATGAAATCATGACAGGAAATTAAGAAAATATGGAACCAGGGAAAGAATTCTTACAATATTTCATAGCAGCTCCTGACTTTGATGAACAATATTATAAGAATGTCTTCCCAGTCACGTATTTCCTTTTTAATCTGACAAGTTTCCCAATTGTGGAAACAGCAAGTCACCAAATAAAAATGCTGCTCTTTCAAGCTTAAAAGATAAATTTTAATTTGCATGAAATTCACCCAAGGCCAGGCAGAACGGGAGCAGAACACTGGAATTTTTCCTGTCTGCACAGTCCATATGAAATATTTGTTTTTTTAAGGACTCACCAAACCTTTCCTAAAAATAACCATAAAAGATGACAATTGTTGGCAGGGGTGGGACAAGCCCCACAGTTAACAGGATGCCAATGCCAACCTCCAAAAATGACAACCAAAAGGTCATGAAAAGAGTTATACAGAACATTTATATCCAGTTTGCTGTCAGTGCAACATCAAAGAGAGATGCATTTTGTGATCAAGGCTTGTGGCAGGAAATGGATTTGTGTAGACAAAGTTATCTTTATTCTCTCTCAAGGTGAATCCACCAGGAGTTATTGTTTTAAACCGTTCTAACATCCAATTCCTCAAAACCACTGAAGAAAATGAACAACCGAATCACCACCAAAAATCAGCTGTCCCAAGAGAAGAGGGTGAGGTGGTATTTGTGCACAAGGAGCTGAAATTATTCCACTGCATTGTCAAAGTGCTGCTCTATTCCAGCTGAAGGCAAGTTTTCCAAAAACTTGCTGCAACAATCCTGAGCTACAGCTGAGTGAATAACTTGTAAGAGCTTGCTCCAGGAGCTGTGTGAGCCATCAGTCCCAGCCCTGTTTATCCACAGCCCTGTGAAGGATCCCAAACAGAGATCTGGGATCCAGTGAATCAGTTCAGCTCTCTAGAAAATCAGATTTATTTGATCCCAGCTGAGAACAAAAGATTCCCAGACAACAACAGCGCTCCAAAACTTTCCAAGATTTGGAAACAGGAAGGTAAAAAGCCCAAAGAGAGAGGAGAGTGTAATAGCTGGCAGCTTTTCAACACCCATGATCACACACTGAGCCCTGAGAAAGTCAACATCTTTCCTATTTTACCACCTTATCCTCTTTCACAAATTACATAAACCAAGGCAAGGAATGCGAGTGTGGGCAGCAACTCAGGCTGTGCTTACTTACACAGATACTGAACCAAACACAAAGTACTTTCTTCTACACTGCATCTTAACTCCAAGGTCAATTTATTGGCTTAAAACACAGAGAGGATGCTTCCCTGGTTCAAATGCTAATCTGAGGCTCAGGAAATCTAGATTCAATTCCCTGCCTCACCACATACTTCCTGTGCGACCTTGGGCCATAAATATTTCGGTGCCTCAGTCTTTCCATCTGTGACTGAGACAGTATTTCCCTATTGAAGGCAGTGCTGTAAAGATAAATACATTAGGAAAACATCAGGAATCACATACGTGGAGCAGGCTGTTGGGGAACTTATCTGTGTGTCAATATTCCCGATCAGGCAGCAGGGAAAGCCAAGGAAGGGCTGCCAATGTGAAAAAAATTAACTAGCAGGGACAGAGAGAAGACAAAGTAGCAGCAGAATGGACAGAAACTGACACCTCAATTATTAATTACAGAAAATTTCCATCATTCCAACCAAGTTTTGAACAGAAATGAAACTCAGAAACCAGCCAGGCGAGCTGCTGAAGGGAGCAAATACACCTGCCAGCAATGCATTATTGCCCTGTTTTCGGAGATTATCACACAAAACACTTCAGATCTGAGGTGGCAGAAGGGCTGCTGAGTCTGGGGGCGCAGAATCCCTGGGGACTGTCCCCGAAGGGAAGCCCCCGCTGCTGAAGTCCCCAGCCCTCTGTGAGACGCACAAACAGGAGAGTGACCCCAGAGGGGTCCCCAGTGCCGCTGCCCCGAGGCGGAGAGGGGGACACAGCGGGAAGGGGGAGGGCAGAAGATGGCCAGCAGGCAGGCAGGGGCTGACAGGAGTGACCTCCCCCTGCCCCGAGCCCAGGAGGACGCGGGGGAGGTGTCTGGGACCGGAGCTGCGGAGCAGCCAAGGGGAACAACTACAAGGCTACGTGGCATTCGCAGGCAGCGGCAGCCGGGGAGGGAGCACGGGGGGGCGGCCAGGGGGGACCTGGGGGGGACGACTGCACATCGCAGCCCCTCCTGCCCCGCGGAGCAGGAGAATGAGGAGAGGGAAGGGAAAGAAGGAGACGGAGAATCCGAGCGCTGGGGAGCGGAGCGGGAGCGGGCTGGGGGAAGCGCGACCCGCGGCGCGGGCTGGCATTAACCCCATCCGGGCGGGCTCAGGCCCCGCTCGGCTCGGCCCGGCACGCTCCGGCCCCCGAGCACCGGGAGTCCCTTTAGGAGCGGCTGCCCAGAACCGCTGTCCCCGAACCCGCCGGGTCTCCTGGGGGGATGCCCGCGCTCCGCACGGCAGCGCACCCGGACAGATCCCAGCCGTCTGTCCCGGGCACCCTGAACCCTGCCTGCCCCGCACCCCGGGCACCCCAACCCACCCCGGGCACCCCCCTCCCATCCCAGGCACCCCAACCCACCCCGGGCACCCCATCGCATCCCATTCCATCCCAGGCACCCCATCCCATCCCGCTCACCCCATCGCACCCCACGTCCCGGGACATCGGATCCCCTGGATCCTGCCCCCACCTGCCCCTTGCGCCACGTCCACCCCGAACGTGTCCCACAGGCCGGGCTGTCCCTCGCCTCAGAACACCCTTCCCGTCCCCGGGGTCCCGCCTGTCCCTCCGGCCGCCCCCGCCCGGCTCCGCGCCGCCTCCCGCCCTCCGCTCCGCGGGGCTCCGCTCCCGGCACTGCCCACCGCGCCCCGGCTGGGCACCGCCGCTCTGCGCCGCTCCGGGGAGCAGCGGAGCCCGGGGAAGGAGCCCCGGGGAGCGGCCGGCGGCGGTGCCCGTGCGCTCCCCCCGGCACTGACCGTGTGCCCCGCGGGCTCCGCCGCTTCAGCGCCCGCCGCCCGCCCGCGCCGCCATCATGGAATGCGCGCACCGCGCCTGCGCCGCCGCCGGCCGGGGGCGGGCGGGCGCGCCAAGCACAGCCCGCGCGGCTCCGCGGCTGCCGGACACCGCAGCCGCCGAAAGCTGCGCGGGGGGGCGGCCCCGGCGGGCCGGGCTGGTGGCACCTGGGGGCGGGTGACGTGTCTGGGCACTGTCTGTCCCTGCCGGACACCGCCGCATCCCCCGGGCACTGCCCGCCACCTCTGGGCACTGTCCCCTAGGCACTGTCTGATCCCCCGGTCTCTGTCTGTCCCCCTCGGGCGTTGCACTGTCACCCCCAAGCACTGTCCCCATGTCACTGTCTGTGGCCCTCAGGCACTTCACTGTCACCCCGGGCACTGTCCCCATGTCACTGTCTGTCCCCCTTGGGCAATGGCACTCCCAGGCACTGCTGGTCACCCCAGTGCTCCACCTGTGTCACCAAACCTGTCCCGGTCCCCTCGGGGGTCTCCAGTCTCCATCCCCCATGCCACAACAAGGATGAGTGGGAGGTTTCCCACTTCGGACATTGCACCCCACAATTTGGGGCTCACAGCGCGTCCCTGACCCTAAAACTGTGAACTGGACCCTAAAACTGTGTCCCACCACAAAACCTTTAATGGTGACAGCGTGAAAGTGAGGGGACAATCCCGACTGAGTGGGCAAAGAGACGAGGAAGGAGAGGTTCCATCGCTGGTTGTGCCAGGGGAGGTTTAGTTGGATATTAAGGACAATTTCCACATGGAAATCATTGTCCAGCATGGCACAGCCTGTCCGGGACACCCATCCTGCACAGAGACCCCATCCCTGCAGGGATTTAAGATCCCTGTGGATCCCTAAGGACAATTTCCACATGGAAATCATTGTCCAGCATGGCACAGCCTGTCCGGGACACCCATCCTTGAGGAGGGGTCCCCATCCCTGCAGGGATTTAAGATCCCTGTGGATGTGGCATTTGGGGACATGGGTTAGTAGTGGCCTTGGCAGTGCTGGGGAATGGTTGGACTCCATGGGGGTCCTTTCCAAGCTGAATATTCCTGTTATTCCATGATCCTGTGTCTCCTGACAGGCAGCTCCATTCCCATGTTCAGCCTCGGAGCATCCCAAGCCCTGCTGCAAAGAGGATCAAAAAATCCCTCCCGGGCTGCAGAGCCCCTCTGGCACATCCATTTTTTTTCGTGGCAAATAATGTACCAATTAATCTTACACTCTACACCTTATTTCCACCAGGCAGTTTACACCAATATATTTCCATTAATGTGTTTTAAAAAATGTGCCTCAAACTTGCTTAAAGCAGCGATTTCAGAGACACTCTGTGTGGAATTCAGCTCCATGTGGATGTAAAATAAATGTGACAGCTGTGCTTTTATACAAGCCCCACCAAACTGTGGATCACAGCAGAAAAAGGTCACACTTGACATTTATATGCAATATAATAAATGTGTATATATAATCTATATAATGGACATAGAAAGACTAACCTTTTAGAATGAATGGGCTTGTGTTTACCCCCAGATTGATCTTAGATGTGTTCATAATGAATATAAAAAATGTTATGACGAATAGAAGAAATTGTTCTTTAATGTCAGAGAATTTCTCTCTGGAAGGGGTTGATTTGTCAGAACGAACACCCTGTGCTGGACAGGACTAAAAGAAATTCCCATCCATCTTTTTAAACAATCAGGCCCTGGTAAGAAAGGCCAGAAGAGGTGGTGTCTGCTGAATTTTTAATCAATTAATAGGTTACCTTGTTAAATAAAGGTCAAAACAACTCTCAGAGTAACTTTATCATTAATTTTACTCATATAGGCCATAAAATGATGAATATATTCCCTTCTAATTGGAAGCAAATGGTGAAACAGCATAAAATCTGTTTCATCTGAAAAGCAAAGTTTTATAGCTGAACCCACAGCAAATTCCAGTTGGAAAAGGCAGAAGAAACCTTTTCCTCTTAACAAGAGAATTGGTAAAAATCTCTGCACTGAAATTCCTCTCCTTTCTACCCCTTCCACAAGTTTTCCTGCGCACGTGTGACTCCTGGCCTGATTCTTTTCCCTGTGGAATACTCTGGATCAGCACATCCCATGTTTTATTATGGTTAATAAGAAACTATAAATTTCCCTATAAACTGGATTGAAACCTTCAGACAAAGATTTAGGGGAAAAATATTCTGCTCCTTTGTTTTGAGTCTCACCATGCTTTTGTCCCTGCTATTAAACTCTGAATTTTACTGATGGCCCCAAATGGAATTCTTTAATTCCAGCTCCCATTCAAGTCTGGGAACACCTCAGGAAAGGTGGAAGACCAGACCAGCACACGATTCAGAGAGTGCAGACCTGCTTTAGGAACAAAAAGTTGCTTAATAATTTCACCTTTGAGAGAATTCCTGGAATCTTCAGCACTCCATCTCAGGAATCTTAGAACTCCACAGGCTCTACCTAATCTGCAGTGCCCTGGGGATTTCATTCTGAAGTGAAATATTTGGGCTTAATTTTTGGGAGATGTCCTGAAAGTGACCCACCAGATGGGATTTGGAAATCTGAAACACTCTGCACCAAATGAACTTTGCTGCTGAAAGCAGAGATTCAAGGACTGTTTTGACTTCCCAGGCTCAGTTTTTATCCACTGCCAGCCAAACCTCACAAGTTGTGACTAGAGGTGGCTGTGATCCCCCGTGGTGATGTCCTGTGCCTGATATCCAGAATAAAGGAGGTCCTTGGGAGGGAATGCTGAGCATTCTTTGCTCTGAAAGCTCCTGGACCCCCCCAGCTTTGATAAGGACAAGAATTCCTTTGTAGGTAATAATGCTGTGAAGAAAAATCCTTTTCAAGGGGGAAAAAAATCTATATTTTCTCCTTAAATTTCCATTTTAAATGGATCTTATATCGTAACAATCTCATTTCAGCAAAGTGATGGAGAAACTTCTGGGGTGGCCACTCATTCCCAGTGAGACTTGGGATGAAAGCTCTCAAAGCTGCCCACACCCCACGGGCTCCGGGCTCCTTTCAAACTCCAAGTGCCACAGCTATTCCCACTCCATGGAAAAGAAATGACCCAATGTTTGCTGCCTACACCCAGCATGACAGCGAGGGAAAAGCTGTTTTTTACAGCTGGGCTGGAAAGGGAGAGGCGGGATGTTCCAGACGGAAAAGCCGCACGGGAGGAATATCTGGCGTGAGGAGCATGGTGACCAAACTGCCTGGGAGGAAGGTCTGATCAAATGGGTCAGGAATTACATGGAACAAGGCTGAGGGCAGCTTTAACTCTATTTTGAAATTCCTGGAGAGCCACAAGGACCGTGCGAGGACAGCGGGTTCCACACGCGGAGCTGGATGGGGAAAAGTTGGATTTTGAGGAAATTTTTGCCCAGACTGCGGTTTCAGTCTGGAGAGGAAGAGGGCACTGGGTTAGGGGTGGATCCAGGCCTGCGAAAGAGGAATTAAAAATAGCAGAATATAACATCAAAGAACACTTGGCAAAAGGAAAGGGAAAGAGAAAAGAAATGGGAAGTGGAAATGAGTCAGGAGGGAGGAAAGAGAGGACAAATGGGAAGAAATCTGGGCTTATAAAGGAAGGGTAGGCTCTGAAGTGGAAAAAAAAAACATGGAAAAGAGGGGAATTGAGGAGAGTCTGTCTTAACAAAACAATGGCAAGAGGCAGTGCCAAAAGCATGCTCATTCTTCCAGTAGAAAATTTGGAATTGCAATTTCATTTTTTTTAATTTGCTGATTCCACTGCCCTAGGTGAGTTAATAAAACTAAAGGGGCAGGGGGAAAGAAAAATATTAAAGAAATGGAAAAGAAAACCCTTTGACAGAAAGGGGAGAAAAGAAAGATAAGAGGAATATTGCAGTTACAACATATCCCAGTCTGAACGTGGGTTGGGGAGCTTGAATAACAAAAACCTGGATGCACACCCCCCTCCACGCCAACACCCCACTTATCAGGGGGATTAGCAGCCACCCTGGAGTTTTAGCTCCAGCCCATAATAAAAATGTTTGTTTTTCCATCCTTGGACTGCAATAATAACGATTCTGGCTGTTTGAACTCGTGTCCAGCAAAGCCTCCCCTCTCCTGCCTTCGCTGGGAGCTGCGAGCGCGGGACTTGGAGCGCGTTCCCTTGGCTTTCCCTGGCTCCACACAAACTCCTGTGCCTGCACCCCAGGAGGGAGCGGGCAGCACAGCCTGGCAAACAAACGCCCCTCGAGCAGCACTTTGCAGGGAGCTGTGCTGGGATCTGCAGGAGTGAGCAGCGGGGCTGGAGCGGATTCTGCAGCCGTGTGCGCTGGCACCGCTCCCTGCGCACCCGGAGTGTTCTCTGCAGCTGAGGGATCTGCTCCTCAGGGAGCAAACCTGGGCTGGGAGTTTGGAGGGCAGCACAATGGGAAAAGCCTGGAGGGCATCAGGAGAGTGGGTTTTCCTCAAAGGTCACACACCCGCCCGATGAGGGTGCCCTCATCCCTGTTCCATGGAATCGCAGAACCCTGGCATGGTTTGGGTGGGAATGGACCTTAAGACCCATCCAGTTCCACCCCCTGCCAATGGCAGGGACACCTTCCACTATCACAGGTTGTTCCAAGCCCCATCAAAGTGCTGTTCCTTTGTTGTTGAACCACAGAAGCAAATCAACATCAGCAGAAATGCTTTAGGGTTGTTGAGCACCCACTGAACAAACAGGTGACATTGGCAGAGGCACAGGGTGACCAGTCACTAAAATTGAGTCCTTTTAATTGAAAAAAACTACACCAAGTTTGGAGATTTTCTTCTGGGTTCAGTTATATTCTCAGAACTCTCTGCCCTCTCAGTGGCTTTCAGTCCTGGTTCAGTTCTGGTGATGTCTTACAGCAAAGAAAGAGATGTATGAAGAAGAAAACACAGATGTTTGTATCAGTATGGACAGGCCAGCACGGAAGGCAGGGCGGCTTGGCAGAGGATGGCAATGCAGGTGGACACCACATTTTGCTGTCTGTTCTTTCTCCAAGCAGGACCCAGAACCCCTCAAGAACCCTTACTCCAGACCAGGAATCCTGGCACAGACCTGCTCCCATAAAATCCCTCTGAACATCAGCCCTGAATCCACAAACCTTCTGGCACAAAGTCACCATAAAAACCCAACCAAAAGCCCTGTGCGGCCCACAACAAACACTGCTGCTGTTTATGGCTGCTGGAGGGGGCCAGGGATGAAGTTCAGTGCTGGGGAACACCTGGTTTATGATTCCTTCACTCCTTATGGGGCAGAGCCCACGAGCAAACACTGCATGTCCTGACCTTGAGCTGCTCCCACACCTCCCTCTGCCCCATCCTGCAGGCTGCAAGCACAACAGGGGCCGTTTGGAAAAGGGAATTAATTAAAACCTAGCCCACTGAAGATCTTTCTGTGAGCAGGGAGGAAAAGCTGAGCTTTTCCCCATCTCTCTGCTGTGCAGGAGGGAGGGCTGGAGCTCCCACCTTGCCACTGGATCCCTGTAAATGGTAAAATCCTGGAGTGGGGAAGTTGTTCCTCACTTCTCTCAGCCCCAGTCTGGAGCTGCTGTCACCAGCATGTGAGGAGAAGGCCATGGAACACCTGCCTGGTCTCTCCCACCTTCTGCAAGGTCTTTCTGCTCCGTTTCTCCTCAGTTTATTCAGCAAGGGCCCTGATAGGAATCAAACATCTCATTTCAGTCCAGTTCCAACCATTGGCTCTGTTTAGCCATAAATCTATAACTCTTGCCCCAAGCCAAGAAGCAAACAAGACAGAAGAAAAAACCCCAATCCAAACAGTCTGAAGAACTCTGTGCCTCAAGAAATTGTTGGGAACAGGCAGGTCCAAGCAGAGGCCTTGGGAAGCAATGCGGGCACCTGCTGGGGCTTCTGCTCCAGAGCAAAACGTTCAGCTGGAGAAAACAGGATCTCCTTGTGGGATGGAGCCCACCCTGCCTCGCTCCCTGGTGTTGCAGCATCCCCAGAGCCCAGGGAAGGCTCAGGAGCAGGGGCAGAGCTGCTGCCAGGTGAGTACAGGGACAGTTCTGCAGCTGACCCCATCACAGGCACCCAGGGCTGGGTCAGCTCTGCTCACCTGGGAATGTGCTCACAGCTCCAAGGAAATCAAAGCAACCATCATTTAAACGTGTTGGAGCTGGAGATGCTCATACTTGCTCTGGTGATGAAAGGAGGAAGCCAAAATAAGTTCATTTCTAAGGCTCTTCTAAATCAGAGTGAAGCTGTTGAACAAACCATCTCCAATGTGCTTTCCTGCTGCTCTGCATGAAGAGAACATTCCCAGGATGCTGCAGAAGCACCTGAATCCTGTGGGTTTATCCCAAAGATGGGATTTCACTCCCTGTGCTGGGCAGGGGCTCATTTCCCTGCATGGATTTCAGCTGAGAAAGTTCTTTGGAGAGCAGAACAGGCACCAGAGCCAATGTCTGGGGAACAGAGAGGAGGGGAAGGACAAGAAAAGAAAAAAAAAATAGAGGGAAGAAAGCAAGCAGAATAAATCTGAATTGTAACAAAATCACAGCCTGCATTGAAATCTCCACATTTGGAATTGATTTTTTTTCCATCAGACAAAAGGCTGAGTTCAGTTGTTGAAATGCTGATTTCTTTTTTAACTTGTTCTGAAGGGCACATCCAGGGGAGCTGCAGGTGAACCCTCAGCAGTGGAGGACTGATAAAACCTGAAATATTCCTGTGTCAGGTGTAATGTGATGCTCATCCCTTTGTTTGGGCTGTTTCCTTCCTGCTGGGCACTTGGAGCAGGTTTCCTACCTTTCCACAGGTTCACTTGTTTTTCTGGCTGCTGCCCTTGTTTAACTCCCCCCACTTCACTTTTAGGGCATGCAAACCCTTTTCCCTTCCCATTGGCACCAGAATTTCCCTGTGCACAGAAGGTTTGCTGTCCACCCCTGGGCTGAGAGCGCTGGAAGCTGCAGCACCTTTGGGAAAAGCTGCCTGTGCTCCCTGATCTCCCTGCTCCCTGTCCACATGGGACTTCAATTGTTTCCCTCCAGTTCTCCATTGTCTCTCTTCAGAGCTCTATTTCTTTCCTATCTGGCATTTTCCTCCCTGTCCCCAAACAACCTCTTTGACTTGCTCTCTCCTACAATAAGCCCATTCCTCGTGATTGTTTCCATTCCCTTTTTTTGTTTTATTTTTTATTTTTCACTTGATGGAGGCCTGGGGGCCCCTGCTCTGTGCTGGGGTCTCCTCTCACAGCCACAACTCCCCTTCCCCATCAGATCAGTGTCCTCAGCACTGCAGAAGGGACTCTCCCCATCCCAAAGAGCATTTTCTATGGGATGGATTTTATATCAGTGCAGAGCTGTGAATCAGGTTTGGGATGCAAATAAGAAGCAGCCACATGGCATGAGGCACTTGGGAGCACTTCAGGCTAAAGAGAAAAAAAAAAAAACAACCAACCAACCCACCCAGCAAAAGGCAGAGATGCAGCTGTGAAGAATTCAAATATTGGCTCCTCCAGGAAACCTCCACGTTGTATCCATTACTGAAATCTACTTATTTGTTTGGGGCTAATGATCTCCAGTTTGAGATTGGCATGGATCTGGTTTCCCACCCTCAGAGGGAAGGTCCAAGCACTGATATTCCATGGGAGGTGGTGGCACAAGGAGCATTTCTCAGCTGGCAGAGCAGAACTCTGGGAGAGAACCTGCAAGTGGAATTATCGAGGACACTTTAGGAGAGAAAGCAGAAAAAACCCCAAACTGGCCCCTTCCCACCTTCCCCATCTCCTCTTGCTATGAAAAATCCTCCTCACTGCTTTCCCTGCTGCTGGAGGCTGCTGGGAGTGGGGAATTTCAGGGAGCCCTTCCAAAGGCTCCACTCCAGGAGTGCTGGCTTTGCCATTTCCCTGCTCTGGAAAAGGGGCTGGAGGCTCCAGAGGCTGCAAATGGGGCCTGGAGCAGCTGCCAGCTGAGCTCATCCATGGGATTGATGTGGGGATTGTCTGTGATGCTCCAGCAGTGGATTTTCCAGTCACTGTGAGAAAAGCAGAAGGAATAAAGGGAGGTGGAAGCAGAGTGACATTTCCTGGGATGTGCCTTGAGGCTGTCTCTGCAGGGCACTGCTCCTGGTCACCACCCCAGTGCTCATCCTGAGCTGGTAGTGAGCTCAGGGTGAAATTTCCTGCTGGAAAAGGTGGTGAAGAATGGTCTGGTGCTCCAGCATCAACCCCTGCCCCTCTGCCTCACTGACACACCAGAAATAAATCTCTTCCCACTTGCCTGGGCAGTCAGAAGTCCCCACTTGTTAGAGGTGAGATAAGGAGTGAGATAAACACAACAGGATGAGGATAGATTTGTGTTAGAGCTGTGAGAGGGAGGGGTGAGCAGCTCCTGTGTGCCAGGAAGGGATTTCCTGATCCCAGAGCTCCTCTGCCTTAGAGAGGGATGGGGTGGCTGAACCCCAGCAGGGGCACTGCCCCATTCCCACCTCCTGAGACCAAGTGTTTGAAGCACCTCCTTCAATAAAAAGCTTGGAATGACTCGTTTTGGTCTTAATCATGCTCAGCATTTCTAGTGGAGCCCAGGGAAAGCCTCCAGACATGGAATATTTAATATTTGTAGCTGTGAGTGGCCCCCTGTGACCCTGCAGAGCCACCAAATCCTTCCCCAGTGACACGTGAGGCCTCGGTGTCTGTTCCAGCAGTTTCTCCAGAAACAAACCCACGTTTTGAGAGAACTACAGGACCCTTGTTTCATAAAGAAATGAAGCAATCTCCTTTTCACTTCCCCTCTTTGCTGTTACTTCATCTTTTTTCCCCGAGCGGTGCCAGCAGCGTCCCCGGGCAGCGCGTGTGGGACATGAGCAGGGCTGGCCTTTTGTCACAGTGTCACTCAAGGAGCTCTGTTAATCCCTGCTCTTATCAAAGGTTACTGGGCTTTAAAATCCTCCTTCTGATGGATAAAATGCTGTCAGTGCCTCCTTAGGGGATCCTGACCCCTTTAGCTTTGGGAGAGGGGACAGAAAACGCCTCACCAGCATCAGGGTCTTGCTCAGCGTTGCCTTTTCACCGCTGCCCTGCTCTACCTATTTATGTATTTCTATATGAAATCCAGCAAAAACCATCAATAAAAGGCTTTAAATATAAATCACTCAGTCCAAAAGGAGTCCAAACTGTGTTTGTGTGAGCTGGGGTGGCAAAGATGATTGAGGGAAAAGCCCCTGAACTTTGACATAAAATAGAAAGAAACAAAAACATTCCCCAATTTACTACAGCCCCAAATCTTCCTCTCCCTACAACTCCTGCAGTTTGCATTGACATAATCCTTGTAGTTTGGATAAAGAGCTGGTATTTTGTAGAAATTTCAATTTTCCAGGAAAAGCAGGGGCTGAAGAATTTACATTTTTTTTCTTGTAATTGAAGTACATTTGGGATTGAAACTTCAGCTTTAACTTTTTGATATCACTCTCTTTGGTTCACAGGAGGGCAGTATTTTCCTGGCTGTGTTGTTTTTCTATATTTGATGGCTAATAAACCATATTTCTACTTTTCCCACCTTCCTTCTCAGAGTCAGTTTAGCCACGAATTGTGCCCTCCCTGAGCATGCAGGGTAAGAGCTGCCTCTTCCTCCAGCAGTCCTTGTTGGAGCACAGTTGTTTCAGAGGAACATCCAGTAGAAATAAACAGGGAAAAATCAAAATATACAGCTCTGCTGAGGGGTCAGTGCTGGGGGAGGAGGCCATGAGCTCGGGCACCTCTCTGGAAGCTGTGGAGGCTGTGCCTGAGTTTACACAGACTCAGTGTAATACTGGATATTTGCTGGGGTTGTTTCACCAGCAGGATTCCCACCATGGGAGACAGTTATCATAATTAGGCATTTAATTTGAGTTGAATCATTGATGCCACTCTCTGTGGCTCTGGAGGCTCCTGCTCAGCTCTGCTCAGTGGCTCCAGTGTCCTCTGCCATGTGCAGATGCACCAGGGACATTTGCTGACCCTCAGAACAACCTCAGATTCTATTGATTAGTTTTACTTTTAATTACAATGGCAGCAAACTCAACCATCAGCTGGTGTTAGTGGCACAGTTTGGATCTGAACAGACGGATCCCAGGAGGATCTGAACAGATGGGTCCCAGGAGGATCTGAACAGACGGATCCCAGGAGGATCTGAACAGATGGGTCCCAGGAGGATCTGAACAGACGGATCCCAGGAGGATCTGAACAGATGGATCCCAGGAGGATCGAACACAGGAGCTGAGGATGTGCAGGACTGTCCCCCAGGGCTTTGACATCCGTTCCTCAGCACCTCTGTTCCATTAGTTCACATCCTTGAGGGCTCTTTTTCCTCCCCACAGGATGTGATTAACCCTGACTGGACTCATCACACTGCAAACCCAGAGGAAAATCCACCTGAGCTCAGCCTCGGCACCCCTGGAGTCCTGCCCTCCCCAAGGGCTCTCGGCCCTGCTCCAGTCTCCTCTCTGCAGCTGGGGACCACAAGCCCTTCCCCAGAGGTGAGGATGCTGCTCCAGGTTTGTGGAGAAGCTGCTGCCCTGCCTTTCCCACCTGGGAGATGAGGAGGAGCCCAGAGCAGCTCTGGAGTCCTGTGAACCTCTGGCACGCTGGTTCGGGGTGATGGAGGACGTGGGGAGTGTGGGAGGAGATGCTGCTGACAGGAGGCAGCGGCTCAAGGCCAGTTTGGGGGAGCTTCTCATTCCATTTTCCTTGAAAATTCGTGGTGAAAGGGCAGTGCAGCATTTTCCAGCCCTCACTCACGTAAGCAGCTTCCTGCCATGAGTAACGTGGGGAGGACAGGGCAGAGAGAAGGGGCTGTCTCAGGGTTACTCAGAAAGGAAATAAAACCTCTCTGATCCTGGGGCATCTTGGGACAGATGCAATTCTAACAGTCCAGCCACAGGCTGCCTTTTGCAATAACTGCTCCCAAAGGCAGAGTCAGCCCTTTGCAGCCTTCTGGGCTGGTCAGACAAAACATCTGCAGGAACCTCCTGTCCTGCATGTCCCTGCAGCAGGGACATGGTGACACTCCTGTCCTGAGTGTCCCCACAGAAGGGATATAGTGACATTCCTGTCCTGAGTGTCCCTGCATTAGGGACATGGTGACACTCCTGTCCTGAGTGTCCATCCCTGCAGCAGGGACATGGTGACACTCCTGTCCTGTGTGTCCCTGCAGCAGGGACATGGTGACACTCTGCTTCTTGTCCTTGAACCCTCCAGGTGTCACTGGGGGGCTCAGGGGCTGTGGGGAGCCTGTTGGAGTCACACAATGCCCTGAGCTGGAAGGGACTCACAAGGATCAGAGTCCAGCTCCTGGCCCTGCACAGACACCCCAACAATCCCACCCTGTGCATCCCTGGGAGTGTTGTCCAAACCCTCCTGGAGCTCTGGCAGCCTTGGGGCCAAGCCCTGGGAGCCTGGGCAGTGCCTGACACCCTCTGGGGACAGAACCTTTTCCTAAAATCCAGCCATTCCCTGGGTCCTGTCCCTGTCACAAGGAGCAGAGATTGGAGCTGCAGCTCCTGAGGAGTCTCCCCTGTGTCCTCTCTTCTCCAGGCTGAACAACCCAAGTGACCTCAGCCTTGCTGAAATGAAACTCAAGCAGATCACCAGGGAGTCATGCTCCTCACAAATAAAGGGATTTTAAGAGGCCAAACACAAACCAAATTCTGTTTAGTCTTTGCCTGCCCCAGCAGAGACCTGCAGCAGTGGTCCTGCACTTGGAGATTTTATTAATGATCAAAAATGTGGGGTTTTGCTGCCTCTTTCCTTCTGTCCCTCCCAACCTGGTGAAGATCCATCAGGAATGTATTTATTGACCTAACAAAGGGCCCTTGCTTTGCTCCCAGGGCAGCTGCTTTCCTCTGAAGCGTAAGAAACCACACTGACAAGAACAAAACGGGCACATTTCCCCCTCCAGTGAAGCCTGCAAATATTCCACAGAGTTGTTTGTATGTGCAGCCCCTCGCAGGGCTGGAATTAAGAGTTTGGGAGAAGCAGGGTTGAGTTCCCAACCTTGCTGATCCCAAGAGGGATTTGTAACCCCGAGTGTCAGGCTGGGCTTTTCATCCCTCAGGTTTGCTTTCAGGAATGTTTCTAAGACATTTTATTGCTTTCAGGAGTGTTTCTAAGAGATTTGGGTGCTGATGGTATTTCAAAATCTGATGGGCTTTCCTTCATTTTTGCTCCTTAGTTTTTTTCCTGGTAATCAGGTTGTACCCTGTGTAGGAGAAGGATAAAGGGCCTGGTGTTCTCCCTCCTGCCATGTGGGAGAAATCTCTCTCTCCTAATGTCAGACCACAGTGGAAATTGGGTAAAAATGCTAATTTAAGGTTCAGCTTGAGAATTAATTCCTGCTTAAGGGAGCCAGAGCTTCTCAGTGGACAGATCCCTGGGGAATCCAGGCAGTGGGAATGGATTGAGCCCTTCCAGCCCCAAAACTCATGCTCAGGGATGGGAAGGGGCAGGAGGCACCATGCTCAGAGCAGGAATGAGAGGAAATCTCTCTTTATTGCCAGTGCTTGGACTTTATTGCTCATTAAACTGAAGGGCTGCTGGCTTCTCACATGCTGCAGGAGTTTTATGGGAAAGCAGTTTATGGAATTAGGGTAAGCATGTCCCTTGTGCAGTTTCTGAACTCCCCAGTTGTGCCTGTGGGGCAGCTCCCTTTCCTTTGGTGGGAGACAGGCAGGACCATTCCATTCCCACATTCCCACAGTTTCTTGCAGAGCTTTTCACCCACAGCTGTACTGGTTTGGTCAGAAATAACCCTCCCAGACACACCCAGGCCAAACTGGCACAAGGAGGTGATGCCCAAGTGCTGTACTCACCACCAGCTCCCAGTGGAAGCTCTGCAGGTCCATACTGGAACAGCCATCCTAAGGAAAATCAGTGTTTTTTAGGGTGTAGTTGGAGCCCAAGGCAGGAGGAGGGTACTGGGTCCTTCCCAGCTGGAGCATCCATCCTGAAAAACAGGGAAAACCAAAAGGAAGGCAGAGAGGGAAACCCCAAAGATTGTGATGAAATAAAACACGGGCAGGGGTGGGAGGGGAGGAACGAAGGGGTCAGCGCCAGAGGAAACAGGACAATGACAGGAGAGGAACTGGGGCTGGACTAAATGAAAAGAGGAAACCTCGCAGGCACAGGCTGCGGGAAGGGCTCAGCACTAGGGGACACCATCGGACCAGAAACTGCAGCAGAAAACAGCCCCGTTTCAAGCAAGAACCCAACCCACTCACTTTCGTTTGCTCTGCGTCTCCGTCACCGCACCAGGGTGATACTTGGTCCCCAGCTCCTGTCACGTTGTGCAGCCCCAAAAACACCACAACTCCTAACCTGCCCCATCCCAGTAACAATCCCTGTTTCTCTGCAGGCTCCTATCCCTGAGCAAAACCTGCCCGGGAGTTGCTGCCAGGGTGGCACTTAGCTGTGTCCCCAGGGCAAAGGGACACGCGGGGACATTGTCACCCGGAGCTGGTGGCAAAGCCAAACGCCCCCCTGCAGACCCTGCTTTGGGGAACTCCAAGGAGAAAACATTCCCAGCAGACTTTTCCGTGCCTTTGTGATGTGTGACCACACAGAACACAAAAAAATCCCCCTTGCCAAGAGCATACCTGCCCCTCCAGGTGTCTTCCAAGCATTTTCTGTCTGTAAATCCCAATTTATCCAGGTTCCAGCTGCTTTTTGTTGGGCTGCTCCACCACTGCAAGGTCTACCAAGATCCTCAGAAGTGTTTTGGCTCCAACAGATCCCCCAACAGCAGCTCCAGGGCAGTTGGGCTACAGCAAAGTCCAATTTGGCTGGGGCAAAAGAACTCCCCCAACATCTCAGCTGTGCTGCTCCAAGTGTTTATTACACCATTATAAATTATTATTATTAAGCAAATATTAGACTCTGGTGCTGTGCACAAATAAAGTTTTATTGTAGGGAAGAAGAATCTGTAACAGAGACTTTCAAACGAGCCACAGAAAACAGTAATTAAAATTTCACTTGCAATGTTTTTGTTTGGTTTTCAGTAAAGTCTTTTAAAACAGTCATTCCTACTGCACAAAAAAAAAAAAAAAAGAAAAAAAAGAAAAAAAAAGCTGCAATTTCCTTTGCCATTAACATTGTCTCATTCGAATAAAAAAGGAAAAAGGTTAAGAAATACATCTGGTACAAGAAAAATGCTTTGCAATATATACATATACACACTTAGCTTTACTGTACAGTATTTTAAACTTTGGGAATGGGCATGTTATTCCTGCATATTCCAAATAAAAATCCATGAGGATATTTTACAGTTTTACAATACTTTAAAGCCTGGAGACACAAGTGGAATACTCAGTGCTGACCCCTGAAAATGAGTTTTAGCCAATTCATTCACATTTTTTCCCTGAACAATTTGCAGTTCTGGCTTTGAACTCTTGGCTCTGCTGTCCTGGGGGTTTATGGGGTCTCTAACTGTACTCTACAGCAGCAGCTTTCAGCCTTCATATTTATGCTTTATCCTTCATATTTAACAAAGGAATTTCAGATCTCCTTGGAAATTCACATCCATCATTTGCCCTGCAGGTGAACTTGGTTTTTTAAGTGCCTTTTGCTGAGCAATGGCTGTGGTGCCAAGAGAGAATTCACTCTCCAATTATCTGTACAGATAATTTCTCCAGCAGATGCCTCTCCAAACCAAACTCCTTTTACTCACTGTTATTCTTTACTACTAAAACTGTTTTCTTTATTGAAGATAACATTGAGTAATTTCATAAATACCATATCCAAACACACTTTCAGTTGGAGAAGGAGTTGATAAATGAACAGCGAGGTTTAATCCTACAAGAATTTCTATTTCTGTCAGGATGTGTCGCACATTTCCGGCCAGGCTCTGCTCCAGCAGAGCAGGAGCTACCTTCCTGCAGATCCCCTGGAAAAGTACAGGAATGTTTCCCTCCATCCAAGAGTTTAAAGTTTTTCTTTACAGAAGAAAAACAGCCCAATGTTTTTTCAGCATCTCATCTCATCCAGACTCAGATTTTGAATCTCCAGCTCTTCCTAAAAGTCTTTCCAAGGGCCTTGTGTTGCCTGTTTGCTGCCAGGTGTGGGTGAGGTGAACACTCTGGAACAGAATCAAACATCCTGGAGAGATTTATTTATATTTATTATTAATTTAACACCCTTGGACAATAGTTGAGAAAGGCTAATCTGACTCCAAGCATGCAGAGCTCCACTTTTACCTAAAACTTCCCCAAAAACTGGAGTGATATTCTGAATCCTGCAGCCATCACTTCAGGACCAGTCCCACTGAAATAAGGTTCCCTCTGATCCTTATTCCTAAGTAGGATACTGCAATTCTACAACTGATCCCCTGGATTTTTCTAGAAACTGGGAAAACACTGGCAAATCTGCTGCCCACCAAAGCCTCTTGAGCTGCTTGGTGTGGGTGAGAGAGGAGCCCCTCCTGATCTGCAGCCCAGGCACAGCCCTGGGAGCCTAAAACACATAGAATGATCATAAAAACCAAAATCCAGAGGCAGCTGGGAGCAGGGCAGGAATTATCCTGGCCTCACTGTGTAAATAACTTAGCAGCTGTTTGAAGTTGCAGTGAAAACTCTGCCCTCGCTGTTCATCAGGAGCTCCCCACGCGCCGCAAGCTTTGTGTACATTTCCCGCTGGCTCGGGGAATTAACGCCCTTGGAAAGTTGTGAAACGAAGCAAATGCCCAAATACAGCCTTGGAAGGGGTTTGGGAGTTCAGCAGCAGCTCCACAGCTTGCTGGTGGTGGCTGCTCTGTCCCACGTGGCTCTGGGGGTCCCAGGGGCTGCCCAGCCCCAGCAGTGGCTCTGCCACCAAGTGCCACAAACCAGGGACTGTCCACAGTTACTTAACTGCAACAAAGGCTCGAAAGCCTCCATCCCATCTTCTGGAAGAGTTCTGAAATCTCCATCCCCCACCAGAGCTCTGAGGGGAAAGTTGAACCTCCTTATGAAGAAGCCACAGCTGCCTTTCCATTCTCCCTCCGGTTTTCTCCAAAGGGTTCCTCCTCCTTGTCCTTCACGGAGATCTTTTTCCTGAAGGCTTGCGACAAGCTGGAGGAGGACGCCTTCCTCAGCGTGGTGAGTCTCTGCCGGAAGTTTCCCCCGGAGAAGAAGTAGAGGAGGGGGTCGAAGCAGCAGTTGGCGGCTGCCAGGGGCAGGGTGACGATGACAGCTTTCTGCAGGAACACGGTGTCGGCGCAGCCGGGGCCCCGCAGGCGCAGCGCGTGCAGGTGCACCGTGCGCAGGACGTGGTACGGCGTGAAGCTCACCAGGAAGGTGGCGGTGACGATGACGATCATCCACACGGCCTTGCGGCGGTTGGCCTCGTTCTTCCGCAGCGAGTTGCGCAGCAGGGTGCGGATGATCATGGTGTAGCAGATGGTGATGATGACGAAGGGGAAGATGAAGCCCACGAAGAGGGCGATGAAATCCAGGATCACCACCATGTTTGTCTTCTGGGAGTTCTCCGGCGGTTCGAAGCACTTGGTCTTGTTGCCGTGCTGGTAGGTGCCGTTCCGCAGGAAGGGCGCGCTCGTCAGCGTGACGAACACCCAGATGCCAATGCACAGAAACTTCGCCTTCTTCTCCGACACCAGGCTGATGTTGCGGACCGGGAAGACGATGGCGATGCAGCGGAAGAAGCTCATGGCCGTCATGAAGAAGATGCTGCAGTAGAGGTTGACGTAGAGCGCGTAGGACGAGATGCGGCACAGGAAGTCGCTGAAGAACCAGTGGCCCTTGTGCACGTAGTAGATGACGCGCAGGGGCAGCGTGAGCACGCACAGGAAGTCGGACAGGGCCAGGTTGAGCATGTAGATCTGGAAGGCCGTTTTCTGCCGGTACGTGCGGATCAGCACGTACAGCACCACGCCGTTGCCCACGAAGCCCATGATGCTGATCATGGAGTAGAGCGTGGAGTAGACGCTGTTGCGGAAGTCGTCGATGGAGGGGTTGTGGCAGGACAGGTTGGGGGACAGTGCTGTCATGGTGCCCTGGCTGAGGCACCAGCTCCCTGGGGATGGTGTCAGGCCTGGGGGGGAAAATGCAGGTGAGGTAAAGCGGGATAGGAAAATAAGTATCTCTGATGAAATAAGAGGAAAAATCTGTCATCTGTCCCAGGACAGAGCTGTGAAGGCGTGTGGATCTGGCCCATCTCCACTACATCCACCTTTTCTCACGCGGTACCAACAACTGCTTATGAGCGACAAAATGTGGCAGAGTCATGGAATCACATCACAGGACCATGGAATCCTCAAGGCTGGAAAAGACCCTTGAGACCATCAAGTCCAACCATCAAGCACCACCACCATGATCGCCACTAACCCATGTCCTCTAGTGCCACATCCATACATTTTGGAACATGTGAAGGCTTCAGCACCTCCCTGGGCAGCCTGTTCCAGGGTTTGATGAGCCTTTTGGTGAAGGAATTTTTCCTAACATCCAATCTAAACCTCCCCTGGTGCAACTCGAGGCCAAGACATTACCAAAAAATCTCTTAACTCCTCACACACTGAGGAAGCTACTCAGCAAAACAGCAGAGAGGGATAACGAAGGTGACAACAGCACTATGGAATTTAAAATAGGAGGAGTGGTCCTGGACCCTAATAATCGTTCAGCCCTAATTCTCTTTTTTTTTTTTTTTTTGATTGATTTTCAGTTTCTAATGGTTCAAGTGCAGAACCTCCCTTGCAGCCTGAGACCATGAAAAGCTGTGAGACCAGAACTGCAGGACCCGAGCCAGCTGAAATAACAGGACACCACAACAACAAAAGCAGAAGCTGGGTCAAGATCAGCCATGAGAACCCACAACTGTACCGTGAATATGCTCTAAATTGCTGATAAATGTATTTTCACCCATACAAATAACTGGCAGTATTAGATTCTCTGTCTGCCCCCTGGACTAACTGAAGTCAGAATTCAGAACTGCTCTGGGTTGCTCAAGGTTTCCTGGGGTCAGTTAAATTTCAGCTATTTTGGTGTTTGTACTCTTTTAAAAGAGTCCTTTGATTATCTGCAATGCACAAATGAGCAAAAGCTGAGCAGGTGCCAGCAAGGGGACTGTCACCGCCCGAGGGCAGAGGGACTGATGTTCATTAGAAATCCTGAACAAAGCCACCAGTCCACATGTCAAGGATCTTTTATGCTTTTATTACATTATAGCCTTAACTCCAGCAACCAGCCCACAATTTAAACAACTACTTGAGGTATTTGTCGAAAAGACAAACAAGACTTGTTTTCTATCATATTTCTAAACATAATTTGAGTTTTGCAACCAAAAGGGAACTGATGTTCACAATCCAACTGCTTAAGTGTGAGAGAACATCACACCCGAAAATGCATCTGTGAAAATCAACAAGAATCCCACAAAAGAGCATTTCCCAGCTGAGGCTTTACATTTGCATCATGAATTGAAGACAAACATCGCTTCTGCCACTTTTTTATTTGTACAGTCATGGTTCACTGAGCCATTTATTTGTGTGCTGGTGAATTAAGCTCACTGGGTGAAAGGGAACCACAGTGGATGAGAAACGGTTCCCAAAGGGAGCAAACTCCTGAACTACTGCTATTCTCCCGGTGTGATGCAGCACAGATATATTTATAGCTTGCCACAGAATCACAGACTGGTTTGTGTTGTAAAGGGCATTAAAGCTCATCCCATTCCACCCCTGCCATGGGCAGGGACACCTTCCACTATCCCAGGTCCCTTGGATGCTTCCAGGGATGGAGCAGCCACAGCTTCGCTGGGCACCCCGTGCCAGGTTCTCACAGGAAAGAATTTCTTCCCAATATCCCATCTATCCCTGCCCTCTGGCAGTGGGAGCCATTCCCTGTGTCCTGTCCCTTCATCCCTTGTCCCCAGTCCCTCTCCAGCTCTCCTGGAGCTCCTTTAGGCTCTGGAAGGGGCTCTAAGGTTTTTTTGGATCCTTCTCTTCTCCAGGTGAGCACCCCCAGCTCTCCCCGCCTGGCTCCAGAGCAGAAGGGCTCCAGCTCTCAGAGCATCTCGGAGCATCTCTGGCCCCCAGTAGATTACACTCAATTTAATTACGCACCCCAAAAAGCACAAAGCCGCTGCTGCCGCTCGTTCCAAGCACAAACACGAAGCATCCCCCATCCCTAGGATCGCTCCGGGCTCTGCATTCCCCGTTTGGAGACGGACGGGAATGCCCCAAAACACCAAACTCCCCTCGCAAGCCCCAAATCCCCTCTGCGAGGGGACGGAGCGGGGACACCGGACGGGGACGGAGCGATCATCGCGGCCGCTAATTAACGCCGCAGCTCATTAGCGGCGCGGCTACTCTCCGGGGGGATCCAGCGGCTCAAAGCGGGACACGGCACAAGCGGGGAGCAGCGAGGCAAAGCCCCCACCCCTGACCCGGGGCCCCCACCCCGGTGCAGCCCTTACCGGAGCGCTGCGGGCTCGGAGCGGGCGCGGATCTGTCCCAGGCGCGCTCCCGCCGCGCTTAAAGCGGGGCGCGCCCCCGATCCCGCCCCCGGCCCCGCCCCGGCCCCACCGGGACCCCCCCCCGCTCCTCCAGGGTTATCCCACCTTCCGAGGAAATGGCACTTGGAAGCTTCCAGCCGTGCCCACGCCCCCCGGTCTGGTGGGAAGTGCCGGGGTTCCCTCGCTGTGTTTGTTCTGGGAGTGTTTTACTCCTGCTTGTGACTGGCAGGGAGCTCACCTCTGACATCAGTGTTAACAACCTTGTTTAGAAATGGCTTTTAGGAGACTTTTTGATGTTGGTGTCATCAGAGGGAAAACAGAATTCTCACGAATTCTCACGAATCTCCGTTCTTCCATCATCTCAAAATATTCTATATTTGTATGTCTGTTTTTAAACAACTGTGGCTTTGTCGAGGAAAAAAAACCAATTTTAAAAGCCCAAATAAAAAACAAAAGATATCCCCCAAACAAGACCAAACAAACTCCATGGCTATATCAAATGAAGTATTACTTTTCTCAATTTTGAATATTTTAAGTGTGGGCTGTCCCACTCTGAATTTTCAATTTATTATATTGGCTTTCTTTTGAGGATGTATAATGTGCTGTTCCCACCTTTTTCTAAGGAGTTAAGGAATTCTTCTATTCTCCCATCGACAGGTTTGATTGGAATGTGGATGGTCACCGGGGGTAGCGGGACCCAGCAGCTCTTGGCTTCTCCAGAGCAGTGGGGAATCCTTTGGGGGAAGAAACTTTTATCCATGGTGGGAACAGCTCTGAGCAGCACTGGAGCATCTGGAAGTGTCCAAGGCTGGGTTGGACAGGGCTTGGAGCAACCTGCTCCAGTGGAAGGTGTCCCTGCCCATGGCTGGGGTGGCACTGGATGGGCTTTAAGGTCCCTTCCCACCCAAACCATTCCGTGATTAAAGCCAGCCCTGCTGAACTCACCACGTGGGTCACTGTCCTCGTGGACATCTCCCTGTCCTCATGGCCACCCCCTGGTTCCCACCCTGTGCTGATGTCCCCAGGCTCAGCCTGTCCAGCTCTGTTCCAGGTGCTGGCAGCAGGGACCCCACGTTTCTGTGAAGCTGTGAAGCCCCACCAGCACAGCCCTCCCACTGTCCTGCTGTTGTGGGAGAATTCCCAGCCATTTTTCCTGTCCCAGCTCCATTTTCATGGCTGCTTTTGGGGTTTCCAAAGCCACGGTGCTGTGGATGTGGCAGTTTCTCTTTGACCTCACTCTCCATGAACAATGAAGGTGTGTGAGAAGGAAATTCACCTTTTCCCTGTGCCCTTCCCAAGAGCTTCCCACCCTTCCTCACCCACCCGTGCCCAGGAAGCCTGTCCAGCTCCCAAGAGCTGCTTGGCAGCATATTGGGAACAGTCAAATGGCAGGATCATGGGATAATTCAGGCTGGAGGGGACCTCAGGAGATCTCCAGTGCAACTCCAGTTGATCCAGGCCAGGCTTCTCAGGGCTTGTCCCACCTGATTTTGAAGATTTTCAAGGATGGAGGTCCAAGAGCCTCCAAGACTGGACAATTCCTTGCACTGCCTTCAATCTCCTGTGCTGGGAGCTGCCTCTGGAGTTTGTTTTAATTGTGGTGCACATTCTGCTGTTATTCAGCCATTCTTCTGCTTTTTTGCTACCATTTCTGGCCATTCCTTCTGCTTTTTGCCACTCAGTTATTCCTTCTCCTTTTCTTTTCCTTTTCTTTATATTTTTTTTCTGTTCCTATTTCTTTTCTGGCTTTCACTCTCAAGAACAGGAAGATCTCTAGTTGTAAAGTCAGACTGAGGTTGGTGTGGGACCAAGGAGGCTGCTGCTGCTCCAGATGTGCTGGGATTGCAGCCAGAGTTTTGGTGGGAAGGGTTTCCACGCTGAATCCAGGAGGAGCTCAGAATGCAGCTCTGACACGATGTGGCAAAGATGAGACGTGGAATCTGGGGGGCCAGGACAGCATTACCTCTCTGATATATCAACATGTGAGGAAATCCAGAGGAGAGCAAGGGGAGGGAGGAACTCCTAAAAGGAGTCTTGGATGAATTCCCAGAGGCATGAGGGTGAAGAAGAGCCCAACAAAGGCATCCCCATCAGGTCTGATAAGAGCAATTTGATGCTGGGGCTGTAACTCCTCTGATTTCCTTTCCAAAGGACAATGGGATAAGGAATAAAGACACAAATGAGGCTTTGGAAATCTGTCTGGGACCATGAAGTTACTAATTGTTGTGGTGTTGCTGTGGGTCCCGGGACGAGGCGAGAGATGAGAATTGACTCCAAGTTCTTAGAAGGTTGATTTATTATATTATGATATTATATTAAAAGAAAATTATATACTAAAATATGCTAAAGAAAGAGAAAGGAGGCATCAGAAGGCTAGAAAGGAATGACCATAAAAACTCGTGACCGACCAGAGTCCCAAAACAGCTGGACTGGGATTGCATTAAGTAAAAACAGTTCACAAGGAACCAATCAAAGATGCACTAGTTGGTAAAGAATCTCCAAACCACATTCCAAGTAATCAGATAATTATTGTTTGCATTTCCTTTGAGGCTTCTCAGCTTCTCAGGAGAAAAATCCTGGCAAAGAGATTTTTCATTAAATATCACAGTGACAGGACCATCCAAATCTGGGAAAAGCCTGACCATGTTTTAGGGTTGTCACTTAGCACTGATTGATCCTCCATTGCCTTCTCTCCCGGACCCCAAATTCCTGCAACTCCTGCCAGATTTCAGGAAGTTTCCAATGGCACCAGATTCCAAGGACTTGAGCCCTCCCTCAAGTGTCCTGAATGCCACTGATCCAGCACACTGCTTATCTCTTTACTGCAGGACTTCCAGACAACTTCCTAAAAGCCTAAATACTTCCCAGAGTGAATGAAAAACCCCTCTAGCATTGGCAACTTCTTCCACTCTGGCGGTTTAAGAAGGCAAGAGCAGAAAGGTGGGGTTTTGTGAGGAAATAAACATCTTAACAATGTTGCATTCTCTTTCCTCTCCTGTGACTTCCCAAAACAATTCCTTTCTCTTGGAATCTCATGGGAAAAGGATGGTGTCCCAGCTTCAGACTTGACCCAAGATATTTGGAGTGGGCTGGGCTGTGTGACACTGGCAGGGAACTCCCAGGGGCAGCGTCAGCTGCAGGATTTCTCCAGAAAAGCAGGATTTTGGTGACGCCTGAAATCAGGCGTGGAGACTTGGGAATGCTCTGCCTGCCCTGATCAGCTGGACTCAGGCAGCCACACCTGGAATGTGCATGGCTTCAGTCATCATGCCAGGAATGTCCCTCCTGGAAGTGAATAAAGCACAGGAGGAAGGCAGAAGGGGAAAAAAAGTGAGGGAAGGAGGATGGAAAGCTCTTGGTAGGGGAGTGCACTGGAGCAGAGCCCCTGGAAAAGGGATGAGCTTCCACTGCACAGGGGTGGGAAAGCAGAGGGAAGGGGAGGTTTGGAAGTGTCCCCCCAGTGTGAGTGGAGATGAAGAGCCTTTCAATGCAATAAATTCTGTGCCCTGAGGGCCGGCAGCCCACAGTCATTCTGAAAGAGGTGGGTTGTGCCCCGGGAAGTGCTGGGTCAGGGTCAGCCCCGGGCTGGCTGAGTCGCTGTTCAGGTGACACAAAACCACAGGAGGAACAGTGTTGTCAGCAGCTGCTGGGGGATGGCTTCAGCTCCCTTGTCCTCTGCTTCCCCTTGTTTGGAGAAGTAATTTCTGCTACTTGCCAAGGGTGGGGAACCCCTTTGCTGTATCAGCTCCTTTCCCTCAGCGGGAGCTGCTTCTCCAGGGGATCATCCCTTATTCTCACCTGAACTTGGCTCTGGTTATTCCCTGGACTCAGCACAGGGAATTCACAGAATCACAGAATATTCTGAGTTCTAAGCCACCCACAAGGATCATCAAGTCCAATTTTTAAGGGAATGGCTTATCCAGGGGTCAAACCCTTGGTGTCATCAGCACCCAGCTCCAACAGAGGGAATCTGGGTTGTTGTCACACTTCCAACACTGCCCCCATCTCTGCTTGGTTTTTAGGGATTGATATTAATGAGTGACCTGCACTGGCAGCTGTGAGAAGCTGCTCCATCCCAAGCCATGAGGCCAACAAAGCTCCCTATTCCCTGTTTTTTGTGGGAAACCAGAGTTGTGGAACCTCCTGTGAAGGAAACTTCAGTCCTTATCACTTAGCCCATCAAATCCTACTGCGAATACAACTTTTTAAGTGGCTGCTGAGGAAAGTGGACTGAGGGAAGATGGGGAGATAGCTGGACACTATCAGCATGGTCTCCAGTCAGCATTTTCTGGGATAAAACACTTGCTCTGCTGAGATGAATAAAATAAATTACTGCCAGGACTGAGTGCATGGACCACGTTCAGCCCTTGCTATCCCAAACATTTGGAGAATGATGCTGATCTCTCCGCAGAAAAAGAGGTGGGGATGGAGATGGATGACAAATCTAGGAAGGACCAAAGGCATCAGCCAGGGATAACTGATGGTTTCTGTTTTGCTGACAGGATTTCCTGTGAAAAATCCAACAGGGAGAGTTTGTGTGGCCTTTCTGGGAAGTGGAGCTGCCACGGGGTGGGGACAGGGACAGGACTGTCCCCACTGCCACAGCTCCTGGTGCTGCACTTCCACTCCTCCCTAAAGTGATCCACACTGGCATTGGAGGCACCTTTGGGACAGAGGACAGACATTTAAGGTTCTTCTGCCAAAGAAAACTTCTGGAAAGGATGTTTCAATCAAAGGACGATTCGTGAGGCCAAACCTCCAGACAAGGACCCTGAGCCACTCTGTGGTTTGATGGGTGAAAGACCCAGCAGGAACTGGCCCATGTACAATCAGCTGGTCACACTCTGCATGTGGTTTTATGAAAGAGAGGGCTTGAACTTGTACATTTCCAGAGTCATTATGGGATGGGCTCCAACAGGCACTGAGCAGCTCCGAGTCCAGCAGTGCTGGGTACCAGGAAAAGCATCCCGAGTGCCTGAGGGGATCAACCACCTCAGAAAAAAGTTAAAGCCATCATCATCAAAAACCTTTGAACTGCTGACTTGAAAAGCTGCATTTCCTTGGTTGGGTTTTTTTTCACAGTTCCAACATTTCAACCTGTGAGAACAAAGAGCCACTCTGGCTGGAGATGCTGTTCTGATAGAGGCAATTGCTGCTTCCCCTTCCTGTTTTGTATGTGGAACATGAGGGCTGCAGCAGATGGGGCAGATAGGGCTAGGTTTGAGCTCTGCCTCTGGTATTTCTCAAGTCCCATCACAGAGAAAACACTCAGGGAACGTGCAGCATCCCTTTCAGATGGAACATTGTCAGGGAAAAACAGCCTGAAAACATTTCCCCATCCCTCATGGTTCATTTATAAGGAGCTGGGAAATTCTATGAATTCTCCTGGTGTTGTAGAACCGATGGGAAATCTGTATTATATCCAAACCTCTCCAAGTTATCTTTTCATCCTAATATTTTTCCCAGAATGGAGCAAACCAAAAGGTGCATTATTGACCCTCAGGCTGGAACTGCGTGTGAGGGTCCTTGCAAGCCACCAGTGACTTAAACCATCCCAAGTGGGGCAACTGGGAGCCTTTCTCACCCACAAAACTAACATTTTAACTCTCTGATGATCATTTTTTGACAGCAGAGTTTTCTCACACCAAAATCCACCAGACTTCTTTGTTACTGGAAGATGAGAAAACAAACTTCCCAGAAAACTCAACAGCACAAAGGCAAAAATTCCTCATGGATAAATTTTGCCCTAATCTTTTGGAAAGTAAACTGAAAAGCCAGAAATAGCCTGTGCAAATTGGCATTCTCTTTTGGGAAAGGGATTGGAATAAACAGCATGAGAGTAAGTGGATTTTTGGCATCAATATTATTTTTAGGGCTTGTAGGTCTTGGAAATTTGTTCAAATCTAAACAGAGGGGCAAATTCATGTGAATTAATGAATCATAAAATAACCAAGGTTGGAAAAGAGTTCAAAGATCCCCGAGTTCAACTGTCATGGGTGACAGTTGGAGCCTGAATTTATTGAGTGCATCTTGAGATATCGAAGCGATGCTCAGGATTTGAGGATGGCTGGAGAATTATCTGGGACACAGCACACATTCAGTATTTTCCACAGAATCCCAGAGATCTTGTTCAGCATCTTGTGTTGGAATAAAGCTGCAGCCCCTGCCAGACACTTTTCTCAGGAAAAATCCATCAGGATGCAAAACCTGCCTTGCATTTGAACAGCTCCGCTTTAATTGTGGAGTTACAGCCATGTGGAAGTCAGAGTTTACTTATAAGCTATTAAGAAGAAATGCCAGGTCAATTAAACCTCCATAATTAATCTTTGATGATCAAACATACTTTGCCATGGGATTAACCTTTTAATTATTCCCACTTTATTTTATTTGCACCTGTGCTCTCTGTTCTCACTCACAGTTTTGCCCTGGGAAGATATGGGGAACACAAGGCCAAGATCAACTTCCCAGGAGAAACCTAATTTTTCAGCTGCTAGACATTAACCACCAGGGGAACTGGAATCATGGAGTGATTTAGGTTGGAAAAGACCCTGAAGATCATTTATCCAACAATGACCCAGCACTGCCAAGCCAAGACCACGTGCCCAAGTGCCATTTTACTTCTTTTTAGGAAGAAAATATTCCTGGGCTGTATTTGGGTGGTGTAATGATCTGTACCAGGAGGATGATTCTGTTACTGACTGACAGGGAAAACCCCACATCCAAACTGAGATCCCTTGGATCAGCCTTGGAGCTCAGTCCTGGGCTTTTAATTCCCAAAGGAATACAACAGGGATCACATGCACCCTGCATATGAGTAGAGAGGTAAGACCTTGGAGGGACATAATTAAAAACCAGCCAAAGAAACATGGGGAAGACCTAATCAAGCTGTTGGAGAGAGGAGAAGGCAGGATGGAACCTGAGGTTGGACACGCCTGGGTTCTTCAGCCAAGGGAAACATCAGGGCAGCCAAAGCCAGCCCAAAAATTCAACTTTGGAGCAGAATAAACTGGAGCACACAGTGGCAACAGCACTCTGGTTCCTCTTCAAGGAATTCCTCATTCCCAGAGGAATCCTTGAGGATTCCCAGAGGAATCATTGAGGAACCCTCCCTTATTCAAGAGCGGGGTTTGCAATTGCAGCATGAGAACTGGAGACAACAAGAACTGAACCCTCCAGAGTGAGGGATCTGGAGCACCAGATATGCAAATTGTTTGGTTAAAAACACCACAGGAAAGAGTGTCAGAAACTTCCTGTTCTTTGAGCACTCAGCTTCTCATCTTGAGGGCTTTTTTCTTTGCTTTCTTGTTGACTTGAAAGGAAAGGAAAAATGCAAAGAGAAAGCCCCTGATAAGTGATGACTTAATCAGGCCCTATGTGCAGAGTTGGGGGCAAATAAGGACACCCCAAGTACCAAGAATTTGTGAAAAGATGTTCCTACAGCACCAGTGCCCATCTCCAGCCCTCCTGCAGCTCTGCTTCTACAGCAGATTGCAGCAGATATCACCAGAAATCTTTATAAAATCGAAGTTTTGGTTTTAATCGTTACAACCTCTCATTTCCTGAATGTCACTGTTAGATCTTCCTGAAAATAATTCACATTTTCCATCAGGGTGAGCAGTTATGTGGTCTGTGCTACCCTTCACCACCACTCTGAGCTGCTTTTGCTCCCAGTGTTTGCTCCAAAACCTCCCATCCTTTCTGCTTGGATTTCATGGCATGTGCTCTCAGGCCAGGCCAGCTATCAGCTCCTGATCAGCCCAAAAATGCTTCCTCTGGGCTCTGAATCATCCCTCAATTATATAACTACCTGCTCTTATCTCATGTGCTGAGAATGGCTCTTTCAGGTTCTTTCAATGCTCACTGGAGAAGGTTTTTACTCTTTTTCTGCCAGAATTCAGCTGCTCTGTGCAGCCCAGGCCCATAAAATGCCAGGAATTGGTTTTTAAATGGAATATTTACCTTGGTTGGGAAAGGACATGGGAGCAGCCAAGGAAGCCAGTGGGAAAGATTTCTTCCTAAAAAAAAAAAAAAAATAAAGATTATTTCTCACAAAGATCATCTGCCTTGTGATCAGTGATGTGTCAAATGGTGCTCCAGGAGGTGGTGGAGCCTGGGGACAATCCCAGCCCAGGCTGGTGTCCCTTTTGAGTCCCTGCTGGGGACAGTCAGGAGTGGGATCAACATTCCAAAAGTGATTCATGAGTGTTAATTTCCAGTTCAAACCAGCAATTAAATGCATAACTTAATATTTATAACTCAAGTATTTCGATATAAATATATTATCTTAGAGATTTATGACCATATTGAGGCTGAGTTTGGGCAATCTCAAGGCCAAAGAGGACTTGGCTGTTTCCATCCATCTGGACATCCCACAAAACATACAAATACTGCTGGCAAAGGAAAACTCTCATAGGGAGGATGAAAAATATCTCTGATATCAGTGGAGATTTTGCAAAACTGGTACATGATTCGGTTGGAATCAACGATTTTTTAACCCTTCCAATGCATTTCCAAGTGCTGAGAAGCAGGGAGATGAAGGATTCCTGTAATTACCACCTGGTACAGCCTGATGTTCATCACCTATTGCCAAAAATCCCCTGAAACCCCTCTTTGTGCTGCTTCTGAGCCATCATTTTGTGAGTTAGAGAGGTACAGCTCACTCCAGTCAGTGCCACTGGTGGATTTGGGTCTTTTCCCAACTTTCTTTGAGCTCTCTGAAATAATTTCTGAGAGATTTTGTTCCCATTTGTCACAGTCTGAGGACACACAGATATAAATCACATCAGCACAGCTCTGTTTAGTCTGTGTTTGTCTGTGCATCAAAACCCTGCTGCCTTTGCAAGGTCAGACTTGGGAATGACCTTGGAATGACCCCAACCTCAGCCCCTTCTGGGCAGAACTGGGATTTCTGTGCAAACTCTCTCTGATCTCAGAGAATTCTGGCTGACTCCAGCTCCCTGCAGACCCTACATCATCAAAATTGGCCCTTTTTGGCCATCTGAAGCTCTCTGAGTCACATCAACTCTGCTTCTGTTGAGCTTCCAGGCTGACAACGGATTTCTGCGTTATCTTATAATTAATCCATCCACAATCAAGTCTCTCTATTGCTTCAAAAATCAAATTCCAGCCTCTCATCCCTGCCTTTAAATATTGGAACAGAATTATAAAAGCATCAGGCAGCTGTTTTCCCAGCTCCCAACCTTTCCCTGCAGGAACCACAAGCCATTAGTTCAGCAGAGGCTTGCCTTGTCTTGTTATTTATTTAGTTGTGCTTTATTCCCATTATTCTTTCTATGCTCTGTTTTCCTTCCGATTTTTCCCAAAGTCCTTTTTCCTGAGGTGCAGCAGGACTCCATGGAACAGGAGCAGCAGTATTTAGCTCTTATTTTTGTTTTCCAGACAGGTTTGGGAAGGAGTAGCTGGTCCAGCAAATCCATTGGGCTGTGTGAGCATGAGCACCTGGCTCATCCCTGCCATGGACCAGCTCCAGAACTTCTGGCTCTCCACCACCACTGCCAGGAGCAGCAGGTGGCTCACAGGTCCTATTTTCCATGTCCCACTGCTCTCTTCAAAAGAGAGGGAAGAACAAATCCCAAAAAAACTACAGAAATCTGGGAATCCTTCAGCCTTCCCTGTACAGGTTGTGGTGGTGACCACTGGCACTGTCCTGGGTCTGTGGGGACACAGGTGACACCTGTGCAGCTTCAGCTGCCAAGGAAAGGCAGTTTCTTCTGAAAAACCCCACCAAAGTTTGTGGCAATGTCCCATTTAACAGATGTTTCCCCCCCCTGCCCCCAGATCTTTTATCAGCTTCAGCAGAGTTTGTGACCTGCCAAGTGATAAGGCCCGGAAATCCTGATACCAGCTTGCACTGATGACCAGAATTTCTTTGAGCAGAAACCAACATTTTCCTCTATTTCCTCCCATTCCCCCGGACCACAGGAGCTACAGCTGCTCCACTTCTTTGGGAGCTCTCCCAGCTGTCAATCCTAACTGGTCTTTGCCATAAAAAACCCAAACCTTAGTTGGCCTTTGCAGAGAATTGAGGATTTTCACAATCCAAAAGGATCTTCCCAGGCTGGCAGCTCAGATCTCCCAAAATTTTGCATCAGCCCACTTGAGTCTCTCTCTTAATTAGGTGTTTTTTTATAGAAGTTATTTTTATCTATCTGTGTGGTCCCACTAGGAAACATTTTCCTAATTCCTGTCATCTGTCCAAAGCAAACATATTTGCTGATACGGGAATTGCATGAATATAGCACAGAATTGGTTTCCTCTTTTATTCTCTTATGCAACAATAACACCCAAAATAGCTCCTAGAATTGTTTGTTAAAGAAATAATAAATTTTTCTTTCTGCCAACTTTGCCCTTGCCAGCTGAAGACAACCAATGTTCATACAGGAGAGATTTCTGGGAGCAGTAATTCCTCGTGCACTGCTTTCCTCCTGTGGAGGAAGGGTTGCTTTGTGTGATGATCCAGGTGGAGATGGATCATGGCTTTGGAGCTGTCCCTGGTGGTTTGGGTTCCCAGCTGGGCTCTGAGGGAGCTCTCAGAGATCCCTGCTCAGCACAGGCTCCACCTGCTCCCATCCTGCCACATTCCAGCCATTCCTTCACTGTCCTTTTCCAATCCCAAAACCCCTTTGGGCTTTTCCAATGGCTTTGCATTTACCCTCCACCACTGCAATCAGTGTTTGCTCTGCTCTCACTTTACAACATGGTGTAAAAGTTGGAGAAAACCCTGCTGCAGGTAAATCTGCTTTGGATGAGCCACGGGATGACATCACTTCTGCTTGATCCCCTCTGGGCTGGTACCTCCTTGTGGAAGTGGCCCTGGCACCATGTCCTGGATTAATCCCAGCACCACACTGCCTCTGGCTCCCTCCTGGTGGGATGGGGGAGAGCACTGGAATGGTAAAAGTGGCAAAATTTGTGGCTGAGGAAAACCCTGTATGGAAATAATTTCCTGCTATGGGTCCGTGGTGGGGATGGAGACAGCCCAGCCAGGATGAGGAGAGTATCAGGGTGGGGAAGGTGGATGAGTTCAGCAGAAAACAGAGGAAATCTGTGGCTTCCAGGGAAATTCCTGCCAGCCTCATCCCTGGGGATGAGCTGAGCAGTGGAATGTTGTGACTCAAAGGAAAGCACGGAGTTTAACTGGAACCAGACTGATCTGAGCAGGAGCGAGAGACTGAGGTGAAACAGGAGCAGAGAGAAACCCCACAAAGGTCTGACCCTGGCACAGCACCGGGGAGACCCAGGAGCTCCATGGATTTCCTGGGAGGGGTTGGAGCAGGCAGGGGCAGAGCTCCTGCAGGATGAGAGCCCCGAGGAGCTGAGCAGGGCTGGGGAAGCTCAGCCTTCCCTGCACAATTCCTTAGAAGAGTTGAGAACTTCCAAACTTATTGAAGCTATTCCCGAAATTTCACCTAAGGGCAGCAGTGGGAATTTCCACCTCAGCTCCTGGAAGAAGGGCGTGTCCCAAAGTGCTGTTCCAGGATTATTTCTGCACTGGAGATGGGAATTAGTGAGGAAGGAAGGCAGAGCACACTGAGATTTGCATTAAATGTCTTGCACCATGTCCTTCCTCCCAGTTCTATGAATCACCACCACTTCTTTATGCATTTTTTCTGTATAATCTTGATCCATTCTACACCTTAGCAGAAAGGATTGTGCCATCAACCTTGTCCCTGTCTCCCTGTAAGGAAGTCTTTCCTGCCAGCTCTTGAGAAGGGGCTGATGAAATCCTGTTTTATGTCTGGAATTACTGTCCACAAGGCACAAACATTCCATTAGTAATGCTTTATCCCTCATTTGCTCTTGTTAAAAGGTAATTTCCTTTCCTGCCCTGAAAATGGAGAATTAATGGCAATAAAACAAGTGAGATGATTATTTCCTTTGTTGATGAGTTCTTTCAAAAGATGAAAAAGGGAAACTCATGTTCCTGAGAGAGGGACAGGGTACCCCAGGTCACACATCCACACCTGAGCCAGCAGGGACAGTTGACCTTTGCCAATTCCTGCTTCTCCAGCGTGCAGGATCTGCTGCTTTCCCATCAGGAAGGCCATGGAGGTCAGCTCAGCACGTTTGGGAGTCTCCTGCTGCTCTGCTGCCAGTGGAGCTCTGGCTGTGACTGTGGTGGCAGTGGGAGCTGTGACAGGTCACTTCTGCCCTCCCTCCTCACCCAAACCCTCCTCACACCTGTAAATACTTACCTGGCTTCTCCTTCTCCCTTTTCCAGCCACAAGAGACAATCATTCAGCTGGGCTTGACTTTGAAAATGAGCTCCTTGAACTCTGCCAGGTGAGGGAGAGGAGGAATTGTGGAGAACTTCAAGGGGGAGTCACAAAAGGTGCTGAAGAAATGCACATTCCCTGAGGATAATAAAGATGGGAAATGATGTCAAGTCAGATGTCCAGGCAGGAGACCCTTCATGAGAGGAAAACCAGGATATCTTGGGTGAAGATCTGACAGGAAATGTTCTGGTTTCTCAAACAATCCAAGAGAAAATATAAACCAAGGTAAAGCATGAGAAGAGCAGCCCAGACTGTGAGTAGCAGAGCCATCAATCAACCCAGGGATCAGGATGGAACCATCAGGACCAGATAACTGGATAAGCACCAAGACACAGGAATCAGTTCCTGGTTTGTAGGACCAAACTGCAAAGTTGTTTGCAAAGAAAATTGTCCTCCCTCAATTTCCTCGAAATCTTCGAGTGTATTAAAAAACATCCTAAAAATACAAAATATTCAGATGATGTAATTTCCCTGATCTCAGATGAGCTGTGGCTGCCAAAGTGCTGGAAACTCTCATGGATCAAAAGTGAAGTGCTTCAGAGAGAAGAAAACTGAAATTTTCTTACAGAGTGCTGAATTCTAATTAACTTCAGGACTGAGGGTAAAAAAAAAAAAAAAAAAAAAAAGAAGAGAAAGTTCTCAGCTTTCAGTGTAATCACTGGAGGGAGCTGGGCACCGCCTTCAAACAAAGGTGCAGCACAAAATAAACAGGTTATGGAAAAATACTGGGAACCAGCTCCCAGCAAACAGAAAATCATTGGGAAAGCTGTGTTTGTTCTGTTTGTGGAGGCACCGGGGGGTTCAAGGAGGTGCCACCAGCCATGGGGGAGGTAAAGATGAAATGATGAAATTATTGAGTTGATTAAAGATTCCAGCACCTTTCCCATGGCTGGTGAAATGGGGCACAGGCCAGGGCCAGATCCCCCATCTCAGCCTCCCACCTCCCCCAAAAAAGGAGCTTCCTGCTGTTTTCACGGGGTGGGTGGCACAGGGGAAGATCTCACCAAAAGGGTGGTGCCCTGGGAGATGGCAGGTTCATCTTTTCTGTCCCCAAATCATTGTGAAATTTTGAGATGCTGAGAAAAGTGTGGCCAGTTTGCAGAATTTGTGCTCTTGCAGCTGCTGGTTCTGTTGTATCATCGTGGCAGGCAAGGAAAAAAAAAACCAAATACAACAGAAGTTGTGAAATAGAATAGGACTTGTAAAAGATAATAGAAGTTGTGAAGTATAGCAGAAGTTTTAAAACACAGAACTGCTATGGAGAGTCCCTGGCAAAATCCACTCCTTAGAATCAAATACAAAAATGAATAATTACAGATGAAATCCAAGCACAAATTCTATAAATTGCTGCCCAGTCCAGTCCTTATTTCCAAGGGTGCCTTTGGCAGATGTTCCCCCAGTGTCTCCAGGTAAGGAGGAGAGCACTGGGCTTCCATCCCTGCACCGTCCTTTGCAGCACCTCGAATTTCCACTGCTTTATCCTTCCACAGCTCTCCATGGCTTCAGGAAGTGCTGAGGGAATGGCAGGGCTGGTGTGGGGCAGGCAGTGAACCCTCCAAGCTGATCAGAACCGCGGCAGAGTCGCTGCCTTTCAATTCCTGCTTCCATGTCCTGGTGCAGGTGTGGGATCAGCACCCAGAGCCTGGGAGCTGTGCTCCATGTCCATGTGGCTGGGGATGTGTCCCTGTGCTGCTCCCCACTGTGCCTGTGGGATGCTCCTCTGCTGCTCTGCTGCTCACCGATGCCTCGGGAGGAAATTTCCTGAACCAGGGAAGGACTCGGCTCCGACCCTGGAGAACAATGAGGAGCGGGGAGCGCAGCGTCAGCAGCGCCAAACCTGGGTATCCCAGGCAACGCCAACACAAACACTGCCGGGATAGCCCGGTCCAGCCGTGCCAGGGACGTCCCTTCTGTGCTCAGAGGGTTCCTCTCATGGATAACCTGTGCTGGCCCACGCAGCACCCAGACAAGCCCGGGATGGCTCCCTGTAATCTGCTCCAGCCTGTGTGTGAGGAACTGTCTGGGACGCCTTTTCCACTCAGGCCATCAGTTTTTCCAGACAGCTGAAAGTTAATGGGCACCATGATTCCAGTGAGTAATCCTTGTGAAACCAGCTCTGGAGGAAGTTGCCCAGCAAAACAAATCCCGTGGCCCCGGCTCTGACGTGGAGCCGAACACGGGGTGCTCTGTATAAAAACCAGGAATCATTCCAAGGGAAACGGCGCATTTCAGCTCTGCTGAGGAATCACACAGCGTGCAGGGATGCAGAAAACTATCCCTGGCTGCTTCTTCCAGAAAATGTAAGTAGTTTTCCTTTTCAAATGAGGAATAGCACCTCATTACTGTTGGGATTCAGTGCTAATCTGCCTTTTTAATTTGTTCTCCTCTTCTCTATATTCTTTGATGTCATTCCAGGAGGAATTTAGAAAGGAATTACTTAAGAGCAGGAGGTATTTTTGGGTACCCCTTAGACTACAACAATGTGTTTATGACAAATGGGCAGTTATTATTAACTGGAATTTGGGAAGTGTGTCAGGAGAGATTTCTGTGGAAATAAAAAAACAGCGCACTGAAAACACCAAGTGCCGGTTCAGGAAACCTTCTGTGAGCTTGAACTTAGATTTCACCTGACCAAAAGCTGTCCAAGTGTCCCTGCCCATGTGCAGGAATCCTCTTGTGGGCGACCTGAACCACAGGCCACAAGAGCTGCTTTGAAAACTGCAAATAAAAGGGTGAAGCTCAGGTTTCCTCCTTTCCTGAGTGTGGCCATTCTGGAAACACTCAGGAAACAGCTCCTCACTCCTGTTCCCGTACCTGGTGTGATCCCACCTGCCCAGGTGCAGGCAGAGGGAAGGGTTTGCTCTCTCCTCACCAAATGTCTTGGTGGGCTGGTGGGATTTCCCAGCTGGAGGAAGCCGTGGATGGGATCCTGGCAGTGGGAGCGCAGGTGAGCCACACAGGAGGAGTTTGTGGCTTCAGCCCCTGGCTCTGCTCTCTTCATGCACCTGCTCTTCACCCATTTTTACCTTTCTCTTACCTGTGCAGAGGCTGTGTCTGACCAGTGCCATGCCCAGGGAGCTCTCTGGCACTGATTTGGTGACAGGAGCAGGGACTGTGCCCTCACAGCATCCCTGTGGAGTGGGCAGCATTCCCTGCTTCCTCCTGCCACAGCCCAGCCCCTGTCCCCATGGAGAGTGTGCATTGGCAGTGCCAAAACTCTGCCAGGGGCCTCTGGAGCTCTCCATGGATGAAGCACCAGCTCCTGAGAACATCTCCCAGCTCTGCTTCATTCACAGGAGCAGATGGATCCAAACAGCACTTGGAGCAGGTGCCAGGATCTGGGATGTCTCCTCCCTACCAGACACAGGCAAATGCCCTTCTGGTGACCCATGGGGCTGCTCCTGATCCCTGACCCTTGGCCAGGGGTGTCACCTGTTTTCTCACACTGTGCCCAGATTCCTTCAGCACGAGGACAATCCCTATCCACCCACAGGAGATAAACATCTCAAAGCCCTGGGGCGAAGGAGGAAATCAAACCTGGCTCTGCTGCATTCTGGATGACAGTTTTAACCCCTAAATTATAGTCTGGAAGAGGTGGAGAGAGCAGGAGGGAGCCCTGGCACCAACCCTGCCTCGAGGGGCAGACGTGGAATGAGGGGACAGATACCTCTGGCTGTCACCAACAGAAAGCAGGACGGCACCTTCCAGCCAGAAGCTCCAGTTCCTTCCCAAAGGGCACTGGGGTGTTCAGAAAATGCTGGCAGCACTATGGAAAATGCTGAAGTTTCAAGAAGAGAGGATGGGAGAAGCATTTTGAGCTCCTCAGGGTTCTGCCCTGGGCACCTCCCCTGGCTTCTCTGGCTGTTCCTGATTCCTAACACTCCTCCTGGGACTCATCACCAAACCCTGGGGCGAGGTAGGAGCCAAAGTCCAGAAGCTCTGAGTTCAAATGCTCCACACAGATAAGATCTGCTGTAAAGCCAGCCCTAAAACAAGCAAAGATCTTTATCAAGGCACATAATTTATCTCCTCAAAAATATAATTCATGAAAATGGACACAGAAGTAGGTTGCCAGAAATAAAAATAACGTCAGGAGATCCTTAATGTACCTCTCAAAGGAGTAACTTGCTTGAAGATAAGAAGATAAATCAGGATTCAGCTGGACATGTCATGGCTTGGTTCTTCTCCTCTTGGAGCTGGGGATTTGCATGAGTTCCGTGTTGTGGATTCAGGGTTTGTTCCATTAGATTGGAATTGCTTTGGTGCTCTGTATCAAAACAAAGGGTCAAACCAATAATGGAGTCATTAAGGTTGGAGAAGACCTCTAAGATAATTTGCTTTTGCCACAAAATGCAGAATCGTTTTTCCACTTAATCACTGTGGGAAAGGAGGGTAGTATGAGCTGACTCAGCTGAAATGCAGGGAGAAATCTTTTCCTACTTCTTCCCCAAAGTAATCCTTCAGCAATTTGGATCAGACATTTCAAAGGAGAACAGGCACGTGTGAATCTCGGATGAGTCAACCTGGTACCAGTCAAGTCTCTACAAGCAATGGGAATCCCAGTCTCAAAAACCTGGCTCCGTACATTTCATAGGAATCGCTTATCATCTTCCCATTGTCCCAGCAAAATTAAGCCCAGGTGATGACTTAAGCAACCACCCAGACCTGCTGGGTAATGCACTGGAAAAGCTCTGTAACACCAGCTCCAAGGTGCTGACATTGGGAATTCTGGGAATTTACATATGGAGATAATTGCTCAATAGGAGGGAAATGGAGTTGTTACACTCGGCTCAATCTCTGAGGATCAGCCTCCTTGGAACTTCTTCAGTGACACCTTTTTTTTAGCTGTTGCTCTCAAAACTGGTCACACACACCTCAGTCAAGGCCTAAATTCTGCTGAGTTCCTTCTTGCAGTTCGTGAAAACCACAAAATGTGAGATCTCTGCAGAGCCCCACCTGACACATCATTCCTCAAATTCCTGAGAGTGAGCCTTCCCTCAATTTCCCATCCAGCTGTGTATGACTTAACCACAGCTTCACCTAGGCCACATTTCTTACCTTGCTCCTCCCTAAATATGCCTCATGAAACAGTATTGAAACTCTTCAGAAAATTCAAGCTATGTGACACTGGCTGGTTCTCACCAGGATTGATCGCCCTGATACAGGAGGAAGCTGGGCTCAATCATTTTGCTTTATCTGTGAGGAACCCACATTGTTCTTCCTTATCTCATCTCTCCCATTTAGATAACAATTTCCTTGTTTATTTGTTAGAACTGAATTCGGAGATGATTTTAGTATTTTCTAGGAACTGCAGCTTATCATTTTCTGGCTCTTCCCTTTCAGAGACAAGGATAGTTCACACACCCCTACAGTGCAAGATTACACAAATTATGCTGCTACCTAAAAATATCCAGGTAGTTTACAAACTTCACTCCCATTTATGATATGAGGGTGTAAATACAAGCTCAGATCCTGAGCTGGCATAGTCTCCAAGCTGTTCTTGACACCAGAATGTGCCTGTACAAGCGCAGGTCCATCATAATTTGCCTGGAATCCATTCTGCTAATTTTACATTTAATCATTGGCATTTTTTTATATGTATTCCAGATATTCTTCCCTAACTGGCATTTCAATGGAGAGAGACCACATGAAAGATCTCAGAAGATACCTGGCACTGAAGTATATCCAATACCTCGTCCTGTCTTCCTCCAACGCTGTCAGCACCCTCCTGGGGCTGCTGGGCAGCGCGTACACCATGATCCTCCTGCAGTCTGCCAAGGTCTCCTCCAAGTCCACTACAGTCCTCATTTCCAGCCTGGCCCAGGCAGACATCCTGGTTTTGCTTAGCCTTGTTTCTGACGTGGCTTTGGGGAGTTTTGGTGCCAGTGTTTCTCCCGCGGCCTCGGCCGTGGCGCGGATCCTCCACACGGCCAACATCCATGTGAGCTGCATCCTGCTCAGCTGTGTGGCCTTCGAGGCCTACCTGATCACCTTCCTGCCCTCGGAGTCACGGCCCCTGCGGACGGTCAGGAACGCCAGGCTGCTGTGCAGGGTGATCTGGGCGCTGGTGGCCGCAGAGTGTGCCCTGTTCCTCGCGGATGAGCACCTGAGGCCCGGCAGGGCCTCCTCTCCCTCCCCCGGCCCTCTGGGGCTCCTGTTCCCGCTCTGTGGCACGGCCGCGGCCCTGCTCAGGTCCCTCAGCTACATCCTGGGAATTCTGCTGAGGATTATCAACGTCTACATCTACTACAAGATATTTTTCAGCATGTCTCCCAGGTCTAGACTCAAATCCAAGTAGGATGTTCCTTCTGGGAATGCTGGGGCGATACAAGGCCCTTCAATGCAATTCCAAACCATTTGGAAACTGTTCAATAACCAGGACCAAGGCTCAGCAGGGAGGTTAAACTTTCCTGATTCCTGGTACTGTTCAGCTGTTATTGAGAAGAGTTTGGGGCTGAGGAGCCCCTTGGCATTAAGACACCACAGCTGGTGTGTGTTTACTTAGACTTTATTCACTGTAGAGGTGAAACAAAAGACATTTCACGGTTGTAAATCAAACGCACTATTTTTTGTATAAAAAGGGTGCTTAAATGCTTCCTCAGGGATCTGTTGAGCCAAGAGTTGTGTAGTTGTTTACTGAAGACAGGATCTATATCCTAAAATATTCCTAACTCAGGTGACCCCCAGGCTCTGCAGGTGGGATGGAGAGACAAGGTGAGCACCAAGATGTCCAAGGTGGGCTCGGGGCATCAGCCCCACCTGGAGAGTTCCTAGGACAGAGCTGGGCTGAGATGCCACCCTTTGGAACATTCCCGGAGCTGTTCTTGGGTGGTTGTCACAGCAAAGCAGGAAACAGCTTCTCTCACACCCTTCTTCAGAAATAAAAGGGTGGAAAGCTGCAATGCAGCTGTTTGCTTCAGCCCTAGGAGAGAGAGTCTGAGAACCCCCCTGTGTGGAGGGTTCCATGTACTGCATCCAGAGCCATGGCTGTGGGTTTAGAGGCAGGGAGGGATTTGCTGGCATTAGCAGAGCTGTCCCACCTCCCCTGGCAGTGGTGTGGAAGATCATGGCCACCAATGTCCTTCTGACCACACTGTGGCTGGGTGGATGTGTGAGAGCTGTTCCCAACTGGTGGTTCCTGGGACTTCCTCAACACTCTGGGATTTTATCAGCAAAGCACAAAGTGTTCCAGATACCTCTGACACTGCCCAACACACACATGGCCATGGGCACTTCCAAATCCTCCTGACTTCACATGGGACCTCCAGGTACAGGCTGTGGTGAGGAGAGACTGAACTTCTGCCAGACGTTCTGTCATCCCCAGATCTTTCTGCCACTCCCAGATCATTCTGTCATTCCCAAATCCTTGTGGCATTCCCAGATCTTTCTGCCATCCCCAGCTTGTGGCTGCAGCACCAGCAGCAAGTGCTGACCACTGACTTTGCTTCTCAGGAGACTCAAAAGGAAGCTCTGCCACGGGCTGGGGATCAGTAAAATCAGAGCAGAAATGTAATCAAGACAATTAAACCCTTGGATGAACATTCCCAATCAAAGCTGATCCCGTCAGCAGGAAGGATGTCCTAATAACTTGATGCACTGTGATAACCTGTTCTTGCTCCTGAAGCCTGAAGTGAGAGACTCCCAGGAGAGATGAAATGTTACTTGAAGTGCTGTAATTAATAAAATGTATTTTGTTAAAGCCTGGACATTATTTATGTATTTTTGCTGAGGTTTTGCTAGAGAGATCTAGAGGAGATTATTATTTTGTTACAGCCCACATTGGCAAGGTTTTTATAGTGAACATTTAGACCAAGTTTGCTTGATTGGCTAAGAGGGACAGAAAGAACCCAGTGGCACCGGGGGCGTTCTATCTCCTGCCCCATCTCAGCAGATTCACAGTTTTGCTGTGGTGCAGTTCCTGGCAGCTGGTCCCCTTCAGCCCCACTTCTGATCACCTTTGCAGATGGAGAGGAAACAAAACCCTGCACAGGATGATTAAACTGATAAATGGAAGAGTCCCCCCTGTCAGCAGCAAGCCACCAGGGAAGACCCAGGGGCTGCTGGTGGTTTTGCTGTGCTGCTGATGGGTGCTGTGTGGAGAAGCCCTTCCTGCTGTCCCCCAGGGCCAAGAGCTGCCCTGGGCACACCCCCAGAAGGGGAGGAAATGATTTCCTGGAAGAATGAGCAGCCTTTAGCTTTTGCCTTGGCTGGTGCCGCCTCTGCACATGGAACAGCTCAGGTTAGACTTGATGATCTTGGAGATCCCTTCAACCACAATGATTCTCTGGTGACCCAATGCCCCTCCTGAGAGCAGCTGGGGTTTGGGGCAGTGGTCAGGCTGAAAGGGAAGGAGATGCTCCACAAGGAAATTCTGGGGCAGAACACCAGGCTTGGAGGGATCTGCATGGCTAGGACACCCAAAGCACTTTGCAGTCAAGGACAGGCCGTCCATTGCCCTTGTTCCCATCCTCATCTGAAGATTCCAAATCCTTGAAATAAAGAGGCTTTTCTACAGTTCAGCTAAAGTAGATGAGCTATTTTTATTTTCCACTTGGATACGATTCCCTGAATTGTTTTGGCTGGCTGCTGGTGGTTGATGTAGCTGTGGCTGTGGGGTCAGGCCATTCTCTGCAGAAGAGCTCAGAATCTGCCTTTGCCAAGAGCTTGGAATCACAAAATCATGGAATGGTTTGGGTAGGAAAGGGTGGATCTAATCCAGCCCCTGCCATGGCCAGGGACACCTTCCACTATCCCAGGTTGCTCCAAGCCTTGTCCATCTGTGGACGCTTCCAGGGATGGGGCAGCCACAGTTTCTCCAGACCACCTGTGTTTATCTTGGAGCTATTTCCTGCACTAAACCCCCAATCCATCCTCTCCAGGACCACAAGAGCCTTTTCTGGGGTGCAGGGAGATGCACCCATCCCTGCAACAGGGAATTCTAGTGGGAGCACGGATGGGTGCATCACAGCTGGCATGGGGCAGCTGAAGGAAGGCGTTTCTCTCTCACAAGAGATTCTTCCAGGACATTAGATTTGTGTAAACTTTGCCTCTTGGAAGAAAAGTGGTTTAGATTTCACTGCTTGTGTGTCAGCCAGGGCTTGCATCACTGCAGCAGCACCATGAAAGGTGAAATAAAAGAATTTTTGAAACAGATATGTAAGGGTGCCCATGAAGGGGAAATTCCCGTGTCATAGGAATGACCAAAATCCTAAAATAAGAGCTGAGGTTACACAGCATGTTTACCTTACTTAATGATTAAGGCAAGAAGGGAACTTTTCTCCTACTTTTGCTGGGAAACCTCTTTCAAAGAAAGTTTGATAATATTCCAGGGAGAAGGAAAGACTTGGACAGGAAGGTATTTTTCTACAACTTAGTCATTTTTAGAGATGAGTTTCCTGAAGCATCAATAATCCAAGCACTTGGATTTAGACCTCATGCCACCCACAGAGCCAATTGAATTGAGGAGATGGGTTTGCTCCCTGCAGTAAATCACGTTAAAAGACATTGAATGTTCTTGGGAAATGTTGCTCTCTGGAGATCAAAATTCCGGAAAATTAGGGCCAATTTGGTTTCTTCTAACAGATGCTGGCTCCATTTTCTTGCATTCACAGCCGTTTCTCTGAATGCCACTTAAAGGACCTCCGGGGGTGTTTATTAACGAAACCGAAGTGCTCTGGACAGCGCAGGAAGGTGTTTGGCCCCGGCTGGGAGCAGTGAGTGGCCCTGGCCACCCCAACCACACGCCGCGTCCGACACGTCCCGTCTGAGTGAGAGCTTTTGGCTCTTGTTCCCGATTGCTGCATCATTCCTGGAATCGCTCCTGGCCGGGGATCTCTCGCTTGCGCATCGTGCCCTCTGCTGGGAGAGGGAGACCAAACCAGCCCGAAGGAAAACCCGGCTTTGCTGCGGCACTGCCTGGAGACTTGGGGCAAGGGCACAGGACAGGGGGAATGGCTTTAGGATGGAGGAGGGCAGGGTTAGATGGGGTATTGGGAAGAAATTCTTCCCTGGGAGGGTGGAGACGCCCTGGCACAGGGTGCCCAGAGAAGCTGTGGCTGCCCCTGGATCCCTGGAAGTGTCCAAGGCCAGGTTGGACAGGGCTTGGAGGAGCCTGGGACAGGGGAAGGTGTCCCTGCACATGGCAGGGTTGGCACTGGATGGGCTTTAAGGTCTCTTCCCAAGGGACCAGTCTGTGATCCCACAAGGGGGCACAGGAGGCAGCAGGTCACAGCCAGCTCCACATCTGGTTGCCAAACTCACCTTTCAGTGGCCACACAATTCCCCTTGATTCACACCTTGTTTTGGGACCTCTCCCTTGCATGCTGCAATTGCCAGGTAAATCCCTTGGGGGCTGTTTATCCACCCCTTTGGGCCAGGATGGTTTGAGTCAGGAAAAGCCATTGCCGCATCAGTCAGCCAGAGCCCTGCACTGCTCTGCAGCCCTCTGTCCCTGGATGGATATCTTGCAGCAGAATTAGGGAAAATGGGATTGGGTGTGCTCTGGAAGCTGTTCCTGGAGAGCTGGCACACACAGATGTGAGGATGGGACAGGGATGGACCAGGACTGTAACTGGGGTGACATGGTCAATGTTTGATTTCTTCCTTTCCCTCACACTGACCCCCATGTTTTCCTGAAATTAGGCTGGACAGGCATCCAAACCAGAAGCATCTGCTTCTCCTTTTGGCGTCAGCAGTGTAAATAAATTGCATTTGTGATGTTTGGATTCCATAAATCTATTGCTCTTGGCTTTTCCTGCGCGTGCTGAGGAGCAGAGGGATGGAGTCCCGGGCTCTGATCCGTCTCCAGGCACATGGAAGTTTGTTTACAGAGCCGGGTGACCATGGGGAAGTGTGGGACTGCCTGTCCCTCACAGGAACTGTCATTTCCCCCAGCCCTGTGCAGAAGCAGCTCCTGGAACAGCAGCTGGACCTCCCAGGGGCTGTGACTCCCAGTTGCCAGTGGCCACCACAGAATGGTTCTGTTGGAAAGGGCTTTAAAGGCCATCTAATCCAACCCCCTGCATGGGCAGGATACCTTCCACTAGAGCAGGCTGCTCCAAGCCCCATCCATCACCTTCCCGTGCAGCTCCAACCTCACCACCCAGGGCTACCTCCCCTGGCACATTCCCCAGCCCAGCTCGTGCTCTTGCCACGGTGGGGAGCCAGAATCCTTCGGGAAGGGTTTTGTCTGTCCAGCACAGCTCTGTCCCCAGAGTGGGCTAAATCCCTCCTGGAATTTAGAAATAATGACCGGGAGCAGCCGACATCTTGCCAGATCCAAGCCCTGACAGGGCTGAGTTTGTTCCTGTTTGCTGCAGACCTGAGTTTGGGTGGAAAACCCAGCACCTCACTGATTTAAAACTCAGAGCAGATGTGTCACCACAGGTGGTACCAAACAATTATTTAAAACTGATTTTAGTTAATTTCTTTTTTCTTCTATTTTTTTAAAACAGTGGAGTAGGAGTATTTATTCCCTCAACTTCCCTGGGTGAGCTGTGAAAACTCCCCAGCTTTTCCCACAAGGATTTTTAATGGGCATGAGAACACCAAAAAAAGGCATTTTCCTTGTAAACACCGTGGTTTGCTGGAATTCCCCCCAGAACAGAACCCCCACTCAAATGAAGAGGTCACACTATAAGCAGATAATTTACCATAGTTTACGTTTTCAGATGGAGGAAGACACAGAAGCACAGGAGATTTTCCTCTGCCTGCTAAACAAAACCAGGGGATGTGAATCCAGGTGGACACTGACCTCAGGGCTGGTTTGGGGACCTCCAGGGCTTGCAGACTTGATCCCTCCAGACCTGCAGGGCTTGATCCCACCTGGCCCCAGTTCTATTCCTTGTTTACTTTTCTTAAAATCCCCTACACCTTTTAGACACCAGAGCCATAACCTGGCAGCTTTTTTCCAGTCTCCTTCCCTTATGGTGGGCTGTTGGAAGAGGAGGAGGAGAAAAAACAGGAGAAGGAGGAAAAGAAGGAGAAGGAAGGGATGCAAATCCCATTTTTCCTCTGGGCTGGAAGGTGGGTTATGCTTCAGACCAACCCCCTCTGAGCCTGGGAGTATTTTCTGCCCAATTTTCAGTCTTGGGGCTCCAAACCTCACTGTTGATCACCTACATGAGGAAATGCGGATTTGCCTGTTCTGTGGCTGATCCAAGATGCAGGGGAAGCTCAGCCCCAGGGACACACAGATACTGCAGTGTGGAGGGGTGTTATTCCAAGGGCAAGCTCTGCCCAAGGAGATAAATAAAAAAGAATGGAAAAAAGATCAAAAGCAGAGGGATTTTCTGTGAAGAAAAAGGTTTTTCTCCAAGGAGGCTGCAGTGAAAATGAGAGGGAGGAGGCATCAGGAGACTAGTGGAGCTGCTGGCCTTGGATCCAGGCAAAATCTGCTCCTCAGTGAGGTCAAAAGTTGTATTTGCTTTTGAGAAAAGCCTCGGAGCTGCAGCTCCCTAATCCAAGAGCAACAACCCCGCATGTCCCGGGGAGGAGGGAGGAGGGAGAGCATTTCAGGCTGAAAGTGAGATGGAATAACTGCAAACCCCCACTCGTGCAACACCCCCCCTCCCAGCGGGGTGAAGCTGCCAGGACCTGCCATGCTGGGGCTCAGAGACAGCTGCCAGGACCTGCTGTGCCAGGACTGAGACATTTTCATGCCAAGCAGCGCCAAAATCAGGGATTTCTGACACCAGGGCTGGATGCTTGGCCACAGGGACCTGCTCTCCCAGGAATCCCAATGCTCCAGAGGTGGATCCTGGGCTCAAAGGCTGAACCACAGCTTGGGATCTGATTGCTCCAAGTGCTCAGAGGAAGGGTTGGAAAACAGCTTAAAATCCATCCAGTAGAAAGGTGGGAAAACTCAAACTGGAACTACAGAATGGCTTCAGCCTCCTTTCAGATTCCTGAGAAATTTCAGGCTCATCCTGCTTTTTTTTTCCATCTTCCCTTGTGTAGAAGGCAGCTGACATTACTCCTTTAATAATTTGGGTGTAAAAGACTCAATAACCTGTTTTAAAGTGATTTTTGAATTCAATTATCTGCACGTTTCATTGACAAGGCAGGAGGCACAGAAAGCAGCTGGAAGAAGGAAGGCATTTTTGAATACCTACATGGACAGAGAGCAGAGATGAAAAGCAGATGTTGGAGGCAGCTGTGTAAAACAAATACTGAGGGGGCCAGAGAAGAGATCATAAAGAAATAATATCCCCACTGACACCTCCCCAGAACCATCCCTATTGCTGGTTAGAGCAGGTTTTTAGGCAGACAGGTTTTTATCCAGTCAGGTTTTTATCCAGTCAGGTTTTTAGTCACCACGTTTTGCCTCTTTCCTAAAGCTGTGCTGGTTTGTAGCCACATCAACACCCCAAAACTGCCAAGAGCCCCAAAAAGCATCACTCCAGCCTCCTCTGGGGCTGGGTGATGGCTCCACTTGCTAAATCTTGGGAGTCTCGCCCTCTCCCCTCACTCTTCTCTCCTCACTCCATGGAATGTGCTCATGTGAATTATGGTCTCCCTAAATTTTCCTTAAGGACAAGGAAATGAAAGAAATTAATCCAAATTTCTACTCTCTTCTTTCCTGGGAAGGGGAAAAAGCCACAAAAGGGGAAAGAAGGGATTAATTAGTTGCAAAATAAAAGATCTTTGTTTTCTCTACAAAGCAAGCCATGTTTTGTAACCTTTTTCATTAAATCCCTCAAGATTATTGCTGTTGTTATTTAATTATGAACAAACACCTCCAGGCAGCCCTCCCCTGCTGGTGACAGTGGCAGGTGTCAGAACCACACCATGTCCTGCCCTTCTCCTCTGCTCAGTGCTCTTACAGTCACAGACTCAACCAGAAATGTCCACACGTGGGAGAAAATTGTCCCCACATTGTCCCACAGCCAGTAGCCCATTAGGATGGGGCACGTTGCCCTCTAAACCCAGCCCAGACTCAGGGAATCATTTAAGCTGGAAAAGCCCTCTGAGATAATGAAGTCCAACCCTGCCCCATGTCCCCAAGTGCCACACACACCGCTGTGCCAGGCCTGACCAGCTTTGTTCATGGGAAAAACAAGAGGAATGAAGCCCAGGCCAGCCCTGTAAGAGGGGATAATGCCCAATGCTTCCAGAGGCTTTTGGGGTTCACTGTAACTCACCTCCAGAAATCAAAATTAGGGCTTGGAAGGAAATAAAAATGGCTGGTTTTAGTCAAGTTCATTTTTTTTCTGACTGATAATTCTCCCTTGCTTTAACAAAAGGAACACAAATGTGTTACCTGTTCATAATCCAGCTTTGGAAAGTTCTGTTTGCTCCTTCCTCTGAGCAAATCAGAATTCCCAACCAGACCAAACATAAATTCATCCTTTGAGCATTTTTGATCAATCTCCACACTCAGTTAGAGCACAGGCCTGGGGCAAACTCCAACCTCATTTAAGCTCCCTCAGCTCCTTCCTCAAGGAAAGTGATGGTGAATGGGTGTCACAGAAAGATCTTAATTCCTTTTTTCCCCGGATGAAATTGAGAAAAGATAAAACCAAGCCGTGACAAGACCCAGGCTTGCTCAGGCATTATTATTCCAGTGTAGGTTAAGGCCTGACCCAAACATCCAAGGAGTTCTTGCCCTGCCTGGGAGAGGCTTTCACTGCAAAATGATTTCCCACAACTGGATGTGAATAAAGGAAACATCCACTTTTCTTTCAATTTGTCCCATTTGCTTTCCCCAGCCCTGTGGATGTTCCTGCAGAGGGAATGTGCCCAAAGCAGGAGGGGCCATCAGGCCTTCCCCTGCTTCATCCAGGCCCATGTAAAGCCTCGTGATGGTTTCAGCCCAGATTCAATACAAAGCACAGCAATAAAACCTTTTTTTTCCCTAATAAATAAAATCTATAATAACCACAGTCCTGCTGCAGAGATTAAATACATAAAATTAAATTAAATTAAATACTGCTGTTGGTGATTAAATAAATGCCAAGACACTTGGTCCTACTCAATATAAATAAAACTTTATATAATATAAATAATGAGCCCTACTCAATATAAATAAAACAAGTTCCTGAGTCACAAAAATGCTTGTCAAGGCAGGTTTCTCTTTGACACAACTGCTGAAGATGACACATTTCCTTGTCTGCAAGCATTCTCCAAGGAGAAAACTTCAGGCAATGAAAATAGTTTGGCATTTCACCAAGTATTTAAAATATTTAACAATGACCTTGAGAATTAGACAAGGATCCAGTTAAAGCCTTGGTTTAAGGGGAAAAAAAAGGACAAAAATATGTTTCCTTGCAGAATGTGGTCCTGATGTGTGTTTACTGCGGAGCTTATCTCAGCTATGCTCTGGACACAATGAAAATGAGCTTAAAAACAAGGGAAAAGGAAACAAGTTTAACTCCTTGTCTTAGGACTACCCTGTGACCCAGGGAATTAATTGAATTTCCAGAATACCTGATCACTTCCTTCCAAACAGTCCAAGAGTCACTCAGAGCAAGGAGAGGGACTAAATCTTATGCTGATATAGAATTGGGAATTTTTTATTAATGGAAAGGATCTTTGTGGCTCATTGCTGGCCCAGCAAATGAGCCATGGGTCTGCCTTGGACAAGAGCACTCCAGGCAATCCCAAGGGAATATTCTAAAGGCATCAGCTCCTGTACTTTGTGGATGAGGGCAGACTACGTGGAAGGGCCCAAAGATCAGATCAGAGCTCTCTGGTGAGTGCATTTCTCTGCCATTTTAAGGCTGATTTTGCACAAGGAGTGGAACTGAAAAGGTGTGTGCTGACCTGGGTGCTGCTGGGCTGTGTTGTCTTCATGGTACAACTGCTCCTTTCCTGTTCTATCACCCTGAAAAACAGCCCCTGGAGCACCAGGTGTTTCTGCTGCCTGGGTTTTGTGGTCCAACAGACAGGAAAAGGGGTTTTTGGTGGGGAGATCCCATTAGTCCCCACACACCTGCGTGTCTCTTTATACAACGTGTGTCCCCCTTTTGTGCTGAGAAGCTGAGTCACCTCTTCTTCCCATACTATGGGGTCCTACCAGATTTCCTGGTGTTTCTTATCAGGTGCATCCCTGGAGGGAGAACCCCCACAACATTCCCAGGAGGTGAAGCTGTGCTTGGTTAAACTCCAAGGAAATGGGAGTGGAAATGGGGGTGGAAATAAATGGGGGTGGAAATGGGGAGTTTCCATCACTCCAAGGTGGAAAGCCCAGAACAGGGAGAGAAGATGGATGTGATGGCGCTGGGTACTCTGTGATTTAATCTCTGCTACCATTTTTATGGATTATTAACTGATAATTCCTCACTTCTTTCCCAGAAATGCAGGAATTAGAAAGGAAAACAGAACCATTTTGTTTTGCCAGCTCATGAACGTTTGCTTCAGTCTCTGCATTTAGGTTTGGCTTTCCACATTGAGAGGATTTTCCCCAGCTCCCAATCACTCAGTGGTGCTCTTCCCATAAATTAATGGATTTAGGAAATGCCCAAAAGCTCCCAGACTTCCAGCCACAAAGAAAGATAAACCAAATAATTTAAGTTATAATTGCCACAAAATGCCCTTTTGTGTATTTAGAAGATGTGTGGCACTTGGGGACACAGTTTAGTGGTGGCTTTGGCAGTGCTGGGTTAAAGACAGAAATCAAAGAATTAATTAAAGAAACCCCTAAACCCAACAATATCCTTTTTATTATCTTGTACCTCTTTGGAGGCTGTAGGAAACCACGTCATGGATCAACACTCCAAGTATTATTCAAACAAAGATCAAAACAAGCACTCCAGACCTAAAAAGCACATCCGAAGTTATGCAAACAAGCCCAAGAAAATCCAGCCATGCCAGCAGCCCTTCCAGGGGGCTGTTCTTCAGCAGAGAAGGGTTTGGAGTAAACTGGGTCAGAAGAAGGTAGAAAAGGAAAAAGATTGGTAGAACTTAACCAAGATCTGAAACTGTGTGAGATCCACCCAAGCTCCCGGCAGGATTCCTCACCATCTTCATAATTCCATATTTTCAGTCTTACAAGGCCAGACTGGACAGGGCTTGGAGCAACCTGGGATGGTGGAAGGTGTCCCTGCCCATGGCAGGGGGTGGAACAAGATGAGCTCCAAGTTCTTTCCAACCCAAATCATTCTGTGATTCCATGATTCTTAATTTCCGCAAAACAGACGCATGCCCTGCATTTATTTTCACCCATATGTGCATTATTTTTTAGCTCATTGGGTGTGTTAATGGTTACTGTTGTCAATAACAGGGTTTCCAAACAATTTCTGGATGACTTTGTGAACTGGCTGCCAGCTGGACAGAACGTGGAGCCGAGCTCCAACTTTCTAGTAAATGTGTGTCAAAGAAAATGAGATTTCTTAATGGACATGGAAAGTTTTTCTAAGATTTTAATTGATTTTACCCCTCTATCCTCAATTTTGGCATTTGACACAGATCCACCAGGACTTGTGGATGGATGGCAGGACACTGAGGGTCACAAGAACGTGCTCAAGATGAAACCCACCTCAGACATTGCTCAGCACAGGAGAAGCGACACAAAGACTGCACAGAGCAGGCAAAGACTGGGTTTATCTTGGTTATTAAAGCCACACATTTATCACCAGGAGAAAATCAGAAATTCCCTGCTCCAGGGGCTTGGGGAGGAGCTGGTGCTGTCCCTGCAGCTGGCAAAGCTGGCAGGTCCAACGTGCCAAACACGTCCCCCTCGTGCTGGGAGATAAAGCTTACGTTGAGGGAGCACAAACAACAAGGAACAGCCACACGAGGCTCTGTTAATCACTTCCATGTGCCCATTATTAGCTGGGAAGGCTGAAAGGGAGGGAGAGATCAAGTAGGACTCGACTGATTCAGACTTTTCAGCAGCAACACTGTGGATCTTTATTAAATCCAGAGTGCGTGAGCTGGGTTGGCACCTGCTTTGCTGAGCATCCATGTGCCAGAGAAGGATGTATGGGATCATCCCCAGCCCTGGAGTACATCCATGGGGGGACTCCTACAGCCACCCAAAATCTGAGAGCTCTCTGCCCCCAGAGGGTTGTCCCTTGTCCCAGCCAAGCTGATGTGTTCTGGCATGGCTCCACCACTTCCGTCATTCCTACAGGGACCCAACACCAGCACAACAACAACTGACTGGGAACAGCTCAGTGAGGCCAGAGCACCCCGTTGGTGGCTGTCAGTGCAGCTCTGCCCTGCTCCCTTCAAGCTATTCCAGCAATTTATCCCTTAGGACAAATGTGTCACCCGAAAACCACCAGTGTTTGCTGCAGCTGTGGGGCTGGCTCTGGGAAGTGCTTTATGGCTCTGCCTAAATATTTGGGTTTCTGCTCTCTCCATGTTTCCATCAGCCTGCTAATCACCCTGTGAAAATAGGAATTCCTCCTTTAAGGAGATAAATGAACTCACCCCGAGCAGCTGCAGGGAGTCAAAGATGGCAAAGACACCCAGTGCTCAGAGGCAGCTGCCCAATGTTCCTGCTTCCCACCAAGGTCTTTCTCCAAGTGAGGCAGAAGAAAAGGTAAATGAAGATCTAAAGCAAGCAATGCCCATTTGATGTTTCCTGATTTAATTTAATATAGGCCTGTCACAGCCCAACTTGTCCAAGGGATTTAGGTGAGTTCCTCAATTTGCACCTTCTCTGCTGGGAAGTGATTGGTTCCCATGTTTCAGGTAAAAATCTCCTGTGGCAGCATGGCACATGTGAGGTTATGGAATCATGGAATGGAATGTGGAGTGACCTGAAAGATTTTTCATTTCAAACCCCTTGCCATGGGCAGGGACACATTCTATTATCCCAGGTTGCTCCAAGCCCCATCCAGCCTGGCCTTGGACACTTCCAGGGATGCAGGGGCAGCCACAGCTGCTCTGTGCCAGGGTCTCTCCATCCACACAGCCTAAAATTTCTTCCCAATATCCAACTTAAATCTCACTTTCTTCATCCTAAAGCCATTCCCCCGTGTCCTGTTCCTCCAGGGAAAGTCCCTCTCCAGCTCTCCTGGCACCCCTTCAGGCCCAGTAAGGAGGATTGTTCATAATTCATTTATTTAGGGGGAGATAAATCTGTGAGACCAAGATACACGTTTGCATTAGAGGAGCCTCCAAGCTAAAATTGCAGGAATAGTTAAAGAGTTGCACAACCACATTGTATGAAAAGCAGGAGAACAAATTTGCAGTGACCCTCAGGAGACAAAGTTTGGCAAAGCACTCAGTGCTCTTGGTGAAATAAAACATGCCCTGCAATCCTTTTTACTGATGATATCAAGTGTAATATTCAATGGTCTTCAGAGGCCGAAAGCTGCTCTGCTGCTTTTGGATTAAAATGAATTGATTTGACTTTAAATTAACAGCAGATGACTTTGTGGGGATGTTTATTCCCATATATTCAGCTTTAGACTATTTGTTGTTCTTTTAAAGTGTTAGAGCTGAAGGCAGCATTCCCTGGAGCTCCAGGTAGTCCACAAAACCCATCAGAACTGACATCCAGCTTGGCCACCCTATGGCAGCACCATCCAGCCCCCAAAATTCAGAAGTGCAGGCTTGAAAATAAGCAGATGCTCAACTTCTGCCAGGGGTTGGGTGTGAGTGAGCACGTGCTGGAATGTTTTGCTGACTCCGAGCCCAAGTGCTGCTCTGGCAGAGGACAGCTATTTATAGCACAGGTGAGTCCCACCCACAGCTGATCCAGCACTTCCCAAAATCCTGGCGAGCCTGGGAGCTGCCAAGAGCAGCAGGAGCTCCTCAGGCTGGGATGAGGGAGCCGGGGCTGTGTCCTGCTGCTCCACACTCTGCTGCAGGTCCCCAGGCTTGGAAGGGACCTTCCAAACCATCTCGTTCCAGCTCCCTGCAATGGGCAGGGAATCTTCAACCAGACCAGGATGATTTAAACCCCTGATCCATGGGTTTTCACTGGAGCAAGGTCAGGGAAGGGTTGTCCCCCATCATTCCATCACCTCCTGCCTCAGCCATTCCCAAATTACCTCACATGGCTGCCAGAGCCCCTCTCAGGCTGCTCTGAATCCCATCCCAGCAGCATCAGGCTTAGGGATGCTCCTGTGGTGACACAGCTACACCTGGCTCCAGCCCTTCCTGAGCCAAACTCCTGCCTGACCATGTCCAAGGACTGAAATAACCCAGCACAACTCCCTGGCAGCTCTGCAGGGAGGGTTTTACTCTCCTTCCCCTGCCTGTTGTGCAAGCTGGAGCTTCTACACTTGCAGGGATGAGCAGGTGACATCTCCTGCTGTCCCTGGCCCCAGAGACCAGGAATTTACTGAGCATCCACATGACACTGTGGGCCCAATCCAACTTTCACAAAATCTGCGAGGTTGGAAAAACTCTCCAGAATCACTGAGGCCAAGTTGTGCCCAATCCCCACCTTGTCACAGCCTGGAGCACTGAGTGCCACCTCCAGGCCTTCCTCAGACACCTCCAGGGATGGGGACTCTGCCACCTCCCTGGGCAGCCCCTTCCAATTCCTGACCACCCTTTCCATTGAGAAATTCCTTCTGATGTCCAGCCTGAACCTCCCCTTTTTCTCAAGCAACAGCAATTTATGGAATTGAAGGCAGGTAGCACCTCTTGTCTCCCCTGTGTGTCCTGCTCATCCACAGGCTCCAGGCTGCTCCTGGCAGCTCTGAGACACCTGGACACCCCCACCACGAAGCCAGGAAAGCCACCAAGAGCTATTTATCATCACAAAGGCACCTGTGGGCTGTAGGTGGGTGATGGCACTGCTGGCTGAGGACAGCAGCACAGCCTGTTCCCTCTGCAGCCCTTCCATGCCTCCCTGCACGGTTTGTGCTCCCTGCCCTCGGCACAGTGGCTGAAAAAGCAGCCAGAGGCCAGGCAGGAAGAGCTCCTGCTCTCCATGGCAACACCCAACAAACCCTGGCAGCTGGGGAGGCTGCCAGAGCTCTGTGGGCTCCAACGGTTTGCAGGACGTGCCTTGGGCTCCTGGGTGAGTTCCAGGGGTGCTCACAGCTTGTGCTGCCTGTGCAGGGACACCTGGGCTGGACAGAGTCCCTCAGAGTGGGAACAGAGCAGGGCTGGCACAGAACAGCCTCCCCTGCTTCGTTACCCATCAGTTAATTAGCACAGGATGAGCTGCCTCAGCAGCAGCAGCTCCAGCCAGGGGACACGGGAACACCTGGCAGGGCCAGGACCCCATCATGGCACTGGGAATATCTGGGTGTTTGCTTCTAACACAAGGCTGTTTGCAAATGCAAACATGCAAATGAACACAAATCCCCCAGGAATCAGAGAATCGTGGGATCACTAAGGCTGGAAAAGATCATCCAGTCCACCTGTTAATGTAAAACTGCCACTTTGCTACTAAACCATGTCCCAAGGTGACACATCCACACTTTTTTTTAACTCTTCCAGGGATGGTGACTCCCTGGTCAACTTATTCCAACACCTGACCACCCTTTCCATGAAGAAATGTCCCCTAATATCCAAATTAAATCTTCCCTGACACAACTTGAGGCCATTCCCCCTCCTCCTGTCCCTGTTCCCTGGGAGCAGAGCTCTCCCCTGGCTGTCCCCTCCTGTCAGGAGCTGTGCAAAGCCCCCTGAGCCTCCTTTTCTGCAGGCTCAGCCCCTTCCCAGCTCCCTCAGCTGCTCCTGGTGCTCCAGCCCCTTCCCACCTCCATTCCCTTCCCTGGACTCACTCCAGCCCCTCAGTGTCTTTCTCATCATGAGCAGCCCTGACACTGCTGTGAGCCTGTAAAAATGCATTAAATTACCTGCCTTCCACTAATATAAAAAGCCAGGAAAAAAGCTCCTGGAGAAGTCTAAGTTTACCTGAAAATCAAGCCAAACAGGTTTTCCTCCCTTTTTCTGTGTGCTGCTGTCATGAAAGGAGTTTGAATGTGGAGGTATCAAGTTCGCAGCAGTTTAAATGTTAAACGTGGCCTGGAAAAGCAGAGCTTTCTAAAAGCTTTCATTGAGCCTTGTTCTCCCCTCCCCTCTTGTGGCACAGGAGGCCTTCCACAAGTGCTCTATTCATGGGGACCCTGGCCACCAGAGCCCCTAAAATTGTTGGGCCAGCCCCAGTGGCTCGACCTCATTAAAGGGTTTGTGTTTGGGGACGTGCTGTGGGCGCTTTCATCTCCCAGACTCTGCTCAGGTTATTTTTACCCATCAGGTTGGAGGGCTGAGCCTTTGCCCGGCCACTTCTCCATGCCCTGGGTGTTTGTGGAGCTCAGCCCAGAGGCAGAGCAGCCTCAGTGCTCAATGCAGCTCCAGAGCCCTGCCAGATTAAGGAAAACTCACCCAAACAAACAAACCCAAAGGGGTATGGGCTGAGGGAAAGCCTGGGGAGACAAAGGGCGGCCACCAGCCCATCTGCTCCTGGTGGGCAGAGATTTTGCTGTATTTGTGTTCCATGGCTCGTTCTGTAGGGTTTTTATCTCATTTGTACTGGTTTGTGTAGGATTCCCTTCTGGTTCTTCCCCAGGAATTTCTCCCTGGGAGAAAAGGGAGCAGAACTTCCATTCTCCATTCCCAGTTTCCAACCTCTCTTCAGAAAACAGGGACACAGGCATTGTCCCCTGTGCTTCTGCCAGGCTGAGGCAGCTCTGCCTGGAGCTGGGAATTACATCCCACTCCCCCAGAGACTCCTCTTCCCAGCTCTGCTCCCTGAAGATGCTTTTCCGTGGGTTCTGGCCCTGAAGCTATACCAGGCTTGGTGCCAGATGAAATTTTTTTTGCCTGTGGATCTCTGGAACAAAGACAAGCCACGTGCCAGGAACACAGGTTGAGATTTTCCAGGTGATGAGCTGGGTTCAGCCAGGCTGCTCCCAATGCTTCCCTGGGGCTCCAGGTATCCTGAACATGCTCCTTATTTTTAATGGGTTCAAATATCTCCAGGAGTGACACAAACAGGCATTGAGATCAGCAGGGAGAGCTGGGACCCACATCTCAAACCTCTTTTTCTCTGCACTCTAAAGGTCACTGATAACAGCTCCCAAATTTCATTCAAAATGTCATTTTCTCAACTTGACACAAGAATCTGCATTGGTGTCACTTCAGGAACCCTTTGACACCTGGCAAGTTATAAAAACCTCTGAACTGGAGAAACTCTTTCTTTACCAAGACTTAGCAAAGTTTTCAAGCTCTGTTTTTCATCCTGTGCACCCAAATATAGTGGCAGCTTGTGGAGAAAACTAGATGAAGAAAATATAGAGAAAATAAACAGAAAATAGATTTTTTGGTGCAAAACTCCAGCAGACAGCCAAAACTGTGGCATTTCTGAGCTTTGGAGGGCTGTTTGCAGACTAAATCGATTCCACTGCTCTCTCAGACACCAGGTAGAACACAAATTCTAAATAACACTGTGTGAAATCATTGTCATTGGTAGAAGCAACTTGTACAAGCCAAGAAAATGGTCTCAAACCCTCATTTTTGTCAAGGCAGCTCTGTAAAACACAACAATTTTTTATAAAACCTTCCTCATCCATTACCAAAGGTTCCTACCACACCTGGGCTCTTGCTCAGGCTGTGCAAATCTGATAATCGAGGCTCAAACCCCAATTTTTCAGTGTAAGGTGCGTGGGAAACTGTTGGTTTGAATTCCAAACAGCACAAAGAGTTCCAGTTGTCCTTATCCAGTGTGGCAAATCCATGGATGTGGGTGGGGATAAAGTGACACCATCCCCTGGCACGACAAGGGACACACAGCAAGCCAGGGAGCCTTTGGGAGTTATCCCAAACTTTGGGAACACAAATGTCAACCTGCCAATGACAAGGTTCAAGCTATGCTTGTGACAGCTCCAGGATGTGCTCCTTGTGCAAAGCTTGGCCTCAGAAGAGAGCAAAATCAATCCCAAGGAATAGTCAGGTGTCTCACAAGAGAAAATACACACTTTTACAGTCAGGTTTCCCCTTGTTTTCTCTAATCCAACACAGAAATCTCCAAGGAAATAAATTTCTCAGAGCAAACATTTCAGAAAAATGAATATAAAATATCCAGAAATTCTTCCAGGATCCCCTGGCATTTTCCACAGCTTCTGTTAAGATTTCTGCAAGTCTTTCTCCGAGGGCTGAGTGTGTTAAACACTTTTTGTACCTGTTCCCCTCACAGTAAATTTGGTGGATTCCCTGCTGGATCCCTGGGTGGAGGAGAGGCCTCCTGGGATACCTGGCTGCCCCCTGCACGTGGGATGACAAACCCAGCAATGACGTCTGGATTGGGAAAAAGAAAACCTCAGGGAATGTCAGAGAGCAGCAGCTGGTAAATCCATACGTAGGAAAACAAACAGGGCTGAGCTTTGATGGTCCAAGTTCACAGCAGAGGTTACTTTACCTTGGCAGAGCCACATCCACGACTTTCGGCTCGGAATTCCTTCGGCACAGCTTAAGCAAAACCATGTGTTCTCCTGGAACCAGGGGAAAGTTTAACTCCAGAGCTGGGCAAAGGCAGGGCTGGAGAAAAGGAGGCTCGGGGGGGACCTTGTGGCTCTGCACAGATCCCTGACAGGAGGGGGGAACCAGGAGAGGCTCTGCTCCCAGGGAACAGGGACAGGAGGAGAGGGAATGGCCTCAGGCTGGTTGGACATCAGCAGGAATTTCTCCATGGAAAGGCTTGTGAAGCATTGGAAGGGGCTGCCCAGGGAGGTTTGGAGTCCCCATCATCCAAGGAACACCTGAAGGTGGCACGCAGAGCTCTGGGCTGGTGACAAGTGGGGATCAGGCACAGGTTGGATTCCATGGCCTTGGAGGGCTTTTCCAACCTCCCTCATTCTGGGAATTTGTGAGAGGTTCAAGAGGATTTTGGACAATGGCAGGAGGGGTGTTTTGGGAAAGCTGAAAAGAACAGAAAGAGGGGAAAGAATGCTTACAGAAGAGGTGTAACAATGGCTTGACAGAAGGGAGAGGCTCTGGCAATTCCTGCTGGTCAGAAAAATGTGGGATTGAAGCAGTGTTTAGGGAGGATCTGCTCCTTTACAAAGTGCTCCAAGGGAAGCTGACAGTGGTGACCTCTCTGCCCAGGGACCTGCCATGTGTCCATGCTATTTAAAGACGTGTCAGGGTTAGGATAAATATAGCACCTGCTCAGAATGGTCTGAAAAGTCACCTTGAGCTCTCATGGGAACATTGATTGGGAGCTGCAGCTGAGTGCAGCCACTGCCAGGGCTCCCAAGGGAAAACCTCTCTGTGCCATCGTGGAAAACTGCCCTGCACGGGCTGGAGCTGGAGCTGGGGCTGGCCCAGAACCCAGGAACACCCCAAGCACTGGTCCCAGTTCCCTGCACCTCTCCCAGGGACATAGCACTGGGACAACCTATGGTCCTTTGGTAGGAGATGGGGTGACCATCCCAAGGACCTGGACAAATTCCAGGCTGTTTTTTTTTTGTCCCCCTGAATTCCACTGGTGCTTCCCTTTGGGTGTGCTGGTTTGTGCTTCTTGTCCTGGATCCCAGAGCAGCCAGAGCTGGATGTCCCCAGGCATGGAGTGGGAGCTGCTGGAAGGTGCTGCCTTGACTGGGAGCTCATTGTATTCCAGCCCTGAGAGGAAACTCCGTCTGCAGCTCCTGGGGGGCTCCTGGGCTGGGATCTGCCCTCGACTCAGCACATCCTGTTGGCCTCCACATCCCATCCTGCTCCAAACCCACCTTGAGTCCAACTGGGGACCAGCCATGGCCTCTTGGAGCCCACCAGGCACTTCCCAGACCTTCCCAACCCTCCCCAGGACAGGCAGGCCCAGGGTGGAGGGGTTGGAATTGGGGCATTTGGCTTTTTGGCTGCCTGAGGTTATCCCAAGCCCTTTCCAACAGATTCAGAGTAGCTCCATCAAAGCCTCAGCAAACCTTTGCCCATGGCTGGGTCACTGTCCAGCTGAAAATGGGGACAATCCTCCCAGATTTCTTCTTGCTGGGAAGATCTGTGTCTGTGACAGGGCAGGGATGGAAAAGGGATGGATGAAAGGATCTCCAAGCCCAGAGGACACACTCCAGGGCAGCAGGTCCCATGGAAGTTGGGCTGCAGGTGCTGTTATTAACAAGAAAAGCATCCTATTATCTCCCATTCCACAGCCAGTGTGGCTTGGGGGAGTCCAGCATGATTAATAATTCATGAAATTGCATTGCCAGAAACAAGAAACCAGCAGGAAAGACTTCAATCAGACTCTGTAAAATTAGAGGGGCTGATTTGCTTCAGTCTATTCACTTCATTCGATACAACCACTATTAAATGTTGAGCAAAATCCTTTCTTTAGGTAAATCCTTTCCCAGAGGAAAAGCAAGACAGCCAAGGAGGGAAGACAGGCACCCAGGAGAAAATCCTGTATTGGCTCCAAGTCACAGGAGGTGCAGTTGTCCTTCCCTGGTCACTTAGGGGTGATAAAATGGGAAGCCCATGAATTATGAGTGAGGGGCTCACGTTTCATGAAGAGCTGTTCCCCAAAGTGGGGATGTGTGGGAAATAAGAATGAGGATATTTTTCACTGTTGCTTACCAGAAAGCACTCTGGGAAGGATTCAGCTGTGGGCTGGAGAGCTGGCTGATGGTTGCCTTATGCATTGGTAGGGGTGATGCCTTTTTGGGGCTACCCAAAAGCAGAGGCCAGACAAAATTAAGGGAATAAAAAGTGGTTCTATTTATTGAAGGGCCTTCAAAAGGCACATTTTGGGCAGACAAAGCCCCCCAGGGGCTACACCCAAAAATGGACCACAGGTCACATGTTTTCACATTTTAAAAGTTTGGTCCATTTGCATATTGGGGGTTAATGCTCCAGTTACAGCTTCAGGTGATGAAGTCATTGGCCCCAAGTTTGCTCCCCCTCAACTCATTTTTGTTGTACATTTCTTGGGGCCTGAGGCAGTGAGGTGTCCTTGACTGCCAGACCTGGAGAGGAATTGTTGTGTCTGCCCAAAATGGGAGAACAGTAGCTAACACTGTACATAGAGTTTAGAGTTATACACTACAGATTTGTAGGATTACAAATATATGAAAACTATAAAAGCTAAAATCCTGAGACATCATGGGAGACCTGTGGACACCACATGAGCAGAGATCTGACTGGATAAAGGGATACACCAACAACAACAGGCAGCAAATGAGTGCTCATTTCAGTTAAATTTGGTTAAGTTTGGTTAAGTTTAGGGTATAAAAATACTCTGTTTCAATAAATGATCTTCTTTGGAGCAACAAGGAGGTCTGTGTGTCTTTGCTCCCCATTGCTACAGGGGTGTGTCGGGGCAGCCACACCTTCCCCAGGCTCAGAAGGACATCAGGAGAAAAGGTAAAAGGACAAAAATAGAGGCACTGCCCTCTTGGCGTTGCTTTCCTCTTCAAAACAAAGCTCTGGTAACAAAGGGAAAGGTTATACAAGGAATTCCATCCTTATCTAGGGAGCTCCTGGACAGGGAGGCCTTTCTTTGGCATGGTGAAGCTCTTCTTCCCTCGGGAGTCAAAATATTTTTAGCAAAGCAGCTTTTATTTGGTTTATCTCCTGGATTTCTTTGCTTGGTGCTCTATTTCCAGCCTGGTGGTCCTGAAGAAATGCCCACCTTTCAGGAGATGGTGGGAGGAGATCCTGAGGGACAGAAGTCAGCCTGGGCAGGAATTTTGGGTCATGAACTACAAGCTTTGGGATGAATCTGAACTTCAGGCTGGACTTCCAGTGGATGCCAAGTGTTTATTACAGGCTGGAGAAGGGAGGGCTGGGAGGAAGAAGGTCAGGTCCTGGTGTACCAGGGCTGGGGGGGTGTGAGGACTCCCTGATGGGCACTTTGGAGGCATTTTGGGGCCATTCCCAAAGAAATGCTTATCCGCATCTTTCAGGGATATGAAGCAAACCCAGAGCAGACAGCCTTGATTGCTTTGCCAAAAGCTTAATTGCAATTAGTGAGGCTGAGGGGAGACCAAAGTCCCAGCAACTACTGGAGAGTGGGAGTGAAGCAGTGGTGCCATAACACAAATAAACCTGCTTGGATTTGCATAACACTGGGAGTTTGTGCACCAGCAAAACTCAGGCTGGGCAAGATTAGCTCTGCTAATGAGCTTTGCTAATCCAAGTCCTACAAGCGAGGCACAGTTTGGGCATTTGACCCTGGCTGGGCACAATCACAGAGCTCCCTGTGAGTCCTGGGCTCCAAACTGCCTCATTTTTGGGGTTAAGAGACAGAATTCCAGACTGGTTTGGGTGGGAAGGACCTTAAAGCTCATCCAGCCCCACCCCTTGCCATCAGCAGGGACACCTGCCATGGTCCCAGCTTGCTCCAACCTGGCCTTGGACACTTCCAGGGATGGGCAGCCACAGCTTCTCTGAGCCATCTATGCCAGGGCCTCCCCACCTCCCTCCTCTGCAAGGAATCTTCAATCTGTGACTCAAACCCAGTCGCTTAAAGACATCATTAACACAACAGCAATGCTGTGCTCCCTGAGGACTGACAATTCCCCAGGCCTGTGCTGAAGGATTTCTCTCCATGACATACGCACCATGGTTTTGTCTGGTTTTCCATTATTCAGCCCTTGTGGCTTTTACCACTTCCCTTGGGAGCCTCCAGCGAAGCCCAATCTCTGCATTGTTCCAAACATTTCCTGATATTCAGCTGCTTCTTCCTTCTATTCATGCCCAGCAGAATTGTGCTCCTGCCTGGCTGAGCCCTTGATTGTTTGGGGTGCTCCCAGCCCTCTTAAACTTGGAGTTTTTGCTGTCAGAACACAGAATAAATTCCCTGATTTCCCATGTCATTGGGATTTGTTGAAATTTAACCTCCCTCTGTGCTTCTGCCTAGGAACAGCAGCCAGCCCTGGGCAAGTCCTCTGTTGGTGTCTTCTCCCTTCATTTCTGCCCTGTGGTGGCTCTTCCCACCAGGCTGGCTCTCCACCTTTCCCAGGGATATTTTTGTGAAAAAAACCTCATTTTCCTCTAGGAAAACAGCAGCACTTGCTGATGTCACTTTCCAGGTAGAGCCATCCCACAGCCTCAGCCCAGGGGAGCTGTGAGGGATTCAATGTGGATATGGAACCTCCTGCTGGCAATGACAGCTTGGGTTGGGAGGGACCCTAAGGATCATCCAGTTCAACCCTTGTGCCATGGGCAGCATCACCTTCCAATCCTCTGTCCCTGCCTAAAACCCTGGCTCCACCATGTCTGGAATAGGAGCAGTCACCAGGATTCAGAAAAAAAACCCCAATAAGCCAACTCCACTTCTCTGGATTTTCATTAAAAGCCCACTCTGCAGGAGGGGAAGAAAAAGGGAAGGGTTTTGGTGTCCCTTTGGGCACTGTCAGGCAGGAGTGATGTCACAGCCTGGGAATCAGGCTCTGGCCAGCTGGAGCAGGGGGCTCTGCTGGAAAACACCTGCTCCCTTTGCCAGGGATGAGATTTCAGAGTAGCTGGATCCTCCTGTCAAAACAACAGTGTCCATTCCCACCAGGATCTGTCCCTTTGAACTGGGGAAAAAGAGCCAACAAACCCAGATCCCACAGAAAATACAGTCATGGTGAGTTTCTGAACTCATTCTGGAGAAGACAATAACCAGGAATTTCTTTCCTGGATGTCATTTCTGCAGGGAGACACTGTGGGCTTGATGTGGTTGTGCTTGGAAATTGCTCCATGTTATGGGGAAGATGAGGAATGAGAGGGAAGTCTGCAAAATGAATCCCTTCTCCATCAACAAAAGGAATTAAAGGCTCTGAAGCTACTTAGACAACCTTGGAGAGCCAGATGAAATTCCTGTAGGACATGGAGAATAAAGGAGGGAGGAGTGCTGGAGACAGGGAAAGGACTCTGTCTGCAGAGATGACTTTCTTGGCTTATTGGGGATAAAATAAAAACAAAAGAGGTCAAAATAACAGGTTTGGAAGGATATTCAAGTCCAGGCCTTGGTGGCACCAGAGGTTTGGATTTACCTGACCCAGAAAACAGCACAAATTTTTATTTTACCTTTTCCCCAATTTCAGCAGCTCATGATCCTGCCTTTGCTTAAGTGCATTAAGTACAGAAAGGTCTAAACATTTGGAGAAGAAATATCCTGGCATCTATTGGCAAAAAGTTCTGTTGGATAGGAAAGTAATGGAACGTTAAGTGCTGATAAATAAACAAACCGAGATTTTTAAATGAGGCCTTTTTAAAATTGCAAGGGGACGGCTTCAAATGAGCACTTCCCTTTTGTTTTTCTTCTCTGCCATCTCTCTCCAGCACTTAAAATTATTTAAAAATTCTTCTAAATGCTTATTAAAAAAACCCCCAAAATTGAAAAGATGATGCTTTGCACTTCCATTTGATTCCAAAGAGATTTTTGGTTGCTGTGTTATAAAACGTTTCAAAAAAGGTTTCAAATGGAAGCCCTGACAAACCATGGAACATTAGGAATTCTGCAGCATTAATGAGCTCTTGAAAGGTTAGAGAATCACAGAATCATGGAATGGTTTGGGCTGAAGAGAACTTTCCCACCCCTGCCACGGGGAGGGATGCCTTCCACTATCCCAGGTTGCTTCAAGCCCCATCCAACCTGATTCTGTTCAGGAATTTTCCTTTAAAATCTTTTCAATCACCAACCTTGATTTCTGTAAAGTGATGTTTTTTTCTCTTTCCCCCCAGGAATATGCCAATATTATTGATATTTTCCTTTAGTTAAAACCCTTAATGAAACACCCCGTTCAAACACAATGAAACCTGTTGGTTTGATCACCCCAGTAATGATCCTTTGGGGTCACCCAGACACTAAACATTATTCCACAGGAGTTGTGGTCCTACAGCTGATGCTTTAAACGCGTGAGACCTTTAAGAAGCTGTGCCACGGGATGAGAGAATGAGACAGGACATCATGAATGTGTTGCAGACAGGCAAAAAATCCAAATACAACAATTTGAGGCACGAAGTCGATGTTTGGGGGCTCATGGGGATATTCCCTTCCCCAGCCAGAGCTCCTAAACCACTGAGATGCCACCAAGCCACCCCTGGATGCTCTATTTGTGCCACAGCAGCCTGTTCACGGATTTTTGTGGATGGAACGCTCCATGGAATCCTCCAAAGCCATGCATTATTCAAGGCCCAAATGAAAAACGAGTTCTGCTGGGGCAGGAAAGAACAGGAAGGGAGGGGGAGCAATAAAGGAACAAAGTTAATGCCTTGGTCGTGTATATTCCAGTGGCCTTCAAATGCCAGCTGGATTTGGGTTCTGCTCTTTGGCTCCTTGGAGGGCTCCTAAGTGCCCTGAAGTAGGAAAATTGGCACAAGAAAGCCTCAATTGACTGAAAATACTCAGCAGGTTTGACAGCAGAAGAATTAAGTGTTTAATCACCGGGAAATGCAATATGCTCGTTTTTCCGGGCAAAATTATCCCATAAATTCAGGTGTTCCTGCCTGCTGAAATCAATGGGAATTGCACATCCCAGTCCCAAAGCCACTCCAGCACTGACACAACCTGAGACAGCCCAGAAGTGTCATTTCCATGGGATTTCTGTGCACAGGCAGCAAATTCTGCAAAGAGGGGGGTAAAACTTCTGCTTCCAAACATTGTGCCTTCTCAGCAGCCACACTTTCCAATAAGATTACAGCCCAGTTTTCCCTTGTTTTCCAAAATAACTCCAGATTATTGATGTCCTGCCAATGTTTTAACAAGGAGAGTTCACTAAATCCCACCCTGTCCCCAAGTCTAGGACGAACACCATGGGATCAGGGTGGGGACACCAAGTGGGTTGTGCAGAGATGAAGAGCCCAGGAGTCTGTTCCTTGTTTTTCCATTTTAAAGCAAACACTCTTCTGTAACTGGAACCAAGAAGAGAGGCAGCCTCCTCCTTTCTTCATGTTTGGCAAATAAACCTCTCTTAAGGGCACTGTGTTGGAAATGGTTGTACTTTATTTATTTAAATAAAAATACACAAAGTGGGCTGATAGCACAACATTTGGCCTATTTAGGAGGAGAAGGATAAAGGCATCCATGGATAACTTTGAGTGCCTTGTAGGACAGCAAGAATATATTGCTCTGGGGATGTTTTCTTTCTCATCAATACTGAAAAAATTTTACATTCCATAGGGGGCAAAATTGTAATTTTCAGGTTTTTATGTGATTTCTACAGGTTAGAGAACACCATTATGGCTCAACCTACAGATTGTACTTTTCCAGCTTCTAGTTCTGGCTATAGCAGAAAAAAAATGCTCCTTTTAAAAGAAAAAAAAATCCTAAACCAAGTGGTGACTGAATAACCTGCTCATTACAACTTCTGGATTTAATGGCAACCAGGGACAGATACAAAGCTGGAATCACCACGGTGGTTTAGGAGGATAAACTCCACAAAGGGCATAAAATCCCATTCCCAATCTCCTGTAACATTTTAAGGAGTTGTTCTCCCAGGCCTTGACGTTCCCAACAGCTGAAGATTTTTGTCAGGAGAGTTTAATTAAACCAATAACTCTGGAGAGAAAGCAAACATCCCAGCCAGGCACAGCTGCTTGGGTCCGTTCCAGCAGCAGCAAAGTTTGGCACAATCACCACATTCTGCCTAAATTCTCTAAGAGGCACAGAAGTTTTGGGTTAAGATTTATGCTGCATTTAATCTTTAAGGGGCCATCACCCTCCTCTCTGATGGGTTTGCCCAAACCCGGGCAGTTTTGAAGCTCAGACTCAAGATGTTAATCTCAGAGAAGGTTTTTAGTGAGCTCATCCTAATCTGTGTCAGAGCACCCAGCTCCCCATATCCTTCTTTCCCTAAAAAAAGCTTTCGAATGCGGCGGTGTTGGTCAATGGGTTCCCACTGAGAGCTCTCAGCCTCGCGATGAGAATGGGTGTGAAAAGCGGGCCGCATCTCCCCAGGGATCAGCATTTCCATGCAGCCGCCTGAAAATGCCCACAAGCCACGAAAATGGGTTTCTGTGTAAGTTTACTGGTGATACTGGCTGGCTTTTCCATCCTGAGCCTTCTGCCAGCCCCCCACGCTCAGGGACAGCGATGCCTTTGGGCCACGCGCCACCATTCCCCCACATTTTCTGCCTCTATTTTTACCAAACAAATAAAATGGACCTTTGCCCATCGGGAGCAGGAAACATCTGCACGGCCACCGCTCTCGCTCCGAATCCACGCTCCTGTTTTTGTGTTTCGTTGCACCGGGGGCTCGCAGAGGCTGGGGCTGAGCAGCCCGGAGCTGCCGGGCTGTTACATGAGATATTCAGGAAGTTATTTGCATGAGGGATAAAAGCCCGTGCCAGCAGCCGGGTGCGCTGCAGAGGCGACTCAGCCACGGTGGCCACCAGCCCAAGGAATTACATCCCTCCAGCTTCACAATGAGCTGTTTACATGGCCTCGGCTGCCTGTGGGGAGAGCCAAGGAGAGCGGAGAAGAGGAGAGACAAACACAATGCGAGCGAGACGCGTTAGGGGGGAGGCTGGGCTTTAGCAGCAGCCCCGGCGTTTCAGCCCTATGGAGGCAGAGAGGGCTGAAAAGGGAATAAAATGAACCGTCCGCCGCCTTGCTGCTGCTGCCAGAAGAGCCTCGTCCCTACCTGAAGGGCTGATATCGAAGGTAAGAGGGGGGAAAAAGAAGCAGTTTTTAGGCAGAGGGCAGATTCACCGCGGGGCAGACGCAGCCACGCTTCTCTGGAGTATCTGTAATTATGGCCCTGGAGAAGGAAAGCTGACCGGCTTTCCAGCAGGAATCCAGCGGCTCAGGGCAAGAGCTCAGACTGTTCCAGTCAGCTCCTCTGAGAAGATTTAAAACAAAAACAACAACCCCCAGCCTAACAAACAGCGCCTTTCTAAATCTGCCCAGGGAAATATTTGCTATTTTATTTCCACGGCCAACTTTGCTCTGCAGCTTCCTAATCTTAGCCAGCGCTCTCCCGATTCTTAGCTCTCCACTTTGCTCCTCACTTTTTTTTTTTTTTTTTTTTTTTTTTTTTTTTTTTTTTTTTTAATTGGAAGGCAAAACAATTACGGCCGCGGGAAGGAAAATCCGAGCTTTGAGGAGCTTTTCCCTGCTCGTTCCCATCGGGCACGCTCTCCCAGGCCGGGTCCCCCGGCTAATTGCTCAGGAAATCCGCGCTGCTCATTGTCGGGCTGTCCTTAAGCTGCTAATTCCGAGCTGGGAGAGGCTCTGGAAGGGAATCCATGGATAGAGCCCCGCGAGAGGGACCCAGCGGAGACCCGGGGCGGGGCGGGCTGCGGCGCTAATAACACATCCCTGCCCAATGGAAAGCGTTTCCTATGGAGACCCCCAGGAGTTCCCCCTGCCCACAGCCCCTGCCCAGACATTGGGCCCATTCTTGCGTCCCGTTTTCCCAAGACGCGATGGCAGCGGCGCTCGGCAGCCCCGATCCCGCTCGGAACAAAGGCCGGGCAGCTGCCACCCAGCGCGGAGTTTGAGGATGAGCGGCTGAACTTGGACAAAGTGGGATTCCCGCGTGGGAATTGCGCGGTTCGTGTCCCGGGGACACAAAGGACTGTCAGGGAGGGATCCCCTGGAAGCCCCGAGCCGTGGGAATGGTGGCGGTCCCGGTAAGTTCCCCCCGTTCCCGAGGCAGGAAAGGCGGCCGGATTTCATGGCAGCTCCGGGCGGGGGTTCTGGAGGCTGGGATGGATGTGGGGGATGAATCCCGCCGGCTTCCACTGCCGATCCGCGGTGTTTTCCCCTTCCTCCTGCTCCAGCCCTGCCGCCGTGGCTGGGGCTGCGTAAAGGCAGAAAGATGAGCTCCAAGTATTGGGAAAGTAATTCCTGTGCGAGCTGCTCCTCCAGATTGCATGGAAATGGTTCTGACTCCCGGCGCAATTCTCCATTGCTATCGAGATTCTCGTTGTGGCACTGCAGGTGACAAGTTTAGGAGTTTTCTGTTTTCTTGGAGTTTTCTGTTTTCTTGTTGTGTGTTTGTAAAAGGGATCCCTCGGTTACAGCTTCCTTTTGTACTTGAAGTCAGTGTCATAAAGATACTTTAAGCTTATAATGGGTTGGATAGAAATGTGGCATTCACCTTCGTTTAATGGAGGGCTGATTCCCACAAACTATACAAAAAATTAGGAATTAAGTTATAAATATTATACTGAAAACTTTAACATTTTGATTTATCGCTTTGGCTTCCATTCATGGGTAAAATCTACTCCTTTAAAGCTGCAAAATTCAATGAGAAAAATTCAAAGAAATGTCTAAAAAACCTGTGTGTCTGAAGTAAAATGAACGATGAACAACATCATTTAAAGATTTGGCTGTTTGGAAGAGAGAGGATTTAACACAATATAAGCACATGGCAAAAAAAAAATTTGCAGGAAAAGTTTGGAGGTTTTAATGACATTCCCAAATCATTGTTTGAGAGGAGACAATTGTGTGTGGTTTTTGTATTGCTGCCGTATAGGAACAGAACAGTCAAATCCAGAGGATGGGAAGTGCAAAGTTCACAGCTCGGTGATAAGGACATTCCCCCCTTGTAGTACTTTTCCATCTTCTTGCCCTTAGGAGCATTCCCTAAAAACAAAACAGGCAGGAAACCCTGGTACTTTGGGGGGTTCAAAGCCTCTGCATTTTAAAAGAAAGTCCTGAAACACAGAGGGGGGAGGAAGGGGGTGGGAGAGGAGGCTGAACAAACATTTCACTGGAATCCTTTGAGGCTAAAAATGAGAATCCTCTTCAACTGATAAAAATCGATGTCTTCCAAATTCCGGGGTTGAGAGCTCAGCTCCACACAGACAAACACAAGAAATGGCCCAGTTCTGCCCTCACCTTCATTTAGGGCATTGCAATGAGGCCCAAGACTGCAAAGCTGCACCTGGGTTGCTGAGAAGGAGGGATGGAAACATTCCCTGGGCAGGGAGAGGATGCTCTCCCAGCTGGAAGATGGATCAGTCCTCCAGCAGTGACCTCATGGCTGGAGCACAGGAGCAGGAATTAAAGCAGTTTTATCCAGAGCTTGGGCAGATCCTGGGGACAGGGTGCACTGCTGGAGGGGACGTGGCAAAGCCATTTGGGATTCTGTCACTGTGGCACTTGGAGCCATCTGGGTGGACGCCATGTCCATGATCCATCTGTGCCACTGCCCCCCGCCCTGCTTACAGCATATTTGGGATTTTGATATTTCCTGATATCTGAGTGTTACTGGTCAGGGCTGTGTGGCTGGAGTGGTGCTCCAGGATCCCAAAGGAGCAGGGCAGGGTGGGGAAGGCTCCTGGAGCACTCAGCCACCCTCAGCAGGTCTTTCCAGGTCAAGCCTGCGTGCAGAGCCTCACTCTGCTCCTCCACGCGTTGCTCCTCCTCCCTAAATAAGGATCTGATTTAGTCCCGGGGAAGGGGAGCCACCGCTTTCCACAGAAGGGAAATTCTCTCCCTGAAAAGAGGAGCTCTTTATTCCCAGAGCAGACAGTGGCTCTGCAAGGCTTCCTCCTGCACCAGCTCCCAGTTCAGCCCCATAAAAGGGGTAAAGATCCACCCTGCTCCAGAGCCAGACCAGCCTGAGCTGACCCTGGCTGCAGGAAAATTTGCTGGATTATTTGTGATGTGTTTGGTTGGTAGGAAAAGGAAGATCTCTTACCTTGGCGAGTGAAATTAAGGGACATTCATCAGTCCCTGAGCCCTGAGACAAAGGTGTGTTCTGGCAGCAGAGCAGATCCTTTCTCTGGTCAAAACATGAGCTCATCAGGCTGTGAGACCCTGTGATGCTGTAAATACACAGCCACAACAGACCTCTTCTTTGCCTCTCATAATATTCCCATTTTCCTTTCTTGAACCTGCAGACAACTCACCCTCTTCCCCCCCAGCATGTTTTACAGATGGATATAACCATATTTAGCAGGAAAAGCAGCATCCAGCCCTTGCATGATGCCAAAATGTCATTGCCTTGCCCTCATCTTATAATTAGAAATCTGATTTCTAAGAAGCTTCACTGCAGAAGCTTTGCTGGCTAATTGAGATTGGATATTTCTGCATTGTGGAATAATTTCTTAGTTATTTTACCACTTTACAGAAAAAGCCAGGTTGGACCAGGCTTGGAGGTGGAAGGTGTCTCTGCCCATGGCAGGGATTGAACAGGATGGGCTTGAAGTTCCCAAACCATCCTGGGATTCTACAATCCTCAAAATTTCCCCTTTTCCCCTCAGGATAAAGCCATTTGAGAGAATAAAGCCCTGTCAGATCAAGCCCCTGCAGTAAATAAATGCAGGGCACAGATCCCTCAAAGTCCCAAATATGAATTTTTGTCCAGCCCCATGGAAGGCCAAGCACCCAAAGGAATCCAGACAGCCCCTCCAGCCAGGCCACCCTGCCAAGGTGAAATTGGTGTTTGTACTGCTGTGCTGGCACCTTCTTGGTGCAAGGCAAGGCAAAAAAAAAATCCGTAATTTCTGATAATGGGAGGAGAAAGTTCAGCTCTCCCATTTCAGCAAAGGGAGAGCAGAGGATTCAGCCCAACGGGATGAGGATGGGGTGGCAGGAGGGCTCCACGTGGCTCAGAGGAGCTGAGGAAAGGCAACAAGGAGCCAAAAAGCCAAGGAATGGCCGAGGAACCACTGGAAATTGTGTCAGGGAAAGCAAAGAAAGGCAGCTTGTTGGGCAGGCTGCTGACTGGGAACCTTTTGGAGCTGTGAGCAAATAAACCCAGGCCTGTTGTTGGAGTCCCCAGTGGCTCAGGGAAACAGGAGTCTCTTATTTTTTTTTATGTTTTTTTTTTTTTTTCTTAGCCACACTTTGTAATGAACCAGAGCTACATCAAGGACACGGCAACCTCTACCACAAACATTATTCCTGGGTGAAAACAACCTGGTCAGACAGGGTAACTTTGCTTTTCAGCACTTCATCAGCTTTTCTTTGCATCTAAATCTTCTCTATTGAATCCAGCGCTGCCATTATCCAGCAGTCCCTGGGGCTCCAAACAAGCAGCATTCCCTCGCTCCTCCAGCACCAAAGGCCGAGCAAAAAGCCGCCCTTACAAGTGTTAAATAATGCAAACTTCGTCGAGAAGTTTGGGGTGAATCCCATCGTTTCCTGGCGGCGGCCCAGCCCCTCTGGAGGCTGCCGGGGATGGGGAGAGGCAGAGCACGCCAAGGGTTAAAGGGTGATGTAAATGGAGAGAGACATTCCCAGTGCAAACAAAAGGAGAGTCATGCCCTGAGGATCAGTGGCTGAATATGGGCTAAGGCAGTTCGCGAATCTCTTCTGAAGGAAACATTTTAATTAGCTCAATCCAAAACAGATACAGCCCAGAGAAGGCACCACGAGCAGGAAATGCTTTGTAAGTCTCAGAGGACAGTGAGGAGACAACGGCGGTGCTCAGCAATTAAAAACACCCAAAAAAAAAAAAAAAAAAAAAGGGAAATAAAAAGGAGAGCGCCTTTAGGGTTCGGGCTGAGAGGCTCAGGTTTCCTTCCCTGCTCCATCCTGGAGAAGAGTTGAATCGGGGTCCCGCTGCATTGGTGCGCAACAGAAAGGAGATGCTGAGCTTGGAGGGGGTGCGAGGGTCCCCAGGAGCCAAGGCCAGCCCAGCCCAGGGGACAGCGGCGGCTCCCACCCCGGCCCAGTGAGGGGCGACGCCTCCCAAGCCCCCCACGTTCGGGGTTTTTCTCTGATGAACAATCTGCTGAAACCTGGCTGAAGCTTCCCGCAGGTACAGGAGGCGATGTCGCACCCGCAGCAAGGGCTGGGGACTGCCAGGTCCGGGGACACTGAGCACAATAAGTGTCAAAGCCATGAATGAGAGCCTTCCTGCCCTGTTTTTTAGGCTAATCACCCGCAAACGTCCCCATTCCCCGGCATACCGGCCGGGCATTCACTCCGATAAACCGGGCAAGAATGGCCCTTTGAAGCTCCACAAACCTCCGTGGACTTCAAAGTCCCACTTGTGTCTGCTCTTTCCCCACTGTTCTCCAATACATCACTTAGGATTAGGAAATGAAAGAGATTAAAGCGTTTCTCCTTCCCAGCGCTTGGGATCGTCAATGGAGCTTTGTTTACAGGCAGCTGCTCCGCTTCCCAGCCTCTAATCCCGGCCTTCCCCTGCTCCCTCCGCACCGGGGAAGAGAACTGGGAATCTGCCAGGATGGAGCACTCAGAGCCGCTCAGCGAGCTGAGCCCAGCCCCAAAACTGGTGTCCCAAGCTACTCCCCATCCCTACACCTTCCTCTGGAGGAGCCAGATCCAGCATCACCTGCTCCAGCTTTCCATAAACCCACACTGCTGGGAAAACATCGTGTTGCGGCACCAGCTCCTGCCCTGGCAGCCTCCAACAGGGAAAAATCAGCCACCAGATTGCCCCAGACTGGAGGTTTGTCCTTAAAGCTGCTGCCAGTTCACCCTCTCAGAGCTCTCCCTGAACAAAACCAACTTTTACTGACAAAAGAAAATAGAAGTAAGTGGAAATTCCATTGCAGGAACTGAGATGTTCAGTTTTTCAGATAGAAGAAGGTTTTGGTTTTTTAAAAATATATAATAGTTTTGATTTTATCTATTCAGACAATTGCAGTTTAATCTTATTTTATCTATAGTCACCAGTCTGAAAGAACCCAAGCCCTACAGACTTACACGGAATTTTCACCTCTGCAAAAATCCGCCAAAACCCCAAATATCTCCCCACAAAAAACCCCCTTATTTGCACCTTCTGCCTAATTAAAGTGGAACAAAGGAAGGAAATATACGCCAAGAAGCTGCAGAGCTGAGTTTGTTGTACAGCTGTAACACTGGGCTCCGTGGTGGGAGTAAGTTACTCATCCCACAGGTGTTGTAGCAGTGGGGTGAGGAGCAGGGAGCTGCGCACCCTGGAGTGAATGGAATTCTTGTCAGGAGAAGGCAGAAATAAAGCTCTTGCTGTGCCCCAGGAGAATCCCTGTTTATTTCCATGCCGGGGGCTGAGACCATATCAAAACACAAGGTGTGGTGCCATAACCTGGGAGAAAACCCAGAGAAACCCCCCCAAACCCCACTGTCCTGCAGGTTTTGGCTTCTCTGCCTATAAACCTTTGTCTCTCAAGATTTAAGAGATAACCCGAGTACACACCATGATAATCCAGCAAGGATCCTTCAGCCCTGGGAGGTTTTCCCATCAGGGCTGTGCCAGACCTCCCAAAGCCAGAGTTCAGATGAACACTCAGGGTGTCCTTCACGTCCAGACTGATAAAGTTCCACTCATCTGACATCTCACATGACTAAAAGAAAATGTGATGATGCCAAAAATGCCAGCCCCAAACTTCATGCTGGTGTTTTTCTGACCTCAGCTTGCTGCACATGTGGAGAACGGGATCAGTGTGGAGCAGGAACAATGGGGTAATGGAATGACAGGGCTGGTTTTGAAGTTGTTTTTTCCCTGCAGTAATTCCTGTTCTAACAAACAGCTCCTCTGGATGGAGCTGCAGTCTGGCAGTCTGTAGGTGTCTTGGGGTGCTGGGAGGAGGAAATACAGGAATTGTAAACAGGATACTCAGGCACCATAGGAAGTAACACCAAGTTTTCCTCTCTTTTCAGTCCATGGAGGATGGGATATTTCTACTATAAAAGAGCAAAGCCTGGAGCTACTCTGCTGATCCTCACCCTGAATTACAGGGTTTTTTGAGGGATGGCTGGAGGTTTGCTGGTACCATCCCTTCTAGGAGAGAGAATATTCTGAATTTTATCACACTAAACAGGGGGCTTATTCCATTACATTCATCCCCTCCTGGACTGGCCCCCAGTTGAAATATAGGATTTAAAGCTTTACACTGCCTGAAATATAAAAAAACCTACTTTGTCATTCTGTATTTACTCAGTTTTTTAAAAATATATTGCTTTACTTTTTCCCAACAAAGCAACAGAAGTGGTGACTGTGGTGTCCATGAAGAGCCTCCCACTGCTTTAATCCACAGTGGAAAGGAAGGAAAGGGAATTTTACACTCAGAAAACTCAATCTGTGGACTCGTCCTACAGAATTTAAAGCACATGGCTGGGTTTCAAAGCCACTTGTCAGCTTGTTTAAACACCTCAGGGTTCCATAGGTAAACAAGGCAGGCTGTATTTTAAAGCCCATAAGTTAACTAGACAATTGCTGGCAGGCAATTCCCAGAGATTAGACACTGGAAAAAACGGGATTTGACCTTGGGGCTGTCTGGAGCGGAGCAGGGAGAAAAGAGTCAGGTGATGGAGCATCTTATTTCTTGTGTGAGGAGTATCTGGGTCAGGCTGCTGGCAGCACTTGGTCAGCTGCAAAGGTGAGAGTTCCAGAGGCACCTTGCAGACCTGGCTCTTGAGGAACTGCCCAAAGCCAGGCCAGGTTGGAAAGCGGGGTTTCCGCTGGGCTCCCAGGCTGTGTGAGGTTTCCAAGGACACCCAACCCCTCTGAGATCTCCCAGAGTGGACCCTGGAGCAGGAGAGTGTGGCACACCTGGGGTTCACACACCCAGGGAGTCACAATCCAGCATAAACACAAACTCCTGATAGAGGTAACAGGGATGTCTGCACTGGGAGGGAGCTGCAAGACAAGGATTTAATGCTTTAGGCTGAAGGTTAAGCCAAGGCTCAGCTATTCCTGTTGGAGCTCATGTGAGCTTTTCAATCCAGTTTAGCTTGTGTTTAAAGGCATTTGAACTTTCAGGCAAGACCTTTCTTTTCTTTCCTTCCACCACAGATCCAAAGAAAATGAGTTCAATCCCACATTTGAGATTTTACTCCTGTCCTTCCCATAAATTTAAATATTTTATATCATTTTTAAGCTTGTTTCCCAATAAAGCTCATTTAACCATGAATTTAGGAGGAAAAACATCTCCAGAGGAGAGACCTCCAAGTTCCAATCCATCTTTTTGGATGTCCAAAGGATGAAGTCATCTGGGAAGGCAGATCTGGGCATCCTCCTTTCTTGCTACTTTGCCAGGTGCAAAGGTGAGGTGCTGCCTGCTCCCAGGGTCACAGCACCAGTTTTTGGGAAGCCTGTGCTTCTCCAGGCATTCCCAGGTGAGGAACTTGCCCTTCCCCCCAGCAAAGCTGTGGCTATCCCAGCTTTCCCAACACTTGCCATTTTACCAGCAAGGCTGACAGCTTGCATGCAAGAACTCCAGGAGGAAAACATAAGGAAAACATCTGATTTTGATGATTTGTATCCCAAATTGTCTCAAAACCATGATTTGTTTTCCATTTTATTTGTTTGTATGTTGCCATTGCAACCCTTAACACAACTCAGTGACAGGTTTGGAGCTGAAACTCCTCTGTCAGGGGTTCACTCTGGAAAGGATCCCACTCTTCACAAAGGTTTCGCCTCCAAATTACTCCCAGTTGTAGCTCCTAAATTTCTTAGATTACAAGGAGATTCCAAACTAGTTCTTATTTGGTTGGCTGGAGTTTGTAAGGAAAAGGTCTTTCCCTTCATGACCCAGCTTTGCTCCACATTTCCAAGAAGTGTTGAACTCATGATCAAACTCACAAACCCTCCTTGCTCCAGAGGAACTTTCCTCGAGGAGACTTTCCAAGGGATTATTCTCACAGGCATTAAAAATACTTAAAATAGCCAGGAGAGATGATCCAGGGAGTTCAGGAAGCACCTATGTCCAAGTAAAAACATGCTCACTTCACTTGCCTCCAAAGCTTGTTGAGTTGGGACAAAGTCTTAAAACAATGTAGTCCTTGAGATTTCCCAAATTTCACATTCCAAACCTCGACAAAGAGTAGGAATGAAAAGCAGCTGTTGGTACAACTCAGAGGAATCTTTCTTGGAAAAGTTTTACACTTGCAGAAAAATTCCTTTTGGAAGTAATACCATATTTGCAGACATTTTTAAGCAGGGGGAAAAAAGGAAACATGGCTTTGGGAAGTGTTTTTTGGTAAATATTTATGAGCTACAACAGTTTTCCACTTTGGAAAACATGTGTAAGGATGCTCCTATTTTCAATTAGGAAAAAAGGCAAAGCAGCTCTTCTTTATCATAGATTTTGGCAGAGTTTTTTAATACTTTTGCATCAAAAAAGGTTGAAAATCCATAGAAGTCGCCTTTGTGCACAGTTTAAAGCAAGCACTACAACTTTCAGCTTTTCTCCTCCTGTTACAGGTTTAGGGCAAAATTTCAGGTGTTTCATTCTGTTCAATTTCTTTCCAAACATAATGGGCCAATTCCATCTCAGATTTTAAAGAAAAATCTTTCCAAGGGGAATGTTGGAATTATCATAGAACAGTTTGGGTTGGAAAGGACCTTAAAGCTCCTCTTGCTCCAACCCCTGCCATGGACAGGGACACCTTCCATAGACCTGGTTGCTCAGAACAATCACTCTCCTTCAAACAGGAGGATGAGGGAGGTATGGAAGGAAAGCAAAGGCCAAATTCAGTAAATTCCGTCTTCAACTGTGAAAAACCCCAGTAATAGTGGAATTTGTAATGACTCGCTTGAAAACTAATTCCCGCTCTTGTTTGCACACCCATTAATTTGGGAATTTCTCTTGCACAGCCACTTTGGTTCAAGACTGATGGCAGTTCTCTCTCTCTCCTTTAGGATGAAAGGATCCATGAGGGAGATGTGGTAGGAAGGAGTCCAGCCACCTCCCTGGAATGTGTTCCTTCGGGAAGGGACGAGCTCCCTGCCTTATTTTATGGATGTCACTGAAGTAGACTTTGAAGGCCTTTGGAAGCCCATCCCAGACTTGGCATGGGAAACCACAGCAACCATACCTGCCTGACAGATGATTCCTTCAAGTACAACCTGTACGGAGCCGTGTACAGCGTGGTCTTCATCCTTGGCTTGATCACAAACTGCGCCTCCCTCTTCGTCTTCCTCTTCCGGATGAAGATGCGGAGCGAGACGGCCATTTTCATGACCAACCTGGCGGTCTCAGACTTGCTTTTTGTCTTCACTTTGCCCTTTAAGATTTTCTACAACTTCAACAGGCACTGGCCCTTCGGGGACAGCCTGTGCAAGATCTCGGGCACAGCGTTCCTCACCAACATCTACGGGAGCATGCTGTTCCTGACCTGCATCAGCGTGGATCGCTTCCTGGCCATCGTGTATCCCTTCCGCTCCCGCACCATCCGCACCAGGAGGAATTCTGCCATCGTCTGCGCCGGCGTTTGGATCCTCGTCCTCAGCGGCGGAATTTCGGCCTCGCTCTTCTCCACCACCAATGTGTCCAACACCAGCACCACCTGTTTCGAAGGGTTTTCCAAAAGGATCTGGAAAACCTACCTGTCCAAGATCACCATATTTATTGAGGTGGTGGGATTCATCATCCCTCTGCTGCTCAACCTCACGTGCTCCTCGCTGGTTCTCCGGACTTTACGGAAGCCGGCCACCCTGTCCCAGATTGGGACAAACAAGGAGAAAGTGCTGAAGATGATCATCGTGCACGTGGCCATTTTCGTCGTGTGCTTTGTCCCCTACAATTCCATCCTGTTCCTGTACGCACTCGTGCGCTCCCAGGCCATCGCCAACTGCTCCCTGGAGAGGTTTGCCAGGACCATGTATCCCATCACGTTGTGCATCGCCACCCTCAACTGCTGCTTCGACCCCTTCATCTACTACTTCACCTCCGAGTCCTTCCAAAAGTCCTTCAACATCAAAACCCAGATCAAAATGGATTCTCTCTTCAAGACGGAGATGCCGCTCACAAAGACGGCGCTGCCGGCGCCGCAGGATGAGATCAGTGACCAGGCCATCACCAACGGAGGAGATCCCACATCTGAATCCCATTTCTAGGGAGATGTTTACACAGGGAGTTACCCCCCATTAACTCCTGATTAACACCACGTGGCAAAGAGCAGCTCCAGAAAACGGGGGCTCACACGTGGGGTTAATGAAGAAAAGCTGCTGGGGGACAACAGATCCTCACGCTGGGATGGTCCCACCACGTTCCACAGGTGAACACAAAGTGTGAAAATCCCAATGGATCTCCCTTTTGGAGATTATGGATAGGCTGCAACACATGCATCAACTCAGGAGGGAACAGAACAGCTTCTTTAACCAGAAGATGCCAACATTTGGCATTTTTCCCCCTCAGCAGTTGACACGGGACCAGTTGGGAAATAGAAAATTTCATTTTTTTAGAGATTCCTGCCAATATTTCTGCCTTCTGCAGGTGCATCCTCATCCTCATATGTTAACTCAGTAACTTCCCACAATATGTATGTTTGCTTACAAAGGCATAATAAAAGCTTGTGGCTTTTCCTTACTCCACTGCCAGAGTGCAGAGCCTGGTTTTCCTAGAGACTGGAATTTATGGAGAGGTTTGAAGTGTAAATAATTGTTTAGCAATTAGGCAAAAAGAGTTGCTTGGTGACAGAAAAGATAATAAGAAAAAAAGATAATTATTACTACAGTTTTGAAAGATGAAGTTTCATTTTTATCAGATTAAGCTGTCATTTAATTTATTTGATTATTTTTAATGCCACCTCTGGGAAGGAGTAAAGAGCTCATTAATGATCTGTTGCACCTGGGCCTTTATATCCCAGGGGATTTTATGACTATTTCTGGGAAGGGCTGGACTGTAAAGTCAGCTGGAGAAGGGCCTGAAACCCCAGAGTTCTTCCAAGGGCAAAGCTCCCACACAGAAGCTGAGGCAGCTGAAGGCCCAGGAGTGCTGATCCCACTGAAATATGGACAAGAGGTGTCACAGCACCCAATTAAGGGAGGATCTGTGATTGTTTAATGGGTATTTAGGGCCTCAAGGTAACTCCAAAACCAATTTGCTGCACTCTCTTCTTAGCTGGTTACAGCAATAATGTCTTGTTTTCCAATTAATTTATTACTTTTCTTTTTATAGATTACAGAAATATATGGAAAATTAATTATTTGTATGTGTTGCATTTTACCACCTGGTTCCTTTCTCCGGCTCTTGGCTCATGTTTGAAGCTCTACAGCCCTTCCCAGGCTGGTTCATTCTTAAGTGTAAGAAACAGAAACGAGGAGAACAATTTTATTTGAGAAAATATAAAGTTACAACTTGTTAGCTCAGCAATCTACATTACCATGGCAAAGCTACTTCTAGGGAATTATTGCCAAAAAAGAGACAAATTATTGATTGAGCAGATGTTTTCCACTCAACTCTATTTTAAGTCTCTCTGATGAACCCTCATGAGATACAAGAGCAGCACCTCAAATGTGATCATTTAAAGCAACAGAGGTTTAAGTGTGAGAAGAATTCAGCTGTAAAATGTTAATGCTTCCAAGGGAATATTTATTTAGCACTGCATTCACTTTGAATAAAGAAGTCAGTGGCTAACCAAGGTTGAGAGACCCCAAAAATGATTCTATTTCAGCCCTAAAATGTCAGTTATTGGAGAAAAGCATATGATCAACTCATTATACACAGAGAGCATGAGAGCAGCCAAAAATATTCTATTTCAGCTCTGAGTTACAGCAGTATTTACTGGAAACTTGCACACAGGACTGGCCTGGGAGGCTTTTCTGGAGATTAAACCCACAGACAATTGCACTTTGGAGCAGAAGAATGTGAAAACAGGGAGAGATCATTGAAAAAAGTTGGTGGAATGAGGTCAGTGTGTCAGGACAAGGGATAGGCAATGACAGGGAATTGGTCAGCAGCTGGGAAAGGTTTACCTCCAGCCCAAGGGATGAGCTGGGCTTTAGGAAGCAGCAATATTTGCCATTTAACCAGTGCCTTGTCACTTTTCCTGCCTGTGCCCCTTTCTTACTGGACCCCAACTCCCCACAGGGAATTTTAAAATCCATATTTCCTTTGGCTGATCAGCCCATCTCAACCCCTGCCAGGAAATGTGTGCATTTCAGAGAAGTTGTTCCCTTCAGATCAAAAGGCAAAGTGAGGGATTTGCCAGGCAGGACTCTCCCTAAGGAGCAAATCCTTCATCTCATAGCAGAGAGGAGGGCTGGGGAACCATCAGCAGCTCTGACACACCCCAAACTCTGTGAGGAATGGGGCACCCCATCCCAAACCCTGCCAGGAACTGGACTTAATGAGACACAAGCTGCATTTTTTAGGGATGAGAGAGGGAAGGAAAAAGAACAGGAAGAATTCATTAACAAACTTCATTTCTATGGGTGGGAGAGAGAAGGAACAAGAATGAGAAGGATTCACTGAAAAACTGAGGGTGCATTTAGAACCACAGGATATCCTGAGCTGGAGGTGACCCACAAGGATCATGGAAGTGCAACTCCTGGCCCTGCACAGGACAGCCCCAAGAATCCCACTCTGTGCCTAAAAACATCTTCTTACTTGCAAGAAAAATATTTGGGACATAAGAAAATACTCTTCTCTGAGGCAAAGCCCTGCTTCATTCAGATTTACAGAGATGAGAAACCTGTTTACGCTCAGCTTGTTCTCAGCAGGCAACATCCAACTGCCAGCTTGGAAATCTTATTTTAAAGCTGCAAAGCAAGAAGAGATTCCAAAGTTTGTGGGGTTTGGGAGTTTGTGGGACAGGGCTGTTCTCATGTCTGGTGGCTGCAGAACCTCTCATTTCCAGAGTCCTGAGACACCTTCTGCTCTGGGTGTGCTCCACAGACCTTCCTCTGGTAAAATCCAAGGGAAGAAAGAAAAATCCAGGCTAGAAACCACTGTCTGGGCTTCTGAAGGAAATGGTGAAAGAGAGGAGGGAAAGAACTGCCTGGGACTGGACAAGCTCCAGGCCCCACATCCATGGCCTGCCTGTAATCCCAGCATAATGGGTGTCTTTTTGGGAATCAAACCAGTGCCAATGCTTACAAATTTCTGTTTGCAGTTTTATGGGGCAAGAGCTGTGGTGGATATTCTCACATAAAATGTAATCCTATCATCCTGTGCCAAAATGCCAACTGAAAAGATCCATTATTTTGTAATTTAAGACCTCGTAAATTATATGGAGATCACATGATGACTGACACTCACATCTGCTGGGACAGGTCTTGACTAATCTGGTTTTTTCTAGGTCAGGTACACTGAGTACACACTCCATGGTTTGTGGATAAATAACCAATTATGCATTCAGAGAGAGGAAAAGTCATTTTTCAGATGTCAGCAAAGCCAAGCTGGGAGGAGAGGGTGGCAGAAAAGTGGATTCCCAGCTTTTCTGGCTGAGGGGCAGCTGAATGTTCCTCCCCCGACAAAGGGCTGCTGTCAGCAAAGGCAACACCACAACTTCAAGTTTAAAAACAAAATCAAATTAATTAAAAGTCACTGCCTTTAGAGGCTCAGACAGGACCCAGAGGTCCTAAACAAACATTAATCATGGATTTCCTTGCTCCCAGCCAGCTCCCTGTTCCTATTCCCCAGTCCTCCTACAACATTCATTCACCAGCTTTGCAACCTATTACCCAGCTGGAAAAGCTGCAGCTCCAAAAGGCCCCTGGGCTCTCTGCCCAGCCCAAACCCACCCTGGGGTGCCCACACCTGGTGAAATTCCATGCCAGTCCATAGGGGGAAGCAGGGCTTTGTTCTACAGTCCCAGGAAGCTCCTCTTGGTGCCACCACAGGCCCTACAATGGGTGAAAGGCGCCAGGTCTTGGGTAAATCTTGTGAAAATCTCCACCAGCTTTGCACAATCAGTGCAAATACCCAGAGCCACATCTGTGAACCACAAGGGCAAAGAGGCAGCACAAGTCATGTATAAAAGTCATGGATTAGCTCTTGGATGAGCCAGAGAGAGGGAAAGTTCCTGTGCTGCATGTGCCCATCAGCCAGCCAGGCTCTGCTCCTATCCCTGCTCCCTGCCTGGATCCAGCCTTGAAATCCCTCTAAAACTAACCCTGGAAAGGTTTTCTGGTGGTTCTCCCTTTAGTTCTCTGTGGATGAGGGACGGAGGCTCCGCTCCTGACCCAGCAAAACCACATGGATGACCCAGAAGGAATTTCCCTGTGCCAGACAGACACAGCACCTCTGACAGCCTTCTCTGGAGCTGTGGCCCTGCAGAGCTCCCCATGGCAGCCCATGCCATTCCCAGTGGGAAGGCTTGCTGCCCACTGGCAGGAAATTGTCCTGTGGTGTGACCCTGGCCACAGGGAGCCCTCAGCACCCCAAAGCTCTGCTGCGTCCACAGAGCTCTGGGGGCAGGATCTGGGGACAGGAACAAAGCAGCCCTCACTTCACTAAGCAGGTTTTGGTGCTCAGCATTAACTGAAGAAAGAGACAGAGTTGTTCTCCATGGATTAGCAGCCCAAGCCTTGTTTTTGCTGTAATTCCAGGAAAGCTGTAATTTTTATTTCTGAATGCTGCCCCCAGGCTGGTCTGAGCTGTGTGTGTGCCCCTGACATTCCAAGGACCATTAATCACCCCTAGAATCATGGAATTAATGTTGAAAGACCTCCAAGATCACCGAGTCCAACCATCAACCCAGCCCTACCACGTTCACCACAAACCCATGTCCCCAAGTGTCACATCCAGACATTTTCTGAACACTTCCAGGGATGGGCACTCCACCACTTTGCTGTTTCAATGCTTGACAACCCTTTCTGTGGAGGAATTTTTCCTGATATCCAATCTAAACCTCCCCTGGCACAACTTGGGGCCATTCCCTCTCATCCTGTTGTGACATTTGTACACATCTCCTGCATCTCCCTGAAATCCTGTGCCATGGAGATGCCACTTGGAGAAAATCAGGTTTGTGGGAGGTTCAGGCAAGTGAGGAAGATGCACCCGAAACATCTTTGCTTCCCACAAGAGTGGTCAAGGCTCCTTTATTGCTGGGTACAGATTCCAGCCATGGGAATATTCTCCCCTTCCTGTTTGTTCTGTCAGGACCTGGCTGTGTTTAAAGGCTCATTCTGCCAATGTGAAATCCTTGAAGTGTCCAAGGCCAGGCTGGATGGGGCTTGGAGCAACCTGGGATAGTGGGAGGTGTCCCTGCCCATGGTCTTTAAGGCCAATTCCAGCCCAAACCATTCCATGATTTAAGACAGTGACTTTAAGCCCTATAAAACGTTCACATTTCACAGCAAAACACGGAGCTGTCCCTGTTTTTTTCCTCTGGAAAGCATCACTTCAAACTAACACTTTAACATCACTTAAAACTAACATTTAACACTGCTGGCTGTCCTTTATTTTAATTCTTAAATTTAATTTCCATGCAAAACACCAGGACCTTCACACCCCTAAACCACTGGGACAAGCAAGGAGTGGGGTGGTTTCTTTTTGGTATCCCTTGGCATATGTTTTCCAAGAAAACTGTCCAGTTCCTAAGAAAACCTTGGGCTGGCTTTTCCCTGCCTGAGGGAGTTGAGCAATGTAAATATTGTATAGAAGTGACCAACGCCCATGTTTTGCACTGTTTGCTCTTTTCTGTATCTCTGTGGATGCGTGTGGATAATGAAAAAGGAAAGATTTTTCTGGAAAAACAGAACGTGTGAGTGTTCTCATTTACCCTGACTTACATAAATACACAGTGTTAGCTGGAATAATATTTAAATTTCACTTTCTCTGTAGCCCTCTCAAATCCTGGGTACATCCAGCACACACAGAGATTTTCCTGGAAACCCTCAGCACGGAAACTGGTCTTTCCTTTTTCTTGGTTTGTACAAATCCCCCCATTTCTTCCATCATTAACCCAAATCACCTTTGCAGTCATGGAATACTTTCTTGGAACTTATTCCCTAGATCACTCCTAAGACCACAACACACAGAAAAAAACCAAAGCAGTTGCACTGAACCTATTTTAATTCATATTTCCCCAAATTCTCATCCTTCCTGCACAGGATGAGACACTGCTAGCAGAATAAAATTAACCTTAAAAGTATCTTTTGACCACTGGAAGGGCTGTGCTGCTTCCAAAGGTGGCCTTGTGTGTTATCCCTGGAAGTACCATGGAATAAAAGCCCTCTCAGCCCCAGGGAGGGTTGAAATCTTACTCAGGGAGTCTGAGAACCTCATGGATGACACTGAATTAGCAGCTGATCCCCAGGGGAGGTGTTATTTTATGTCCTAAATCAATATTAGCTGCATTAGGGAGCTGAGGGAAGTGCTGTGAAAGAGGTGTCTCAGATCTCCTGCTGCACAGATAAAGAATCTTGGGAAATCATTTACAAATTTTACATAGGTAGGTCACACAAAGAAAATAATTACCCTGTTTTAGTGGCACTGTGGCATTATTAACATGATAAATTCTGGCTGCTCTGGAACTGCCCATTACACACTGAAAGCCTGGACTAAAGAAACCCCCCCCCAAAACAAGACCTGGGATAAACCCAGGCCATAACCCAGCAGGGCCAGGTGTTGATTGTGCAGCTCCAGGGAATATTCTGTTATTTATAACATGATCAGCACCACTCAGAGCTCGAGGTCACAATGGAGCTGAGATCTGCTGACACAACCACGGAGCCATCAGAACCCAAATTTCCAGCACATGGGCAAAAATTCCTCTTAAAACCAGGATTAAGCCTGGCCTGGAACTACCTGACAGGCCCAGGAAGGGATTTGAGACCTTGCCTCATTTTCAGGTTTTGGGCAGGAAAAAGGTTCAGGTTTATTAAAGGACAAATTTCAGTCCTAAGGCCAACAATCACATCCTGGAATACCTGGAGGAGGAATTTTCTCTTTCTGGCCTAGGGTTGCTGTTTTCCCCCTGGCACAGGGACAGCTGGAGGCCACAGACAGGGGCCCAAAGGATCCCACTGAAATTCCTGCATTCACCTCCAGATTTTGCATTGCAAATCACTTCATTGGAAAAGCTCATTCCCTCAGGGTTACTCAGGAGAATAATTTGGCTTTTTCCAACCCCATTCCCACTTGTGAGAGATGACATGGATGATGGAACCGTCCTGATCCAAGGGAAAGGAGAATATTGGGGAAATTTGTCATAATTTAGGCAAAAAAGACATTTTGGCAGTTCAGATTCCTGTCTTTTTCCATCCATTACCTCATCATTCCAAACTGGCAGAGCAATGAGGGACCACAGGCAGGATTGAGGATGGGGAGACACCTGTAAAACACTGTCCTGCCACAGCCTCTCCTTCCCAAATATTTATCCTCCAATCTCCCCTTTAAACACAACTCCTTCATTGATACTTTCTAAATCCAGGCCTCACAGGACATTTGTCCTTCTCTTTTTTGTGGGGGGGAGGACAATGACGTTGATTTAGGAGGCTGCCACATTTTCTCCTCTCCATATTGCCTTGAGCTGTACAACATCTGCTTGGGAGGGCACATTGTCCCCCAGATTTCTGCAAACTAAATGAAAATTAAATAGAATTCTAATTTCCACCACCTCCCCCAAAATGAGGGTAAAAAAACCCTGGATCTTTTAACCAGGTTCCTGGGAACAGCTTTATCCCATCCATAGATGGGATAGAGAAGGTGCCCATGGAGGGAGGACAAGGGGAACATCTAAACCAACTTTGCAGCCCCACAGAGCCCCTCTCCAGGACAAACAGCAGGGAGGTGCTGAAGGTGGACTTTTATTTCCACATGAAATCTTAAATACAACTCCTGAACACTGAAACTGCCTGGCTGACACCACCAGCCCTTCAAAGCCACCTCATCCTTGGAGACTTGTGATTTAAATCAGAATTAAAGGGCGAGTTCCACATGATTTCACCTCTTACTCCCATTTTTGTTTCATCGGCAGAACCTGTTTGGGTTTGCACTCCGGCTCTCACAACAGCAGAGTGTTTCCACTAATAGAGAATCATGCCCTTGGGAAAGAAATTTTAAAAAAACTGCTAAAAACATCCTTTAGTTATTGGGAGCCAGCAGCTGAGGAGGGACAGTTATCTCTGGATTCCTGGTAGACATAGCAGGGCAGATTGTGGGCATCAGTCACAAGGCAAAGAGGGAAAAAATAATCAGCATAACCCCTGTCCAGCAGTGAGAATAAGTGCCTGAACTCCTGAGAAGTCCTTGACTTGCCACAGCCTTGAGCCAGACTGGGACTGTTGTTAAAACTGCAGAGCACTTTGGGTTTTTAGGGATTTTAAATCACACCTGCATTTGTCTGTCCAGAAATGCTGTAAGGTTTTCCCATCCCTATGGATGATGGGCTGGAATCACATCCTTGCTGCATCCCAGCCTGTGCTGGTCCCACACAGTGCTGGGAGAGCCACAGGGGCAGAAAGGGAAGCAGGAAGGAGTCCAGGATAACTCCATGAGCATTTCCAGGAATTAATCCATGGGAGTAGCTTGTCCTGCAAAGGAAGGTGAGGATGTGGGACCATGCTTTATGGTCGTGCTGGGTTAATGGTTGGACTCCATCTCAGGTGTCTTTTCCAACCTAAACAAGTCCATGATTTGGAAGGATGAAGGCTGAGGGAGAGGAGGGAAGCTGTGTGTCAGAATTAGGTCATAAATTTCCCCAAATAACTCATGGGCCTGAATCTTCCACAAAGGTCACCTCCCCTTGCCAGGCTGGCCAGGTGCCCAGCAGCTCACACCTGAACCTGATCCAGCCTCAGCACAGCTCCAGGTTTAATAAATCCAGGATTCCTGGCCAGGGAACAGGGCTGAGCTCACACAGCCCTGTTGTTTCCATTCAGGGCTTGGCTCACACCTGGCCAGCCTCAAACAGAGCAGCCCCAACATCTGCAGGAGCCCCCAGCCCCAAAACCTCAGGTGCTTTTCAAACACTGCAGCGGGGCTTCGATTACAAACAGGACTTTTTTTTAATCAGAAAAAGCTGGGAACTTGTTCTGCAAACAAGTTTTATTGTCTTAAACTGGAGGTTTTATCGTCAACATCTGAGACTGGGGGAGGGAAAAAAAATCCCAGGCGGTTTGCAAAGCCATTCCCCCTCTGCTGTGAGTCACAGGTTTGACCCAGCCCGGTGGGACAGGAGCCATCTGACAACAATGGGAGTCTGGCACTTTGCATCCCGGAGTTCAACCCCTAAAAATAAACCCTGCTAAGCTGCTGAAGCTGCATTTTCCTACCAAATTTCCTGCTGAGCTGATCCAACCATGGTTTGACCACATGGATAGACCTCCTTGGTTATAGGCAGGGAGATTTAATTAGGAAGGGAGGAAGCAGGGAATTCCTGTTTGGTGGGTTTTTTTTGGTTTTTTTTTTTTTTGGAGGGAGGAGTAGGAGGGAAGAACAAATGAGACAAAAAGAATTATGAGCAATGGACATGTATTCCTGGCATTGGAGTTGCTGCAGAGTAAAGGATGCCGTGAAACCTCTCCTTCCTCCTCAGGGGTCTCTCTCTCCTTCCTTCCCTTCATCCAGCACGGTTTAAATAAAGAAACATCTGCAGAAACTCCCCAACAGATGAGCCCTAATCAGGGAAAGATAAATCTGAGTATCTGGGATGTGTTTGGAGGTGTAGGATGCCAAGGGGCTTTGTGGGAATTGGGTGCCAAGTCACTTGAGCTGCAGATTAGAGTTGGCAGGGATCCCATGGAGCCTGGCCCCAAGAAATGTGCTGCAGGACAGCCAGCCATGGGAATACTCACAGGAAAGGACACACTGAAGCACCACAGCTCAAAAAGGACACCCTGGTACAAGGGGAGTGCTACAAGTGGATCTAAACTGCAGAGAGATGGAAAAAATCCTGATTAGGCAGAGAAACCTGCGGTGTGTGGAGTGGGCAAGACCTGGAATTACCCTTGAGCCCAGGATCTCATCTTGCATGTGGGAGCTCTGTGCAATCTTCACATCTCTGTCTGTATTTAGGGAGAATCCAAGAGTTTCCACTCTGACAGGAGATGTCTGGGAACTGAGAGCTGCTGAAACCCCAATCCCAGCCAAAGGTGCTCCCTGGACGCTCCCAGGCTGGACAGCCTGGGCTGTGGAAGGTGTCCCTGCCCACGGAACAGGGTGGGCTTTAAGGACCCATTAATCCTCTGGGATCCTATCAGGGGAACACATCCTCTGCTCCATGGGGATGTGCCTAATGCTTCCCACCAGGGAAGCAGCAGCCTGTGCACTCCCCTGAGTCCTGCAGAGCTCCCTGAGTGCTGCCTCACTCTCAGAGAGGAGAGCAGAACCTTTATCTGGTACCAGGGATCACCCCAGAGCTCTGTCCCTGCCCCAGACAGGGAATCCCAGGCAGCACCAGGAGGGCTCAGAGCAAACAGGGACTTTTCCAGCAGTAGGATTCTCCTGGGCTGCTCTTTCCCTTTGCTCTTCTGCTCAATATTTCAGGGGGAAAATGGATAACATGGGAGATTTAAAGCACTTCCCCATAAAAGCAGCTCAGTTTCACAGCTCCAGCAGGAAAATCTCCTCTGCTGAGGCTGAGCAGGCACTTGCAGCTGGAGCAGGGGGAGACCAATGGCTTCAACAGGATCTATTTTTCCTGGCTTTGTCTCACTTGACTGCTCCAGAAAGCAACCTAAGGGCTCTAGGCAAGGAGCAGAGATCAAATTTACTTCCTTTCCTTGCAGGGTTTGAAGTGAAAGATCCTATTCCACAGTGCTCTCTTAGGAAAACATATCAAGCATATTTTTACTCCTTTTTTTTTCCCTCTCTCCTTTTTCCTTTTTGCAATAAGCTCTGGATAAAGCCCAGAGCCAGAGCCTGGTGTCTGTCTGGATCAGTGACACGCACTGGACAAGCTGAGCTTGTCCCAGTTTGAAGGATGCATTCCCAGGAAGAATTCAGCTCATTTTTTGGGCTCTGGGAGAAGCCTGCAGGCACCTCCTGGAGCTGGTGAAAGCTGTGGCTCAGCTTTGTAACACCCTCTAAGCCCCCTAAGGGGGGTTTATCACATCCAGGAAGATTGGGCAGCTCAAGGTCACATCTTGCTCTGCATGGAACAGCAGAGCCCAGCTGCAGTCTCACACCAGGGGGAAAAAAAATCCTCCCTCCTCAGTTATTTCACTGTTTTTTCCACCATTTTCTTCTTCCCAAACCTCCACCTGCCCAGGTATTTTTGTAAAACTGGAGCTCAGCATCCCAACATTCCACATTGGCTAAAAACAAGTGGGCTCAGAGGCTGCCACTTAATTCCTCAGGGGAAAAAAATAAAAAAAAGCTGGTGGCAAGTGCAGATTTCTGCTCCTGAAAAAGAAAGGAAGCTCCATCCCCACATGAAAAAAATCAACATTTTAACTAAGGAAACCCAGAATGAATTGAAACACAAAGGGATGCAAATAATTCAGGGGTAGAGCTGTGTGTTAGCCAGCAAGCCCCAGTGGTGTTTTGGAGGCCATCCTAAGAAAAAGGCTGTTTATTCCCAGCTCCATAGCGACCAGAAATCACTTCTGAGAGCTCTGCTTGTCCTGCGGCCAGCCTGGTGTCTCCAGCAGGAAATCAGGCAGGAATTTCGATTACAAGTGATCACTGCTGAAGATGTGTATTCAGATAAAAAGGACTTTTCATCCAGTTCCCTTTGTTTCTTGATTCATAGTCAAACTCTAATCCTATGGCAAGTTGGAATTCCCATAGCAACTCTTTTTAAGCAGGAAAAGCTGGCAAAGGGGAAAGGGCATTATTTAAATACCTGATTGCTGACTTCTCCAGCAAAGCTGCTGCCAAACACCCAAGAACAACTTCTTTTTAAGCTTGGGCTAAAAGTAAAAACCCTTCTAAGGTGAAAATCCAATGTGAAAATCCTTCCTTTTAGGAGCTGCAAATTCTTGGTCTGCTCCCACTGCCTGCAGATCCACACATCACTTAACACTTGTGCTTCCTAATGCAAGAGGAGAGATGGAAATGGAAATCTTTCTGGTGAAGACGCAGGGCAAGAGAGCAAATGAGGATTTATTTTCTAGGGAATCTTGCAGAAATACTTTTAATTAAATCTTTGCTGCTGTAGTCTCTGATGTTAAAGCAGTTACTGTTTGTACTCACACTGATGGACAGAGGAAAGGCCAGGGCAGATTGCTGACAAAAACCTGATTTCCCTTTAAATAATCTAGATTTTCTCTGTTAATTGGAGGACTGGAATTCGTGCTGATTGTTTAGAAATACACAGAAAGGGAGAAAAGAAATACACAGAAAAGGAGAAAACCAAACCAAGAGGGCTGCCCAAATTGATTTGGTTTGAACACAGCCCAGCAGTGGCCTCAGAGCTGTGCCACAGGACAGACGTGGCCCCAGCAGAGCCTTCAGGGGCTGTGCAGACCCTCCTGAAGCCACCCCCAAACCCAGAGGGATGGAGCAGCCTCGGGGGGCTCTGCTGAGGGGCCCTGAGCTGTCGCAAGCGCAGGCTCAGGGCTCACCCCAGCCCCTCCCCACATTCCAGGTTTCCCCCAAACCATGGAAATGATCCAGACAATTTTCCTTAAAACAGCAACAACCCCTCAGACACAGAGCTGTACGACCAAACCTGAACCCCAGGGTTGCAGATTCCTGCATTTTGGACACCTGGAGTGCCAAACCACCCCTGCACCTGCACAGGGGTTCTCATGGGCACAGTGGGGACAGCGCTGTTCCTCCCCTCCAAAAACCCAGGGGTGGGGAGGAGGCTGTGAGCACCCAGCTGTGCCCTGGGTCACTTTGGGTGGCCACTGATCCAGCCACAGCCCTCAGCCTGCCTGGTTTTGAGATGCCAAACCAGCACTGCCACGTTGGATTTAGTGTTGGAGCTTGAGACAAAAGATGTGAAATTATTTCAAAATAGCAAAAATTTGATTTCTAGGCACTCTCAGTGTTTCTCTTTGGGCTTTGGTGCTCTGGTGCACATTTCAGGTGAGAATTGAGGTTAAAATATCCCTGGTACAGGGCTGAGGGATAACTCAACACACTCCTGTGTCCCTCCACCCTTTCCCTGATGTCTCTGGGATGGCTCAGGAGACACCACAACAAACAGAACTGCAAATTATCCCATCTCAGGTAAGACTCTGGAACAGGAACAATCTTTTCTTTCAGCTTCCATGAGGAACTCCAGCATGGCACAGCCAGAAGGGAGCTCTGCATGCTCAGCCAGGGGCTCTGGCTCCTTACCTGGCCTCCAAGGGCACACAGAGACTGGGATGTGAGCAGGGATCTTAGGGCAGATGATGCTCCTTGCACTGCAGGGCTGATCAGCCAGGCTCAGGCTGGAGGGTCATTCCAGCACTTCCTGGGACCCTGGGAAGGAACAGTTCATCAGGAACCTGTGTTTGTGCCCTGGGGCACAGGGATGTCACCCACCCTGCTCACAGAGCCCGGGGCACTTTTAAAGGTATGAGCAGCCCTGGTTCTGCCTTTCCAGCATCCACCTGCCCCTGGAAATCCACCTGGATATTGCCTGGCACCTGCTGCTCCCCAAACATCTCCTCAACCTACCCTGAGCATGGTTTTACCAGTTAAATATGGTACCCTGTGGGAAAATCAGAGGGTGGGATCAGCTAAGATAGGCTGAAGGCTTTGCCTAATTAAAAAAATAGAGGAGACAGTTCAAAGTCCTTCTGTGATCCCAAGGGAATGGAGGATGCAAGGAATAACGGAGAGAGATGAAAAGAGGATGTGCAGACAACTGAGGGAAAGACATGAAGGGTAAAAATGAAGAGCTAAATCAAAAGGAAGCCTCTAAGAACTAGAGGGAAGGACAGAGCTGCCTACAAAACAAATCTAACAGGGCAGAAGAGGAAGGTGATGTAGGACAGATAGGGAAGAAAAACCCTAAACAAAGCATAAAATGCAAAATAAGTTAAACCAGCATGAGTCACTTTGCCATAGTCAGCCCATCTATCTGAAACTGCCTCTCCCAGGCCCCACGCAAAGGGCAGAGGCTGCAGGTCCAGAGTCACTGATGATATCACCTCCCACACAGACATTTCTCAGCCCAAAAAGCACCCACAGCCCAGCAGCCCATCCTGCTCCCTGCTGCAGAAATGACTGAGCAGGGTAACGGGGCAGCAATCAAAAACACACCAGTGCCTGAGCAAAAAGTGCAGCTGCTTTTGGGGGGCAGGCAGAAACCTCCCAGCACTGCTTGTCACCCACACAATCCCTGAATAATTGCCAGGCAGGAGGCAGTGAGAGCCTGGCACAGCTCTGAGGAGCAGAGCACTGCTGAGCTGCTGCTACTACAAGTTTACAACACCTCTCCTCATTAGAGTGATGGAGAGCCCAGACTGCACAGAGCAGATTGCTGGGGAAGGCAGCTGCTGATTTACTCGGGTTTAAAACTGCTGGTTTCCTCTGAGCTGCTCTGGAATGGCTCAGGGCCCAGGCAGCATCCCCAGATCCCATTTTCTGCATAATCCTTCTCCTGGAGGCTTCCTGGGCCTGGTTGTTGTGCAGTCCCAGAGCTGTCCCAGCTCCAAACTCCTCGGGATCCATCTGGATCTCCTGGATCCAGCAGGAGAGCTCTGACAGCCAAGGATGGGTGAGTGGGTGACTGACCCCCTGCTCCCACCCAAAGCTCCTCTCCCTGCAGCTCCCTGAGGCTCAGCAGCACCCAGGGAGGAGTTCCCAGGGAGAAGGGGCTGCTCCCTCACCCCAGCCCCTGCCCGTCCCCCTTTCCAAGGATTTTCTCCTGCTTTCTGCTCCGCAAAGCTTCAGGAGGTGACAAATCATAATTCCACTACTCAGAGATTCTGATTTCCCCTCTCCCTCCTGCAGGTGAGGGGGGCACCAGTCCCAGCCTTGGAAAAAAGCAGGGAATTTTCAGGGATATGTTCTGTGCTTTGCTGCAAACCAAACTCCTGTTCTCCAAAGTGCAGCACATTTAATTCACAGATTACAGACTGAAACAAGACATTAACATTGAACCTTAGAAACCAGGACTCTTTAAGACCCCTTTAAGCAATGCCAGAAAGGAGGTTTTGGCGAGTTTCAATTGATATTTTTTCCCACCAGGGGCCTGGAAGGTGGCCAGGGCTCTGTGGGAGCTCTGGGGCTTTGTTTGCCTCAATTCCCAGCAGGCACAAGTGCCTTGTCCCCTGTGCTGCTCCTGCTGCAGGAATTGTGTCAATAAACTCCACAGGCTGGGAGGGACTGGGAGCTCTGCCCTCACTGTCATTAGGACTTGGGTTCATTAATTAACCTTTTCAGAGTGGAAAGTGCTGTGCTGAGACCTGGATTACCTGGATTTCAGCATCCTGGGGTTTTCAGGACTCTCCCCAAGGCAGGCACAAATCCCTGCTTCCTTTCCCAAAGGACAGCTCTCAAAACCCCACTGACCTTTCCTTTTTTAAGGCATTTCTTGTAAAAGTCTGACCCCTGAAGGTGCTGAAGGATGCTCCTCAATTTTACCCATGTCATGATTTGGGTTCTGAGCACAAGGAGAGCTTTCTCCAGTGATGAATAATTCCATCCACACCATCAGTTCTTCTCTGGGGCTTGGAAAAGCAGGAATATGCTCTTTACAGAGTTTATTTTCTCACTCTTCTCCTGAAAATATTATTAATATGTGAACTCAGGGAGAAAAATCTCACTTTTAAGCCTTGAATTTCAGAGGCTTTTTGCCTCTTATTTCAGTCACCTTGAAAGGGCAAATCCAAGGTGCTCCCAAATTCATTAATTTGATTGCTTGGCTTTCTGGACCAAAAGCATCATCCCACTCAAGGGAATAGAGTTTTAATTGCTGCATAATTAAAGAAAAGGGCCATTTCTTGTGGGTTTTTTTCCTGTGTGAAGTACAGTGCATCACAAAAGTGTTATATATATATATAAAATATGACAGAAATGGAAAATAAATGTTAAATCAGAAGGAAAGGGGTACAGAAACAGTGAGGCATTAAGTGAAGAACACAAATGTAGTTCTAAGAAACCACATTTTAGCAAAAAAAAACCCCCAAACTGTTATAACAAAATGGTGTCTTCATTAGGGGCTGTTCTTTAAAGTCCTAAATTGTACTTTCAAATGCAATAATGGCACGAGAGAAGCAACATGAAACAAGCCCTCGGTAGCTGCAGGCTATGAAATGCCGATGAAAATGTGCTGAGTGACAGCCAGGGACCTGCTCCGGGTTTAGAGAGCACCAGAGGGCAGCCGTGGAACACAAAAAATCTCCTTGGAGCTCACAGGAACCAGGAAAACACAGCAGAAAGAGCTGCCTTCCGTAAATTCATCCCCTGACAGAAAAAAAACAAAAACAAAAAAACCAAAACAAACAAACAAAAAAAACCCACCAAAAACCTGAAGGTATTTTGGAGGAAAAGCATCCACATGAGCCCTGTAAGTAGAGGAAAGATAAGGGAAAAAAATCATGAGAGCTCTTCAAAACCAGCTCATGCAAAAGCTGCTTATCCAAGGCAGCCTGAGGTGCTGCAAATCCTCTGCCATTTATTCACATTTCTCCCTCTCCAGCTGCTTTGAGGGTCCTGTTCCCCTGGGACATCTTCTTTATTCCACACTGACAGATTCCTTTGATGAAAGGTTTGTTATTCCCGTGCCAGGAGTGGTTTTTGCCACTGCAGTGCCCAGAGCTGCAGGCAGCGTCAGGCAGAGCCAGATCTGGTTATCTGCCAGGGGAAGCCCCATCCTGCCCAAATCCCACCGGGATTCAAACAGCCACAGCCCCAGGAGGAGGCTCAGCAGCGTCAGGGATAAGGGCACAAATTAATTAAAGGGGGAAAAGAAGGGATGGGTTGCATTCTTCCAAGGGAAAGGGAGAGATTCAGGCCTGGGGGAATAAATCTTTTCTTTATCTCCTCCAAGCTACTGCAAAGGATTAGAATTAGAGAATCCTGGAATGGTATGGGATGAAGGGACCTCAAAACTCCCCCAGTGCCACCCCTGCCATGGGCAGGGACACCTTCCACTGTCTCAGGGTGCTCCAAGCCCTGTCCAGCCTGGTCTGGGACACTGCCAGGGATCCAGGGGCAGCCACAGCTTCTCTGGGCACCCTGTGCCAGGGCCTTGTCCCCCTCACAGGCAGGAATTCCTTCCCAATATCTCATCTAACCCTGCCCTTCTTCACCTTAGAGCCATTCCCCTTGTCCTGTCCCTCATTCCCTTGTCCCTCTCCAGCTCTCTTGGAGCTCTCTCAGGCACTGGAAGGGGCTCTGAGGTCTCCCTGGAGTTTCTCCCCTCCAGGCTGCACACACCCAGCACTTTCAGCCTGCCAAAGTTTATTTTCCATTATTCCCACAGTGACCTGGCACAAGCAGTGCTGAGGCACCTGCTGCCATCCCACAGCCAGAGCAAAACGCTCCAGGCAAGAAAAGGAACTTTTAAGCAGCTCAGAGTAACAGCTCTGCTGTGCAACACCTGTAACATCCTGTAATCCCAGCTGTTTGGTAGGGATTTATTGCTCCAGGCAGCTCTGTTTGTCCAAATAAGCTCTAAAATATCCCTACAGAAAGAAAATTTCTCCCCACCAACACTGCTGTACTTTCTTAGGGTGTGGAGCAAACCCTCCCCTCAAATGGCACCGAGAGAATCCACAGGAAGATGGTCAGAGTACAAAAAACCCCAGAGCTACCTTAAATCCAATTATTAAACCACTCATCACACAGACTCCTCTTCTCCTGCTGTCCCCATCTGGTTCTGAGCTGAGGATGAGGCTCAGGTGTGGAACAAGCTCCAGCTGGGCCCATTTTCCATCCCCCCTCCCATGAGAAATTGCTCACTGATATCAAATTTCTTCAAAGCTGCAATTCAGAGTCACCCCTTGGCACTGAGACAGCAGAGCCACAATCCCAGAGGCAGAAATTCTGGGAATTAGTGTGAGACCCTAAAAATACAGGTGCTGTTTTTAGTGATTCTCCACATGAATCCCATATCCAGAACTTCCTTGCCCTCAAAGGGAACCTGAGTTCCCTTGGTTGTTGTAACAGATTTTTCAAACAATTTATAATTGTTTATGGGTATAAAAAGGCTGAACTTTTGCTATCTTCATAATTCCACAGTAAATCAGGAGCATCCCTGGCAGACACAGACTGGAATTCACCCCATTTCCCATGGGCACTGACCTTCAGAGCAGACACAGCTTTGAAGAAGTGGTTAAAATTACAAAAAAACCCAAAACAACGCACCAAAACCACCTGCTAAACTGTCAGCCCAAGCAAAGTTATATCTCCCTAGAGGTTTACAGAACAAAACTGTCTCATCACCTCTTTCACACCATTTGGAAAGTTATTTAATTCTAAATTGAAAGTATTGATAATGACATTGGATGTCCCAGATAAGTTCTGGGAAATGAGTTGTGCCATGGACTCTCCTGGGTTGGAAAGGATCCCATTATCAGCACCCCTCTAAATCTATTTTTAATTAAAGATAAACCAGCAGCTGCAGAGAAGAAGGAAAAATGAAGCACTTGCTGAGGGAAATCTTTCCTTAAACCCTCCTAGGTTTATATTTGCTGCTAAAATAAATTCGGGTTGGATGGAAAAGTGTCAGACCAAAAGTGAGGAAAGTGCTTTGTATCAAAATTTCATCAGGTTCCTTGTTTCAATAAAACATCTTTTCCTCCTCTCAAATCTTCTCAATAACTTCTCTTTCCCTACACCTTTTCATCTTGTTTTCATTTCAGCGAGAAAACATTAAAAGTTCATTTAAAACTACTTCAAGTAGAGGCCTTTTTGTGATTATTTGATTGGTTTTGGTATTTTTAACAAATAACATTTTCTTCTATTTCTTCTCCACATCCTTAGGCTTCTGCATTAAAAACTCAAGACAGGATCCAGCTTTTAACAGCACATTTGCAATGTTTTATGTGGATAAATTCCTTCATTTCATTGCTTTTCAGTAGCTGATACCTTCCAGCCTGAGGCAAATAAGGGCTTACAGAAATTTTACTATCTCAAGTGGAACTGAAGCTGATTGTTACAAATAGTCCCATAATGAGGTTAAAAGGGCCATAAATCTTCACAAAGTCAAGTTCCTTCCTGCTCTGAAGGCACATTTTCAGCAAGGGAAACTCTATTTAGGCAGAGCTTGGAGCTGAAAAATAAACTTAAAACAGCAAGTCAGCCCAAGAAGCTAAAAATCATTGTCAGAGAAATTATTTACCCTGGAAATGCAATTGTCTGAATTTGGGATGAACTCCAGGGAAGCAAGAAATGGGTGGCAGGGAAGAAGGGAGAGCCACAACACCCCGCTGTTGTGGGTTTTCATGCTTAAAAGGAAAAAACCAAACACCAGGATAGGCCCTGGATTGAAGGAGAAGGGGCCCTGCTTTGACTTTCATGCCAAATGTGCCAGGTGAGAGCCCAGAAAGGATTTTGGCAGCTCATGGAAAAGGAAATTGAGGAGCTGAAATCTTAAGATATTTTCCTTTCCCCTGGGAACACATGGGAAGTACCAACACCTTGTCAAGCTCTGCATCCACTGCAAATCCTAAAATTTCTCCCTCTAACACCTTGGAATCCATTATTTGCTCCAAGCACTTTCCCTGGGAGGCAGCAGCTCCAGGCACCCTCAGGGATTTGGGTGCAGCCTTGGGGATGGGGCCAGGGACTGAAGTTTGGGAGAGCTCTCAGATCCATTCCTGCTTCCCTCTCTAGATGGAACAGAGAACAGACTGAGAACCTGCTATTCTTCCAGAGGGAGGGATTTGGGACTTCTGTGGTCTTTAGGAATGTTAAAAGACCCTAAAATCCATGAGGATGTTCTGGGGGCTGTGGTCTGGCCCATGGCCTCAGGGAGGGCTCTCATCAACAGTGAGAGCCAAACCAACAGTGACAGGGGACAAAGGAACCAAGTCCTACATGAGAAATTAGAAGAAAAATTAAGAAATATTTTAGCCCTTGCTGTTTCTTGGTCCTATCTGTGAAACAGAGCTCACCCCTCAGCCTTTCTGGGCAGGCTGAGCTCATGAAAGGCCACGAGGTGCTCAGATAATTAATCAGAATCTTTATCTAAGGCACGAACACTTCTGTCACAGCTCAGTGGCCCACAGACCTGGAGAGCTAATGACAGTTTAGCCACAGCTGCACGAAACCAGAACAAGCTCTGAGCTGCAGAAATGCTCACAAAGCTGCAGAAATGTCCCCACACCTCCTACTCAGTGTGCTCCTGCAGCCCCCGCTCAGTGCTGAGCACTCTGAGGTTCAAAAGGTTCTCAGCATCTGCAGCACAGGGATTTGGATCCCATGGGATGTGGGATTTGGATCCCATGGGATTACCCAACACACCAGGGCTGGTTTGGGTTCTGGCCAAGGCAGTCACACTCCAGTCAGGATGAGCAGTGGGGAGGAATGGCCAAATTTATATAAAGAGATAGAATCCCCAACTTGCCACTCCAAAGGGAGTATTTCCAGAAGGAATGGGAAACCCCAGGGAATCCAGACAGGCCCCTGTGCCAGTCTCAGCAGCCTTCTGCCCAAGTTTACTCTCTTGCTTAGAAAAAAGCATTTTCCCCTCCAAACTGTCTTTGGAGACCTCTATGGGAAATCCTTTGCTGTCTTCTCTGGTGACCTTTCCTTCAGCAAGGACACTCCCAGACACTCAGGCTGAAGATGAACAAAGGATTTGGGATTCTTAAGAGTGGTTTTGGCAAGAGAAAAACTGACTCACCAGCAAATAATGGGCATTTCCTGCCTGCAAGCCTCCACCTGACTTCACGCTTGCACCTCTCTGTCTGTCACTGCTCAGGGGCCGTGGTGACACTGTGTCCCTGCTGCCACCTGCCAGCCCAGGATTGCTCAGGACAGGATTATCCCTTTCCTACACCTCTTTCAGCACCTCTTGCTTTCTGGGCCGCCTGAGCATCCCCAGCTGGTGCAGCTGCTCAGCCTCGGGTGCTGCCTCTGGAATGTCCCTCCTGCCCCGGAGCTGCTGTACCCGGGGAAGGCACAGCTCCCCTTCCTCCGGGGCATCTGTGAGGCTGCTGACAAAAGGCAGGATATCGTTTTCCTGAAGCCTGCTGTCTCTGGCTCTGCAGAAATCTAATTAATGCATGCTAATGAGGCTAATTCAAAATCCCTGATCCAGCCACTGCCCAGCGCTTCTTCCAGGCTTCAGTTCTCCTTCCAGCTAGAAAGAAAGGAAGAAGAAGGAATTAGCAGAGCTGATCTTTGCATCTTGACACTGTTACACAATTTCACTGATGTCTCGACCACAAACCAACCATTTCCTTTTTTTTCTCCTCCACCTGTACAAGAATTTTCGGAATAAAATGATTGCACAATGAATTTATGAGCTGCAGCTCTTCCAGACAAGGTGTTTGGTCAAGTGGTGGCTACAAAGGTTTCTTATCCAGACACAAAATGATGAGACACCCTGGGAAAAGCAGAGATGGGGCTGATATCAAGGTGGAAGAGGAACCTGAGAGTTACTGACAAGTCTGGGAAACACCTGGGTTCTGCTCATGAAGACAAGAAAGGAAAAAACACAACCCCAAAGTTTTACGTAAACTGAGCAAGCAAAAACCCAAACCAGACCCAAACAGAAAACCCAAACCCCAATAATTCAGCCTGAAATGAGATAGGGAAAAATCCAGTTCTAATTCACAGATTGTTATAATTTCCTAGTCAGAGCCCAGTGCTACCTGGGATTGCCTATGGCCTGATTTATGAGGGAATCATAGGACTGTTGTGGATTTTTCCACTGATTTCAGGGAGGAAGGGAAAGAAGGAACTTTGCTTTTAGTCTAAAATTAGTTGATTTAAGAAGCCAATTCTGAATGGTTTTTCTCTTTCACTTCTCACTGGGATGTTCTATGTGGGGAGCCTCCCCTGCGCTCCATTTTCTCAACAGATCTTAAAGGTAGAGGAGTTATCCCAATCCCAAATGCCTCTTCCAATCTCCCAAATGGATTCTCAGAGGTTATAATTTCAAAGCAGCAAGATTTGAGAGTTCCAATCCAATAAAAATCCATTGGAAGTTGGTGGGATATTTGTTTTTTCCAGGAGGGAGGACTCCTGGGATCTGGTACCTTGAGGAGATATCTCAGCTAAACTGCAAATTGTTTGTGGGATGTGTCTGCAGAAAATGTCCCTAAAAAAATGTGATTTTGCCAGTTAAGATTTGGATTTTGCTTCAGTAAAGTTGTGGTACTGGTTCAAGGGGAGTGGAACTGGAAGCTGTGCTTTCCCTCTCTGAGTACAGCTGGAATATGGGGGAAAGCAATTCAGACTGACTCAAAGGCAGCAAATATTCCTTCTCCCTACTCCTGAATCTTGGAATACATGGTTAGAAACATCCATTTAGAGTAAATCCCTTATAGCAACTGACACCCTCTGTTTGGAAATACTATCCAGGGAATTGGTAGTTTGATGGAATCCACATTGTAGATAGAAAACGAGATTAAAAAATGAAATAGTAAGGAAAACCACTGGAGAAATAGGGTGTAGCTTAAATGTTGTTTGATCCCAGAATCTGAAGGATTCTTTCTGCAAGACTGGGATGCTGCAAACACAACTTAGACATGATTGTGCTGCATTTCCTCTCCAGGTGTCAGAGAAAACTGAGGAGTGAAAGACAGATTTGAAAGAGAAAATAGAAACAAGGAGTGAACCTAAACACAGAGCTACTGGAGAAACCGTCAAAACAAGAAGCAAAATCCAACAGAGCCAATGAATTTTGGCTGCCAAGGAAATCTTGACTCCTCTACCCAAAGGAACTCTTGTAAGAGTAAAGACTTACTCATCCTTTCCAACACTCAGCTGGATTTACATCCTTGTGGGATGTGAGCAAAGGACAGTGTGCTCTGAAAAGGGAAGAAGGCTCCAGCAGCTGCTGGCTCCTGCTCTGCTCCTCCCACCAGCTCCAGGAGACAAATCCAGCTTGTGGGGTGGCACAGCTCCTTCCCAGCTCTCCTTTGCTGTTGCTGAGAGCTTGCTGAACTGAAGGTCTTCAGTTGTAGCTCTGGAGGGCAAAAAGTTGGAGTTTGTGACTGGTGGGACTCAGCTTCAGCAGAATCCAGGCACATCCAGGCACTTGGAGCAGGACTAAGGGCTGACAAAAGAGCTTTATAAGGAAAAAACCCCAAGCAGATGATGCTGAGCTAAGGATTCTCAGGAAGAGATAAAATCAAGCTGTTCCATCAATATCTTTACACATCACTGCATCTCTGCTGTTGGGCAGGGAAATCAAACCAGTTACCAGGACTTTGTCCCGCTTGTTTAGAACCCTAGGAAGCAGTGATAGAGCAAAACCATCTCGTGGCTTTTCATTATTCCAATCAGCCAGTGAAATCTGGGCTGTAGCTGTTGTGATTTGTACGTGCTGCCAGTCTTTCTAATCTTACTGAAATTATAAAATGTTTCATGAGGCTGTTTTCTCCCAGGAATCATTTTCCTTGGAGTCCTTCCCCAGCCAGGAGCACCCAGAGAAGGTCTGAGACTCAACTGCTGCTGTTGATTTCCTGCTGTCAGTTGTTGATGGTGCAGAATTAATTTTTGTCTCTAACCAGATTTATATCTTAGGGCCAGGCTGAAGCCTTTGTTCATGTTTGTAGAGCACGTGTCCTGCAGAGCACCTGACTACTTCCAAATCCAGGCTGGACAGGGATTTGAACAATCTAGTCCAGGTGGACACCTGCTCGTGGCAGGGGGTTGGAATGAGATGAGATTTAATGTCTCCTCCAGCCCAAACAGTCCTGTGATTCCATGAAAAACCTGATAAGAATGAGTCCAACCTGGCTTTGGACACCTCCAGGGATGGGGCAGCCACAGCTTCCCTGGGCACCCTGGGCCTGGGCCTGCCCACCCTCACAGGAAAAGATTTCTCCCCAGTATCTCATCTAACAGTCTCCTAATTTTAAATGCAATCAAATTCTCTCTTTGCTGGAGTCTTTGGTGCTGTTTCCAGATGAAGTGAAAGGGGAAGCAGAGCCTCATGAAGAAAATGTGATGAAGAACATGACTGAGGTTGATCATATTTGTTGGGAGGGGGTTTTCTGGTCTTGGGAATTCCCCACGGAGCTCATTAGGTTTGTCTTCCAGTTCTCATGAAAAGTCTCACCCTTCTCTTTGCAGCCTTCATGAGGGGGCTGCACCAATGTCACAGACAATATTTGGGACACTGGCTTTTGGATCATGGAATCCCAGGATGGTTTGGGATGTGTCCAAGCTCACCCTGTGACTCTCAGGCTTGTCCTGCCTCTACAGAGCAGTGAGTCACCTGTGGCTGAGGGGTGACAGAGTTTCAGGAGATACTTCCAGGCTGAGTTGGTTCCCTGAGGCTGATGTTCCAACACCAGTAGCTCTTTTTGCTGGAAGCTCTAAATTAACAAATTTTAACCTTTACATTTAACTGTACCTCACCAGATTGTGCTGATGATTCTCCCCCAGGAAAACGAGAGCAATGGCTTTAGCATAAAGCTCCAAAAGGAACACAAACAATGCACTCAATTCCCTGTGCACGTAAAGAAAAGGAATTTCATGTGCCAGCTTGTGGCAGCTGCTCCAGGGGAGCTCACCATTACAAAGACCCCCTTGGGAACAGAACTTTTGCAAAGAAATTAAACTGGGCAAAGAAATTAAAACCACCACAGGCCAAACTTAGAGTTCATTTTCCTCCCCAGGTTCTTCTCCTTCAAAATTTTCATTTATCCCCTCCAAAAAGGCTGCTGGAATCTGTCTGTCAAGGGATTCTGAGCTGCAAGAGATGAAGGAGAAGTTTTCAGCAAAGAATACCGATGATTATTTTTAGCATCAGCTGCATGGAAAATACTTTTCAGAGGCTCTGCTTGGTTAGAGGGGAAGACACATTTTCTGCTTTTTAATTTCTGCAAAAGACCCAGAATTAGGAAGTAAATGACTCTGACAAAGAGCAATGGTTTTGATGGGCAAATCCTTGTGGCCAGCACTGGCCAGCCCTGGCTCTCCCACTGGAAAAGCTCCTCAGACTCTCCCCCAGCTCCAGGGATTCAAGCTGCTCTGAATAAAACCCGGGGCGAGCTTCCAAGGGTTTGGCCACCAGCATTCCAAGATCTTTCTCTTTCTGCTTTCAGGGGGGGAATATTTTTGTTCCTGTAGAAATCCTTGGTGTGTGTTTTCAGCTCGTTCCTTATCCCCGTTCCAAGCGCCCACGGGAGGGAACGGCTGTCGTGGGACACAGGGATGGGCTGGACACCGCTACTGGGCAGCTCTGTTAGGAAAAGAGCTGGTTTGAATTAAACATCCATTTCTTTGGAACAGAATCAGCCTCTCTTTTGGACAGGAGGAACGTGTGTGTCTGTACTGGGGGCAGAGGAAATCGTTAACGACGTGCTGCAATTGAAGCTCTGTAACAGCAGAGAGAGGCACTAATGAGCAATGATGTTTCAGGGGCCAGAAAATGCAGGTAATTAGAAGTTATTTCTCACAGAACAGCCCGTTCTGACTTTTTCCATGTGCCTCCTGCTCCTTTTTGTTGCAAGAAAAAAAAAAAATTATAATCAGCTTGAGGCCCAAAACCAGAAATAAAGGGGAAGATTTTTGAAATGTTTGTCATTCTCTGTTCCTCTTTCTGTTATCTGATATATTTGAGTAAACAACACTGTTATGTAATTTAAGCTCCACATATACATTTCACTCTCCTTTAATTAATCCTTTATATTCTCCATAGGAAGAATCACTGAATCAGGATACAATTATTTATTTTCTCCTTCTCAGAGTACAACTTTTGACCCAACTTAGATAAATGTCTTGGTGTGATCTTTTGCTGAATATCTGCTTTTCCACACTCCAAAGGCTTGACTTGAGAGCAAAAAAAAATTTGACATGAAATATACATCTTGATGTTATTTATTGGCTGCTCCATTCAATATTATTATTATTTATTGGAGGCCCCATCCTTGGAAGTGTCCAAGGCCAGGTTGGATGGGGCTTGGAGCAGCTTGGGATAGTGGAAGGTGTCCTTGCCCATGGTAGGGGGTGGAGCTGAATGGACTTTGAGGTCACTTCCCATCCAAATATCCTGTGTTTCTGTGATTCTAGAAAAATTTTAATAATTATGCACTATTACGAATATTGCTATATTATTAATACTATACAATGTACTATACTAATATTTTCTATATACTAAATAATACATTTTCATAAATTACATACCTATCTCAATAATAATTTAGAAATGCAGCTGCTTTTCCTCTGATTCCCACTGAAGGGCTGTAATTTGTTTTATGGGAGGGTTTGTTCCTTATTTGATTTCTCCCCTTATAGATGTGGAAAACCTCTAAAAAACCAGTTACAGTTCTATGGACTAAACCACAAAAAAGGCCACAGAGCAGCCACTTAATTTTGGATTTGGGGAAAAAACTTGGAAAGGAAACAGAAGCATGGAAAAGGCATGGAAACTTCTTTCTGTTTGGGATTGCACATCAAACCCAGCTTCTGAACAGCAGACAGGCAAAGCTGGAGATATTCTTTTGGGTTAAAACCACAACATTGCTCAATTATCTGCCACATGATGATGGCACTGAAGCCCAGGTGGCCTTGCAGGATCCAAGCTCTCCTTTAATCCAGGTAATTATGGCAATGAATATTTCTGGAAAGCCATACCCAAGAGGTGGAAGAGCCCTTATGCTGCACAAACCGAAGTTTTACCCTCAGAATGAGAACAAAGAGCTCTGTAGGGAAATTCCATCGGACCCAGCAAAACTGTCTGCAAAATCTCCAGGCAGTTCTGGTTTATCAGCAGAAAAAGCCACTTCCTGAGCCCTTGTCTGCAGGATAACTGATAAACCACCCCCGTAAACAGGGTTCAGATCCTCTGCAACTGTACTTATTTAAGGAAGAAGAAATTCAGCAGTATATTCTGCAGGTGCAATGAGTTGTGCTTTTAAATTTCCTGTGTGGTCCTAAAACTCTCATGTAACAACCTGCCCCAAACCAGAGCAATTTGTGGCTGCCCCTGGATCCCTGTGAGTGCCCAAGGACAGGCTGGACAGGGCTTGGAGCACCCTGGGATAGTTGAAGGTGTCCCTGTTGATGGCAGGGGGCGGAACAAGAAAAGTTTTAAACTCCTTTCCCTTCCAAACCATCCATGATTCTGTGATTCTGTGAACGTTTGTTTTCCACAGATGATGGTGGGGTCAGTCAGGGAACTGCTGTTCCCAAATTCTCAGCTTGCCAGGCTGCAGAGTGCAGTGATTTTTATGTGAAAGACAATTTTGTGATTGGATGAATTCCAATAAATATGTTTCCGTTGCTGAAGGAAAAAAAAAATCAGCTAAACAGGATGTGCTGATAAACATTCCAGCACTGGCCAAAACCTCACTATTACTTTTCAAAAGGTCCATATAAATAATTTTAAAATAAACACCCGGCAAGCTCCCAACTTCTACCAACCTGCTTTGACAAGTGATGGAAACGAGACTGTCTAGTAAGCACAGCGTGGGATTACCTGAATGAGCCGTCAGTTTTGGGTTTCTGAGGTTTCTGAGCAGTCAGACACCAACACTTGCATTGTCCCCATGTCAGGTAGGAGCTGCTGTGATGTTTGATTTCTCACACTCAGACCACAGCAGAGCAGAGTTCAGCTGGTGACGGTTGAGTGCTGAGAGCCAGATCCCAGAGAGGCAAAGCAGGGCACATTCCTGGTGGCTTTCTGAAAATCGAAAATCCAAACAGTGAGATCCTCCAAGGGGTAAAGCTGTAGCCCCAGCCGTGTATTTGTCCCCTGGGATAAGGTGAGGCTGGATCTGTGCCCATTCCTTGAAGCAATGTCAGAAGTGCCACCCTTGGCAGGGATATCCAGCGAGTGTAAACCGAGCTGGGGACTTATTTAGTTCAGGAGAAATGTCAGGCACGGCTCACACTGTGCTAAAAAAAGCCATTGGGAAGTCAGACCTCATCTGCAGGAGGACTGAGCTGGAGCAGAGCACCCATCAGCTCCAGGGGCAGGAGGGGACAGCAGGACTTAGCTGCCAGACAGGAGCGGGCAGAAACCTTGGGAGCATTTCCATGGTCTGCTCAGAGCTGTGCTTGGAGAGGAGGAAGAGTTGGAGGGGAGGAAGAGTTACAGAGGAGGAAGAGCTGGAGGGAAGGAAGAGTTGGAGGGGAGGAAGGGGTGCCCTGCACCCAACTCCACTTGGAATTTTCCCAGTGGGTGCTGAGCCAACCCAGCAGAGCCACAGGACAGAAAGCACCTGGGACAAAGGCACGTAACCCCATTCAGGGGTCATTGTGGGGACAGCTGACCAGGACTGAGCTGGCAGGGCTGGGAGCAGGGCTGGAGCCACAGCCGAGCACTACGGAAAGCAGCACCTTTTGTGGCATGTTGTGATGTCACCCAGGTCCCCTTGCTGGTGTAAACAGTGGTACAGGGACATTTCACTTCCTCCTGAGCACTCGGCTGCGCTGAGCACGGCTCTGCTTGCCAAGGTAAGGCTGCTTTAAACCCTTTCCTTGGGATCTAGAACCATGCTGCCTCCTGCAGAAACGTCCCTTTCTTTCCTTGGGCTTCTCCTTAGGGGATGGCTCTTGCCAGGAGGAGATTTGTGGCACTTGGAGCCCTGCTGCAGCAGCAGCCACTGCTCTCCTTGTGTGCCAATGCTCTGGGTGAACACATGGAGGAGTTCAAACAGCGGCTGCAAAAACAAATGTCAGGCGTGGGCAATTAGCGGTGCTCCAACTGTTCTCCAGTGTCATTAACAGGGATAATTTCTGTCTCTTGCCTGATTCCTCTGGGAATATATTTTATTTTAAAGTCATACTTGACAGTAAGGGTAGAATGCGAATCTGTTTTTTCCAACTGGAATTTATATTGCCATGAAATAAAATCCACGTGCTGCCCATCTTTGTGCCATCTGAGGCTCTGTGAGTGAGCAGCAAAAGGAGGAAATTGATAATAGTGAAGGGTCACAAGATGACAAAAATAGCAGGATTGCTTGGACTTGCTTTTGCTAATGAGAATCCTGAGGTGGTTTTAATTCCTAATTTAGGCTGCAGTCTGGATTAAAACTTGACTTCATGGGCTGAAGGTTTTAAACTTGACTTCATGGTCTGCAGGTTTGCAGCTGTACTTTGCAAAAGGTGCTTTTCTGCTGACTTTGCTTTCACTTGCAACAGCAGCTCAGCTCTGCTGGGAGCCTTGCAAACAGCCCACGGGCTGGTCACAGACAGGATTTAGAGTGGGTGGCCCCTGAACCCAAGATTTCTGCACGTGGATCAAAAGAGAAGCTCACAGAAGATGAGGCAGGATGTCAGGATCTGCAGGAGGGGATTCTCAGCAGGCTGGAGCAGCAGCTGTGCAGGGACAGTGGGGTTCTTTCAAGGGCTTATTTTTGGTGTCAAGTAAAAGTGCAGGGACTTTGGCCCCAGTGCCAGCATCATCAGCCATGGGAATTCCATCCATGAGGGAAGTGCATCCGTGGGCAGCCCTCGACCAACCTGAAGCCAGCACCCTGAGGGGGCTGTTGCTGTCTCTGCTGGAGCAGCAGGAAGGAGCTCCACCATTGCTGCAAAACGAAAATACAGCAGACAGCCCAGACCTGCTCCTTTTCTGTGAAAGAGAACCCAAAAAAGCACCTTTAACTGTAAAATGTTCTACTCCGAGCACAGAGGTTTCACTTTGGTGTCATGGCTGTGTGTTGAGGGCAGAGTGTGGAGATGTTTGTGCCCCAATCAAATCAATTAACCTGGCTCTGATGGGCACCTCAGACAGGTCCAGGGCTCTGGAATTACATCCCTGTGCTTCCCAGCCAGATGAACAGCTTTTGCCTAGGAATGCTGTGCTTAGTTTCCAAAGCTCCAGTAATAACATGCTCTCTTCTTATATCCTAATTGCAACAGCATCAAGGAATCAGAATCTCACAAAAATATAAAAAATAGTGGTTGGATCTCAGTGCATTTATTTGATACTGTTTTTTTTTTTTAAAATCATTTTCTGAAAGCAATGTTGCAGTGAGAGCCACCTTTCTGCAGGATGTAAATGAGCACTGATAAAATCCACTGGAGATTTCAGTTTTCTGCAGCCCCTGCTGCACATCCACCATGCAGTGAAGGACTTCTGAGATGTAATTTTAGGCCCCTCAGTGGTATCTCAAGTGTCTGCTTTTGTGCACAAGTGGGAAGAGAAGGGGTTGGTGCGGGATTAAGCCTCAGTCTGAGCCCAAGTGAGAGGAAAGGCAGAAATGCAGTAATTTTGTGGTGCACTGTGTCTGGGTGCATTTTGATTAAAAAGATGGGTTAATCTCGTTATGTTTTTATGGTTTTGTAATGAAATTCTTAATCCTCAGAAAGGCCCTGCTGATGAGGCAGCAGACACCACCCCATGCATATTAATTGTGGTAATGTATTAATTGTGTGCACTGCCAGCCAGGTCACCCTGCTCAGACCCTGTGTTCCCTGATGCAGAGAGGGATTTTCTGACTGCAGGGCACCCACCTCCTGTTCCCAGTCTCTGAGTTAGATCTGCTGGAGTGGTGAGGCTGGGACATCACCTGCAGGATGGGTTTTACAGCCTCTTGGCTCCAAGGTTCACCACAGCTCAATGATCTGCACCAAAGTGCAGCTTTTCAGGATTCTTCTACCTGCAAATTGAATGATAGAATCATTTAGGTTGGAAAAGACCTTTGAAGATCATCAGAAAATATACCAGCAACCAGGTCCACTCCTGGGAAAAAAATTTTCTCTAATATCAGTTATTCAGCAACACTGGATATTTTCAGTTTGGGTTCCTCCTAAATGATGGCAAAGTGGACTCAGAGCTCCCACTGCTGCCACTCAGACAACACTTGGGGGTGAGAAAAATAGCTTAAAGAGAGCCAAGAAATGAGATTTGAATGAACTCTGACACCTTGTGGACAATTAGCAGATGAAGGTGATGGATGAAGGGGAAGCTCTCCATGCTCTGGGCAAGGCTTGTCCCTCCAGGAAACCAAGCTGAGCTCTGGGATGGAGTGCATGCCCTCAGCACCACCCTTATGCTCCAGAGACACATCCTGGACACAGCAGTTTGCCCTAAAACCTCTGGTCAAAGCCCAGTTTGAGTCAGCAGACCCATCACCGCAATTGTCCTTGGTGTCACATGAGACCTAAGTCACAGAATCACAGAATATTCTGGATTGGAAGGGACTAAATAAGACCTAGCTGTATTTAAGAACCTTGATAACCAAATTGGCTGCTGTCACTCATTGGACTGGAAAACAAGCACACATTGGCCAGCATTTAGTTAGATAATCAATTATGAAAGTGTCTTTAAAATAGAACATTTTGCAGTTGTGCCTAATCCTGGTTTTAATGGTGACCCACCAGCTGTGTCCGGAGCAGCAGCAGGCCAGACCTTCCAGCTATCCAAGGAAAACCAGGCATGTGAGGACTTGGAAAATGGTTTCTTGGCAAAGAGAGAGGTGACCTGAAGGGACAGAAGGTGCTGTGGGTGTACTTTTACCAGAGACAAGGCCATGGCCAGCTGGACAGCAGCTGGAAAGGGATGAAACGTCCCGAGCAGCAGAACTTCACAGCTCTCCCAGGAAACGGGACGTAACCCACGTCCTCCACTCTGAGGGGAGGAACAGCCCCGTGCTCAGCTCCAGTCCCTGTTCACTCCCTGTCCTGGCAACTCCCAGATGGAGAGCAGGAGGCCTCCATTGCTGCTTCTCAGGGGAGATAAATCCAGGAGCCAGATGAATCTTTTTTCTGCATTTCTGTCACACTTCCAGCCTCTTCCCTCCTCATGGGCCTGTTTTGGCCTTGTGGCAGGAGCAAGGCTGTGGTGTCCTGGGATGAGGAACACAGAGCAGAGCATCCTGTCCCAGAGCTGTGTGTGGGGAGGGGGACTGGGATGGAGCTGGGGGGACAAAAGCAGCTCTGAGAGCTGGGATCCAGCTGCTCTGAGGGCCTGGGATCCAGCAGTGATGAGGGCCTGGGATCCAGCAGTGATGAGGGCCTGGGATCCAGCAGCTCTGAGGGCCTGGGATCCAGCAGTGATGAGGGCCTGGGATCCAGCTGCTCTGAGGGCTGGGATCCAGCAGCTCTGAGGGCTGGGATCCAGCAGCTCTGAGGGTCTGGGATCCAGCAGCTCTGAGGGTCTGAGATCTAGCAGCTCTGCAAGCTGGGATCCAGGAGTGATGGGGGCCTGGGCTCCAGCAGCTCTGAGGGCTGGGATCCAGCAGCTCTGAGGACTGGGATCCAGCAGCTCTGAGGGTCTGAGATCTAGCAGCTCTGCAAGCTGGGATCCAGGAGTGATGGGGGCCTGGGATCCAGCGGCTCTGAGGACTGGAATCCAGCAGCTCTGAGGACTGGGATCCAGCAACTCTGAGGGCTCAGGGTCCAGCATCTTGGTGAAGGAAGGGGATGAGCCAGAGAGCTTCCCAAAGACAGCATTTCCCTGATGCTCAGAACATCTGGAGCTGCTGAAGCTGAGGCTGCTGCAGGAGATAAACACACAGACCTTGCTTTTTGAAGGCTGTGGGAATGTGAGAGGGAAGCTGAGAAAGAAAAGCAAGAATCTGTTCAGAGTTACAAGGCCCTGATCACTGCCCATGTCCCATGTGGGACCTTGCCATGTCTGGGCATTTTGGGGCTGAATCCCAACCCTTCCATGGCAGCCTGGACAGAGCCTGGATGAGCTGCCAAATGTAAGCACCACAATGATTAAGAGGCTGAAAACCCAGCAATTTGTGCTCTGTGTCAGTGAGAGCTCTAAATTCAACTCTTTTGGTAACATGAACGACAAAGCTTCAGTAACAGAGTAGGAGTTACTAATTTCTACCTACAGAGACAGTTTTTCTGGCGAATGCCCCTTGCAGGAAATGAGTCAGAGGAGTGAATCAGTGTCTGCAGTGCCATATGAAGCTGATTTTCAGCTTTAACCGTTATAGTCAACATGGGAGGGAATCACTGTAATGAGAATTATAAACCTGGGAGGAAACCCCGAATAAACCCCAACTCCTGCCTGTGTTGCCTTGCTGAGGATGAGTTACCAAACTTACTGGTCCTGTTTACAAAAGCTGGCAAGAGAAAAGTGGTCCAACAGTTCAACACGTGGCATCTTGCTGATGGCTGAGAGGCAGAAATTGGCAGTACCTAAAAAGTAAAATTATCTGACGGAAAAAAGAGTCAGACTGAGGCAACCATGGTGATGAGAAATAGAAGCTGGTGGTGTGACCAGGTCTCTGTGTGTTCCATCAGCTTAAATACATTAACAGAACACTTCAGGAGCACTGGCTGTGTTCACATCAGTCACATTTTCCAAGTCCACTCCCTGCTACCCTTTTGCATGTGGTTTGTGCCCGTAATGCCAGAGAAAGCGGGTCTGTGAGGTCCTCTGAGGAGCTTAGAGGCCTGTCCCCCACAAAATGCCCAACACAGCCCAACATATCCCTGGAAGTGCTCAAGGCCAGGCTGGATGGGGCTTGGAGCAGCCCAGGATAGTGGAAGGCATCCCTGCCCATAGCAGGGGGTGGGACTGGATGGGTTTTAAGGTCCTTTCCAACCCAAACCATTCCATGATTCAGTGCTTGGCACCCACACTCTGAGCGCTGGGCCATGACCATGATGGAGGCTGGGATATGCTGGGATATTACCCTTCATCCATGTATTCCTGCCTTGCTCCCAGAAACCAAACCACAGGAGACCTTGAGGAGATGGCCAAAGGATGGGCAGCTTTTCCTGCTGCCCCATGATCAGTGTGGCACAGCTTCACTTGCGTTCCTGGACTGACACACCAGGAATGGTCTCCCACACCTGAGGGAACAGTGGGATCTCTGACAGGGCAGATCTGAACACGATTCCAGCATGTTTCATGCAGACAACATTCCCAAACCTCTGCTTTGTGCTGAACAGCCAAATGGGAAATGCAGACATGAGCACTGACAACTCTTGCAGTGCCTTTGCCTTCACATCCCGTTTTTGTCTCCACAGGAATGACATACCCACCCTACACCATCACAGCCTCTTCCAGCAACCCAGTCATGACCCAGAGCAACCAGAGCTGCTCCCATCAGGACATCCCCTTCAAGAGCAGCCTCTATGCCACCACCTACACCCTCATCTTCATCCCAGGGCTCCTGGCCAACAGCGCTGCCCTGTGGGTCCTGTGCCGGTTCCTCAGCAGGAAGAGCAAAGCCGTCATCTTCATGATCAACCTGGCCGTGGCCGACCTGGCCCACGTCCTCTCACTGCCCCTGCGCATCTACTACTACATCAACCACATCTGGCCTTTTGGGGATGTCCTGTGCTTGCTCTGCTTCTACCTGAAGTACCTCAACATGTACGCCAGCATCTGCTTCCTCACCTGCATCAGCATCCAGCGCTACTTCTTCCTGTACCACCCCTTCCAAGCCAAGGGCTGGAAGCGTCGCTACGACGTGGCCATCAGTGCCCTGGTCTGGCTCGTGGTGGGGGCTCTCTGCGTGCCCTTCCCCATCATGAGGAGCCACGGGCTGGGTGCCAACACCACCAGCTGCTTTGCCGACCTGCAGGTGAAGCCGATCGACAGCAAAGTGGGCACGGTGCTGATGACCGCTGCTGCCGAGCTCCTGGGCTTCGTTGGCCCGCTCATCATCATCTTATTCTGCACATGGAAAACAAGAGACTCCATCCGGGGCTTCCAAGTCCCAGAGGAAAACAGTGGGGAGAGGAGGAAGGCCCTCAGGATGGTTTCCATGTGTGCCATTGTGTTCTGTGTGTGTTTTGCTCCCTACCACATCAACTTCTTCTTCTACATGTTGGTGAAGGAGAATGTCATCACCGACTGCTTCCTGAGCACCATCACACTCTACACCCAGCCCTTCTGTCTGAGCCTCGCCAGCTTCGACTGCTGCTTGGATCCCATCATCTATTTCTTCATGACTTCTGAGTTCCAGGAACAGATTTCCAGGCACAGCAGCATGGCCATCCGGAGCCGGCTCATGAGCAAAGAGAGTGCCTCGTCGATGAAGGAATGACAAGAAAGCCACTTGGAAGAAGATAAAGTATTTCATGTGAAATCTGAGACTGGTCTGGGATACTCCATTACCAACTCTGTTGTGGAAGATCCTGCAGGTTTGTCCAAGGGAGTTTTGTGGTAGTGGAATTTTTTTCAGTATATAGAAGATAAAACCTTGTCTAAGACTGGTGTGTTGGAATCTGGTGAGTGACCCAGTTGATATGACTGTCCCCCTCCCTGTGCCACCCACACCTGGCCTCACTGGACTACAAAATACACAGGAGGGAGTGAAAAAACTTTTACTGGGAAATGGTGGAAAAGTCCCAGGCTTTTCCTCTATTTTCCCAGTTGCAGGCTCTGTGATCAAGCCAGAGACAATCCCACATTCATACACTGACATCTGCTGAAGGATCTTCTCTGGGAAAACCACACCAGAACCTAAAACTGGCCAGTAGCAACCAAAGGACATTGTGGTTTGTGCAGTGGGGGCTGTGGACAGGTGAAGGTGGTTTCCATGTGCTCCTGGGTTTGGTGCATCCCACTAGTCACCAGTGACCTCTGCTCCCCCTTTCCACACTCACCCTCTGCTCTCCTCCTCCTTTCCCTCCTCACCCAGCTCTGCTTGCTCCCTAATTGCTGACACATCCCAGAACTTGCACCTGCAGCTGGTGCAAGACCCTCTGCAAGACAAATTCTCCTCAAACATTCAGAGAGTGGCACCTTCCCTTGCTCCAGGTGACCTTCTTCCCCTCCAAGCTGGCAAGGTGGACATGGGCAGGTGACTTTTGCCTTTAGACTCCTTGGGGAAGGACCATGGTGGCCCTGGGGTCAGTGCAGGTGGGTTTGATGGTGCTGTGGGTACCACTCAGGTTCTCACTCCCTTCTATTTGTGGTCCAGAGGTACCTGAGATGTATCTGCCCCAAAAAAGCTCAGCTCAACCTGTTGAGTTGATGCATCTTTTAAAAAAGAGAGGAGTCCTTGCCAAGGTGATTTCACTGATAGACCAGAAGTTAAGTCCATAAACTATTGTGATTTTTTTTCCACCGGGTCCTGTCATGATTCCAATGTTTACATTTTTAGGTAGCTATGCAAAGCAGTGACAAGGAAGGATTAATTTACTCCTTATTTTTAATTAGTTACAGCTCTTCAGCCAACTCCACCCACTCTGTAACTTCAATGGTATCTTGTGTTACCTGGGGATGGATTTGGCTGAACAAAAAGTCACCAATTTATTGCCTTTGGAAATCAGTGTATTTTCAAAAGAATGTGAACAATTTGTACAGTCTTGCAACAGTTGCTACAAAACCAGAAGAAATACCAGAAACACTTGCTATGCGTATTTTAACTTCAACCATTCAATTCCAGTGAGTAAATGTAACTCAGCCAAACATTTTCTGTATATTGTGTTTTCCCACTTCTCTGTTCTACAAAATAAATAAAAAAAAATGGTGGGGAGGAAAGCCAAGAATCAGGGTTTAAACAACCATTTCCCTCTAAAAGGCAACGACACTGATTAAACACAATAAGCTGTCATAGTTCTCCTCCCAGGTGTGAGAAGATGATTTTGGGCTGAGTAGGATGCACTGGGGTCGACAGAAATGTTCTCTCTGATGTCACTGACACAATAAATGTTTGCACACTGCAAGGAGTCCCCTTCCAAAGGGGTGGATGCTCAGGGGCAGAGTTGACCTCACACATCTCAACTGTTGTCAGTTCAGCAGTCTCTCATAAGCTACACTCTGTATAAAGCTGTCAGAGAAGGAGAGTTCAGTTTCAGTGCTTGTTTTGAAGATTTTTACAGACCTTGCTCAGCCTCAGCATGACTGGGAGCTGTTTCCTGTCCCTTCACTTTCACACCCATCTCCCTTGATCAGTTTGTGAAAACAAGCCGAGGGCGCTTACGGGGCGAGGGCACTTACGGGAACTCCGTAGCTCCTCCTGTGGGTTTGACTTCCCAAGAACTGATGCTCAAAAAAAAAAAAAATAAAAAGAAAAGCTGTTTTGCAAACATCAGCTGAGTTTTGTAGTTATCACTGGTACCTGGAAAACTGTGTGGGATCCACTCCTCCTGGGATCAGGGTTCAAGCAAAGGAGCACAACTTTTACTATTCTTAAACAGATTTGTTGCTTGTTTTCACTTTGAATAGTGGTTATTTATTTATTTATTGAATCTACCACACTTCTATTAGATATAGAAGTATTTTGAGGATGGGAAGGTATCCTAGGTAGTGGGAGATGGACAAGGCATGGGAATACCTGCTCCAGCTTCTGTGTGTCTAGGAGTTACAGTGGCTCTCCTGCCCATAACCTTAGCAAGGATTTGGCGTCTCCATCAGAGATAACATTCTCCATCTCCATGATGGCATCCCCAAGCACCCAAGCTCCCCACATTTTCCTGCCTCACTCACCCTCTGAACTCCCTTAGGCTCCCCAAAACACTCCTTTTCCATACTGCAGCCCCAAGCTGTAAGGAAAAGTCACATTCACCACTTTCAACCCTGTGGTGTGCAGGGGATCAGATAACCCTGACTGAAAGTCTCTTCTGGTGTGGGGGAAAGTGCCCTGGTTTTGGCTGGGGTAGAGCTAAACCACCTCTGTGGGGTTCAGCTGCCAGATAGGTTTAAACCACCAGGGAAAGTCACTCAGGATGGGCCAGCCCAGAGAGCAACGGCTCAGAACAGAGATCAGGGAAAACTTGCAGTTTTCTGAAAGTCCAAGACAATCCATTTGGCCTCCAAAAACCCATGTGTGATATCCAAACCTTTTAGTTCAGGCCTCCAAAACCTCAGCGTGCATCTCAAGAGAAGAAAACAGGCATTCCAGTGAGGATGAGACTGTTCCAGTTGCCTTCCCAGCTGGCTGGTGCTGGATCTGACCCAGGAGCTGGGCTGCAGGGGCTGCTTTGCCTCACACAATCAGAGGCACAAAAAGCCTGGCTCAGGTTCCTGTAATTCACCCCATTTCCTGTGACCAAAAAACATGTTTATTATTTTGACAAGAGGAAATATAATTTCATGATGTTGCTCCTGGATTATCTCTTGTGCTGGTCCTGCTGCTCAGACTCACGAGTAGAAAAAGACTTTTCTTCTTTCTTGGGCAGACACAGAAAAGGTGGTTTAACAGACATGCCACAGAAAGGCAGAACTGAACCAAATCAAGAGGTTTGGTACAGCTCCCCAGGCATGTGAAAGAGGGATCAGAAGGACTTCTGGGGTTGGAGCATCTTCTGAAGGGAACTGCTCAGGATGGAGATGTGGTGAGGTCTCCAAGCCACCTGCACTGGCCTATCCCCAAGGCACAGCCCTGGACAAAAACATTTATTTTCCTCTAGAACACGAGCCATTCACCTTTTAGCAAAAAGCAAACGTGTTTCTCTGCAGTGCCACCCCATCCTAACCAGGAGCAGATGTCTGGTACCTCCCATCCTGCTTGAAAGGCCCCCCCCCATGCATGAGGACAAACATATTTGGAAAAAACTCCTGAGCAGCTTCAGGTTCTGAGCTGCAGAATCTTGCAGTACCTCTTGCTTCCCTTAAATGAAATTACCAGCTCTCTGCCCAGAGAAAAAACAAAATACGCTGGAAATGCAGGATAACAACCCCACAGTTCAAAAACATGAAACCACTTCATTGCACTTAAAAGATTTTGGGGATGACTGGTACATTTTAACCAAAAATGCTGGGTTTGTGGATTAGACAAAGGCTTAGCCCAAAAAGTAAGAGAGGCATTGACAATTATTTGCTGTAAAATGAATCTGAGCTTCCCAAAATGCTCTCCCTGCAGAGAACTCTGTGACAGTGAGAGGGACAATGAGCTGGGGGCTCACCCAGCCCTGCTCAGCTCCCTGCACAAGGGTGAAGCTGCTTTGTGTGAACAAACCTCCTCCTCCCCCTGCTTTTCATACATCCTTCAGGTGCATCCTGTCAGATATTCTCAATGCTGAGCGCTTGAGAGATGCTGATCATCTGCATTTGGCCCCCTGCCCACAGGATACCAGGCTGCAGGAGAAGAGACCTTTATCTGGAGGCCTTAGATAAAGTCTCACAGTTATTAAAAAAAGTTATTTTAAAAGTTCCTTTGTGTCTTCTGCCTTTGAAAGCAGAACGTTGCCAAGTGTGAAAGGCACGTTGGGGATGAGCCAGAGAAACAGAAATGCTAAACAAAAACATGCTAAAGTTGAAAGAAAAATTGAAAGATTGATCCACGTATGTTGAAGGATGAAGACTGAGGTTTGTCAATCTCTCAGATTTCATGGCCAGGAATGTTGTGATCCTCTGCAAAAGCTCTCCAAAATCTGCCGAGGAGCAGAGGAAGGGCTCAGCTTGGTTACAAAGCCCTTGCTTGGGTCTGACATCCACTGATCTCTCCCTCCCCAGCAGCACAGCTGGAAACAAACACCTAAAAATAGGGCTCAGGGATGGCTGGATACGCTGCTGCAGACACAGAAATAGGATGTCCCAGGCAGGATATCCTGATAAAACAGCCCCTTCACTTTGGGATTAACCTCTGCTCTCTGGAGAGGGACAGGGCACAGTGCCAGCCTCCCTTCTGTGCTCTCTGAGGGCTCCACAAACACACGAGGGCTGCTCCTTCTTCCCAGGATCAGCACCAGCTGCTGGAAGAGATGCACAGGAAGAAAACTGGGAATCACAAACAGCTCTTGCATCTCCCAGATCCTTTGAGATGAGAACCATGGGGATTTAGAGTGCCCAGAGAAGCTGGGGCTGCCCCATCACTGGAAGTGTCCAAGGCTGGACAGGGCTTGGAACAACCTGGGATAGTGGGAGGTGTCCCTGCCCCTGGCAGGGGTGTTGGAATCAGAGAGTCTTTAATGTCCCCAATCCAAGTCACTCTCAGATGTTGTGATTTCTGGGCACAAGGAGACCTGGCAGCTGAGTGAGTGCCACAGCTCTGGTGCACTGTTGACCCCAGCCCCTGAGCTGGTAACAAGTTGATAAGATCTTCCTCCTTTAATTTCTCTTCCACAGTTCTGCTCACATTAATTTTGTGAGGTTACAGAACCATTTACAAAAAATAGGGTAGGAATATTTCTATTTTTATGCTACCTCCAGGAAGGGAAAGTTGCCAAGAAGCCAAATTATCTGTACAAGCCCTGGGCCATGAGCTGTGACTCTGGATATCAAGTAAAACTGCTCAGCTGGAAAAGAGGCAGCTCAGAAGTCACACCATGAAGTTACACCACTTCTTCAGCCCTGCAGAAAGGAAGTCATGCTCATCAGGCAGAAAAACAGCTAAAAACTCTCTATATGTGCACATATATATAGGAAGGGAATTAAAGGAAATAAAGGAATAAAAGAAAAAGATTGGGAATGACGCACGTTATGGGTTTTTTAAACAACAGTATTTTTGGGGAAATCTCCACCTTAAACCATCACATTATGTCAGGAATAAAGTCCAAACCCTCCAGCTTTAGCCTGCAGCCTTGATAGTCTGAGGCTAACCAAGCTTCCAAGAAAATGAGGGAAAATTACTCCCTTCCAGTAACTTACACTGGCAGAGTGCTCAGTTTTCCTTCAGCGAGCACTTATTGGGAGGCTGCTTCTGTATTTTACAGCTCTTCCCGGGCAAAGTGACCGTGCAGAGGAGCAGGAGCAGCCGGAGGGAAGGGCACCATCCCCTCCCACAGCCCCTGCGCCCAGCGGGGACAGAAATCCGAGGTCTCCATCCCAGGGCACTGTCACCAAACGACGTCATCGCCTTCCCAGCGGCTTTAACGTCATTAACTGCACACATTTGGTGTGGAGAAGAGAAACAAAATACAGGATTTCCTGTTCTGCAGCCACCGGACCGGGCTGCAGATGCCGGCAAGATTCCAGGGCTCCGAAACCATGTGGAAGTTAAACGAGGAGGCGCTGGGGTTGCTGAGAAAAGCAGTGGGGAATAAAAGCAGGACGCTGGCTGCTCCTGCTCCCTAGCGCGGCTATGACCCCCCCGGAGCATGGGAAGCGCAGCAAGGTGAGTGGCGTTTCTGCTCTTGGCTTCAGAAGACTGAAACTGGCGCAGTTTTAGCAACTTGATCGTTTCTTTGTAGTTCTTCAAGAGATGGTTATCGGGCAGGAGCTGGTGCAACATTCTCAGCCGCTTCTGCTGTGCCCACAAATTGGTCTCCGAGGGTGGGTGAAGGGAGTCAGTGCCTGAGGCAGGCTGTGGTGTGGGGGAGGACATGGGGAGAGGCTGTTTAAGCCAAAACCCCTCAATTTTGTCCTTACTGACAGAGGCTGCCATCAGAGACCAGCTCTATTTACGCATTTCCTATTAGTGCCTAGATTAAACAAACAAAATTGTTGCTCACAACCCCAGAGCCAGAAAACTCCACTACTTAAACCAAGACCTCATTTTAAGCCATAAATGGATTTATTATTATTTTTAAATTTTTTTTCCCAAGCTTGCTTTTCCCTCCAGCATCCCAGCGCTGAAGGGAGGAGGCTCTGCCCCCATCCCCCAGCTCGGAGGGCTCTCCCCAGCCATGCCTGGAGTTCAGCTTTAGCCTGGGCTGTCCGAGCAGCCCATGGAAAAGATGAGGGCGAGTTTGCCAATGGATCGGGAGCAGCAAATGCAGGAACACCCCGGTGGTGTGGGGCTGGGTGGGGCCCGGGCTGATTCACAGGAGCCGGGCGGTTTCCAGCCACATTCGCCTCCAGGAACACTCCAAAAATCAGCCCTGGGTGCTCTAAGAGCTGCCTTGGCCTCCTAATTAATTGCAGTTACTTGATGTTTAATGAATGGCGGGGCTGCATCCACAGTCAGTGCTCTGGCTCCTCTGGCACTGATATTGGGCTCCCTTGTGGAATTTCAGCTGATTAAAACTCTGCTTTGCCAAAAAAAAAACCACTCCCTGCTTCTGCCTGTGTTTAAATCCATGCATGGATGAAATGGGAAAATAATCAAAGAACGGCAGGAATATTTTATACAAGATTTATAAAGGCACTGAACCAAACTCCAGACAGAGGCGACAAGAGCATCTCTGTCCTGACAACCCCAGCAAGGCAGGGGGAAGCTGGAGGGATGTGGGACAAAGGGAAAACTGGAAAACAATAAAAAATGTACAACTCCACCTTCCCAGGAATTGTTGTAGTGAACAAGCCTGGCGTGACCCCCGCCCAGGGTGGAGATATCTGCTGCTTTCCTGCCAGTGCCCTCCAAAGCTGTACCAGGAGTGCCACCCAACCCTCCTGCCCGGAACAGGCCCTCCTGTGCTCCCAGGAAAAGTCAAAAACTTGGAGAAAAGCAGCAGGGGGGCTCCCCATGGAAGGGGTGTAGGATTTGGGCTGAGTTGTGTGGCAGGGACACCGCGGGCTCTGCGACCCCTTCCATGAGCCCACACCAAGTGCCACTTCTGTCACTGGACAGCTGTGCCAGGAGCTGGGGACAGCTGCATGCCCCACGCTCCCTGGCAGTTTTCCCTCTCTATTTTCTGCAGGGATATGAAGACAAGTCCTGCCACCTCTTTCCCTGGGTTAAACAGACTGAGTGCAAAGGGCACACGTCCCTGATGGATTTTTGGGCAGGTGAGGAGCACAGGGATCCTGCAGGGAGCAAGGAGCTGTTTCCCAGTATTCTCTCAGCACAGATGTCCACTCTCCCCTGCCTTTCCCAACTCAGTGGAGCAATCACAAACCTCTGGCACAGTCGGCACTGAGAGGTGCCCTCACTCAGCAGCCCCAGTTCCACTGGAAAAACAAGGAAAAGCAGGAAGACAGATTGGGAAAGGCTCAGATTTGGAAAGCAGGGTGGGAGCACTGACCCTGCTGACATCAGAGGTGAGGCTGGGGGGCAGCCAGCCGAGAGGCCAGGGCTGTATTTTAGATACTTATCTGCACATAAAAATATAAAATATCTAAAATTATGATTTCCTCCTGCTCCCGAAAACACGGTAACCCCACCAAAGAGCTGCCCAGGTGTGGAGGCACAGGATGGAGGAGACTTCATCTGATACCTTGAAGCATTGGGATGGATTCGGTCCTGGAAATCCATCCCTGTTACAAACACCAGGCTCTGGGAAACAGCACTGTGGCTGCTTCTTAATTAATTACTGCTGATGAGGGGCTGGGTGACAGTGACAGGAGGTGCTGAGCGCTCTGCCAGTCCCAGCTCCAGGCAGGGAAGGGCAGGGCAGGCGGCCCATCTCTCAAAGGCTCCACTACCAAGGGGAAAATGCCACTTGTTACAGATGATGCTGCAGCCCTTGGGTTTGTATCCTGCTGCTGCCAAATCCCCTCTTCCCAAAAGAACAGATTCTTTCCCATGGGATCTGCTCATGGATGGCAAAATCCATCACCTCTCCAGAGAGCAGCAGGAGCACCTGAACTCCCCATGACCTGCTAATAAATCCCCTCAGCACTGGGTGAGCTGGGATGGGTAAATGGAGGAGAAGAATTTCTACTTTAACTAGAAAGGAGTTGTATTTATCTCCCTGCATGTCCTGAGCAGTTGCTGAAGGATAATTTCTGCTGCTGAGGGATAATTCCTGCTGCTCCAGCACGATGCCTGCACAATGTGCCGGGAGTGCCGGAATTGAGTTAGCAGGGCCAGCAGAGCAACTGGCGTGTGTTCGGCCAGTTATTAACTTATAAATCCAGCCCTAACTCTGGAGCCAGAGCTGATGGATCTGTCTGCAGCTCTCCCCTGGCCTCAGCTGCCTGGGGATGTTAATTATTGCCTTTGCTGCCGATTCACATTAGATCCCTGCACGGATCTGCAAAGACAGTGCCTAAATCCATTTCAAATCCCTATTTATTTACAGTCCAGCTGAAATTGCTTGTAGATGTAGAGCACCAATTTGACAGAGTGTGATGGGAAACTTGATAAAATAAAAGTGGTTCTGGAAAACCCTGGGAGCTGCAGAAGCTCTCTGGCAATCAAGAGATGGATGTTACAGAGCTCAAGGTATTCACTGTAATTGGGGCATCTCACGAGATCCTGCAGAGCACCCCTGCAGGGAGAGGGTGGAGGATGCCTGGAATCCCTCCCTGGGCGTGGGGTCACTCTTCCCCACACACACTGGCTTGCACACAACTGACTCTTCTGTCCTAAAGCACACTTACTCTATGGAGAGATTTTACAGCATTTTTTTTACTCACTCCAGGACCCCTTCCCCTGCTGTGACCGCCCCATGAGTGAAGAGACCCGGCCAGGATGGAGAGCAACGTGTCCTCCAGGAACTGTTCCGACCCCCAGATGTCCTTCCAGTCCACTCTCTATGCCACCACCTACACCCTCATCTTCATCCCAGGGCTCCTGGCCAACAGCGCTGCCCTGTGGGTCCTGTGCCGGTTCCTCAGCAGGAAGAGCAAAGCCGTCATCTTCATGATCAACCTGGCCGTGGCCGACCTGGCCCACGTCCTCTCGCTGCCCCTGCGCACCTACTACTACATCAACCACACCTGGCCTTTTGGGAGCTTCCTGTGCCAGGTGTGCTTCTACCTGAAGTACCTCAACATGTACGCCAGCATCTGCTTCCTCAGCTGCATCAGCATCCAGCGGTACCTGTTCCTGCTGCACCCCTTCCGAGCCAAGGGTTGGAAGCGCCGCTATGACGTGGCCATCAGCGCCTTGGTCTGGCTCTTGGTGGGGGCTGCCTGCCTGCCCCTCATCATCGTCAGGAGCCCAGCCCTGTCCAACTCCATCAACAGCTGCTTCTCGGACCTGGGCGTGAAGCAGCTCAGCCCCGGGGCCGCCATCGCGCTGGTGACGGTGGCGGAGCTGTTTGGCTTCATCATCCCCTTCGGCACCATCGCCTGGTGCACGTGGAGGATGTGGCATTCCCTGCGGGAGGGCCCCACGGCACTGCAGGATGCTGGTGAGAAGCGGAAGGCCCTGAGGATGGTCCTCATGTGCGCCGCCGTCTTCTTCATCTGCTTCACCCCCTACCACATCAACTTCCCCTTCTTCATGATGGTGATCGAGAACGTCATCCAGGACTGCGCCCTGCACCGGAGCACGCTGCGCTTCCACCCCATCTCCCTGTGCCTGGCCAGCCTCAACTGCTGCCTGGACCCCGTCCTCTACTACTTCATGACCTCCGAGTTCCAGGCGCAGCTGCTGCGCCACGGCTGCGTGGCCCTGAGGACGCGGCTCCCGCCCCGCCGCAGCAGCGCCTCCGGCACCGACACCGCCCACGACATCCGCGTCAGGAAGAGGAATCTCCCCCGCCTCAAGTTCTGGTCTCTTCCCAAGTTCTTTGGCCAAATAAACAGCATGGACATCCCCACTGTGCCCCCCGATGAGCTGCTGCTGGAGTCCATCTCGTGAGAGCCCTGTTCATGCAGGGGCTTCTCAGAGGTGCAGTGAGGACTGCTCTGCTCTCCAAATCCGTCTGGAATTGTCCCTGTGCTGCAGATGGCAGGACCTGATCCATGAGGACGTTGTGGTGCCAAAAGATTTGCTGGTTGTGCTGTTGCTGCTGGGGACTGTTGACTTCCATCCCCTCGAAAGCCATTGTTGATGCCAATGGCTGAACTGCACTGGGTTCAGGTGCCTCATTTCAGGTGTTACAGTGCTTCTGCAGCTTTGCCATTTTGGGAATCCTTCTGAACCCTGAGCTATGAGTGAGAGGCTCAGCCTTGGCACAGCTCTGGGGATTTCAGCCCTGATCCTGGTTACCTACGGCCACCATCATCTGGAGCATTCACCATGCTCACACAGGGCTCTGGATCAGGACAGTTCATTATCTCCACGTAAACTGAATCTTTTCCACTACGAAAATCCATCACCTGGGTCCAGTGCAGCCTAATCTGGACTGCAAGACTGTAACCAAGCAGAGTATTAACCCATATCACATCAGTGTTATAAGAGAGGGCTCAACAATCTGGGCTCAGCTCATGCTGCTGGAAAAGGCACCCAGAGCTGAGCAGAAGGATCCACCTGGCTCCTGGGAGCTGCAGGTGCTTGGCTAATTATGGGGGATCAATATCTGGAAGACATATTATGATAGATATGCCACAAGAAAAGAGGGAGCTGTGACACCTCCCACGGCACATTAACTCACAGAGCTCTGGTGTGAGCTGCAAAAACAGGGACTTGTCATCGGTGTCTCTTGTGTTGTTCTTGGGAATCTTGTGTTATTTGTCATGTTGCTGACGTGTGTGGTTGCACATGAAGATGTTATCCAAACTTTCAGTTTTGCTTTGAATGCCAAAAACCATCCCAACCTTCAGTGGGTACTGAGAAAATTTACAAAAGTGACTCCAGTATGCCCTGAAAGCTTCAAACTCTGGGGAAATAAAATGATCCCAATGTGTATTTGAGCTTCAGGAGTATTTTTTTTAAGTTCTTGGAAATATTATTACTATGTTCCACATCTGCTCTCAGAGCTGTGATACAATTTGGGGGGGACACCCAAGTCTGGGGCTTGGAGAAGCCTTGAAGAGTGGCCAGTGCAGGGGTTCTGAGGTCTCCTTCTCCCAGAAAACCCTCAGGGAATTTTTAAAGTAAACATAGGCAGAGAGGGATTGATAGAAAACAGCTTTTCCCATGATTGGATGCACATTTCCACCCCGTGCAGCGTTTCTGGGAAACACAGAATGGGTGCTGAGGCTGGATGGGAGAGACCAGATGGGAGATCCAGACAAACTGGAGGAATTTGCTTTGGTTCTTAAAGTGTGCCAGAGACAGGCAGAAAACTCCAAGAGCAGGCAGAAAAGCCGCTGCCCTGGGGCTCATTCTGTCCCAGATCTCCTCCTCCTCTCACAAAAAAGCATAAATAACAAAAGGCCATGTTTTCCTTGTTTGCTTGGGGGGGGAAAAAAAAGAGCTTTCAGGGCTGGAAAAATGCTGTTTCAGATGGCCCAAACCCAGCAGAGTGTGGAGGCAAAACAGGAAATCCAATAAAACCTCGCCGATGCTGGGACTGGCTCAGGGCAGCTCCCACAGACAGGACAAGCCACACCAGCAGGATCTTCACCAGAACTGTGGCTTTTCCCGGGTATTTTGGGAATGGCACAACCTTGAGGAGCTGGGCTGGACATCCAGGTGGCCCTGAATGACCACAGACAGGTCATTTATAAGCCCCCCCCTGAGCAACCTGGATTGTGGTTCCAACTTTACTGGTAGCATCAGCTCCAGGTTTCCCAGGAGCTCCAGTTCCCACTGGGACTTTGCCAGTTTGTTTTCAGATTGCTTTTCTGACATTTCTGCAACACAGCTTGCCCCTTCCAAGCAGAGTACAGGAAAGAGCAAACCCAAAACTCTCCCTAATGTCACATGGAGACTCAAGAGCAAACCCACCCTCGGGCTGTGTCTCAGGCATGGGAAATACAGAAAAATCCCTTGCAGGGTGGGACACCCTGGGTAGCAAGGATTTTGCTGGGTTTTCTGTGAATCAATTCCTGAAGGAACATCCTTTTCCAGTACAAACTGGTGCTTCCTGCTCTTCCAGTGTCTGCCAGGCTCCTGCTTTATCAGCTGTAGGTTCATCATGGAATGGTGTGGGTTGAGAGGGACCTTACAGCTCATCCCACCCCTGCCATGAGCAGGGACACCTTCCACTAGCCCAGGTTGCCCCAAGTCCCGTCCAACCTGGCCTTGAACACTTGCAAGGATCCAGGGGCAGTCACAGCTGCTCTGAGCAACCTGTGCCAGGGCCTCCCCACCCTCACAGGGAAGAATTTTTTCCCAAAATCCCATCAAAACCTACACTTACACATCCCTAAAATTATGCAGTACTTGGGAGTATTCAAGCTGTCCCTTGCACGGCACTTTTTAGGGCCCCACAGGGAGGGAGAGGAGCTGCTTTTCTCCTAGCTAAAAATACCTTTATCCTCCCTCCATGACCACACGCTCCCAGTCCAGCCCCAAAGTGACTTTGCCTCTGGAAAACCACTCAGCCTCTGTGGAGCCCTCCCAATTGAGCCTCTCCTGACTTTTGGCACCACTGCTGGCAAGGGGCAGCTTCTCCACCCACCCACCTCGTGCTGGAGAGGGGAAGTGCTGTCCCTGGCAAGGGAACAAACACCAAGAGCTCCAACGCTGAGCACAAATCCAACACACTCAAGGAGAATTGTGCTGCTTCAAACCCAGGCGAGCCAGGGAGTGGTTCTCCAAGCCAGGGAGCTGTTTTACAGACAGCCATGATTTCATCAGACCCCAATCCAATTTTTTGATTCGGGTGCTCAGCCAGCAACACCCTGCAAAGCCCAAGTTTGGGGTGTGGTGGGACAGCACCGTGTGACAGCCCCAGGTGTGTCCATCACCCCTCCCATGCTCCAGGGTCCTGTTCAGGGCACGGGGGAGAGGATTTGGGGATTCTGCGTGGATGCCATGGCAGGGTTCAGCACTGGGAGGGCGCTCAGCATTCCAGGGAGCTGCCAAAGCCTCATCCCGGCACAGCCAGCACATCCTTCCCGGCAGACTCTGCCACGCAATCACCCAGCCCTGCTCCTTTTGCAGGGATTTTTTGGTTTTTAAAGAGAATTCCCTGCTGCAGGCACACAGGGCAGGGAAACCCAGCAGTTTTGTAGCCTCAGCCTGGTGTCAGCAGCATGGCTGCATCCCTGGCTCCACGTGAGCCCTGCTCATGCTGGGAGCTGCATCCACAGACCTGTGCCTGCTCCCCCTTTCCAGACACGCTCCTTTCCCCTGGGACAGCCCCAGCCACGTGGAGAGCAGGCAGACAGCTTCTTCCCAGGAATTATTGCTATTAAAGACAGGCAGTGCAGATCAGAAAGACCTCAGCTGGTTCTCTCTGAGGAGCTCCTGCAAGGCCGTGAAGCACAAGCTTAGCTGAACTGAGAACTTCCAATTCTTGTAAGATACAAATGTAAGTAAAGAAAAAATGTATTATCAATACAAGAGAAAAAATATATTATCAATACAAGAGAAAAAATTTTTACTTTATGCTGTAAGATAATTGCTTTGTGATTTGATGCCCAGCTCCAAGACCTCCTGATTTTTGTTGGCCTCAACTGCAGCAGGATTGGAAGGTCCAGCCAGGGTTTTCCCTGGGCACAGCAGAACTCAGCAATTGGCACTTGCCTACTGGTAAAGGCACCCTCAATTCCCACCCCACAGCCCAGGAAGGCTCCTGGAGTGATAGGAAATGGGATGGATGCCAGTGACAATGCACACAGAGTGTGGCACCAGCAAAACAGGATTTGGGGGTGCCCTGTAAATTGTTTTGAGACAAAACCTCCCTTGGTACCCTATATCCACTCCCTGCCCCGAGCTCAGGCTCTGCCTTCCCCTAGCCAGGCTGAGTGCTGTGGAAATGGCAGTGAAGCAGAGAATCCACCACTTTCTGCAGTGGGAAAAGCAAAGGAGCCCATCCCCAAGCCCAGGTGCTGCTCAGCCACAAGGGATTGATGATTCCTGAGACCAGCCTCAATTTTATTGTCTATTAAAGTCACCTCCAAACCATCCCCCTCAATCCTTGTGGAGGCAGGGAGTGCCAGGGTCACACAGGGGAATGCTGGTGGGGAGCCTGGGGACCCCAGGGTGTCACATCACACAGTTTTGGGGAGAGGGAGAGGAAATGAATAAGAGCATGGCAGAGGTGGCTGGTGGGAGGTGCAGGGAAGGTTTCACATCCCAGATCCTGCTGAAATTAGGGAAACACCCCAGGACTGACATGAGCTGAGGCAGCATCCTCCTCTGAGGGCTCAGTGACACCCAGCATCACAGAACCCCCCTTCAGCACTAAACCCCAGCCCAAAAACATCAGTCCAAAACCCAGCCCTGCACCAGAGGCACAACTCTGCAGAGAAGATCCCACAGTGCTGCAAGCTCTGGCTCCCACGTTAATTAAAGCCCATCAAGCCATCAGCAGCCTCAGAATAAAGCCGGCAGCTCTAACCAGCAGGAGCATCAGTTGCTGTAGCAGGCACACAGCTGCATTTTTGGGAGATGTGGTCCACAGAGCCTTGGAGAGGGTGTTTGTCACCACAGGGTGACAAACTGTGTGCCCTGCAAGGCTGCCAGAGCCATTAATCTGTAAACCACCATAAAAAGGAGTGTAGAGAGCTAAAAACCTAAGTTGGAATTGTGATATGAGTAAAACAACAGTGCTTTAAAGAACCAGGTGTAATATAATATACATAATGTATGCTGTTCTCCTGGGAAGATGTGTAAGAAAAATTAATAAATACAAATTAAAAAGTCCCAAATCTCTGCAGAACTTCTCTGGAAATAATTTGCAAAGTCACTTTTTCAAATTAACCAACCGAGTCATTGCTCCCTGAACAAGAATTCTCGTTGATGGTCCTTGAGCTGGAGTCCTCCGCCGGATAAGCAGGGAAGTGCTGCTTCTCAAGCTCACAGCGCAGCCGGCTCTGCCCTCTGCCGATGGCCGGGGACCGCGGCGGCCCGGGAAAGTGCCCGAAGGTGACACCACTTCATGGCACGTTTGGAAAAGAAGAGCCCTTGGCTCTCACCCTGTTTGTCCATGAGAGCTGTGGGAACCCCCTGAATGAAACAGAAATGACCGCCGAGATCTCGCTGCTTTTGGGTAGCCCAAATGTGCCCAGGATCAGCTTCGGGGGGACCCTAAATCCCCCCCAAACCCCTGGGAGCAGGGACTGCAGCACCGGGGTGCAAACAACCAGATGAGAGGGCAGGAGCCATGCCCAGAAAGATGGGGAAGGAAAATTATGGATGAATCCTCATTCCCTCAGCCTCAGCTCCGCACCTGTCTCAGGGGGGCTCTGCCAGCCGGGTCCCTGTTCCCAGGAGCTGGGTTGGGGCTCCTGATCCCATCCCTGGCAGCGGTCCTTGTCCCCAGGAGCTGGGTTAGGGCTCTAACCCCATCCCTGGCAGCAGGTCCCTGTCCCCAGGAGCTGGGTTGGGGCTCTGACCCCACCTCTGGCACCAGGTCCCTGCCCCCAGGAGCTGGGTTGGGGCTCCTGACCCTGGCAGCCGGTCCTTGTCCCCAGGAGCTGGGTTAGGGCTCTGACCCCACCTCTGGCACCAGATCCCTGTCCCCAGGAGCTGAGTTAGGGCTCCTACCCCGTCCCTGCCAGCAGGTCCTTGTCCCCAGGAGCCGGGTTGGGGCTCCTGATCCCATCCCTGGCAGCAGGTCCTTGTCCTCAGGAGCTGGGTTGGGGCTCCTGACCCTGGCAGCAGGTCCTTGTCCCCAGGAGCTGGGTTAGGGCTCTGACCCCACCTCTGGCACCAGGTCCCTGTCCCCAGGAGCTGAGTTGGGGCTCTGACCCCACCCCTGGCAGCAGGAACAGCGGCTGGGGTGGCACCAACCTCGCAGCGACAGCTCCCAAAACACCCCGAGAGCATCAGCGCCCTTGCAAACAGCCGTGGAAAGCACGGGAGGCGAGGAGAGCGGGTGATGCCCCCGAGAGCATCAGCGCCCTTGCAAACAGCCGTGGGAAGCACGGGAGGCGAGGAGAGCGGGTGATGCCCGGCAGGAGCGGGGCAGGGACGGCCCGGAGCGGGGCCCCAGGGCGCAGCCGCTCCCCGCCAGTTGCGCTTTTGCTTTGCGCGGCGAGGGAGGGACCCGCCGTGGGGACCTCTGCAGCCCCGCGGGGACACGCCGGGACAGCCTCCGGGCCAGCAAAGGTAGGGCTGGGATTCCTCTGTCCCCGGTTTCCTTCGGGTCATGTTGGGGGGTTCAGCTGGGCTTTTTTTTGGTTGTTGTGCCGGAGATTTGGTGAGGCTCTGTCGGGATGGGACAGCCCAGGGACAGCCAGGGGGCTCCTGCCTTCACCACAGACCTGATGTAAATCCCAGAGGAAATTGGTAGAAGGGAGGAGATGCAAAGCCCAGCTATATTCATTTATTGAAGAGACAATCTTTTAATTTATTGAAGAGCTCCTATGTGTGCCCATGGGATGCTCTGAGCATCCGAGTGAGAGCAGGGGGATGGCTGAAGCTGAAACACCCAGCCTTGAAGTTTCAAGCTGTGTCTTCTGCTATCACTGAGTGAGCAGCTGAATTTAAGGATTAACCCCAACTCCAGCGATTCTCAGCCTCTGCAAACCCAGCAGCATCTGGGATGGGACTGGTCTGTAAGGGACCCTTGAGGCCACGCTGCCCCTGCACAGGGATAACTGACCCAATTCCCACACTTTCCTTGGGTTTGCCTCTCTCTGTCCCATGAGTTTTCCCACGTGGGTTGTTCCTCACAAGTGGTTCCACACTGATTTTCCATGGGCCAATTTCCACTTGACTGCAAGAACCAGGGAGGAAGAGGACGGGGTTATCGCAGCGCATGGCGCCGCATCCCTGGGGGCCGTGTGCTGATGGTTTGGGGGGATAATTCACAACTTTGGTGCCAGAAACATCTCTCAGGGATATCAGAGTGTGCCAGGAAGGCACAAGGAGGGTGGGGGATTAGGCTGACACACAGCACTGCTGCTCCTGGTTATTTTCCCTTCTTAACCAGGATAAATATTAACAAAGGAGGACAAGAGCTTTTGCAAAGGATTAAAAGGCAAAAGCAGAGTATTTCACATGGCATTAAACCAGAGCATTTATTTTTTTCCCTTCATATTCTTGGAATTTAGTTAGCACAGCAAGGGGAAAAATCGCTCTGATGGAGAAAGAGATAAATCCCAAATATCTATCAGGAAACTACTTCAAGGCAGAGAAGGCCTTCTGTCATTTGTTAAAAGAACAAAAAAACCAACCCCATACAACATTCAGTTTCTGGTTTTAGCGTTTCTATTTTCAGTTCATACCTTGTAAATTCTGCTTCCTGCCAAGGCAGGCCAGAGAACAAAGCGGGCACTGGGAGAAGCCCAGGCCACCCCTGGGCCAGCTCTCCCCTCCCCACAGAGCCCCTTGGAGGGACTCAGCCACCCTCACCCTGCCTTCACTCTCACAGGAAACTGAATTTCCATTTGATGTTTCCCCTGTGCATGTTCTGCTTTTGGTTTAGGTTGTGGAGGAGAAGAAGGAAAAACACAAGAGAGGTGCCAGGCACAGCCCAGCTCCCCCAGCAGGGTAAGAGAGCAGGGGACACCAGGGTGCTGCTGCTGTGCCCCTGTCATCCCTGGTACAGCTTTTCTGTGTTCTTAAACACATCCCCACCCTGAACACGAGGGGACTGGGCCAGCAGCAAGGGCAGGGCTTGGGGGAGGATCCATCCAGGCTGGTCCATCACCTGGCTCTGGGCAGGAGCAGGAGGATCCATCCAGGCTGGTCCATCACCTGGCTCTGGGCAGGAGCAGGAGGATCCATCCAGGCTGGTCCATCACCTGGCTCTGGGCAGGAGCAGGAGGATCCATCCAGGCTGGTCCATCACCTGGCTCTGGGCAGGAGCAGGAGGATCCATCCAGGCTGGTCCATCACCTGGCTCTGGGCAGGAGCAGCAGGATCCATCCAGGCTGATCCATCACCTGGCTCTGGGTAGGAGCAGGAGGATCCATCCAGGCTGGTCCATCACCTGGCTCTGGGCGGGAGCAGGAGGATCCATCCAGGCTGGTCCATCACCTGGCTCTGGGCAGGAGCCGGAGGATCCATCCAGGCTGGTCCATCACCTGGCTCTGGGCAGGAGCAGCAGGTGATCCCAGCTCTAAGAGGGGCTCCAGGCAGGAGGCAGCAGCAGGGAGAGCACCCACAAACCCAGCCCAGCCAGGAGCTGCTCCCAAAGCCTCTCCCCACCCAGCTGGGTTTAGGAGCTGCTGTGGGTTAAGCCCCCAGGATTTGCTAACCAGGACTGGACACCCCTAAGCAGCCTCAGGTGAGGAGCCTGAGCACTGCTGAGGGCTGATGAGCTCTGCTGAGGCTCAGCTGTGAGCAGGGGAAGGGCCTGCTCCCACAGCCCCAGCTCCTGCAGGGGTTCTCATGGGGCAGATGGACACCCAGCTGTCCTTCAGCACATGGAAAATGCTTTACCCAGGATGTACCCGGCTCTAACAAACTGCTTTTAGGCTGCCTGCAACTCTTACCTGCTGCTCTGACTCATTAGGCACAAATCTTCATCCAGTGCCCCAATGTGGCTGATCTGGGGGGCACCCATGGAAAAATCAGGGGGAAAAGCTGTTCAGGGAGGGGGAGAAGGAGGCTGTGCCTGTGGAGAGTCTCTCACCCACCCCCTCACAGTGAGGGGGAAGCAAGCACAGAGCATGCAAACCCAAATTTCCTCTTTCTGGAGATTTTTTTAGCACCCCGTTGGTTTTTTACACAGCACATGGGGCTGAACTCTGTGATGTTGCTGCTTGGGATTTCCAAAGCGCCGTTTCTCACATTGCTGAGTTTTTACACCCCCTCCCCAGCCCTGAGGGTGCCTCTGGGTGCCCTGGCTGAGCCCCCTCGCTGCTCCCCACCTTCAGCTGAGCCCTGGGGACCCCTCGTGCCACAGGGAGAGGCAGAAAGTCCTGCAAGTGCCTCCCTGCCCCAGGGCCAGGCTGGAGGGGGCAGGGAATGGAGTTGCAGGAAAGTCGCTGTGTGATGGGGATGGGGAAGGGCAGCAGCTGAGGGGCAGCAGGAAAAATAAGATGTGCAGGTGTGGAAGGGCTGGGGGTGCACTTTGTCCTTCCCTCTGTGTGTCCCATGGCCCAGAGATGGAGTTAAGGTGGATTTTCCCACGTGGGAATGAAGCCAGGGGAAAAGGAGGTGGATTGAGTCTTCCTCAGTGGGTGACAGGAGCCTCTGCCAACAGGAGAGGAGAGACAAGCTTTATTTTGCAAGTTTAAATTGATAAGAAAAATTGTTAAAATAAAAATATTATTAATTGTCATTTCTGAACCATAACAGGATCATTTCACAAGCCATTTTACCCCGCTGCTTGAGTTAGATGCTCCCTCTTTAAAAGGAAGGAAGGAAGATATCTCAGTCTCCTTGGTGAGAGAAAATACAAAAATAGGCATGTTTCCTTTTATGGCAGATTTTCTGCTTCCACCCAAAACTACTTCAAAGTTTTGGTACCATCACACCAGCAAGTGTTGACCATCATTAAATAAGTGTTCGCATTTTTTACCTAAGCACTGGAAAAAAAAACAAAAACCAAACAGCAGGGACTGCAGCAGACATCATTTTACCTTTAAAATAAAAATTTAAAAAAAAATTAAATTAAAAACATTCAAACATTTTAAATTAAGTAAATGTGCCTTTGGCATCTGGGTTGGTACCTACAAACTTCTCTCACTTAAACCTGCAGGATAATTCTTCATGTGGAAGCCAAAGGCAAACCTGAGACAGTTTGGGCAGAGATCCGAATTTCCTCTAGATTTATCAGATCTGGCTGAGGTTTTTTTATGTCTGACACATTCAGATAACATCACCTGTTTGGCTTGAAATTTTAAATAAAATCCACCTCCAGCCTCCTTAGCACCAGCTCTGCTGTTACCAACGGCCCCTGATGTGCACAGTGGGTAAGGACAGGCTTAGAAAAAGCAGCTGTGAGGAAGTCAGCTTGGATCAAATGCAGGTAGTTCTCCAAAGGATGGTTTGTGTCCTATTTTTAAAATATGAACCTGGTTTTGACCCTGTTTTTAAAAGCTGGCCCTGGTTTGGTGAAAGCCACTGACCTGGGACTTTCACCCCATGACGCAGCGGCGGCGGCTGCGCTAAGGGAAAGGTTTGTGAACACGTGGGTTACACCAGGAGCAGATTTCCTTCTGCACCTGCAGCTGGGAGGGTGGGAATGTTCTGAGGGCTTTCCTGGGAAGCCAGGGGAGTGCTCCCCTCAGGAGTTTTTGGGAGGTGAGAGTATCCCCAGGGAGAGAGGCAGGTCCAGCACTGACCACGTGCTGGGACACAGGAAGAGCAACACCCCCAGGTATTGTAGCAGAAAATGAACACAATTTGTATTTATTCCTTGGTGGTTCTGCACCTCCACTGGACAGGGCATGTTGCTTGCTGGGCAGCACAAGAGCTGATCACCACCAAAGCCACACAGGTTTCTGCTGGAGAGATGCTCCAGCTTTTTCCATAACACTTTCTCTGTTCCTCCTGTCTCCCAACAATGCTCCAACTGTCACAGACATCTTTTATGAAAATCCTTTCCTTAGGATTTTTCCTCCTGAGAAGCTGAGAGGCCTCAGGAACAAAATGTAAACATTGATTATCTGCTGCTGTGGAATGCAACAGGTGGATTTTTTATTAGCACACGTTGGATGTTTCTAATTAATGGTCAATCACAGCCCAGCTGGCTCGGACAGAGAGTCTGAGACAGAGCCTTTGTTATCATTCTTTCCTATTCTATTTGTAACTAGCCTTCTGATGAAATCCTTTCTTCCATTATTTTAGTATAGTTTTAATGTAATATATATCATAAAATAACAAATCAAGCCTTCTGAAACATGGAGTCAGATCGTCGTCTCTTCCCTCATCCAAAAACCCCTGTGAACACGGTCACACTCCAACTGCACCTTTCTGTCTTCCAGCCCTGGGGCCACATCAGCTGTTGAACGCCTGTGCTGAGAGAAGAGGCTGAAATGCCACCCAAAAGGTGACACAGACACAGCTCTGGTGAGGAATCGTCCGCTGGGCACACAGTGATGCTTTTCCCGGTGCGGATCCCTCCTGCCCACCCGCGGGTGACCCCAGCGAGCTCTGAGCAATGAGCAGGGCGCTGCAATCCACTCCCCCCGCCATGAGCCGCTGAGCGGAGCCTGCCCCAGCGATTCCAGGGACTGCTCCCTTTGGATCCTGAGCCCCCCTGGCTGCAGGACAGGCGGGATGGAGCCGTGAGGATGCCGGGGCTGAGCACGGAGCCGGAGCACAACCATGAACAGCAGCTCCAACTGCAGCGAGACAGACCTCAAGCCCTACTACGCCGTCACCTACACGGTGATCCTGATCCCCGGGCTCATCGGGAACACCCTGGCCTTGTGGGTCTTCTATGGCTACATGAAAGAGACTAAAAGGGCCGTGATATTCATGATCAATTTAGCCATTGCTGACTTGTCACAGGTGCTGTCCTTGCCCCTGAGGATTTTTTACTACCTGACGGGCACGTGGGAGTTCGGAGGAGGTCTCTGCATGCTCTGCTTCTACCTGAAGTATGTCAATATGTACGCCAGCATCTACTTCTTGGTGTGCATCAGCGTGAGGAGGTACCTGTTCCTCATGCACCCCTTCAAATTCAGTGACTGCAGGCGTGTCTGTGATGTCTACATCAGCATCGTGGGCTGGGTCGTGGTCTGTGTGGGCTGCCTGCCTTTCCCTCTCCTCAGGATGCAGCACCAGGAGGATAAAAACGCCTGTTTCGTGGACCTTCCCATCAAGAAACTCGACCTCCCCACCTCCATCACACTGATGACCATAGGGGAGTTGGTGGGGTTTGTGACCCCCCTGCTCATCATCCTGTACTGCTCCTGGAAGACAATCCTATCGCTAAAAGAGAGGCACTCTGCTTCCCGGGACCTGGGCGAGAAGAAAAAGGCTTTAAAGATGATCCTCACCTGTGCCCTGGTGTTCCTGATCTGCTTTGGACCTTACCACATCAGCTTCCCTCTGGATTTCTTTGTGAAAACGAGGCAGATCCAGGAGGGCTGCGTGCAGATCTCGGTGTTCCACGCCGTGGCTTTGTGCCTGGCCAGCCTCAACTCCTGCGTGGATCCCATCATCTACTACTTCACCACGGATGAGTTCAGGAGACGCCTCTCCAGGCAGGACCTGCAGGACAGCATCCACCTCCAGCACCTCAGCTATGGCAGGAGGCACTCCAGGGATGTGCTTGGGGAGGACACCACGGAATACTGATTCCCAGCACTCCCAATATTCATTACATTTCGGCCTTTGCCACAATTTTTTTCCCTCAGGACACTGAGAACAACAACTGAAACTTCTGCTTTTGGTGAGGGTTGGAATGAACAAACAACCCCCACCCTCAAAAATACCTAAACCTGACCAAAAATGTGTTGATTTAATACTTGAGGTGCACATTTTCACTGAATAGAAATAGGAGCGTTTCCATTCCTCAGCTGGGCAGCAGGAGGTCAGGGACCCATGGGAGAGGTGACCCATGTCCTTCTGTCACCCATGGCATCACCCAGCCACGTCCTGGTCAGCAAGAAACAGCAAAGATTCTGGGGGTCTTGCTGTGCAGAAAGAATTTGATCCTAAAAATCACTGGATGCCACAATATTCTCTGTTTCTGAAGCACAAGACAATTCAGCAGAGACTGATTCTCCAGAGAGTGCCCGGAGCCTGCTCCAGCCACGCTGAGCATGGAGTGAGGAGCAGAAGGTGACACCAAAGGACTTCCCATTTAAATATTTAATGAAGCCTCATTTGGGGGTGTAGCAGATGCCATCACCCCAAATCACACAGCCAGGGAAGCTTCCACACACTATTTTGCTGCCATCAGTTCCCACTTCTGGGTGCAAAGACAAGGGTTAGAGCCAGGCCTTGGGTTTTGAACCGTGGGGCTGTGCTTGGAGGGTATTTATTCAAGCCAGGTGTCCATCAAGCCTTTCAGGTCCTCTTTTCACCAAAAATGGGGCAAATTATTTCCCTTTCACTGATAACTGACCCACAGCCATCACATCCACTCCCCACTAACAGCAGCAGGATTCCAATAGAGGATCCAAACCTTTCCAAAGTTTGCTGTAATGGGAACGCCCTGGAAGCAAAGTCAAAGGTGCCACAAGAGATTTTTAATCAAGGCTCAAAAGTGGATGTTGTTTTAATATTTGCTTTAAATTCAAACCAAAGAGACTTCAGGCTTCATTTGCATCTTCTTGTAAAATGTTATTTTTCTGTGACAGTATCATTTTTTATTTATGTAAATGTTGTTTTATAATTTATATAAGGGAAATACACATTGTAGGAAAATGATGTGATGCCCAGAGAGTGTCGGAACACAAGAAGTTTGTTTTCTTTTCAAAAACTTTTTCATATAATAAAAGAAAACTCCACCACCTCTTCCCTACAGGAATCTGAGCCAGTGCCTGATGGCTGAGCAAGGACTGATAATTCATGGCAACCACATTCACAGTGACAAAAAAAATATTTATTTTTATATTTCCTGTTGTATATAATAAAATAATAATTTCTAAAAATGTTTTTAAAAACATAATTCCTGACTCCTTCTCCCCCCTGCATACCAATACACATGAACATGTGGCAGCACCTGGATTTGATGCCTCTTGAGCACCTGCAGAACATTTTAGATGCTTCTCTGAAATTGTTTGACTCTTCTTGTTGCACTGGGGAGGAAAGGCAAGGGCCGGGTTTCCCAGGATAACGGGAATTCCTCCCGCTGCAGGAATCCAGCCCATCCCTGTCCCTTCTGGCCACCATGGGAGGGGACCAGGGTGGCCCTGTCCAACCCCCCAGAGTCACTTTTAGCCCCTGAGGGGAAAACGTTGTTACATAAAGTGGTGTCAGAAGTTCAGAAATTGTTCAGAGACAGAAACCTCAAGCAGCTGAAGTTTTCCACCCAGAGAATCCTGTGCGTGCAGCAGCGCCTTCCCCTCTGCCGCTTATTCAAATGAGTGTTCATGATCTCCTTTTACAGGAAGTGCAATGGTCGGGGCTGGTGACAGGAGACAAATTCAGGGGACACATCCCTGCTGGTGACAGGAGACAAATTCAGGGGACACATCCCTGCTGGTGACAGGAGACAAATTCAGGGGACACATCCCTGCCCTCCCCCAGGGCACCTCTGCTCCAGGTGGCCTCTGCTGGGGCCACACTGAGCTCTCACAGCCCCTGGGGATGCTGCCACCAACAACTGCAGTGTGAAGATGTTCCTTAGATCAGCAGGAGGAGGATTTTCATGCCGTGGGTATTTTTGCCATGCCCCTGTATTTTTAGAGTCTCAGGATCCTCGAGCTGGACTCGATCCTTAGGAGTCCCTTCCAACTCAGAATAACAACTTTGGGTGTTCCTCCCTCCTGCCCTCTGCTCCTCCTCCTCCTCCTCCTCTGCAGGATTTGTGCCCCAGCCTGGGGGCAGGTGACATCTCACAGAGCTCAGAGCCCCCAGCCACCTCCTGCCCTGCGTCCTCCAACATTTCCAGCGCCCTCCTCATCCTCTGCCACCACCACGAGCCATCCATGGAATCCCAGAGATCTCCTTTTGCCATGGAAAGGGCTGATTTACAGCTTCTCCTACCAAAGCAGAATTTTTGTCCTCTCTCACATCTTTTTCTTTTACCAGCACTGTTTTATTTGCTGTTTTGTCACATGGTTGCTCAACATCCTGAGCAGAGTCCCCGTTTCTCTGTAACTCGTTAGATTTTCCTGCTGGGGTTAAGGCAGCTTTGACACATTTTACTGCACTTTTTACTTCCTTTTTCATTTTGCTGTTAAAAATGAGCCTCAGCCCCAGCTCACGGGGTGTAAATGCACACACAGAGCACCCTGGCACTGCTGGACTCTGTTCCTCAGACATCAATAATTAAAAACAACTTCCAGAGAGTGACCCAAATATGAACCCACCCCATCCAACACAAAAATAAAAAGCTAAACTCTTGTCAGAGATGTTTTGATAAACATCATGACCAAAAATAAGCTGAATCCATTGGGGCAGTGCCTGGTTCATGCTGCCAGTTAAGTCAGGGCAGAGGAGCTGCAGCCTTTGGGGTGATAAACTCTGAGAATTGGATTGACACCATCTACAGCTGTGGCCAAATATCTGATTTAGAAAAAAGATTTGGTTATGTAAAACCATGAGAACAAAATAATCGAGAAAAAATGTAGCAATGCCATTGCCTCAGAGGGCAGCTCACTTTTTCCTCAGACAGTCACAAATTTGGTTTTCCCTCAATCAAGGAGGAAAACAGGGCCTGAGAAATGCCCCAGCAGGCAGCAAAGCAGGGCAGGCTGCACTCAGGCACCTCCACCAGCACAGCCTCACCACAGCAAACCCTTGGAGATGGGGGGAAAGGAGGAGCCGTGGCTTTGGAGCATCCTCCAGGGATGCAGCAGTGCCCTGTGACCGCTGAGCAGCACCCCGTGGTTTTGGAGCATCCTCCAGGGATGCAGCAGTGCCCTGTGACCCCTGAGCAGCACCCCATGGTTTTGGAGCATCCTCCAGGGATGCAGCAGCACCCTGTGACCGCTGAGCAGCACCCCATGGTTTTGGAGCATCCTCCAGGGATGCAGCAGTGCCCTGTGACCCCTGAGCAGCTGAGGGAGCTGAGGGAGCTGAGGGAGCTGAGGGAAGGCAGCTCACAGATGGATCTGATAAGCACAGAGCCCTTCCTGTGCCCCCGAGCTGCTCACGGGAGGAGCAGCAGCAGCTCTGCTCGCCACGGAAGTGTCGTGTGTGAAAGTCGGATCCTCCCACCTGTTTGGGGTTTTTTGGTCATGAGATGAGGAGGCAAAGCTCTAACTGCTTCCAGCTTCAGGCTGGGTGACAACACACACTGGTAAGGGAAGTGTGGTCTGAAGTGAGGATTCTACATCACTCTTATTTAAAAAAAAATAAGGATTAATTAGTGCAAAGGGCTGAGAACATGAGATGACAGAAGCTACAACCACCAAGGGCAGAGAATCCAAAGGAGTGAATTACTTATCACCAAGTGAGCGCTGAGATCATCACCCACAGAACCCAACAGCCTCCACAACCCTTCCCTCCCAAGGGATTTTGGGGCATCAGGTGGAAGGTGTGGGTTTGTCCATAGAACCATGGAATGGCTCGGGTGGGAAGGGACCTTTAAGGTGATCTCATTCCACCCCCTGCATGGGCAGGTGCAGCTTCCCCTATCCCAGGCTGCTCCAAGCCCTGTCCAACCTGGCCTTGGACACTTCCAGGGGCAGCCACAGCTTCTCTGGGCACCCTGTGCCAGGGCCTCTCCACCCTCACAGGGAAGAATTTCTTCCCAATATCCCATCTAAACCTCCTCCATCCATGGATCCATTCCTGATGAATCCCACATGCTGACGCTTTCATTCCAGAATAAAAGCACTGGGTTCCACACCAACAAGGGATTAGGTTTGTGGGAAGGAAGTTCCTTGTTCCAGAATCAGGTGTCCACCCATGGATTTAGCCCACAACAGCTCCAAGCATCAACAAGCCCTAAAATGGAACAGCTCAAGCGAGCCCAAACATTTCTGCAAGACACAAACCACCATCCACAGTGAGAATGAATCTGCAGACAGGAAATTCCCTCTCACATCTGTTAGGGTGGAATTCAGGGCTGTCACAGCACAAAAAGAGAGAAAATACATTCAAGTAAACAGAATAGTTAAACTATAAGAAATAATTTCCTTGGGAGGTGGAGTGGGAGGTGGAGAGCCTTTAATTACTCTCAAGACAGGAAATACACCCATCCTATTGCCTAGGTAATATCACAAATATATACTCATAATGAAGAAATAATGTTAATGCAATAATGTTACTGTAATTATCCATATTATAATTATTTTGGTGGCAGCCTGGAAGCTTCAATCAGTGCTGGCATTTGGGCTCTGTGCCACAGCTGGCAGCAGAGCCATCCCCCACCCGGCCTGGAATTAGGACAGGCAAAGCAGCTTTAATCCTTCCAAGCCTGACCTCGAGCTCAGCCCTGCCAGGGGGGTGATTCAGCCACAAACTGGAGGTTTTGGGGGCTGCACCCCATTTATCTGGTCCTACACAGCTCTGACCCCACCTGCAGTGCTGTGTCCCCAACATCAGAAGGACATGGAGCTGTTGGAGTGAGCCCAGAGGAGGCCAAGCTGTTAAGGGGCTGCAGCACCACCCCTGTGCAGACAGGCTGGGAGAGATGGGGCTGTTCTGCCTGGAGAAGGTTCTGGAAGAAGAGACCTTCCAGTGTCTGAAGGGACTGCAAGGAGGCTGGAGAGGGAATGTTCATCAGGAAGTACAGTGACAGGACAAGGGGGATTGGGTTCACACTGAAAGATGGGAAATTTGGACATACAGAAGAAATTCTCCTCTGGCACAGGGTGCTCAGAGAAGCTGTGGCTGCTCCTGGATCCCTGGAAGTGTCCAAGGCCAGGCTGGATGGGGCTTGGAGCAATCTGGGATAGTGGAAGGAGTCCCTGCCCATGGGAGGGGATGGAATGGGATGAGTTTTAAGGTCCCTTCCAGCCCAAACATCCTGGGATTGTGGGACATGGGTTCTCTTCAGATCCAGGGTGCTCAGTGCTGAGATTTCAGCTCACCCCAGACTCTGCTGAGCACAGCTGGATTTTGGGGAGATTTTCAAGTCCACAGAAGCCAGCCCAGAATTGCTGGAGTTCCATCAGGCTGTGTCCCCTAGCCCTGCACAGGCCTGGGAGTGCTGCTGGGGTGGGAGGTGACAGTTTCTCACAGCTGCTCTGCAGCACGCCAAGCACAGAGCTGAGCTTATCATCAGAAAAGCCTGGTTCAGACAAGCAGTTTATCAGGTCTGAGGTGCTAAAGCTCCTTTTCATACCAGCCTGAGGCCTCAGGGTATCTTTCAAAGGTCCCCACACTATCTCTTATTTTTTTCCTCCAGATCTTCATCTCATGATATTTATATATGCAAAGAAGTTCAATTTTTATAGATTTTATGTACAGTAAGCCTGGAGGAGAATGAAGTTCTAATTTAGACCATTACATACTCTAATGGAAGAGTGTGTCACCACAGCCACCCACACCTCAGCAGTCACAGAGCAGCAGGTTCTGCAAAGGGCAGCAGCATCTTCTCTAAGAACCAAAATCAACTGTTCTTAATAATTGTTTCTCACTTTTTTTTTTTTTCTGATTAAAAAAACCCCAAATGAACTCACATGTAATGCTGGAAGAGGAAATACCCAAATTGCTGCACTGCCAGCTTCATGTTGAAAAAGGTATTTAGAATTTACATCGAATTTTGAATTTATTTAGTCAGAAAATGAACGTGCCAGCTCCCCCAAGGAAGGTGCCCAAAGTCCCTGCAGAGATCTTGCTGATTGTCCCGTGCCCACAGGAAGCTTTTGCAGTAAACACAGATGTAAACGAAGCTCTTACAGTAACTGAGTTTGCATTTGCATCCCAGCAGTGTCACCCCCTCAGTCCCCACACCCATGTCTGCAGTACAGTTCTGCTCAGATATTAACGGGGTTTTACACAGGTTAGTTCTGGCATCAAAATGTTCCTTACTATAGATAAAAACGAAGCAAAGACACTGAGCACCAGCTGGATGAAGCTTTGATCAAACCAGCTTTAGGGTTTTTTTAGTGAAATAGCTGAAAACCTGTGTGCTGGGTGAATACACTGAGTTTTTACCAGTTACACACAGTTTACACCCAAGTGTTTGCTGCCTGTGCCATCTACTGGTGCAAAGGACTCCTCCAACTCCTGCTCCTTCCTGCTCCTATAGCCCAGCTGAACACAGGAGCTGCTCAAAGCCAAGCACAGCATTAGAAGATCCCAGGAAAACCTTCAAATTCCAGTATTTTGGCCTGGGCACCCAGCCCCAGCCTAAAACACTTAGGGATAGAACACAAGGCCAGCAGAGCACGCGTGGGACCAAACCCAGCTCACCTCAGAGCAGGTGAGAACAATCCGTTCCTCCTGTCCCTGGCTCCCTGCCTGGAACATCCAATAACATCTTGAAGAACTGCCTTCACTTTGTTCCAAAGGTACAGAAAGTGTTCCAGCCCCTGTGGAAGCAGCTCCAGCATTTCTGCCTGGAGGAGCATCCACTGCATGGACACATGGAGCTGGGGAAAGAACAATCCCTGGGTTTTATTTTCCAGAAAATCAGACCTCAGTGCTACAAGCAGGTGCTTCTTACTCTCTACAACCAACACAGCTTCAAGTCCTTTCACTCAAGGCTTTATAAGATCCCATCCTGGTTATCCCCCCAGCCAACCCAGAGGAGCAGGAAATCACCCCTTGTCCAAGGACACAAAGGCTGGGGGAAAAGCTTCCCAGGGCAGCTGCTTGTCCCAGTAACACCTGAGTGAAGGGAACCTGGCTCACAATGACAGAATTTGAGCTTTCTACAGCATTTCATCTCACTGCATACTTCAGTTCACTGGAATACTCTCCTACACACCCTATTTTAGAGCCAAAGCTCTGGTTTTGGGACACATCCTTGGGGGAAGAGCTGTGTTAGTTTCTGTGCTAAAATTCCTGTGTTCTCCTTTCTCCTGCAAGCAATAACAAAGCAGCAACTCCTACAGACACCTCTCCCTCCCCTGTTCTCTGTGCAGAAATCCTGTTTTCCTTCCAGCTGCACAATCCCAGGCACTTTCCAGGAAAGCCACAAGGGGTTCAGGAACACTTTAGCTCTGAGCCCCAGCACTTCCAGGGCAGGACTCTCCTGTCTGAGCTTCCAGCAAAGCTCAGGGTGAGAGCTGAGGGTTCATTAACCTCTGTACAGCCCCTCATTAACACCCAGGAACACTTGGGACAGGCAAACCTTCAATCACAGCCTCATCACCAGCAATATTCAAATGAATTGTAAATACACCCTTGTCTTTGCAGTGAACACCCCCAGAGCTGCCCCTGGGGATCCAGTTTGGAGAGCTGTCTGTTCCTCCCTCTGTTCCTCGAGCTTGGCTGGTACCACAAAGCCTTTCCACAGCAGCAGAAGAGGAAATTCAGCTTCACAAGCTCAAAAAGAAGTAAGAGGGTTAAGAGAAGAGCAATGCACACTGCCCCAGGTCCACAGCATCACCCCCTCCCCTCTGAGCCCCAAACACAACACAAACACCAAAGTTTTAGAGAAACATTTATTATAGGGTTGCAGAATTTATGCCAATATAAAGTCCCTTAATAAAACTCTCAAGTTTATCAACTGCAGGACACTAACTCTTCATTCTTTTTAGACTGCAGCTTTCCAAAAAAAAAAGGGAACAATGCTCTGACTGCAGCAGTAATGCTACTTGCTCATAAAAAGTTGATCTAAAAAGTTTTATATAAGCCCAAGTAGTTTAAGTTTACAACTACAGTCACGTTCACAAGTGAGCTATACCAGAACAGACCCTGGAATAGGAAGTTACAGGATAAACCAAGTCATAACCAAAAATACTGACAAGCTTTAAGAGCAACTCTATCAGAATCTAACAACTAAATGCCACAAAACCAAACTAAGGGAGAAGAACTCAACATAAGCTCAGGGAAGGTTCCAAATATACATACGAATTCAATACAGTAATTGCACAAAAAGAAACAGGGTAGTGTTAAAGGTTTCTGATCACTGAGCTTGGATTTTACATGCTGCACACATGGTCGTTAAAATAAACCTTTAATGAGCCAGATCAGGAAGGTTTTTGAGCCAGGATACGGAGTGCAGAGCTATTCTACAGAACTACACAAGATGTGCAAACCACAGATTATTAATATTAATCATTCTGTGAAAGTTAAGGTGAACATAACTGGTTCCAGCCAAGGAACTGGTTAACATTTTTATATATATATATTTTTCTGCCATTCCCAGATTACACTAAATCAAACACATTCAACAGATAAACTGATATTAGCTTTCTAAAAAAACCTTACTCAAATTTAAGTTTTACATGAGACAACTAAAAAGTTATACCAAGGATCAACAAAAGCTGAAATGGTGACTTTGTCTTCTGAAATACAAGCAATACACAGAAAATGCATAAGGCTTTTGATTATCACTGCACGGTTTAACTGCAGAAGTCGATGTCTAATGCTGACTTCTCCAAGAAGGTGTGACCTGGTCACCTCCCATCTGTCACCTTTCACTGCTGACAGATCTTTGTCTCAACCACGAAGGAGTTTTCAAAGTGTCTGATTGAGTGACAGTTCTCCGCTGCCCGTTTCTGCACACCTGGGGACGAGAGAGGACAAGAGGCTGAGTGAGTGAAGGGATCCCCAGCCCACAGCAAGCACTGCCAGCCTTCCACCACTGCAAGACACAACAATCATTCAGTGCACTGAGTTTCTCCAGCCAGGAATTCCACCAGAGCCTGCTATGGGGCTGTTTTCCATCCCAAATCCCTCACCTAGTGTGCATTTGCACAGGGTATGCTTTGCAGAGCACTTCACCTTGGGAGGATTTACCTCACTCTGGTTCTTCCTAACACTATTAAAGTGATTTTCTCTATTTTGGGACATGCCAGCACTGGGTCTGACCCAGGCAGTTTACCTGTATCAGCTGTGGCTCAGTAAGAGACAGGAACACAGCAGTCCTACCATCAAAGAGCTGCTCTCCTCAATCACTTCCATTTGCAATAATTCAGAAGGATTTAAGTTTGTTTAATAAGCAGAGAATTGTTCAGATAAAGCAAGAGAAGCACCAGCTCTTAACCCAACCCCAGCAGGGCACTGCTTTGGTTTATAAACACCTGAAATCCAGGCTTGTCCCTCTATCCCCAAGGCATCAGGATGGAGGTGAAGTTTCCAGAGCCCACCTAACAGCCTGACCTGGGTTTCTCCCACACCTCCAAGTTACAACTCCAGGGGACTGACAGAGCACCTGAGGTCAGTTTGATCTAAGAGATGAACAAACAAACTCCACAAGAGCTGAGAGCCAAGGCAGCACTAGCTAAATGACAATAAATGAAAAGACTTTTTCAGGGAAGTTCCAGGAGTTCATCCATTGCAGTCTCATTTCTGTGACACGGCTCGTACACTGTGTGCTAGAAATGAGATGGGGAAGGCAAGGCAAGACTTGTCCCTGAACAATTTTCTCCTCAGTTGGATCAGATTTCCCACCCTCTCCCCTCCACAGGCAAACAAACAGAGTTACAGCACAGCAGCTGTACCAGGAAACGTTTTCCATTTACCAGAATCCTTTTGTACAAGTTCTCTGCAGGAATCTTTTACTCTGCAGCAAAGATGTCAGCAACATGTTAGAGCAGGATGATTTCAGGGAACATCATAAACACTCTTCACAGAGCTGTCTATAGATGCAGCAGCTGTCAATTTAGCCTTGTTCCCAAAATCATTCTCACAACAGCACAGTCACACGCCTCTGCCTCCCATGAGGGCAGAGTGTTTAGTGCTCCTTCATGTGCCCTGCACAGAACCCCTCTGCTGCTCCCACAGAGGGAGCCTTGCTTCCATCCACAACAGGATGTTGTGCGCAGCAAGCAGCACATGCAGCTCCCGATGCTGCAACTGGGCTGAGGAAACTCTTGCCTAAGAGCTTGGCAGCCAAACCAGAGCACAGAGTCCTGACAAACCAAACATTTGCATTCTGAACGGCTCTAACTGACAAAGGGTTAGCTCACTGTGTTTGGTGGGAGCAGCAAATATGAAATGCTTTGAGCTACAGTGAAACAAAATTCATGATGTCAGATTTGTGCCCCCCAGGCCTTGTCCCAGTAGTTAGAGCAGACACCTCAGCTTAGTCCCTGGCAGGGGGTGGCAGGAGCACACAGGCAATAAAGAACCAGAGCTCAGCAGTTCCTCTGGAGTGTTCTTCCTCTTTCAGAGAGGAAGTCTGGGATGTCCGGAGCTCACTGTTCAATTACTTTTTTTTCAGAGCAAGTAAAGCAGAAGAAAATGTTTTTATTTGGTGCTCCTGTAACCTAGTTTTAGATAGGACAAGGACAGAATAAGCTGCGCCTACAGAGACTCACATTATCTGATGGATTGTGAGAATTTTAGGGTCAAACTAACTTAGAACTTCAACCAAAAATTAGAACAGAAACAGACTTAAATTTGATTTGGGCATGTAACCTGTAACTGTGTAACTGAAACTTTCTCAGCATGTTCAAATGACAGTTCACATTCAGACAGGAAGGGAAGGGAAATACCCAGCAGGGCCAAGAGTAGCCTCAGCTTCTTCCAAACACTCAGATTCCCCAGATTAAAAACTCCCCAGGTTTAAGAATTTATCCCTTCCCTAGCTAAACAATAGCTTTGCTTTTTCCTGAGGGGAACTTACCCATGATTTGGTCTCTGCGCTGAAGCCTGAAGGTCTCTTTCCCCACACAGAGCTGGTAGATGAAGATGCCCAGGTCAGACACGTTATCGATCTCCTCTGTCACCACCATCTCCTCACGCACCAGGTACGTCTGGGGCAGGTAAGAGCCAGTCTGCAAGAGACAAAGCCTGAAGGTACAGACTGCTGCTAGCAAGGGACAAGCCACTACATTTCACTCTCTGCTTTGGAAGGGATTCAAGCAGCAGAGTTTTAATACCAACATACACTGAGCTCAACCAGGGAAGTTAAAAACTGACAGAGGCCATTTCCAACAGCTGCACTTACATTCAAATCAAGCACAATTAACCTCAACTCTGCAAGCCTCATGTGAAGCAAATGTAAATAGAACCTGGTCAGGTTTATCTGTACACAAAGTTTGCAGCTAAAAGAGAAGCAAAATATTGTGAAAGACTCCAGGTTTGAGGAAATGTAATTCTAATATAAAAAATACAAGGCAACCTATAAAAGGCTTCACCAGATGCTCCCAGCACTACTAAAACAGCTTCCTAACCCCCAACTCCTAAAAACAGGGGCAGGGACATACACTTAAAACTTGTCTTCATGCAGCTATATATAAAAAAGAATGCAACAAGCAAAACTAGACCAGTGGCCTCTAGAACCAGGTGTAAGAGAGCCAATGATTTTTTCTTAAAAGTCCATTTGATGCATGATAGCCAAGTATTGCATTTAACTGGGAAGCAGCAGCCAGCTCTATCAACTTGACCTATAAATCATCTTGGAAAAACACCAGTTTTAGTCACTGAAGAGTCAAATGCTTGTGGTGATCTCATAACTGCAGTGCTAATAACTGGGGAACAAGTTCACATTGTTCTTTTCAGCAAAACCCTCACGGGGCGAGCGAGCTTGCCCAGAGTAACTCTCAGGTTTAGGCTTTCAATCATATTTGGAGCTTTATCAAATTCCTTTCTAACAGCTAAATTTAACCTTATCTGCTGGTTGCTTTCAGCTCTCATAAAGCCAGGTATTAATAAGAGCATTAGGCATGAATCTACTCAACATAATATACACTGACAGCTGGCCTTAACTTCAGTGCAGTGACTGAGCTGGGGGATTATGGACTTTGATGGAGGGAGGACTGTTCTAGCAAGGGCCTGGAGTTCAGGAGCAGCACCCAGCACTCTCAGCAAAGGCAGGCTGTCAGCAGAGCTCCCACATACCGCCAGCTTGGCAAAGAGATCCATCAGATTCCTTGGAGGCATGACGATGGAAGTGTTCAGCGGGATCACGTAGCAGTTCCCCAGCTGCAGGTCGAGATATGCTGTCAAAAGCTGTTTTAAAAACAAGTTTTTAATTAGTCAGGGGGCCTTTGATTAGGAGAACACAATTCCACCAGGAGTAAGGCAACCTAAAAAAGCTGGAGATACTCACAGCTACTACAAAAGTGATGCATTCAGGAAGTGCCCAGTGTAAGAACTGAACTGTTACCACTTTGGCAAACCAGCAATAGTTTAAAAAACTTTCCTAGGTAAGAGAAAGCTGAATATAAAAGCAGCTTCTGCCATAATTGTAAAGGAGTACAGTTTGTACTAACACAGAGGAAGTATTTAGGACTATGATCTCATAACTGAAAAGGTCTAATTAAGCACAGTGCAAACAAAAGGTATCCAGCTGCTGATAAACAATGATTCCCTTTAAATAGGTATTCAGGAAAAGTGTTAGTCCCTACAAAAATCTCATCAGCATTGCCACTGAGCACAAGAACTGCAGCAACTAGAATTATCTGTTTATTCTATCTGCATTGCCAAGGCTGGATTTACAACCAACCTCGGAGAGCTTTTACAGCTGACTGGGAATAATGTTAACACTATCAACACAACTTTGACAGAAAAGTCAAATGAAAGCCACCCTCTCCTCTCTGCCTTACAGAAACTCCATGCAACTACCACAGCTTTGTCAGGTTCTAGGTTTCAGCTGCTTGAAGTGATTTTTCAATGCCCTTCTCCAAGGCTGACACCTGCCTGCAATTCTACGTTTTGCTGTGATGTTGTGCTGAGTCCTCAGTCCCTTAACTCACATTTATGATGTTCTCCATTTACATGGGATTCTTTATCCCACAGCAAGTGGCACTTTCAGATACCCCATGGGTGACAACAGAGCTGCACAGCACTGAGATGCATTTTCTGGGAACCAACTCAGAGTTCCTACCCACAGTGACTGTACCACCCGTGCAGAGTTAATCCCTCTGTTCCAGAGCTCACAGGGTCACAGCTCTGCCACGCTTAAACCCAAGGAGCAGCCTGTGCTGCCAGCGAGCTCTGCAGCCCCGGAGCCAATCCCGGAGCCGATCCCAGAGCCGCGGGTGCCCCGGCACTGACCCTGTCGAAGTCGTGCACGATGGCGGCGGGGTCGCTGTCGGAGAACTTGGGCACGGGCACATCGATGATGGCGATGTTGTCGTCCTCGCGGATGTCGGCCTCCTCGGCGATGGGCAGGAAGTACGGCTCCACCGCGCGCTCCCGCGCCTCGTTCTCAAAGTAGCACATCTCCCCACGGTACACCTTGTGCTGGGACACGAGCAAGGGCAGGTAGTCACACAGCAGCTTTAACCTGCACTCCTGTCTGCTGAGACTGAGCACAGGTCTGTCACACCCAAAGGACACAAGCTCGGCGTGTCCTCATCATCTTTCTTTCCCCCTCATCTTTCCAGTCCACTGATCATCCATTTATACTTTCTTAAACCAATGCTGTTTAAATAAAAAAGAACACTCAGATTACCTTTGGCATGAAGTACTTGTAGATGCAGGCTCCACCCACAACAACCCCTGCCAAGATGAAGGCCAGGCCCAGCAGAGTCAAGAGACATCTTCCAGATGAGTTTTCACCCCTGTGTGTGGCAACTTCTGGGTCCTTTAAATACAGAAGGGGAGAAGTGAGAAAGGGCAGCTGCTCTGAATTTAAAGAGAGCTGTTATCAACTGTTTCACTTTGATCCACTGTCTCCTATTTCTTCTAGGTGTGAGAATTACAGGTCAGCATCATAAAATAAAGCACTCACATGAAATGTTACTGCATTAGATTAAGATCAGTTTTCAAACAGCACCAAGAGTATTTTCTGTGTTAGAGGATGTTTCCTAGACAAACCTTTGTCCAGAAACTATTTGAGATGCACAAAACTTAAATAACTGTAACAAAAGATCCTGTGCTGCAGCCACACTGTAGTACAAAAAGCAGGATTTGTACATCAAGGTCATTAATAGCACACAGTGTCTTCAGGCCTCTTCCCAAAAGCCTCCTCCCCTCCTCCTCTCGCTGTCACGTGCATTAACATCACTTTTCCTCCCAAAGCTGGATTAGCAGAAGAAGCCAAGATGCAACTCTGTCTCTTGGCTGGGGAACAGACAACTGACACGAGTCACCAGGTTTTGGAACTTTTAATATGCACAAGCAAAGTCCATTATGAAAGAAAACGACTCGTCAGCTTAAACACAGCTTCCAGTTATGCCAAATAAAAACAAGTCCCCGTGGCACATCCTACCTTGCAGCCTCAAAATAACTTTTCTCCTACCCAAATCTCAGGAAGTTTTGTTTTAACAGCCTGAAACTTCTCTCTTTAGCTCAGCAGCTTGTTTTCCCCCACCCAATGTTCTCTCAAACAAAGATGACTGCACCCATAGGAAACTACTCTCCAGTGGTGGGAAGTTGTGCAATCCTCACTGCAAAGGCAGAGCTGGTGTCTGAAAGGAAAATGTAACCTTCCAGAGTTCCTGCAGCACTTTCCCAGACTTCCAGCTGCAAGCCAAGTGAAGAGAACAGCAGAAGTGCTGTCAAATAGCAAACAATCAGAAGAGACATTCCCTCCTGGAATCACACACTGGGCTTGAGTCTTCAAAAAGAAAAAACAAAACACAAAAACAACCACCAAACCCAAAATGTTTAGATAACCCCTATATTTAGTCAAGAATGTCCCTTTAATGATTCCTGACTCCAGGATTTAATAGCTTGCTTTTAAGATCTGCTCTTTGTCCCAGCCAGGAAGGAAGAAAATCAGATTTCACAGTAAAAGATCTTTTCCTTTGAGGTGTTCCCAGAATCAGTGGCTGGGCTGGGCACAGCAGCTTCCATGGCCTTTCTTTATTTGGGTCCTGCAGAACACAAGACACTTAGTGACCTGTGTTCCCAACAAGCGCCAGCATTATCACCAGGGCTGCAATATTCCCAAGCTCAGCAAGATGCAGCAGCATAAAAGTCAAAGCCATCAGTTATGCAAGTGCTGAAACAAACCCCAAGCTGTTTTGTGAAAGTCAATACTCCCACATTCCGCTCGCGCATCCTCCAAACACAAAAATGTTGGTTCAGCAGGACACAAGCTGCTACAATTGGCATGTGAAGCATTTGTTAAAAAAGAAACCAACTACAAAAACCAAAGCCAAACCCTGGTTTCGAGTCAGAATGATGCCACATTTCTGTGGCACTGCGTGAAAATCCCTTTTCAGGGTTAAGCAGCTGTAAGATGGAGATTAATTCTGTTCTCTCCACGTTCTCCCACCCTCACCTCCACCTTGGAGCACCTTACTCATCCAGCCTGTCCCTACTTGAACACACCAGTCTGCACCAGTTTTGGCACTGCAGCCATCCCGGAGCAGGGGTGATGTCGACATCTAATTAAGCTCCACTTGCACTACACCTATTTCAAACAAAGCAAAGGCACTTGAGCATATTAAGCAGCAATGTGGGCAGCTGAACCTGAGAGGGAAGAGTTGTCAGAGCTGCTAAGAGAACACAATAGCGAGATTTTGCTCGAGCGGGTTACAAAACCTCTGCACAAAAGTAACAGGTAAAAGTCGTCAAAAACCTACAAAGAAAATGCAGCTCTAAGCTGGAACAAGCAAAACTAACGAGGGATAAGAGACAAGAAGAAAAATCACTTGTTTTAACCCTGCTGACAGCCCCGAAGAACCTGCAGGGAGAACATCCTGCAAGCTCAAGGGTTTTCTGCAGATACTGCAGGGGACTTTTATTGTGCTGTTTCAGCCAACATTAACCTTTAAGCTTGTTTGCTCTGCACAAATATTCCAGCTAAAGAAGACATTAACAACCACTCCAACAAGTTTGTCTTGGAGTAAAATTATGAACTTGATGTTTAAATGCAACTCCAAGCCCTGAAGTCAGAGTGAAGAGTTGTTAAAATCCCACATACGTGTGTGCAAACATAGAGAATATTCCAAATTGAGAGGAGCAGCTCTCATGAGAACAGGAAAAAGGGGTGTTTATTAGAACTATTCCAGTCAGAACTTTCACAGTACAGGGCTAGTAAATATATGTATAACCAGTTGCCTCGGGAATAGCTGAGGAGGTTGTCCTCAAGAAACTGGCCAGGCTAATGACATCTTCAAATTTTAAATCCTTTATCTACCTTGTTTTCCCACTTTCTCTCCTTTTGATCCTGTAATTGAATGCTACCGTATTAAATGCGCACACATCAAACTGACAGCTCAGAAGAGTGCACTGAGCAAGAAAAATCACTCTGCATCCCTTCCCCTTCCAAAGGAAGGCTATTTCAGGTGAGGCTGTGTAGGCTGGTAGGGAAGCTGCTTTCCTGATTACAGCTTAGAAGGGAAGAAAAAAAAAACCTGAACTACAGTGCAACTCCACAAGTTTTGTTGTTTCTAAAATTTTCTTATTCTCCTACTGCAAATAAACTCAGCCCATGCCATCTTCCCCGTCTACAGCCACTGATGTATTTACCTACAGGCTGAGCTTCCCCATCTGCCTAAAACGCAGGACACCTTCAAAACAAATTTCCCACAAATTGGGAAAGTTCCACTCGAGCCAGCGACGCGCAGCTCGCTGGGAAGGAAAAGCCAACCACAGGGTGCTCGCCTGGGTTTCTATTTAAAACCCTTTATGGCAGGTTTCTTAATTTAAGCGCGACACCGACGCCTCACCGCAGCTGCCGGGAGGCTCCGAGCGCCGCCGGGAGCGGAGGACGAGCCTCAGCCCGCTTTGTTTGCCTGGGAGGCGCCGGCCGAGCGAGCGCTGCCCGCGCCGGGGGGGCTCTGCCTGCGCTTCCCGGCCGGCCCAGGGCCGAGCTGGGAGCTTTAAAGCGCCGTCAGGAAACGCGGCGCTGGCACGGGCCCAGCTCGACATAAACACCCGGTGCCGGCGCTGGCCCGGGGGTGTCACGGGACATCGCACCGCGGCACGGCTGCGGAGCGGGACAGCACCGTGGCACCAGGGCCCCGCGGCCGCGCAAGGCTGAGGGGAGTCGGTCCCTCAGCCCCGGAGAGAGCGCGGCGGGGCGGCCGCCACACGAGCGAGAGCCCCGCAGCCGCCGCCGCCTCCCCCGGCCGCGAGAAAATGGCGGCGACTCCGTCTGCTCGCGCCCCCCCTCACACCGCCCCGCTCCTCCCGCCGCCGCCGCCGCCGGCCGGGACATCCCTGTGCGCGCACCTTGTCGGCCACAAGCGCCTCGGCCGCCTCCTTTTTGGGCTCATCCTTGAGGGCGAAGGGCGAGTTGAAGGCGATCTTCACCATGGCGCCAGCGTTGCTGCCGCGTCCCGGAGCGGCAGCGGGGACAGCGCGGAGGGCGGGGCGGGGTCTGCGGTGGCCACGCCCCCAGCTCCGCCCGCGGGCTCCGCCGGGAGCGCCCCCTGCCGGCCGCGCCCTCACACGGCTCCATTCCCCCGCAGCTCCCCTCAGGCGCCGGGAGCGGGTCCCGACGTGGAGAGTCGGGATTAGGGAGGCTGGGGATGGCCCCCGAGACCATCGAGCCCAGCCTGTGACCGATCCCCACCTTTTCCCCGGCCCAGAGCACTGAGTGCCACTTCCAGTCCTTCCTTGGGCCCCCCCAGGGATGAGGAGCACACCTCCTCCCCGGGCAGCCCTTTCCAAGGTCCTTCCCATGGAGAAATTCCTGTTGCCCTCCAACCTGAGCCTCCCCTGGCCCAGCCTGAGGCTGTCCCCTCTCCTGTCCCTGTTCCCTGTGAGCCCGATCCCCCCCTGGCTGTCCCCTCCTGTCAGGAGTTGTGCAGAGCCACAAGGTCCCCCCTGAGCCTCCTTTTCTCCAGGCCGAGCCCCTTCCCAGCTCCCCCAGCCTCTCCTGGGGCTCCCTGGGCTCCTGTCCCAGTGCTCTGCCCCTGCCATGGAAGGAATTTCTTCCTCATGTCGAGGTAGAACTTCTTGTGGTTTAGTTAATGGCTGTTGCTCCTTGTCCTGTTGCTGGCACCGCTGAGCAGAGCCTGGCAGCATCCCCGGGCACCCCTTGGAGATGTTGGTATGGATTGATGAGATCCCTCACAGTCTTCCCTTCTCCAGACTAACCAAGCCCAGCTCCCACTGTCTCTCCTCATCAGAGAGATGTTCCAGACCCCTCATCATCTTCATGGCCTCTGCTGGACCCTCTCCAGCAGCTCCTTGTCTTTTTTGTCCTCAAGAAACCCAGACCTGGGCACAGCCCTCCAGAAGTGTCTCAGAAGGGAGAATAAAACACCTCATGCATTAGACTGTCTGAAACAATCTGCTCCTTCATATGGATGGAAATCTGTGTCCGTCTCTCTAGAATTTGACTTTACAGCTCTACAAAGAAATCTGGTTTGAATCTGGTGCCCACACCATGGAACTCTCCCTCACAGACAGCTGTAATTAAACAGAGCTGAACACTTATGCAAATATTGCAATAAGTAATTCTTCTAAGTGTAAACAACATGCAGTGTGTATTCCAGCATTCAAAGCATGTTCCTGTTATTCTACAGATGGAATACACTGTGTTTCCTTTCAAGATCATAGGTTTGATATTGCTGCCTTTCATCTCCATAAGAGTTTTGATTTTGACTTCAGTCAGGGAAGAACAAACTGTTTTATGTCGATTCAGCCTGACTTGGTCTAGTAACAGAAAATGCTTTAACCTCATTTTACCAGGAAACCAGTGAAAAATCAATTTTCATATTTCCTACCTTTAGAGTGTTGGAAATAAGTCAAACTCTACTCTCAAAGTCCCTGGAACGCAGATTTAGGACAGATTGAGAAGTTTCCTGTATGGCCAATGCAATACCTGTGCTTGCTAAACTGGCAGTTGATAAATGCTGTGAATAATTTTTGGATATTTTTTTTTATCTTATCTAATGTAATAACTTCATGCTTAAACAAATTGACTTTATCTTTCAATTACTCAACACCTTTATTTGAAAAAGAAGGCAGAAATAAAACTAGAATAGAACAGAAATAGACCCCTGCTTTTTATCAAAGCTGGTGTCTGTACATCCCAGCTGCCTCACTGCCCATGTTCTGTTGCAAGGGGTGGACACACCTGGGAATATCGTGCTCAGAGAAAAAAAAGTTAAAGAATAGAAGGAGATTTTTATATTTGTCCACACTCAAATTTGCAAAACTGGAACTTTCTTATGATCTGTTGCAGATTTTTTTAAATTGTGCATTACTGTAGTGTATGTGACAATAATTTATCTTAACGTGTTCAAAACTTATTTAAAATGTGCAGTGTCCTGAAGAAAGTAATTCCAGCATCATCAAACAGTTTTACACAGCTGATACTCTCAGTTCAGTCAGCACCAACTCCTTCCACACACATCTCCTCCTCAATAATCTGTGCTTTGTAGAATACCAGCTTGGGAAAACATAAGAAAACTCAGATTTTTTTTTTCCCTTCTAGAAATCATCAGGCTGTTTGACTGAATAAATACTAGAGAACCCCATGGGTGACTCCCCCACTTCACCCCTAAAATGCTTTTTCACCTTAGTCCTGGCCCAGTTTTCTTTCAGACTTTTGGCATAGAGTGATTGCAGTGGGGCTTGGAAATCCCAAGCCATCTAAAGAAGTTATCTCACTTCTTCTTTTGACTTCTGCAATATTTCTGCTTTTCTTTACTGTTTAAATACCCTGGGGTTAATTTCCTGATATTTATTCTGAGGTTGTCTTTATCACCTTGGCAGGGAAGAGATTATCCGCTGATGCTTCATTATCTTTTCAATCCTTCTGGTGTCTGTAAATTTAAAGCAACACTCCTTTAAAAAATAACAAATACATGGAGCAAGATGTTTTAGAGATTGGAGAGATTTGGCCAAGGAAAAGGAGAACTGGAATGCTGTGGTGGCTGTGATGCTGTTACCTTTGCTCCCAGAGAAGAGAACTGAATTTCTTAGAAGTGCCACTAAACCCCAACGCCTCCCTTTTAGCAGCAGTGATGACATAAGGAGCCCAGACAGTCTAAGAATATTAAAGACCAGGCTTTGGAAGGTGAGGTTGTACCTTGTATTGCACCAGGCAGTGACTCAGCAGATAATCCCACTGGAAGCTCCTTTTTGAGCAATCCTGAATTAATTTTTAACGTGTAGGAGGTTTTTTAGCTCTTCTAATACACTTTTTTATAACTCCAGCCATAAGATGTGTTCACATTTATTCTATCTCCTCTTTTTTTTTTTTATGCCAGGAGAACCTTTCCTTACTTTCTGGGAACAATGGAATCTTCTATTTATCCTAGTTTTTGAAGTATTCTCACACTTTGAAGTAGAAGGTGCTGTGTATGTGCAGAATCCTGACTCGTGTATCTTGTCCTGGCTCAAACACAGCTGCGAGGAGGAGGAGGCTGCAGGCTGGCAGGACATGTGAGCACATGTTGTGCATTTCAGTGGTCACTCACACTCCTTAAACCTGAATAATGTTTTGTTAGACCTAAAACCATGCACAGAGTTCAGCCCTGAAGTTTAAATTCACCCAGGTGAGCCTCACACCTTCACTGGTACTGCAGAGCTCACAGGGACAACGACTCTCAGAGCCACAACCTGTACTCAAGGTGTAAAGAAAGAGCAATTAATACAAGTAATAATTAACTGTTTTAAATATACAATATATCCAGCAGTTGGGTTTTTTATGAACAGTGTAATTACTGACAGAAATGCCATTAAAGTAAACAAGTATGTCATGCAGGGCTGTTAAAAATTAAAGTGAAACTACAAACTCTCTCCTTTCCAAGATACCTTCTCCCAGTTTGACATTTTATATTTATCCAGATGTCTGAAGTTCTGCTTTTTGCCTCCAGTCTTTTCCCAACTCTCTTGCAAAGCATTCTTCCCTCAACACCTCCTCCTGTTTTTCCTCACTCTCCAGCTCTGAGATTCCATCTCCATTCCTTCCCTGATCAGTGGCCTGGGACCTCTTTCACCTTTCTACCTGTTCCTAAGGCTGTTGATACTGAATCCATCCAGAACTGCAAAACTCAGAGCTGCCAGTTTAACCTTTTGTGGAGGGGAGTTTTTCCCACTAAATTTGGGTCCTTGAGTGAGGATCTGTGTGTCTGAAGAGGAAATGTTGTTTGCTCCACTGCCTTCCCCTGCTGCCTGGCAAGGCTTCTCTCTGCTGCAGCAGTGTTAGATTAGGATCTGTGGCAAGGAAAACACACATTACTCACTTCTACTGATGCCTTGTTACAAAACACTACAACAGGAATGTGGGCTACATGGAAAGTTGCCTATTTCCATGCAGGGAGAAGTCGGGAGTCCCTTTTCTCTGCAGAGTCCAGCTGTGGGAGGAATGAGAAGAGGGAGCCTGAAGGACACAGAGATTCTGTTGATGTGGTCAGGTCAGTGTTGAAGAGACCTCACTGCCCACACAGCCATTGCCTCACAGAGCAGAATTCCACAAGAAATTCCAGTCCTCTGGAACATCTGCCAAGCGAGCAGCGTGCCCAGGGTGATCAGCAGCCCCAAAGGATGGAAGGGCCAAATGTGCCTGTGGTGTAACTGCAGTGAGGCAAGCAGAGATCTGTCAGGAACCCGGAGTCCTGGCAGGTCTGTAACAGCATTGCCACACTCTGCTGCTGGAGGAAACCCAACAATGGCTCCAAGCTCAGAGTGTCTTCTACTGAACCGGCCAAATAGACATTTTTGGACAGATTTGTGTTTGCCTTGGCACTGAGGGGTGGCATCCGGGATTCCCCCTCTTTCCTTTCAGGCAGCTTTCCCTCAAACCCAGTCCAGGAGTTCTCCCTCTGGCCAGGTGGGCTGGCAGAGGCTCAGCTCTTCCAGGGGCTGCTGTAGGGGAGGAGCGCCAAGCTGGGTTTGTTTTGGTTTGAGCGGGGGCTGTTACTTTTTGGACACCCTAAATGGAAAAGTGCTGAAGAAAAGCCACCTCTTCATCCTCGGCATTCTCCCTGTGTGCTGATCCCTGCTCAAGCAGGAACTTTAGTGGCTCTGCTGTCCTGCTGGAATGCTGCACGTCAGGAGAGCCCACACCTACACATGCAGATGTTGCAGCAAGGGACAGCCTCTTCTCAAACAAGCCAGGCTTGATCCTTCTGTGCCCAAGTCGTGTTTGAGCTCAGTTTACCATGAGTGTGGACATGGGAACGTCTCGTTTGGCTGAGCTGTCCAAAACTCGATGCTGTCCCTGCCTGGGCTGGATGAGGACATTCCCAGATGCACAGGGCTGTGCTGGCAGAGCCCCCAGTGCCCTGGCAGAACTCCTCAGTGGGCGGTGAAGCTCGTTTGACTTGTTCCCTGTGGGTTTGCGCTGTGCCTGTCAATAGGGCCGTGCACACAGGGACAGCTCTTTCCTGCTTTAATGGAAGCAGCACCCACAGAGCTGGTGCTCCTGCACTCAGGAAGGATTGCTGGGAGCTCACATCATCAATTTAATGTCCATTAAATCTTCCAGTGAGTCACAGAATCATTAAGGTTGGGAAGACCTCCAAGATCATCAAGTCCAACCATTGATCTTGATGATCATTAAGATCATCAAGACGTCCAAGATCATTAAGTCCAACCTTCCATCAGACCAACACCATCATGTCAAATAAACAATAGCACTGAGTGCCACGTGCAGTCGTTTCTTTGAAGACCTCCAGGGATGGGGACTCCACCCCCTCTCTGGGCAGCCCCTTCCAATGCTTCACCACCCTTTCCATGAAAAAATTCCTCCTGATGTCCAACCTGGCACAGCTTTAGGCCATTTCCTCTTGTCCTATCCCTTGTTCCCTGGGAGAAGAGCACAACTTTCACCTGGTTGCCTACTCCTGTCAGGGAGTTGTGGAGAGCCAGGAGGTCTCCCCTGAGCCTCCCTTTCTCTAGGCTGAAGCCCCCCAGGTCTCTCAGCCACTCCTGGAGCTCCAGCTCCTGCCCCAGCTCTGTCACCCAAAGATGCAGCTCTGGAAACAACCAAGGAAATGAGAGCCTTGCCTTGGTCTGTTTACATCTGTGTGTGTTCCAGCATACCACCTGTGTATGGAGCAGCTCCATCTGTTCATGTGACATTAATGAAGGATTTATGGCCACACCACATTCCAGCTGGAGGATTTTCTTAGGTACAAGATGCTGTAATTAGGCACCTCTAAGAGACTGTAGAAGGTTTTGGAGCAAGGGCAAAAAGTCACAGGTGAATCTTTCAAGGGCTTTAGCTCTGTGCATCATCCAGAGCTGGATCCAAACTGGAATTAGGAATATCCAGGGATTAAAAAAGGCATAACTAAATTACAGAGACACTTTCTCTACAAACTTCATTAACACTAACAGAAATCAGCCCTGAACTGTGAGTAAGAACACGTTACCAATTTTTGTAGCCAGCTTTTACCAGAAGAAATAATACAAACTTTAAAAATAAAAATTACTGATGGAAAATTAACTTCATCTACTTCACCCTCATCTCCTCCTGCGGGTGCATTTTTTTTAGAATACAGGTGTCCCTTTTCATCTCTGCAAAGCCTGTCAAAAATAGCAATCCCACAGAACACCTGTGCTAACAGAGCCGGAGTACAAATCTTGTCAGTTAAAGAGATTTATGGGGCTTTTTGTGAAGTTGTGCAGGTTTTCTGTTGAGCAGCAGAAGTGGCAGTGGTCTCCTGTGCTGATGTTTATCTGTGAGCCAAGGTCTGCCAGCCCTGAGAGGCAAAGCCTCAGCAGAGTGTGGTGTCTGCTGCTGGGGACAGTGCCAGCTGCGGGGTGACACTGCCAAGCCTGGCCCGTGCTTCCTCTTCTCCACACAGAGAGCAAGAAGCCTCTGATCTGAGCCACGAGTTTCCTCTGTGCAGCGCAGGCAGGAACAAACATGGTCACACACATGCTCAGAAAACCACGTTTACTCCATGTGTGAAAACGGCTGTTGAAACAGACCTTAAGAAAACTCGTTAATTTTTTACGTCCTACTTTGGAGAAGATGCCTTTTGATTTGAAGCAAAAGCAAATCTACTGCCCACACCATTTTTACAGAGCACAGGCTTCAGTGCAGGAGGTGTTTTTTGTTTGTAGCACAGATATCACAGCATGATATGGGAAATAACTTGTGGTTCTTTCTTTTCCTGTTCCAAAAAATCTCTTCATAGTGAGGAGACACCTGGTGATGTTACAAGGCTTTGATGGGACCTGTGCTGCTGTATTTGAATGTGTTGACTCTCCAGAAGACAGCAGAGTGAACAACATTTGTGTTTTGAAGGATTGGAATTAAGAAATCCCCCAAAATCAGTGGCTTTCTTCTATTGTATTTTAGTATGAAAGCTCCCAGTTCAAAAGAATGTTTAAGGAAAGCAATGGGGCATATTGAAATCTCCCCAAGTTAACATTAAAGACATGCATTGGCCTGAATTTAAGATCACAGAAACATGGGAATGTTTGTTGGAAGAGAATTCTTTTGGTTTTTAGCCCAACCTCCCACTCAAAGCAGAACTATCACCAACATTAGATTTGGTTTTGTTCAGCTGAATCTTGGAAAAGACCAAGGATGGAGAGTCCCCAACCTCCCTGGGTAACCTTCTCCAGCACTACACTCCCTTCCTACTGGTTTTATTTTACTTGAGGTCCAACCTGTATCTCCCAAGCCACAGTTTGAGGCCATATTCACCCTTGGCCACCACTTCTTCAAGGAACAGTGGTTAAATAAAATGTTCTGAGTCTCTGCTTCATGTCATTAATATTTAAAAATTAAAAATCAACTGTGTTACGGACTGATGGGAATATTCACACCCACAGCCCTGTGCTGGGATGCTGGGAGGATGCAGCTCTTGGGCACAGCTCTGGGGATGAGTGGGAACAGCTTTAGGACACAGAGGCAGGATGAGTGCTCCAGTGCCAACCCTGAAGAGGGGCAGTGGGGGCTCTGCTCTCTGACACTATTTCCATTCCTTAAGAGCCTGCCAGTCTCCAGTGTAGTGGAGGAAATCATGTTCCCACTGCCCCATTTCTAACCCCTGGCTGTTCCCCTGCCACTCAACTGAGGGTACAAGGTAAAGGGCTTCCAGCAATGTGACATTTTGGCCAAGTAAACAAACCCCTGTTTTCTGCAATTTAGAAATTTCTTTGCAATTTGGCATTTCTTTCTAGGTGTCCATTGTTTCCATGCTTGGAGCTGTTTCTTTGAGGTGGCAATGCAGTCATCCCAAGGGAAGAACCTTGCCAAGAGGGAGGAGGAAGTGTTTACTTCCACTTTTCCAAGGATTGCATCCTACAGAAATATAGTTCTGGGCAGTTCTGGTGCAATGTTTCATGTCGTGGAAACACCTGGATAAACCAAAACCGAATTACGCTCCAGCTTTGATAACCTAGAATGGCCCATGTGACAATAATCTCAGAATCTTTGTGCTGGGAATTCCCACAGGATCATTTTCCCTAGAGATGCTTTACAGACTCTCCTCTTGGGATTTCTGATATTTCCAAAGAAACTAGAGCTGCTTCTACTGCTGCCTGTGCTTCTGTGTGAAGTGGGATCCTCATCCTTGTCAGGCTCAGCAGGAAAATGAGTTCAGTCTCAGCACTGCTTGAGTGTCCCCTGGGGCTGCCAGGGGAACAGTGACCTTATTTCTGGGTTATTTTCTCCTCCTTCTTCCCAAGTGGATATTCCCATTAGTGAAGGATGTGACCTCCCCTCCTGTGCCCCCCTTACTCAGTGTCACATTGGAGGCCTGGAGATGATGCCACCTTGAACCCAAATTTAACTATTCTCCTAAAATTTACCTGCTTGCATTCAGCAGAGTTGGGTGGTGTTTTCTGATAGGAAAAGATGACACTGGAATTGATACAGCATTAGAAATTCTTCCACTCATGTGCTGTCTTCCAACAGGGAATAATAAATACACAGTGTAGAAGATATATCCTTGGAATTGCCTCCTTCAGTTTCTTGGATGAGCTGCTTTTTCAACTTAATTAGCATAGCTGAATCTGGTTGCTTTCAAGGCTTATTGAAAATTAATCTCAGCTGAGGCAGTTACTGTTCAATTCCTGCATTAGAGGGCCAAGGTGCATCCCCAGTCCTGGTTTCCATCATGGAGACGTTAGAATTGGTCTTTCCACTACGCTGTTCTTTCCTAATGAAGTGGCTCCCTGGGTTTTAATTAGTCTGGGCAGTGAGATATGAAGGGTTGGAAGGCACGAGATGGAGCTGGGGAGACCAGGAAAACAACTGGCATGAGAGGGAAAGTGATGCAGGGCAGTGCTGGGAAAATCCAGAAGGAAGTATTGCCAGAATTTAAAATCCAGTGTTCCTTAAAAGCATTCTACTGTTCAGAGTACTCTGGAGAGCTCAGAGCCCCTTCCAGTGCATAAAGGGAGGCTCCAGGAGAGGGACTTGGGACAAGGGACGGAGGGACAGGACAAGGGGTAATGGCTTCCCTTAGATGGGATATTGGGAAAGAATTCTCTCTTCCCTGTGTTGGTGGTGAGGCCCTGGCACAGGGTACCAGGGAAGCTCTGCCCCATCCCTGGAAATGTCCAAGGCCAGGTTGGGTGGGGTTTTGAGCAACCATTCCATGATTCAGAGATCCATTCTGGGCAAGTCACTGCAGCCATGTGGGAGCCCTGGTCTGAGGGCAATTGCACAGCTCTGTTTATTCTCAGGAATTGTATCCTCAAGCTGAGCCCATCCCTGTCTCTCTGAAGAGCACTGACATTTTCACTTGAAAAAAGGAGCAAAACCCTTTGCCGTGCCTGGAAATTAAGGTTTGGGCACAGCAGAGTCACAATTTACAACTTCTTTTTTCTGTTGTTTTTTTAAAGGAGCTGGTACAAGAAAGCACATGAAAGGGTGTTGGCCTTTATCTGGAAAAGGCAAAGACCTCTCCAAGGGTGGGGTTCCCAAGAGAGGGATTGCTCAGCCCTGGAGCTGCTGAGGGCTGGAGAGGCTGCAGGAAGCCTGCCCAATCCTGCCTGTCCATGTGCTTCCCAGCCTCCACAGGCTCCTGGACTTGTGCTCTTGGCTGGGGATGGGCAGAGACTGGGGAATATTCCACACAAAATCCCGGCCAGGAAGACAGCAGCAGTCGGGCTGCTGGAAGGATGTGGCAGCTCCGGAGGGCTGGAAGCTCAGAGTGCTGACATCCAGGTCAGGCTGACCCTGGCAGTGAATGTGCTGATCCAACCCCTCCTTCTCTCTGCTCACACTGGATTTCAAGCCTTTGCTGCTCCCCTCTGAGCCAAAAATAATCCCAGACTGGTTTGGATTCAAGAGGACCTTACAGAGCATCTCATCCCACTGGGCAGGGACACCTTCCCCCAGCCCAGGTTGCTCCAAGCTCTGTCCAACCTGGCCTTGGACACTTCCAGGGATTCAAGGGCAGCCACAGCTTCTCTGAGCACACTGTGCCAGGGCCTCAGCACCTTCACAGGGAACAATTTCCTCCTAATATTTAATTTTATGTGATGCCAAAGGTGGAATTCTGCAGGGACACTCTTGATCCAGGAGCAGGACCATTCCTTTGGGATCCATGACCTAGAGGAGACAGAAGGCCAGAGGGATGGGGATGCCAAGAAGTCTTCTTGCAGGACTGATGCCTAAATACACACATTTGTGGGTTTTTTTCTTGTGAACTCCATTTCAGAGAATTCTCTAGAGGAGAATTCTCTAGAGCTCAAATGCCGTCATAAAAAATCCAAACCTCACTTGTTTTCCCAGTTTTTCCAGAATAATTTCAATTAGAAAATGAAAACTACCCACCAGGAAAGTACTGTGTGAAACAAAAAGGCCAAAGGGAAGTGAAATTAAAAGAGAGATGAAATTTGTGCACTCAGGCTTTATATTTTGGGGAAGTCCTTGTTGGCGAGGGGCAGGGAGGAAGACCTTGTTGGGAGGGGTGACTCAAATTCAGCTACTGATATCAAATCCTGGAACTCAGCACAACATTTACATGGATCAATACCCACTGCACCTCAGAAATAACTGTGGGATACATAATTAGGGGATTTTGCAGAAGCAAATGTGAACCAGGAGGTGAATAAGAAGAAAAAGAGGTTTTGGTTTCCCAAATACCCTTCTTTTGTCCCCATTCATGCCTCAGCTTCCCCACAAAGTGCCCTTTCTTCTCCATCTCCTCCCTCCCAGGTAATATCACCTGGTTTGGAGCATGAATCCTTATTACAGAAGAAAAGCTGCATTGTTCAATATCTTCCTCCTCTGAGTTATGCCAGTGGCACCTATTTTGACAGAGTCTTCATAGTTCCTCATATCTGACTAATTAGAGATGATGAAAGGCATGATTCATTAAAAAAACACAGATAATCATCTGAGCAAATCCAACCTCTATCTTCAAATGGGGCTGAATTTTCTTAAATACCCATCAAACCTCAAACAAATGATTTAATCTCAAGGCTCCATCTTGTGGCAAAGTAAAGCAAAGTCACTGTTTGAGAAATTAATATTTGTTCTTCCTTAATATTTGTTTTTTCATTAATATTTGTTCTTCCTTAATTTTCCCTGCTTCTTCTTTATTAACCTCATGGATGTGTTTGCTCATGTCCAGGGAAAGTTTGATTTAATACCCTTGAAAACCTAGGGCAGTACTCAGAGCTGTGGTAATTCTGAAATATCCTGAGATTCCCAAATTTCTGATGACCATGTCCAAGATGATAATGCTTGAGTGAATTTGTATCAAAAAATTCTCGTAAAACTGTAGGATTTGGCATTAATTTTTGGCTGGAATCTCCCATGGAGCCTCTTTAACTCCTTCATTTTGAATTGTACCAATGGTGCAAAGCAGATAAAAAGCTTTATGATTACCAAGAAGGATTTTTCATCAGTTAGAAATTCGGATTAAAAAGATGGTTTACAGGGGGCAAGGGACCTACAAGGTAATTAAAAAATCATAGAATCATTAAGGTCGGGAAAGATCTCTGAGATCATCAAGTCCAACCTTCAATCAAATCAAACCCCACCACCAAGGGCCACATCTGCTTGATTTTTGAACATTTCCAGGGTGGAGACTCCACCGCCTCCCTGGGCAGCCCTTCCAGTGCCTGACCACTCTTCCAGGGATGAAATTCTTCCTGATCTCCAACCTGAACCTCCTCTGGTGCAACTTGAGGCCGTTCCCTCTCCTCCTGTCCCTGTTCCCTGGGAGCAGAGCCTCCCTGGCTGTCCCCTCCTGTCAGGAGCTGTGCAGAGCCACAGGGTCCCCCCTGAGCCTCCTTTTCTCCAGCCTGAGCCCCTTCCCAGCTCCCTCAGCCCCTCCTGGGTCTCCAGCCCCTCCCCAGCTCTGTTCCCTTCTCTGAACACGCTCCAGACTCTGAATCCCTCTGTCCCCAAAGCCTGGCCCTGGCCCTGGAGGGGACAGGAGCGTGGCCTGGCCAGATAAAGCCGGGGGGGCAGGCAGGAAGGGGAGCAGCTGCTCCTTATCTCCCTTCCTGCAGCTCCCCCAGCACGGCTGCTTTTTCTGGCTTCTTCTTTTTTTTTTTTTTTTTTTTTTTTTTTTTTTTTTTTTTTTTTTCTTTTGCTAATAATAAAGCTGGTTTTTAGCAAGCAGAAGCTGTCAGGCTTCCAGGAGGGTGTCCTGGGCAGCAGAGATAGCACCCATGGGTGCTCCCTGCCTGCTCATCCACCTCGTCCAGCCACGGATCTCCAGGAGCTCCAGGCACAGGGAGCAGCTCCTGGGCTGGGCTGTTCCAGCTGGTAATTTCATCCTGGTACTTTCATCCTGGTAATTTCATCCTGGTACTTTTATCCTGGTAGTTTTCTCCTGGTAGTTTTTCCCTGGTACATTTTTTACAAGGCTAAGGAATAACAGGACAGAGGGAATGGCTTCCCACTGACAAGGTTCAGGGTTAGATGGGATGTTGGGAAGGAATCCTTCCCTGTGAAGATGGGGAGGCCCTGGCAAGAGGTGCCCAGAGAAGCTGTGGCTGCCCCTGGGAGTGTCCAAGGCCAGGCTGGACAGGGCTTGGAGCAGTCTGGGATAGTGGAAAGTGTGGAATGAGATGATCTTTGAGGTCCCTTGTAACCCAAACCCTCCTATGATTCCATGATTCTTTAAAAATTATTATTTCTCCTTAGTGTCACAGGGAGCAAGGCATCACCTCCCAAGTAATTTCCCAGGTCCCCATGTTGGATATCTCACTGATAACAGCTCCCAGGCTGCTTATCAGCAGAGCACCACCATTCCTGCCTTCTGTGCCCACCTGAACTGGTGTCTGTGAGAACTTTTGCCTTTGCTAAACACATGGAGAACAATTGCTATTTGAGGGGGGATAATTGGAGTGATCCAGAAGCATTGAACAATTGGAATATCATTCTGCTCCACGTTTTTTTTTATTTTTTCCTGTTCCAGCTACAATGTCATTCACTAATGAATGCAGCATGGGCTGGGATTAGGTTTAAAGCAGTATTTTCCTGTTGCTGTTCCCTACATGTTGGTCGCACCCTTAATGATCTTCCTAGGAAATATTTACTTTGAGGAGTTTGCTTCTAAGTCCTCCAAGTGATCAAAACCAGGCAAGGCATGGCTTGCTCTCCTATGACTTCAATTTTTCCTGGAAAGAAACAGGAACAAAGAAAAATTCCTACTTCCAAAATTAATGCAAATCAGCTTGAAAATCATCTTGTCCCAATAAATGAACACTCCGTTCTTTCTCAGGCAGGCTAATATTGGCTTTTAAGGGAAGAGAAACTCCAGGAAAAATCAGCACTTGTTGGCAGGATGGGCCTTCTGTGAGAAACCCCAGCCAGGGGTGCCAGGATCACTCTGGAGCTGAAGTTTGGGAAGCAGTTTGGGCAAATCAGCAGCCCAGTGCCTGCTGACCAGGAGGTTGCCACGTTCACTCCTTCCTTCCACCTCCACCGCGTCCCTGGGCAGCCCCTCGCCATGCCTGGCCACCCTTTCCATGGAGAAATTCCTGCTGATGTTCCAGAGGACGCTGCCCTGAGCCTTCCAAGAGATCCCTCTGCCCTTTGCAATACGTGTGCAGTTGAATTTTGTCTGATTGTCGATAAACCCACAGGACATAATTACACCCCAAAATTCCCCAGACTTGAAAGCCTGACCGTCCCTCCCTTGTTCTCCACGAGCTGTAACTCAATGCAAACCCCTCTGTCTCTCTCCATTTTCCAGTTCTTTCATTCATTCCTGCTGAGTAATTAAAAATGGCTTCTAAATAAACAGCGGGGTTGATTTCCGAAATGTTCTGTATTTCCTTGCAGGGCCGGGACTTCTGTCATTGGCCCACTTAAGTGGTTTTGAAAGATTGTATACAGGTTCCTTTTACAATGTATTTGAAGTTTGTAATCCTGCTTAAACACACAAAAATAGGAAGGATTAACAAACTGCCACGCTGAGGCCAAAAGAAGACAGAGCTAAAAGCAATCAAGGAGCAGCCTATCAGATCCATGAAATAAATTGGGGGAAAAGTGGAAAACTGTCAACAAAAATAATATGTTATGGATCCTCAAGCCTTTGTGTTTATGCTAGAGGAAGCCTAAAATAATCTGTGGTTCTGATGCTTGATTTAGTTTTCCACAAGCCTAATTAAACACCAGATTAAGTTTGCTGCCACTATAGGTTATTCCTTAGACTGACAAATCCTGGCTGTTTATTTGTTTCCTAAAAAAATGACTGGAGGCAATAACATCATGACACAGTCAATAAGGGTGAAAACAATGCTGTAATATTCATTTTTAGAAACTTCATCTTCAGGAGAAACCCCCTTGACTTTCTGCATTAAATTCTGGCCCCAGAGTCTTTACAAAGGGAAAAATCCCATTGATTGATTGTCCCTTTGATTTAAGATGCAGGCCCTGTGAATTTAAGCTAAAAATCATGGATTTGCTGCAGTAGATGGATTTTCCCAGATGTTTCAAGCAACACATGGGCTCAGGGGCTTGGCCAGGTGTGGGCCAGGGGCTCATGGAATGGAGCTGAACAGGGCAGAGATTTACAGAGAGGAAATCCCTCCTGTTGGCATTGACCCCTAGTATGGATTATTTCTAGGGAAAATGCCCCAGAGAGGCATCAGCCGTTCTGTGACTCTGTCAGTGCAAATGTCACCACATCAGGACTGAACCTGATACCCAGAAACAGGGAAAAGGACACAGGAGTGGCTTGCCCACTGCCAGAGGGCAGGGTGAGCTGGGATTCTGGGGAGGATTTCCTCCCTGGGAGGGTGCCCAGAGAAGCTGTGGCTGCCCCAGCCCTGGAAGTGTCCAAGGCCAGGCTGGAGAACGTGGAGCAACCAGGTCTGGTGGCCCTATGGTGCTGTTGGGGGCTGCACTGGGCTCCTGGCAGACCATCAGTCCCCAAAGAAATCATCCAGTGGAGAGAACAGATTCTCCTGGAATGACTGAAATGTGGGCATATACATGGATGGACAAATCAAATACGGATTTTCCTGCAAGGCAGAGCCAACACAGTCACCAAGTTTTCATTCTTGAATCTTCATGTCCCTCTGAAGCAAAGTCCAAATCCCCTTGTCTTGGTGCTGACCTGAACCCAGATTGTTTCTGGGAAGGCTGAACAGAGGATGTGCCTGCTCGATGGCACAGCTGGGAGAGAAACAGAAATCCCAAAGCCAGACCAAATGTCTGATGATAAGGGACAAATACCAGCATTTAGTGGCTTCCTGCTCTTTTCTGCTCTGTCCTAAATCCCTGACAGGCAGCAGCTCATGGAGTGTGACCCTGGCTGAGAGGAGCCCAGCCATGGGACAGCTCCCACCTTTCCTGCTGGCCAGGAGATGTGGAGGTGGCACCTTGGATCATCCAAGGATTGTCAGGGACTCAAGGTCCTGCCTGATGCCTGCTGAGAGTATCTCAGAGTTAGTGCCTTGTCTGAATTCACCTTTTAGAGGATTTTTGTACAGCAGACCCCCTCTATATTCCTCAGACAAACTGATTTGTGCCCAGGGCAGCCTCAGGCTCACTCTGGTGCCACCATCCTGCCACAGCCACCTCAGCAGAAAAGGACAGGATTTACAGGAATTCCACCAAGTGGAAGAAAAATGGTGAAAACCTCTCTTTTCTTCTAACATTTATCTAAAAACCTCCCTGCAAAAGCTCTTGCTGTGTTTAAGGTGCACTTGGGGAGCAGTTTTCCAGGCTGCAGTTCATCATGCCCTGAGATATTGTTAATTTTGGTGTTTAGTGAGTCGGGCAGGCCGGGGCTGCGGAGCCATTTGGATTCAATCACTCACTTCCATCGCTCCTCAGCCCGGATTCCTCAACCAACTGCGCCAGGATTTATCGTTTGTGAGCTGTAAGTGAATTACTCGGAGTAACCCAATCCCGGGAGATGCCGGCAGGAATGATCCAGGGCTGGGATCGCGGCTGGGGCTGTGTCCACAGGTGCCTCCCTTTCCTGGAGGTTTAAATCACGTTCAACTGCGACTCGCGTTAAAAGAGGAGGGCGATTATTTAGGAATGGATTTCCGAGGGAAATGCCCGATGTCCTAAGCAGATGCCGCGGAGCTTTTCTCTCCTTGGAAGCTGCGTTTTCCTGCTCTTTGCCCTCCCCCTTTGGCTCCTAAGCCGCTCTCCGTGGCCTCATCACAGCGATTCCCTCCTCTCCAGCTGCTGCCTCCCAGCGCACGGCTCCTCCTGCTTCCCAGCCGGGAGATGCGAGCCTGGGGCAGCCCCGACACTGCTCGGGGGGACGCGGCAGCATCCAGATCCCACGAAAATGTGTGTTTTGGAAAGCCCCGGCTCCTCCGGCTGCCTCTGCTTGAACATGGAATGTTTTGGTTCAGCTGAGCCACAGAGCCGAGTCAGAGGGGGTTCCCTGGACGCAGCCGTGCCTTGCAAATCCCGTCCCATCTGCCACGGAGGACGGGGCTGCTCGGGGCAGGGGCAGTCCCCATTTTCCCAGTTTCTTTCATCTTTTCCCACGTCCTTTCCTTTTTCCTCATTTCCCTTTCCCCGTTTTGCTTTCCACACTTCCATTCTTTTTCCTCATTTCCCTTTCCCCATTTTGCTTTCCCACTTCGATCTTTTTCTTTCACTTTCATCTCGAAGTATTTTCTTTCCCCATTTTTACCTTCCCACTTTCCTTTCCCACTGTCTTTTCCTTTTCCTTTTCCTTTCCTTTTCCTTTTCCTTTTCCTTTTCCTTTTCTTTCTTTTCTTTTCCTTTTCTTTTCCTTTTCCTTTTCCTTTTCCTTTTCTTT